>CM076573.1:115448355-116100836 GCA_034641835.2 Pinus albicaulis
CATTTCTCTTTCCCTCCATCTCTCCACTTTCTCACAACCTCCCTCTTCCTTCTTCTCTCTCCATTTCTTTCCCACATATATATCTCCCTCTCTCTTCGCCCTCCAACTATGTTACTATATCCCTCCCTCTCTCCTTCTCTCCATATCTCCTTATTTATCTCTTTATCTCACCCCAAAACATATACACACTCTCTCCATATCTCCCTTGTCACTTCATCTCTCTCTCCACTTCTCACTCTCTATGTAATCCTTCTTCCCTCCCTCTCTTCCCCTCCAACTCCATCTCTCCTTCTATCTCCCTCCCTCTCTCCTCCTCTCTCTCGTCCTTCCTCCATCTCCCCCCTCTCTCTCTCTCTTTCTTTGCCCTCCAATTTTCTCTCTTCCCCCATAACTCTCTTCCTCTCTCTCATGTCCTCTCTCTTGTCCTTCCTCTCCTACCTTCCTCTATCTTTTCCTCTCTCTCTCTCTTTGCAATCCAATTATCTCTCTCTCTCTCTCTCTCACTCTCTCTCTCTATCTCTCTCTCTATCGCTCTCTCTCTCTATCTCTCTCTCTTTGCCTTCCAATCCTCTTCCCTCTCCCAACACACACACACACACACTCTCTCTCTCAACATCTACACTAAAATCAATGCATATAGTGCAAGAAAAATAGGATTAGAAATCACCATCGACACTGAAATCAATGCATCGAGTGCAAGAAATCATCTTCCCTCTCTCCCCCCTCCAACTCCATCTCTCTTTCCCTCCCTCTCTCCACTCTCTCACATCCTCTCTCTCTTCCTTCCCCTCTATCCCTTTCTCTCCCACATCTATCTCTCTCTATATCTCCATCTCTCCCTCTCTTCACCCTCCAACTATGTTACTATATCCCTCCCTCTCTCATTCTCCCCCCATTCCCTCCATCTCTCCTTACTTTTCTCTTTATCTCACCCCCAATCATACACATACTCATCTATTTCTCCCTTGTCACTCCCTCTCTCTCTCCACTTCTCGCTCCCTATGTAAATACATTACTCTGGATCCAGAGTTTGATATTATCTGTATTTACATTGAAATAAATGCATCTAGTGCAAGTAAGAAAATAAGATTAGAAACCAACATCTACATTGATATCAATGCATCTAGTGCAAGCAATCAAATAGGACTAGAAATCACCATATCAAAAGTTCACATTACTCTTGATCTATCAAACTTTACATTAGAAATCACTGTACACACTGAAATCACTGCATCAAGTGCAAGAAATCGTCTTCCCTCTCTCGCCACTCCAACTCCATCTCTCTTTCCCTCCCTCTCCACTCTCTCACATCCTCTCTCTCTTCCTTCCCCTCGATCCCTTTCTCTTCCACATCTATCTCTCTCTCTATCTCCCTCTCTCTCCCTCCCTTCACCCTCCAACTATGTTACTATATCCCTGCCTCTCTCCTTATCCCCCCATTCCCTCCATCTCTCCTTATTTTTCTCTTTATCTCACCCTCAAACATATGCATACTCTCTCTATTTCTCCCTTGTTAGTCCTTCTCTCTCTCCACTTCTCGCTCTCTATATGTATTTCTTCTTCCCTCCCTATCTCACCCTCCAACTCCATCTCTATATCCCTCCCTCTCTCCTCCTCTCTCTCCTTCGCTCTCTCTTCCTTCCTTTATTTCCCTTCCTCTCCTACTTCCTTCTCTCTTCCCCCATCTCTCTTCTCTCTCCCTCTCTCTCTTTTCCCTCCAATATAAAATGGAAGAGAAATAGAAAAATATGGTATTTGGCCCACTATGTTAAATTTATATATGTAGGGAGAGAAGTGATTTTTCATTAGGGCCGACATTAGATTAATTAGATTAAATTTTAAATGTTAAATATTAAACATTATTTTTACATTTGTGTTTACATGTTTATTTTTATCCGAGATAGGCAATGCATATAGTGTACTACATAAAACCTATTTTTGAGTGTTCCTAAATATAAATAGGATTATGGAGTAAATATAAAAATACATTTTATTTATTTACCATACCTATGGTTTAATTATATTCTATTTATTTACCATACCTCTTTTATAAATATGGTATTTGGCCCATGGTATTCAACCCATGGTATTAAAGTGGTACATTTCTATACACTCGGACATATCAAAATTTTACATTAATTAAATTTAATAATATTAATATTATAATATAATAATGTGAATATTAGAATTAATATTAATATTAGGGTTAATAATTTTTTTTGGCATGTATTAATAATAATTTGACCCATGGTATTTAGCTCGGGATTCACCTAAATAAAACCACTTTTTGATGTTCATAAATATAAATAGGATTATGGAGTAAATATAAAAGGCCTTTTTATTTATTTACCATATATATGGTTTATTTATATTTTATTTATTTACCGTACCTCTTTTATAAATATGGTATTTGGCCCATGGTATTCAGCCCATGGTATTCAACTCATGGTATTAAAGTGGTAAATATATCAAAATTTTACATTACTCACATGACATCTACACATCTATATACACTCCGACATATCAAAAGTTTATATTACACATATTACATCTACACATCTCTATATATTGGGCCCAACATATCAAAAGTTTACATTACACACATTACATCTACACATATTTATATATTGGGCCCCACATATCAAAATTTTACATCTACACATCCCTATATATGGGTTGTAGTGCGCCTCTCGGTACAATAATGTATAACAAAAAATGATGTATTTTTGGAATAATAAAATAATTGCAACAAAAATAATATAGAACTAGAAAAACCACATTCTGTATGAATACGATTCGTCAATACCATGGGTTGCTTTTATAGTTTATTATTATTAGACATATTAATTTCCCCCTTTAAATAAACTACATTCCACATGAATACATTGGGTGAATACCATGGGTTGTTTTCATAGTTTATTATTATTTTATTATTTTTATTTTTTATTGTATTTTGATTTTGTTAAAGTGTCCACTACAGTATGTCAATCCTTTAATTTAATTTACTTTTACTTTTTATTTTTGTGCAATTTGACATAGTATCACCAAAACCTAAATTCAATCTAACTTTTTAAAAAGAAAAGAAAAAAACTAACATTATAAAAAACATATATAAAACTATTTACTTGTGAATCTAATGGCCTAAAACATTTCAATCATCTAACATTTGATCCAATGGCTTAGAATGGTAGCTAGGGGAGTTGTTTTCAAATAGGAATTCCTTAAGGCGAAATAATAATAATAAAATTAGTACAAAATACTTCAATTTCCATCTATAATTTTACCTCAAACTTTCTATAAAGAAATAATGTAATAAAAAATATTTTTTTTTTTACTTTTTAGTATGAGATATATATAATCCCTTCAAATATGTATTCCCTCCATGACTTAGGGAGTTGGCAAATGGTATGTAAAAAAATGTTATTCATAGTACATAATATCCAATACATTCATTGTTCAATTGATATGTAGTATTTAAAATAAAATTATATTATTGAACAAAATAGATCTTGCAATATCCAATTTGTATAAAGATATAAATAACTTAAATTAAAGATTTTCATGTATATATATATATATATAAGGTAGTCTAAAAAACCCACAAAATAGCTCAGAGATTTGGGTATGATTATCAAACATTCTTGCAAAGATTTTTGAAAATCTAGGTTACAATCATTAAACTTCAATATTTTGGGTGCCTTAAAGATTTTTGATGGTGTTGAATCCATTTCCACCATAAAAATGAAATTCAAACACTCCAAAAAAACCTGCAAGCAAAAAACTATTGTCACACTATTCTGTTGCTTCAATAGACAATTCCTACACACACATATATATAGAAAAATTAATTTAAAGGCAATTAAAATAGATTTATGCCGACATTTCTTAATTAAACCATATTTTATAATCATTTTATAACTATAATTTTTTTTTAACCTTTCAAATTATAAAATTTTCAAATGTTTTAGGTGATCAAATATATCTCATCCTCATTATAAAATGAGAAATAAATATAATGAATTAGAAATTTATAATCCATGAAAATAAAATATTACAATTATTTCAAAAGAACAATTTAAAAAATTTGAGTTCAATTCTTATTTTTGGTGACCTGTGATAGCCCTCCAAAAAAGATCAATTAATCTCAGCTCAGCTCTCTAAGTTGATTAATCCAACCGCCAAAGGGATTTTGATTTTCTGGAAAATGAGAATGTATACGTCCAAATAGAAATAATTGGAGCTAGACAACCGGTAGAATGGGTTATGTATTCTCCTTAGAAATTTATTTATGCGATGTAAGGATGTCATTGCACTAAAAACAATCCGTAAATTACAAAACATTCACTACATTAACTGAGATATGTTTGTTTATCAGTGTATTTAATACAGTATTGAGATTAATTATTCAACAAACACATTATCATGGTTTGTTCTTCGTCGTGCGGCAACATGAAGGTGGGCAATGGTGGACGTACCTGACCGTTAAATTAGGAAATTTGACAGTTGACCATATACTTAATGGAAAATTTTTGATTCAATTCAAACTGGTTCATATATATTTCCATCTCATTCAAATTGAGACAAATTCCAACTTTCACGAATGTTGAAAGAAACTTTCGAATAAAAACACTTTGAAGAACACGTGGAAGGAAAAATCGTTGTCTCTTTGCTTAACTCTATCTGTTTAGTACTCATTTGTATTTTGTGAAATATTGTTGGCCAATATTTTGTATTTTGTTTCTATTTTAGGAGTTACACTATGTTACTCAATCTTCATTCCCATTATACCTTTATTATGCATTCCCATTATACCTTTATTATGCGTTCACTTGTTGTTCCTTCTTGCGAATCGTTGCATCCACTCAAATTAGCCAAAAATTTAGTCCTCAAACATGTGCTACAAGACTGCTACAAACATTTAGACACTTTGATGACTAGTTATATACCAATTTGATTCCATCCAATCTGAAAGAATTTAACTTCTTACTCAAATGATAAAATTTTAAGGTAATTGTGATAATGTCAAGTATTTAGGTAATAAACCACCATTTATGCTCCATACAACAAGAATAGTAGTAATTTTTGCTAACACGTGAAAGGTCATTTCATTTTCATGTACAGCTGAAGCTAGAAGTTGGGATTTTGACAACTGTTTCACAAATTCAGGGTTGTCGAGGTCTCAATAGATAACACCACATTCTGCTGATACACTACGAGTCAAAATGTAAAGTTGGAAACAATTATGCATGTTACTTTCATAATGTTTGTAGATAAAAACTTTGCATATGAAGAAAAAACTGACCATGAATGCCCTCCTTCATAAAATCATCATCTTAAGGTACAACTCCTATGTTCAATTTACTAATGTGTTGATAATCTCTGAAAGGAAAATTATCTAGCATTCATTTTCAAAGATTGTTTCAAATGTCAACATAGTTTACCACTCCTTTACTGATTTTTTATAGGAAGCAATAACCCTTTCCATAAATTTCCTTTTAGAAGAATTCATTGAAAAAAATTCTCTCTGCAAAACTATACAACTCCATGAACTTATCTTCTTGAAGTTCAGATGTGAAATAAGGCCAAAGTCAATCAGGACAAACTATTTGGAATCCCAATGAGTTATTACATATGATTTTTCCAGATCATGATGCAACAAAACCTACATCATGACAATAATACAACTCTGCCTATCTTTAATATCTTCAATTGTAATTTTGTATAGTACAAAGTCAAAATATTGAAAGTTGCATCTCCAATCTGTCTAGCCTTAGTCATTGAAATGAAATCTTCTTATTCCTAGCCACTCCGTAGGGGATATCATTCGCTAGTGATTGGAACCTTCACAATTATTCATGACTTAGATGAGGATCCTATATCACAATCTCGTCGCACATCCTTGATAGGCAGCACCAGTTCTAGAATGCCTCAACACACTCTCCTATGTTTTAGCACAAAGACTTTCTTGTGCTTGCAACTCCTTTTATATATTCTGATAAAAATCTACTAATTTTTATTAATTTACTTTCTCTATAGGGTGCTTCTATGGACTTAAACCTCAACCAAAGTCTCATGGTTTGAATCAATTTCATAATGTTTGTAATGGACATAGCTTTTAGGAAATGATAGGTTAATTGGAATTATTCCACCTAGGAGTTTCCCCCGTGGATTCTTACCTTTTGTATTTACGTCCTGGAGAGTAAGAGTTTGTTGTGATTTGTTAAAGTAAAATGAAGAATGGAATCCTTCAAACTCCTCCCCTTAGGTGACATGAAAAATTTGTCTAATGTGTGGTGTTCACCTTAACCCAGTGTATCCTGGTGTTCACCTTAACCCAGTGTATCCTGTAACTAGGAGTCTTTTTTTTGAGCAGGTGTTTCATGTGACTCGTGAAATTAGGTACTCCACTTTCAAATATATATAATGATCCTAGAATATCACACAGGAGGTTATCATATTCACTTAATGATATTAGACATGGATACCATCTCCTCTACCAATGTTATTGGTCCAATGATTCCTCTCTTTATCTCAAAATGAATATAAGACTAAAAATAAGTAGTATATTCTCCACACCATATATATATTTGACAACAACTAATAAATAGAGAAGATGATCCCAATCAATATTGTGCCTACCTTATCCATGTATGTCGGTTCGTTATTCCTCTGTATAACCTAGACAACGTGAAATAGAATTACACGTGTTATCTCATATTGAGCATGTCTTGTATAACCCCACATGGGGACTTTGATCCCCTTGAGATTGTTCACTATTTTAGCTTCTTCTATAGTTTTCTCATGCTTAATCTTATAGGTTTTTTTTTTTTTCATCGGTGATGATGTTAGGTCTCTATAATACTAGTGTATCCCCTTATTGTTATTATTAGTATACACCCCTTGTTTTTAATGTGCCCATGTACTCCCCATATTTTTATTATTGCTATACTTAGAAGCCCACTATTGTTAATGGTATTCCCTTATATTATTATAGTTATGTCAGCTTTGATTATATTGTGACCCCTTAGACTATTATATATATAAAGGAGGTTTCATCATTTTAATCATCTAAGAATTGTTCATTTATGTAATTTAAAGGAGGTTCTCCCCTCGAAGAGAATAATTTTTAATTCGTTCATCTATTCTTTCTTCTATTTTCTGAGGTGGTTGCATACAATTTGGTATGAGAGCTTTGAATTCTATGGTTTTGCTTCTTCAAACATTTCATCTTGGACTTTTTTTTTGTTTCTATTATTTAGGAGGATGTTGAGACCTATGGTAGATTGGCGTGAGGTTGAGATATTTACTTGAATGAAGTATTATGTTTCCAACATATTTTTCCTATCTTGATACATAACTTATTGTATTTGTATTTCTAAATTAATTTGGTTAATGTAGAGCTCTCAATAGATTTTTGTGAACTAATAGTTTTCATTCCACCATCTTAACAATAGCTTTGAGTTTATACCAATTTTAATATAACAATATTTTCTAATACCATTTCAATTCTTATATGTTATAAAATCTAATACATAATTCACTTCGCAAAAAATTGTGTTATTATAACTAACTAAAAATCTCAAATTCCAAATGATAATAAAATAAATTTTAATCTAAAAAATATATAAAAAATACAATTTTAATATTTATTTTAATTCCCCCTAATGGGGTCACCAAACACCTAGCGAGAGCACCTCGGAGTAAATCCCACGAGGAACGGTGTAGGTGATTGAAGGATACTGATTAATGTGGCATCACGGGATGGTGACTCGCATAACTCTTGAGACCTGCCTATGTGTGTTACATTGTGCAACAATGTTAGTGTAACAATTGTTGTATCTTGGGTGATGAATTCAGAGTGTAGGGTAGCAGATGGTAACATTGAAGGCCACACAATTTGGATAGATCCATAGGGTAGATTTGATTCTGTGGAATCTTTGAATAATGTTTTTTTCGCTTCTTAGAAGGGCTATTGTGCCTTCATATGGGATCCTGGTTCATTTGGAGGTGTCTCTCCTCTCTCAAGCTATAAATTCAGTTGTAAAGTGAAAACGTTGCTTGTACTCTGGACTGGGTGGCGTAGTATGTTGAATCGTTCACATTTTGAAGAGAATTCTCTAGAGGGTACTCATGGTTTGTGGTGGTTCTATTTTTTTATTGTGCCCCTCAGGAAAAAACACCCGAGGGTGGTGGCAGAACCAGTTGTGAGGCGAACTTCAAGACATTGGCTAGTTGCTACTTGTTTGTGACTATCATTGTTTTGGGTGTGTTGCGGGTGTGCTTGTGGCTTGCGAATTTCTATCCTCCTTCCCCTGTTCTAGTTATGATGTGCTGGAGGAAAAATATTCACTAAGGGTTTTTGAAGGGTGTTGGTGGAAAAGGCTTGGTAGGAGGTGAGGTTTGGAAACAATTATAGAGTTATAATGGGGAGTTTGTGGGAGGGCTTGTGTCTGGTTGGGTGTGTGTAAGCGACGATTCCCTCAGAGCGTTAGTGTTCCCCTTGGTAATTCTAGTAAGAGTTCTTCGGGTTTCGCCATCAAGCGAGCGATCCAAGTTCTCCTTATGAGTATGTTGTTAGTGGCAAATGAGAGAGTAAGGTTGCGTTGTCCTGGGGAAGTATTTAGGTAGAGTGGAGGCTCCAGCCATGCTAGAAACAATTGTTGAACAACTAAGAGGTGTCTGAGGCCAACATGGACATCATAAGGGAGAACTGTTATGAAGAATCAAATTAATTGGTAGCCTTTACGAATGAAATTAAGTTCATCCTCAATGAGACTCTACATCAGCTCGAGACCATCCGAAGGAACTAGAGATGCCTCAATGATGGTTTGTGGGACGTCGAGTCCCAAGTACAACACATCGACTTACATATGTATGGATGAAATGGATTCCAGGTAGTTCCTCCTGGACTTCATCCTCACTACCCTCCGTGACATGAGACTCTTAGGGTCGTTGTCTTTTTTTCCATATTTTTGCGATATACAGTTGTGAAGCCTCTGAGAAATAATGGTTGTATGTTTATATCTAATTCTTTCTCCGACATCCCTTGCTCTCAACTCTAGTCTTCATGAAGCCACAGGGCTCTTCAAGATATTTTTGTACTTTTGTTGTAAAGGTTGATAATATAATATTGTTGCGTTGATAGACACATAAAAAAAAGTGAAAATATATATATATATATATATATATATATATATTCACTAGTCTATTTTTAAGAGATATCTAAGTCTCTCACAACCAAATTGAAAGTTTGATATACACCATTTTTCACCCTAAAAAAGTAATGGTGTTGATTAATGCATATCAAACAATACTAATGCGGTTGTGATGGTTGAGTGTAGATGTGGGCAGATAGAATTAGTAAATCATGGCTACCTTTGATGTACTATGGTTGACTAAGTCAAGTTTTCTTGATCTCCATTGACTTTAGTTGACTATAATTGACAATATTGTCTTTAGTTATCTAAGGAAAATGGCACTTAACTATAGTTGATGATGATATGTGATGCATGATTATGTTTGAAAATGTTTTCCCATATTTTTAATGATTGAACATTCATTCCATGTTTGATTATGATATGACCATGGTTAGCCATCATGGAAAATTAAGTAAAGAGAAGATGGGAGGACACAATCAAATGAAGAAAGAAGTATGAAGCGCAAAAATATATGAGGTACAACTATTTAAAATTATCAAGGACAACTCAAAAACTATTTTAGAATAGTAATGATCTTCAGTTGTTTTTATATTATATTATACAACAACCCTTTAGCACTACCCTTGGTCATAAAGGTAAATTTTAGCAATTAAGCCCTAAAATACCTACGAAAATCACCATACCAACATTTAATGAAAACTATAAATTATATATATATAGTCACAACCCCTTGTAATAAGGGTGCTAACATCAAGCCTAGACATACTGCCATATTGACTTGATATTAGAAGGTGCAAGAATGAATAATTTATCATATTCTACTACATATAGTTGCCCGAGGAGGTGCTTACGTATATAGCAATGAAGGCCAAAATTCCTTCAAGATATCGGCATATTGGAAAATACATATATTCACAATATTTTCCAGTATTATGATATTTTTAAACTCTTGGGTATTCCTTGGTCAAGGAGATGCTTAGGTGTAGAACCGAAGAATTAAGGTGATCAGCATATCAATTATCAAGAAAATTGATCGAGCACACATATTGAAATTTGTCGATATTGCGATAACGGAGTGCCCAATTTATGTCAACAGACACAAAATTCAATGATGTCTAATAACAATATTTCTCATCTTTGGTAATCATAAGCCTATGTTTTCTAGGCAATTTTGGTTTTAAATTTTTACGGGGATTTTACAATATTCTCGTATGAGAATCCAAATTTTAAAATTTTAGGTTCGACTCTCTGGATAGGAAAATCAATGTGAAAGGAAGTATGTCCATCTAGAGCGCAATTTATTGGAAAATTGAGTTATATTAAAATTTTGATATCTTCTTATATGAACATACCTATTAGATAATAGGATTAGGTAGAAAAAACATCAATATTTGATGGAAAATTCTCCATCCAAAGCATTGAGAAAGCCATGTTTTGTAAGTCCTTTAGTGTTAAAATATTTTGAAAACTTCTCCAATAAGTGATCTGAAAGCACTTTGATGTGCTACTTGGGAATATTTTTTAGTGCTAAGGTTCATGATTACTAATCCATGGAATTTTATATTGAATCTAGATTTGAGGTTATGAAGAGTAAGAAGAAATTCTTGGACAATTCTTTGTTGTATGTCATATTGATATGTATACTCTCCAAGATCTGAAATGTTGGATGGGAGGAAGTGCTGAATTTAAAATTTGGTATTGAGGAAAGTATCAAATTATAGATGTTTCATGTTGGTAAAGAATAGATATGAAGTGTGTTTTGAAGGTGGAACCATCAAATCATAAAGTATTACCAAGGAAAAGCGTGATTTTGGATGGGATCAAATAACATACCATGTAGTAGTGACTAAATTGGATTAGTTAATAGAACATGTAGTTTAAGAAGCTAGTATTTGAAGGAAGCACTTAGTTCAAATATAACTGACCATGTAGTAGTGACCAAACTAGATAAGATAATAGATCATGTAGTTTTAGATGCTAGTATTTGAAGGAAGCCTCTAGTTAAAAAATGGGTTGTATGATATAAAAGAACATAGTTCAATTATGTTGTATGACTTGTTTATAAAAAATTTAATTTGATTAAATGAGTAAATACTAAAGAGTATTGGTGTTTATTGTATGTTGTGCTTACTAATTATTATTGTAATAGTAGGTTGATTCTTATAAGGAATCATCATTTAATGAAGTATTATAGTTTTTCTCTTAGAAAAATTTCCAAGTATATCTTCTATTTCATGTGAAAAAGGTGAACCACTTAAGTGCGTGATCTACTTCACTGTAGTGCATGTTCTACTTCATTGGAGTGATTGATCTCCAGTGGTAGGGAGACCCAGAAAATGACTAGCTTCACCACACTAGAAGAGGGGAGCTATACAACTTAGTAGCTAGAAAATGTTGTCACCTAATGTCATATTTAAAAATAACAAAATAATAGTTACATTAACATATAAAAATAATAATAACTAGCATTGCACCACATGTTGCAAAAGAAAAACCTTAAGGAAATAGCATGGGAAATATTAGCATGGAAGAAATAAGATTTTGCAGAGAAGGAACCATCGTGAAGGAATGAAAGGAAAATTCCGCTTCTATTGAAGGAGGTCATGGAGGTTTCAAAGATATGGTTGATAAGACTTATCAACGAGAAAATATTGTTTTAGATATTGAAATAAGAAATTGGGCATGAGAACATATATGTAAACCAACATAATCTGTTCACATATATAAAAAATTTGTTATAGATATTGAAATAGAAAATTGGGGTGAAAATCCTTTGGTGATTAATAATCATCCAAAAAAAGCATGAACTGAGCATGTAACTTAAATAATATATTTTAAATACGTTCAAGTACAAAGTACATAAAGAGAAATTTTATTAAAGAAATAGAGTTTACTCCAAGTTCATCTACATATGCCAATTGCATTCACCACTTAAGAGCAGTAAAAAAAAAATTATTGAGAAAAAAAATCCAACACATTTGTAGTTATAACACAATATCACACTTTTCTTATGAGAGTTAAATGTTAATATATGCAACAATGGTGGATTTGATCACTTAGAGCAGTAAAAATAGGTTTATTGAGAAAACAACTTCAACACATTTGTAGAGAGAATTATAACACACTATCACAATTTTCTTATCATAACTAAATTCTCTTAGCTTATTTTAGGGTGTTGTTCTATGTGCACTAAAATTCAGATGATGTCCATAACAATGTATGGGGTTCATTGCAACCATCGATATATTCTGTGAGTTGTTGTGTTCTTTTTGTGTGGCTAAAACTTAGTCTTGGTTTTGACCTGGTTATCATGATTCAAAATTTTTTTATCATCTCAGATCCTTATAGAATTAGATATATTATGTGAGCTAATGTGATGTTTTGTTTGTCACAATGATTCAAAAATCAGTTATTATACCACAATATTGACTTTCTCAATAGAGAGTAAATTGAGCGGAGTAAATTGAGCGGTTATTGTTAGAAATTGTTGTATAAGATGAGAAATTATGGATTTCATATCATATATCTATTTTGAATTGACATCATGCATTTAATATTTCAAGTCAATAGAAAAAATAATTCAAAGAGAATTAGGATGGAACTATGCCAACATTACTTATTTAAATCATATTTTATAATAATTTTATAACTATAATTTTTTTTTTTAATATTTCAAATTATAAATTTTTCAAATGATTTAGATGATCAAATATATCTCATCCTCATTACAAGATGAGAGTTTTTTTCAAATAGGAATGCTTTAAGACGACATAATAATAATAAAATCGGTGCAAAATACTTCAGTTTTCATCTATAATTTTACCTCAAACTTTCTATAAAGAAATAAAGTAATAGAAAATAAAAATGTTTTTACCTTTTAGTATGAGATATATGTAATCCCTTCAAATATGTAATTCCTCCATGACTGAGGGAGTTGGCAAATGGTATGTGAAAAAATGTTATTCATAGTACATGATATCTAATACATTCATTGTTCAATTGATATGTTGTATTAAAAATGGAATTATATTATTGAACAAAATAGATCTTGCAATATCCAATTTGTATAAAGATATAAATAATTTAAATTAAAGATATATATATATATATATATATATATATATATATATAAAAGGTAGTCTAAAAAACCCACAAAATAATCCAGAAATTCTGGTATGATTATCAAACATTCTCGCAAAGATTTTTGAAAATCTAGGTCAGAGTCTTTAAACTTCAATATTTTGAGTGCCCTCAAGATTTGATAGTGTTGAATGCATTTCCATCATAAAAGTGCAATTCAAATACTCCAAAAAAACTAAAAAACTATTGTCCTACTATTTTGTTGCTTTAATAGACAATTCATATATATATATATATAAAAGTAGCTTTTAAAACAATATTAATAGAAAAAATAATTCAAAGAGATTTTTTTTTTGAAAATTTCAACTTATAAAATTTTCAAATGTTTTAGGCTATCAAATATACCTCATCCTCATTACAAAACGATAAATAAATATAATCAATTAGAAATTTATAATCCATGAAAATAAAATATTGCAATTATTTAAAAAAAAAAAACAATTTAAAAAATTTGGGTGAAATGCTCATTTTTGGTGACCTGTGATAAAAACAAAATCAATTAATCTGAGCTCAGCTGTTTAAGTTGATTAGTCCAACCGCCAAAGGGATTTTGATTTTTTGGAAAATGAGAATGTATACGTCCGAATAGTAATAATTGGAGCTAGACAACAGGTAGAATGGGTTATGTATTCTCCTTAGAAATTTATTTAGGCGATATAAGGATGTCATTGCCGTAAAAACAATTCGCAAATTACAAAACATTCACTACATTAACTGAGATATGTTTGTTTATGAGTGTTGAGATTAATTAATTAACAAACACATTATCATGGTTTGTACAATATGAAGGTCGGCAATGGTGGACGTACTTGACCGTTAAATTTAAAATTGGTTTTAGATATTGAAATGGGAAATTAGGGTGAAAATCCTTGTACAAAGGAGAGAAAGGTTAAGATAAAATTAGTACAAAAGACCCTAAAGATTGAGTGAGTCTTTTCTTTTGTAAGTTTTATTTGGAATTGAAAAATAATAAAAATATAAAAGTTAAAATTATGTAGTGAAAATTTTATTTAAATTTTCATAATAAAAGATTAAGTTCTACACCATATAATATGAAAATTGTTTATGATTATAAAGTAAAAAACATGTGAGCAATTAAATATATGTTTATATTTTGTTTTGAAATGAAGAAATTTGATATTTATTAACAAAAAAAATCCGAAAGAGTATGTATATAGTTACAAGGTGTTATGTAATTAAAAACTATTACAATTAAATAATTAAAGGTAAATTTAGTGTTATTTAAGAAATTAGAAATGTGAAATAATTTGGAAATTTAAAAAAAAATCACATATTTAAAAAAAATCATTATTAATTTAAGTTTTTATATATTTAGAAATAATACTCATGACTAATAAAACAATTGTAACATAAATAATGTATAACAAAAAAACTACGTATTTTTGGAATAATAAAATAGTTGTAAAAAAAATAATATAGAACTAGAAAAACCATATTTTGCATCATCGGTCAATACCATAGGTTGTTTTTATAGTTTATTATTATTAGACATTTGATCCCACATGGCTCTTAGTAGATCCATAGTTAAGATTGATCTAGGCCATGTTAATTTCCCCCTTTAAATAAACTACATTCCACATGAATACCATGGGTTGTTTTTATAGTTTATTATTATTTTATTATTTTTAATTTTTATTGTATTTTGATTTAGTTAAATCGTCCACTACATTGTCTCAATCTTTTTATTTAATTTACTTTTACTTTTTATTTTTGTGTAATTTGACATAGTCTCACCAAAACCTAAATTCAATGTAACTTATTAAAAAGAAAAAAAAAACTACCATTATAAAAAACATATATGAAACTATTTACTTGTGGATCTAATGGCCTAAAACATTTCAATCATATAAAATTTCATCCAATGGCTTAGACATGGACACAATGGCAGCTAGGGGAGTTGTTTTCATAAGGCTTAACTAGCAATTGCACCAAATATTGCAAAGGAAACGTTGTAAGGAAATAATATATAGAAATAATTAATGCTTCTTTGACAACAGATGAAAGATAGAAAAATATCAACAAAATGAGGACCTTGCTACATTTTGGTAACTCCAAGAAAGAATAGACAAGTGCATACATAGAATGAGAAATTTTAATGTCACCAAGTAGATAAGATAATGTGGAAAGGGGACAAAAGACAATGAATCTCTCTCACTAAGGCTAGTTTGTTTGAAGAGTCCATCTTTCAAAAAAAATCACTCCCAGATAAAAGTTTTTATGGAGAAACCATCAAGATAATGTTAAATTAGCAAGGAACCATTCAACAACAAGCAACTTTAACTATTAATTTTTTCTTAGTTATTAAATTTCTCACACAAATTATAATTGAGAATGTTTTATTAAATATAGAGAATAAAATTTTTATTTCCAACATATGTATACAAATTTACAATTTTATTTTTTTTATTTTCTTATTCAAAAATATAATATAACTTATCTTATCTATTAAAATAATTATATAATAAATTTATGTGAAATTTATAATTTAAAAATTAACTAAAAAACAAAAACTATTTAGATATAATTATATTTATTAAAAATTATACAAATATTGTAAACATTTAGATAAGCCACCTTCATGAAAACAAATTTTTAAAATTGTATTTATATAAGCAAATGCCATGATTGAAGAAAAGAAAAACTTTTGTTTTGTTTATGTGTTTATATATGTCATACCAAATTTCATTTAAGATAAAAATCACACTGAATTGAAAAAGGAGTTGCAGCTCACAGGTGAGTACTGCACCTGGAGACTGCACTCAAACGCAGAGAACATTCTGAGTTTACTCTACATTCATGAATGAGAAATTACATCATTAAGTACAACACTAGGAATTAGGAAGTTGCAAACAAACTCCTAAATTATAGGAACTAATCCTAAACTAAGGAGATACGTTACAACTTGTGTAACCATTTCTCCATTAATATAAAATAATATTAATTATTTTCAACTCCCCCCTTAATGGAGAAAGGATTATCCTGAACTCCTAGCATCCTTCTAAACAATTCAAAATTTACACGCCCAAGAGGCTTAGTAAAAATATCAGCGATATTATCACAAGTTTTACAATATTCAACAAATATCTCTTTTGACTGTAGTTTCTCTCGAACAAAATGGAACCGAGTGTCGATGTGCTTGGTATTTTTATGAAAGACTGGATTGTATGCAAGCTTGATGGTACTCTAGTTGTCAGTTTTGATGATAGTTGATTCTTTCTGTTCTTCTCCTGCATCGTTGAGAAGTCTTCTCAACTAGATAGCTTCACATGTGGCTGCACACAATGCTTGGTACTCAGCTTCACATGAAGATAAGGCTACAGTACTTTGCTTTTTGCTGCTCCATGCTATGACCCCGGATCCAATGCTGAAAGCGTAACCTGTGATAGACCTTCGATCATCCAAGTTACCTGCCCAATCTGAATCTGAAAAACCTGCTAGAGTAACATCAGAAGTGTCAGTGTACAAAATACCATAATTACTAGTACCACTAAGATACCTCAACACACTTTTTGCTGCGATCTAGTGACATTCGAGTGGTTTTGACATGAACTGGCTCAATGTACTAACAGAGTATGCCAAATCTGGTCTAGTTGTAGTAAGATATATCAAACTACCAACTAGCTATCTATACATAGTGGCATCCACTGCTTTAGTACCATCATCACTGCTCAACTTTAAATTCTGCTGCAATGGTGTTGTTGCTGATCTACACTGCTCCATTCTGAACTTTCCTAGCAAGCTTCTGGCATACTTCCCTTGAGTAAGAAAAGTTTGTCCAGAATCTCTCCATACTTCCAATCCCAAACAATAATGGAGATTTCCGAGATCTTTCATCTCAAACACTTGTGACATCTATTGTTTGATTTATTTGATCAGATTGTTAGCATCCCCTGTTATCATCATATCATCTACATACAAAGAAATCTAAATAATTTGCCTCTGTTTATTAAACTTGGTATACAGATTTGGATCATTCAAGCTCCTATGAAAGCCATGTTGTACAAAAAATGAGTCAATCTTCTCATACCATGACCTGGGTGCTTGTTTTAAACCATAAAGTGCCTTTTTCAATTTACAAACAAGATGTTCCTGCCCTTTTTTCACAAAACCTTCAGGCTAAACTAAATAAGTTTCTTCTTTCAAGTCACCATTCAGAAATGCAGACTTAACATCTAGCTGGTGTAGCTACCATTTATGTTTTGTTGCTAAGGAAATTAGCATTCTAATGGTGTTTAATTTGGCTACAGGAGAAAAGGTGTCATCTAAATCTATTCCATCTTGCTATGAGTAACCCTTTACTACCAGTCTAGCTTTAAGTTTTTCTATACTCCCATCTGCATTTATTTTAGGTTTGTACAGCCATTTGCATCCTATGGGGGTTTTACCTTCAGGCAATTCAACCAAATCCCAAGTATGGTTTTTATTGATTGATTCAATTTCCTCATGCATTGCAGCCCTCCATGCATCAGATTGAAATGCTTCTTCATAATTTGTAGGTTCTACAATGTTTAAAATGTTTGTCATTAATGCATAGTCTTTCAATCTGGATGGTAATCGAGTCTTCCTACTTGATCTCCTTGGTAGGGGACTTACCTCAAATCTGTCTATTTCAGCCTTCTCCGGGCTTGCATCATTCATTACATTACCTGTTACTTCTTCTTCTTGTTTTTGATCATGTTCTTCATCATCCTCACCGTTTTCTTCCATTAGCAATGGAATGTGCCAATCTCTGTTACAGTCATCCTTTCCTTCTTCAATCTATTCATGAAATATGAAATCTCTGCTTGCAAACACCTTATGAGTCATAGGATTAAATAACTTATATGCTTTGAACTCAGTGCCATATCCAAAAAAGATACATTTCAGGGCTTTAGGATCTAACTTCTTCCTATCTGCCTTAGGTATATGAGCGTAAGATTTTGACCCAAATATTCTTAAATGATTCACTGCTGGTTTGAATCCAAATAATGCTTCAAAAGGGGTTTTGAAGCCTAAACATTTAGTAGGACTCCTATTTTTTAAGTAGACAACAGTGTTAATAGCTTCTGCCCAAAAACCATTTGATAGACCCTTACCTTGAAGCATGCTCCTTGCGCACTCCACAAGAGTTATGTTCTTTCACTCAGCCACTCCATTTTGCTGTGGTGTGTGAGGCACTATAAACTGTTGAAAAATCCCATGCTTCTTGCGGAAATTCATGAACTCTCCCAGCCTATATTCTCCCCCTTGATCTGAGCGGAGAATTTTTATTCTTTTTCCTGTCTGGTTTCTACCATAGATTTAAACTCTTTAAAATACTGAAAGGTTTGACTCTTTTTACTTAAAAAGTATATCCATGGGAACCTAGTGCAATCATCTGTAAATAAGAGAAAGTAATATGCACCTCGTAGTGACCTAGTCTGCATAGGTCTGCATATGTCTGTATGCACCAGTTCTAAAATATCTCTTTCCTTTCTATTAACATGCAAAGGGAACTCTTCTCTATGCATTTTCCCTAATGCACATCCATCACAATCCAACTGAACATTATGGAAAACAGGGAGTCCATCGACCATACCTTTTCTCTGAAGTAGGATGACGTCTTGCAGATTAAGATGGTCGAATCTCTGGTGCCAAAGATTTTTTGTCGACCCAGTTGCGACCATGGCTTGCTGTGGCATACTTTTCACATCTAGTCTGTACAGGCTCCCCACACGCACTCCTGTTGCAACTGTTTCCATCTGGCTATCCTTTATGACACATATAGTCTTAAAGAATTGAACTTGCATGTCTTGATCAGTGATCATAGATACAAAGATCAAATTTTTCTTAATTCCGGGCACATACAGTACATTTTTAAGGTGTCTAATGTCACCGCTAGGTAACTTTACCAGAATATGACCGTATCCTATGATCTCATATCCACTATCATCTCCTAAATAGATTTTCGACCCACATGAAGTTTCTTCAAGAAATTAAAACCATTCCATCTTACCTGTCATATGTGAGGATGCACTAGAGTCGACATACCATATGTCATCCTCCTCTCCCTTTGAAGCTGAAAGGGCACAATCAGCTGTAAATAGTCGAAGTTCATGGCTATGGTCCTCATCTTCCTCAGCAAAGTATCGTTTGTGCTTTCTCTATTTATTTCTTGCTTCATCTGCCTGCCTCTTATAACATTCTTTAATCTGATGACCAGGTTTTCCACAGTAAAAACATTTCTCGCTGGGAAAATTATTAGCAGACATACCTTTAAACGATCTCTTTTGAAACGTGTTGGCTCCTTTCTGCTGCTGTGGTTGCTTTTGCTGCTGTGGCTGCTTCCCTTTATATTATCGCCTTTTGGCCATCAGAGCAAGATCATTTCTCTGTGTTTTCAAATTTTTTCAGCGCTCTTCTTCTTGTAGCAGAATCCCTATCAGCTCTTCAAACGTAGGAGCTTTCTCCCTCACTGCCAATCGAGTGATGAACATCTGATATTTATCTGTCATTCCGTTCAATGTGATCGTGACCAGATCTGAATCAGAAAATTTCTCTCTGATATCTCCCAATCTGTCCTTCAGGTCTTTGACTCTAGTAATGAATCCAATAGCGGACTCATTCTCCTCCATCTTCATTGCAAATAGCTTGCCTTTGAGTGACAAGACACGGTTTGTATTCTGTGTCTGGTATAGGTTATTGATCATCGTCCAAATGTCAGTGGACAATTTACAGTCTCTAATATGCGGGATAATATTGTCTTTGACGGACATCTTCAGTATGAACTTTGCTTTGGTCTCCCTTTTATCCCAGTCTTGTTCTTGTGCAGCTGCTCCTGGTCTCAACTCATTTCCTATAACGATCAAACACGCATTTGCGCTTTCAAGTAATTTTTGTATCTTGAATTTCCAGTTGGTGAAATTAGATCCATCGAGTTTGCCAGACTTGTGGAGATACGATTCTATACTGTTATTCATATTGGACTGATAAACTTTCTGATCCTCTGATGAATAATTCTACCCAACTAAACAATTGCAGGATACTAAAAAAATTATCACATACTAGATCTTGACCATACCAATCTGATCTGCCTCCATCAGGCGAATCAGAAACTTCACTGTGCTACCACTGGGCAAGTTCGATCTACTGCCATTGAGCCAAATCAGGAACTTCAATGTGCCACCACCGGGCAAGTCCGATCTGCCACCACCAGGTGAATTCGGAACTTCAATGTGCCACCACCGGGCAAGTCCGATCTGCCACCACCGGGCGAATTCGGAACTTCAATGCGCCACCACTGGGCAAGTCTGATCTGCCACCACCAGGCGAATTCAGAACTTCAATGCGCCACCACTGGGCAAGTCCAATCTGCCACCACTGGGTGAATTCGGAACTTCAATGTGCCACCACCAGGCAGAGCCGATATGCAAAAAATTGCACACCTTTCCAAAGAGAAAGAGGTTGCCGCTTCTCCGATGCGAAAAATCCGCGCCCAAATCAAAATGCATTGTCTCCCAAAACTGGCGCGCCTTTTGCGTGTACTTCCGCACCAATAGCATATTTTGGCACGCTGGCACGGATATTTCCCCCAAACTCGCGCCAATGGCACGACTGTTCACGACGAAAAAGTGCCAACCCTTTCTTCTGCTCAGAGATGATCAGTCATCTGAGACCTGTGCTTCAGGTGTTACTGCAGTCCACCTGATTCTGTGAAAGCTTCTATAAGCTCCTCCACCACTACAGTTTTGTAATCAATGATGCATCCTAAAAAAAAATTAAGGCTATCCCTAATCTGTGCTCTGATACCAAGATAAAAATCACGCTGAATTGAAAAAGGAGTTGCAGCTCACAGGTGAGTACTGCACCTGGAGACTGCACTCAAATAGAGAGAACACTCTGAGTTTACTCGACATTCATGAATGATAAATTACATCATTAAGTACAACACTAAGAATTAGGAAGTTGCAAACAAACTCCTAAATTATAGGAACTAATCGTAAACTAAGGAGATACGTTACAACTTGTGTAACCATTTCTCCATTAACATAAAATAATATTAATTATTTTCAACTATTTATTCTGAAGTGCCTTTAATTATATTTATTCATATTAAAATTTTATAATTTTAAAATAATTATATTTTTATTTAAAAATGGTATTCTAGATTGCTTTTAATTAATTTTTTGTTTGGTCAAATCTATTTTGAATTGAGAATGGAATATGACTTTTGAATATGATTTCCAAACGAGGAGATTATTAATTGAATTTTTTTGTTTTACATATGATTTTGATCATCAATTGATTTCTTTTGTTTTCCATATGATTTAAGAACAAAAAGATCACCAATTAAGTTACATATTTTAAATTTTTTTAAATAATTTTAATATAAAATAATATTTTATTAAATATATTATTATTTGAATAATATTAATGTAGAATACAAATGTTTTATTAAAATTTTTAAAATTTAATTTTTATTAACAATTCAAGTGAAATAATTTAAAAAAAAGATATCTCCCCTAATAAAAAAAAAAGTGTCCAAATTTATGGACACTTTAGAATTTTATCCAATTTTTACAAACGTGTACCAAACAATTTCAAAAAATTTCAAGAGATTAACTTAAAAAGTCTAATCTATTTTGAATTGAACATTGAATATGACTTTTAAATGTAACTTCCGAACAAGAAGATTACCAATTGAATATGGCTACTACAACTAATCCAACCATAGCTGCTACTAGAGTTATCGCAAAAACATTACAATTTTTTTTCCTTCTGCCATTTTTCACAGGAAGCCTCACCACAAAATTGGGAGTATTTAATTTCACGAAAATGCATAAAACTAGTTTATTCTTATCATTGTAACTAGATAGGTGGAAGATGATACCGGATGATGCAGCTAGTGGCAAGGGGATAGGAGTAGGAGGGCCATCTACACACGAAATATGAGCATTAAACCAAAATGTACAAAACTACTCTAATGATGAATGGAGGTGGAACATACCGGGTAATGTAGGCAGTGGCGAGGGGTGAGAGAATAGAAAAACGGATTAATCTCGTAACGCAAATGGCAACCCATATCACATACACGCGCAAGAGTTGCAGCTCGCTTGGGACGGATCTCTCCAACACTGGGGCAAGCTATAGATCGAAGTCAAATTAGAATCCGATTGGAATACATCTGCAACAAAAAGGATGCGACTCCGGACGGCTCTTTAGGTAATTTTTGAGAGAACCTCCGAAATTTCAAACACGAAGATGTTTGATACGCTCAAGCACTCACCATCATTAGGCTAGATATGAGAATTATAATTGTAAAAATAACGATTGTAACGTAAGAAGCAGCCTTGTAGTTGAAGAAATCTAGAAATAATTTTTTGACAATTTCGAGTCAGTGCTTTATTGTGGAGATATGTTGAATCTATTTTCAGTATTAAAAATATAATTCAAATATTTCAACTATTTGAATTATTTGATTTTTTGAAATTATTTTTACACAATTTTGAAAAAAAAAACTACCATTTTAACTATTCATTATGTTAAGTCCATAAACAATTCATTTCCTCATATTCTAAAATCACCAGCATCTAAAAACCAAGCTGCCAAAGTTCAGCTTAATGAGAGTATGAGTATCTCCTTTCCCCATATTCCAAAATCGGCAACATCTAAGAACCCAGTTGCCAAGAAATGAGTGTGCAGCATAGGTTAATGAGAGTATGAGTGTCTCACAGAGAGTAACATAAAAAAATTGTTTCACTGTGTTCAAGTTAATGATAATATATAAAAAAATTGATTGTTGGATGCGTTGTTTTTTTATTTATCAGTAAATTTGTTTGTATTAAAAACAGTTTCAGAGTCTGGTCAAATAAAATTTTCATAACAAACTTTTATATGGTGTGTTCAATAAAATAAAATTTACAAAAACACATATAACATTAATAATAATAGTTTATTGTTTTTCCACCTAACATAAAGAGAACTTTACACTGGACCTAACTTCTTTTTAGGATGTGCTAATGCAAAATAAAAATACAAAATCACATAATTTTGATAACAATAATATTACAAAATCACATAAAAAAAAATTACATAATTTTGATTTTAATAACAATAATATTACAAAATCAGATAATCTGGATAACAATAAAATTGTTTTTCGTTGGACATTGAAACCAACTCAAATTGAACTAAAACTAACTTGTGACATATTGTTTTTTCTATAACATTAAAACAAAACCAATTTACAAATAAATTCAACTTAACCCAAGTTAAACAAAACCCAAATTCCTTACAATAGCATATCATTTTTAATGTTCAACTTGCTTACAATAACATATCGTTCTTTCATATATGGTTTTTTCATTCAACCTCAAAACAACCCTAACTTAACCTAAACCCAACTTGCAAGCAGGTTGAGTTGATTAAAAGTTACTTCTATATCCACGCAAGTTTGCCTAACAACTTGATCGATAACAACAAAACTTTTCCATGAACAGGTCTCATGATATATCCTACAGGCGCTCTACAACTCAGTAAATAGGGATGTGTAGATCTAACGTGTCTAATGTAAACTTTTGATATGTTGGGCCCAATATATAAAGATGTGTAGATGTAATGTGTGTAATGTAAACTTTTGATATGTCGAGCCCAATATATAGAGATGCGTAGATGTAATATGTGTAATATAAACTTTTGATATGTCGGAGTGTATATAGATATGTAGATGTCATGTGAGTAATGTAAACTTTTGATATATTTACCACTTTAATACCATGGGTTGAATAACATGGGCCAAATACCATATGTATAAAAGAGGTATGGTAAACAAATAAAATATAAATAAACCATATATATGGTAAATAAATAAAAAGGATTTTTATATTTACTACATAATCCTATTTATATTTATGAACATCAAAACGTGGTTTTATTTAGGTGAATCCCAAGCTAAATACCATGGGCCAAATTATTATTAATACATGCCAAAAAAACATTATTAACCCTAATATTAATATTAATATTATTATTAATTCTAATATTCACATTATTATATTATAATACTAATATTATTAAATTTAATTAATGTAAACTTTTGATATGCTCGAGTGTATAGAAATGTACCACTTTAATACCATGGGCTGAATACCATGGGCCAAATACCATATTTATAAAAGAGGTATGGTAAATAAATAGAATATAAATAAACCATAGGTATGGTAAATAAATAAAACATATTTTTATATTTACTCCATAATTCTATTTATTGCACCGAGAGGCGCTCTACAACCTAGTATATAGGGATGTGTAGATGTAACGTGTCTAATGTAAACTTTTGATATGTCGGGCCCAATATATAAAGATGTGTAGATATAATGTGTGTAATGTAAACTTTTGATATGTTGGGCCCAATATATAGAGATGTGTAGATGTAATATGTGTAATATAAACTTTTGATATGTCGGAGTGTATATAGATGTGTAGATGTCACGTGAGTAATGTAAACTTTTGATATATTTGCCACTTTAATACCATGGGTTGAATGTCATGGGCCAAATACCATATTTATAAAAGAGGTATGGTAAATAAATAAAATATAAATAAACCATATATATGGTAAATAAATCAAAATGATTTTTATATTTACTCCATAATTCTATTTATATTTATGAACATCAAAAAGTTGTTTTATTTAGGTGAATCCCGAGCTAAATACCATGGGCCAAATTATCATTAATAAATGCCAAAAAAACATTATTAACCCTAATATTAATATTAATATTAATATTAATTCTAATATTCACATTATTATATTATAATATTAATATTATTAAATTTAATTAATGTAAACTTTTGATATGTCCGAGTGTATAGAAATGTACCACTTAATACCATGGGCTGAATACCATGGGCCAAATACCATATTTATAAAATAGGTATGGTAGATAAATAGAATATAAATAAACCATAGGTATGGTAAATAAATAAAACGTCTTTTTATATTTACTTCATAATCCTATTTATATTTAGGAACACTCAAAAAGTGGTTTTATTTAGTACACTATATGCATTTCCTATCTCGGGTAACAATAAACATGTAAATGCAAATGTAAAAATAATGTTTAATATTTAACATTTAAAATTTATTCTAATTAATCTAATGTCTGCCCTAATAAAAAATCACTTCTCTCTCTACATATATAAATTTAACATAGTGGGCCAAATACCATATTTTTCTATTTCTCTTCCATTTTATATTGGAGGGAAAAGAGAGAGAGGGAGAGAGAGGGAGAGAGAAGAGAGATGGGGGAAGAGAGAGGGAAGTAGGAGAGGAAGGGAAAGAGAGGAAGGAAAAGAGAGAGAGGAGGAGAGAGGGATGGAGATATGAGGAGAGAAGGAGGGATATAGAGATGGATTTGGAAGGTGAGAGAGGGAGGGCAGAAGAAATACATATAGAGAGCGAGAAGTGGAGAGAGAGAGGGACTGACAAGGGAGAAATAGAAAGAGTATGTGTATTTTTGGGGGTGAGATAAAGAGAAAAATAAGGAGAGATGGAGGGAATGGGGGGAGAAGGAGAGAGGCAAGGATATAGTAACATAGTTGGAGGGTGAAGAGAGGGAGAGAGAGGGAGATAGAGAGAGAGATAGATGTGGAAGAGAAAGGGATAGAGGGGAAGGAAGAGAGAGAGGATGTGAGAGAGTGGAGAGGGAGGGAAAGAGAGATGGAGTTGGAGTGGGGAGAGAGGGAAGACGATTTCTTGCACTTGATGCATTGATTTCAGTGTGGACGGTAATTTCTAATGTAAATTTTTATAGATCAAGAGTAATGTAAACTTTTGATATGGTGATTTCTAATCCTATTTGATCGCTTGTACTAGATGCATTGATATCAATGTAGATGTTGGTTTCTAATCTTATTTTCTTACTTGCACTAGATGCATTGATTTCAGCGTAAATATAGATAATATCAAACTCTAGATCCAGAGTAATGTATTTACATAGGGAACGAGAAGTGGAGAGAGAGAGGGAGTGACAAGGCAGAAATAAAGGATTATGTGTATGTTTGGGGGTGAGATAAAGAGAAAAATAAGGAGAGATGGATGGAATGGGGGGAGAATGAGAGAGGGAGGGATATAGTAACATAGTGGAGGGTGAAGAGAGGGAGAGAGCGGGAGGTATAAAGAGAGATAGATGTGGGAGAGAAAGGGATAGAGGGGAAGGAAGAGAGAGAGGATGTGAGAGAGTGGAGAGAGGGAAGGAAAGAGAGATGGAGTTGGTGGGGGGAGAGAGGGAAGATGATTTCTTGCACTCGATGCATTGATTTTAGTGTGGATGGTGATTTCTAATCCTATTTTTCTTGCACTATATGCATTTATTTTAGTGTAGATGTTGAGAGAGAGAGTGTGTGTGTGTCTGTGTGTGTTTTGGGGGAGGAAAGAGGATTGGAAGGCAAAGAGAGAGAGAGAGAGAGAGAGGAAAAGATAGAGGAAGGTAGGAGAGGAAGGACAAGAGAGAGGACATGAGAGAGAGGAAGAGAGTTATGGGGGAAGAGAAAATTGAAGGGCAAAGAAAGAGAGAGAGAGAGAGGGTGGAGAGAAAGGGAGGGAGATAGAAGGAGAGATGGAAGGATGGAGAGATGGAGTTGGAGGGGGAGAGAGGGAGGGAAGAAGAAATACATAGAGAGTGAGAAGTGGAGAGAGAGATGAAGTGACAAGGGAGATATGGAGAGAGAGTGTGTATATGTTTTGGGGTGAGATAAAGAGATAAATAAGGAGATATGGAGAGAAGGAGAGAGGGAGGGATATAGTAACATAGTTGGAGGGTGAAGAGAGAGGGAGATATATATGTGGGAGAGAAATGATGACAGAAGAAGGAAGAGGGAGGATGTGAGAGAGTGGAGAGATGGAGGGAAAGAGAAATGTAGTTCGATGGGGGAGATAGGGAAGTAGATGGTGATTTATAATCCTATTTGATTTCTTACACTAAATGCATTTATTTCAGTGTATAGGAGGAGAGATGGAGGGAAAGAGAGATGTAGTTGGAGGGGGGAGATAGGGAAGATGATTTCTTGCACTTAATGCATTGATTTCAGTGTGGATGGTTATTTATAATCCTATTTTTCTTGCACTATATGCATTGATTTTAGTGTAGATGTTGAGAGAGAGAGAGAGAGAGTAACATAGTTGGATGGTGAAGATAGAGGGAGATATATATGTGGGAAAGAAATGGAGAGAGAGGAAGGAAGAGGGAGGATATGAGAGAGTGGAGAGATGGAGGGAAAGAGAGATGCAGTTCAAGGGGGGAGATAGGGAAGTAGATAGTGATTTATAATCCAATTTGATTGCTTGCACTAGATGCATTGATATCAGTGTAGATGTTGGTTTCTAATATTATTTTATTACTTGCACTAGATCCATTGATTTCAATATAGATGTTGATTTCTAATCTTATTTGATTACCTGCATTAGATGCATTTATTTCAGTGTAGATGTTGTTTTGTAATCTTATTTTATTGTTTGCATTAGGTGCATTGATTTCAGTGTTGACGTTGATTTCTGATTTGATGTAATTGGATGTACATTGATGGTATATTAATTTTAAAGTGACTGGATTAAGATTGTGCATTGATTTCAGTGTAAACACACAAAATTATTAACAATGTACATTAATATGATGATTTCTAATCCTATTTGATTGCTTACATTAGATTCATTGATATTAGTGTAGATGTTGGTTTCTAATCTCATTTTCTTACTAGCACTAGATGCATTGACTTTAGTGTAAATACAGATAATATCAAACTCTGGATCCAGAGTAATGTATTTACATAGGGAGCAATAAGTGGAGAGAGAGAGAGGGAGTGACAAGGGAGAAATAGGGGAGTATGTATATGTTTGGGGGTGAGATAAAGAGAAATATAGGAGAGATGGAGGGAATGGGGGGAGAATGAGAGAGGGAGAGATATAGTAACATAGTTGGAGGGTGAAGAGAGGGAGAGAGAGGGAGATATAGAGAGATATAGATGTGGGAGAGAAAGGGATAGAGGGGAAGGAAGAGAGAGAGGATTTGAGAGATTGGAGAGAGGGAGGGAAAGAAAGATGGATTTGGAGGGGGGAGAGAGGGAAGATGATTTCTTGCCCTCGATGCATTGATTTCAGTGTGGATCGTGATTTCTAATCCTATTTTTCTTGCACTATATGCATTTATTTTAGTGTAGATGTTGAGAGAGAGAGTGTGTGCATGTGTGTGTGTGTGTTTTGGGGGAGGAAAGAGGATTGGAAGGAAGAGAGAGAGAGAGAGAGAGAGAGATAATTGGATTGCAAAGAGAGAGAGAGAGAGGAAAAGATAGAGGAAGGAAAAGAGAGAGGACATGAGAGAGAGGAAGAGAGTTATGGGGAAAGAGAGAAAATTGGAGGGCAAAGAGAGAGAGAGAGAGAGGAAGGACGAGAGAGAGGAAGAGAGAGGGAGGGAGATGGAAGGATGGAGAGATGGATTTGGAGGGGGAGAGAGGGAGGGAAGATGGATTACATAGAGAGTGAGAAGTGGAGAGAGAGATGAATTTAGAAGGGAGATATGGAGAGAGTGTGTATATGTTTTGGGGTGAGATAAAGAGATAAAGAAGGAGATATGGAGAGAGGGAGAGAGGGTGGGATATAGTAACATAGTTGGAGGGTGAAGAGAGAGGGAGATATATACGTGGGAAAGAAATGGAGAGAGAGGAAGGAAAAGGGAGGATGTAAGAGAGTGGAGAGATGGAGGGAAAGAGAGATGTAGTTCGAGGGGGGAGATAGGGAAGTAGATGATGATTTATAATCCTATTTGATTGCTTCCACTAGATGCATTAATTTAAGTGTAGATGCTGATTTCAGTGTAGAGGAGGAGAGATGGAGGGAAAGAGAGATGTAGCTGGAGGGGGGAGAGAGGGAAGATGATTTGTTGCACTCGATGCATTGATTTTAGTGTGGATGGTGATTTCTAATCCTATTTTTCTTGCACTATATGCATTGATTTTAGTGTAGATGTTGAGAGAGAGAGAGAGAGAGAGAGAGTAACATAGTTGGAGGGTGAAGAGAGAGGGAGATATATATGTGGGAAATAAATGAAGAGAGAGGAAGGAAGAGGGAGCATTAGGTGCATTGATTTTAGTGTAGACGTTGATTTCTGATTTGATGTAGATTGATGGTACATTAATTTTAAAGTGATTGGATTCAGATTGTGCATTGATTTCATTGTAAGCACACAAAATTATTAACAATGTACATTAGTATTTGTGTTATAGTAAATCAACCTATTAATATTGAAGAGCAAGAGAGACAATGTATGATATTTAGTACAATAGTTCAAGCTAAAAATTTAAATGGTTTATTATTTCAATTGACCTTTTTCATATAATCGATATGAAAAGATGACAAAACTAACAAGGGTGACAATAAGAATAGAAAAAGAAAATAATTTGAGATTGATCACAATGAAGACTATTTGTAGTTGACTACATTATTATTATTCTCATTTTCTATCATTCAACAATATTACATTGTCCTATCATTCAACAATATTACATTGTCATTTTGCATTCAAAAAAATTATTTCGTTATTAAATTTATTAACAATATTTATCATCTCAAAAAAATTGAGGTAACTAAGAAAATTTTAAAATTAAAATGGCCAGATAAATATAAGACATATTTAGCATATATAAAATTATTATATTTATATTATATGTATTTAGATATTATTGATAAAATTAATCATATTTTCGATAGATTTTCCTTGGCCACACACGACTGAAACCAGCTTAGATCCCTCTTAACTCTGGATCTATCAAGCGTCGAGATGGATCAAATCTCTCGAGGTGCAAATCTTTACTCAATTTTTGCACTCAAAAAAAGAGGTTTGCACCTCTAGAGATTTGATCCCTCTCGACGCTTGATAAATCCAGAGTTAAGATGGATCTAGGCTGGTTTATATATAAATTAAAGCAGTTGGTGTAATGATTATCTAATCCAAACTCAATGCATACCTTAATAATTCTACACATTAAACATTATTCAAGTTCAATGATATATGGAACTTATAACTTTTTATCGTCTATAACACTTTTGCTCCCATACTTACTCAAATAAACTCTGAGAATACGGAATACTCACCATACTATTTTTGGAGATCATGAAATCTAAATTAACCATATAGCCATATTTTTTAAATTAGAAAAATCGAAATTCAATGAAATCAACTACTCTCATCAATTACACCACTACATCATACAGTGCAATCTCACTGAGTACATTTATTGTTACTGTTACACCAAATCCGTATTCAATCATATTAATATGACACAATACCGTAACATACACCTATGACACAATACTAGAATATACAAAGCAGTCATTGGAAAGAAAAAATAAAATAGTAATTAACCATCCGCCAACCGCTGCTTGTTAATGTAAAAATCCATAAAGAAAAAAGTTAATTCTCTGTATGAAACAATCCTATACCATGATTCTCAAAAGAATAAATGTAGTTGTGACCTTCAACATTGTGCGCACCTGTGATCCCAATTAAGCGATCTAAATTCAGTGAGAAACCCTCATATATCACTAGCTACATGAAGGATTGATGCCAATTTAAACAAAAAGGAAAGAAAATATTTACTAACCTCTGATTATTTTGATGCTTGAAAGCAAGAAAATAATGAGGAAATAATATATTAACTGACCTTTTCCAAGTTTTTGAATGAGGTAATAAAACACTGGAGATCTTGATTGCTTATGATGTTAGAAATAGCTTGAGATCAGGGTTGAACTTTCTTTTCTTCTTTTCTGGGAAAACCTGACAAGCCGAAGAAAAAGAACGCAAAATCACACTGGAGAATTCAAGGATACTGTAAATTACGAGTTAACAATTTTTTTAATAATTTTAGGCTTTCATAAAGTGGAAGAGAAATTAATAGGGTTTAGTGAGTTAGTTAGGTAGCTATGAGAAGTTAGATAAAACAGGCGGTTCATCTAATGGTCTAAAACATTTCAATTGTCTAACATTTAATTCAATGGGGCAAACAAAGACACTATAGCAGGTAGGAAAGTTGTTTTCAAATAATAATGCCTTAAGTCGTAATAATAATAATAATAAAATTAGTGCAAAATACTTCAGTTTACATCTATAATTTTACCTCAAACTTTCTATAAAAAAATAAAAGTAATCAAAATTAAAAATATTTTTACTTTTTAGTATGAGATATATGTAATCCCTTCAAATATGTAATTCCTCCCTGACTTAGGAAGTTGGCAAATGGTATGTAAAAAAATGTTATTCATAATACATGATATGTAATACATTCATTGTTCCATTGATATGTAGTATTAAAAATAGAATTATATTATTGAACAAAATAGATCTTGCAATATCCAATTTTAATAAAAATATAAATAATTTAAATTATATATATATATATATATATATATATATATATATATATATATATATATATATGAGGTAGTAGAAAAAACCCACACAATAACTCAAAAATTTTTGAGTAAGATTATTAAACATTGTGGTAAAGATTTTTGAAAATCTAAATTACACTTGTTAAACTTCAATATTTTGGGTGCTCTAAGAGTTTTTGATGGTGCTGAATCCATTTCCACCATAAAAATGCTCCACCAAACACTCCAAAAAACCTACAAGCAAAAATCTATTGTCTCACTATTCTATTGCTTCAATAAACAATTCCTATATATATATATATATATATATAAATAGCACTTAAAACAATATTAATAGAAAAAATAATTCAAAGAGAATTAAGATGGACCTATGCCAACATTATTTAGTTAAACCATATTTTATAATCATTTTATAACTATAATTTTTTTTTTGAAGATTTTAAATTATAAAAAATTTCAATTGTTTTAAATGATCAAATATATCTCGTTACAAAATGATAAATAAATATAATCAATTAGAAATTTATAATCCATGAAGATAAAATATTACAATTATTTCAAAAGAACAATTTAAAAAAATTGAGTTCAATGCTCATTTTTGGTGACCTGTGATAGCCCCCCTCTCCCCCCAAAAAAATCAATTAATCTCAGCTCAGCTGTTTAAGTTGATTAGTCCAACCGCCAAAGGGATTTTGATTTTCTGGAAAATGGGAATGTATACGTCTAAATAGAAATAATTGGAGTTAGTCAATCGGTAGAATGGGTTATGTGTTCTCCTTGGAAAATTATTTATGCAAATTACAAAACATTCACTGCATTAACTGAGATATGATTGTTTATCAGTGTATTTAATACAGTACTGAGATTAATTATTCAACAAACACATTATCATGGCATGTTCCTCGTCCTGCCGCAACGTGAAGGCGGGCAATGGTTGACGTCCCTGACCGTTAAATCTAAATCTACTGTCCGAGTTGTTGCAGTATAGGACCCCTTGTCATAAAATTCGTTCCACAAAACAAAATGAGAGGACTCATTCAAACAGAAGGACTATTTCCTGTCGTACAATGTCATCATTCTTAGCGATGACAGCTCTTCGAAGGGCTGCCTGTACATGCAGTTAGGGATCCAGAAACTATGGGTGCCGCTAGTAATCATGATATTGTAAGACTATTACTCAGCAGATTTATGTATGAAAAGCCCTCTCATGAGTTTTTCCATTCTGTTGGAATGTTTTATGACATTGGGTCTTATACTGCAATAGACTCGGCTTCGAATTTTATGACATTGGGTCTTATACTGCACTAGACTCGGCCTCATCGGCTTCGAATGGTCAGGTAGGTACACCATTGCCCGCCTTATAATAACAACTTATAATAACATGTACGTTGCAGAATTTATCTCAATCACTGCATAATACAGTAACCAGCAACCATAAATCAGTGAATGTTTTGTACCTTAAAAGATCGTAATTAATACATAACTCATTCATTCCAAAACAGAGTAATTAATTCCACGACCAAGTTCGTGGAAAGGTAATATACTCGTGCACTGATACAATTTAGAGATAGACAGAAAGGAAACGGAGACACGGCCAGGAAACAAAAAGCAAAATTGCAAATGCAAACACAAATCCGGCTGCGTAACTCTGGGAAATGCGTAGCCGAGATAATAGCGTCCAAGAAGACTCGAAAATGGTTTGGCACCATGGCACCACTTATAATAACATGTACGTTGCAGAATTTATCTCAATCACTGCATAATACAGTAACCAGCAACCATAAATCAGTGAATGTTTTGTACCTTAAAAGATCGTAATTAATACATAACTCATTCATTCCAAAACAGAGTAATTAATTCAACGACCAAGTTCGTGGAAAGGTAATATACTCGTGCACTGATACAATTTAGAGATAGACAGAAAAGAAACGGAGACACGGCCAGGAAACAAAAAGCAAAATTGCATAAGAAGTTCCTGTTTGGCACCATGGCATAAGAAGTTCCTGTTTTTCATTGATCACACAAAAATTAAATTTTCATATATACCTATTTATGGTATTTATAGACTTGCCGCAAAAACATCTAACTCTATGAAACCTGTAACTCTATTTTTAATACTGTTAGATGCTCTGAGCTCTGCTATCGAAGTCTATCCTGGCAGACTCCTATGAAGCCGAATTTGTAATTGCTTGATCCGTTTTTTCCTTTCCAATTCTGCTTTATCTTTCCTGGCCGTGTCTGCACTGCTACCGCGCCCTTTACTTATCATCTTGCAGAATTTCTTTTGAATTTTGAAGCTCTACTTTATTAATATATATTGATGAGATTCTAAAGGAAACATTTTTTTTAATCAAAATTTTTCAAATTTGAAATTCTACATACAATTATATTTCTAATGAAATTTATGTTATTCCCTCTCAGCTATGTAAAACTTGAAGATCATGACGAGAAATCCATCATGTTGCCAGAATAAAGCTTAATGTATGGGATCTTACAGAATTTTCCTTACCATCTTAAGAATTTTTCTTACTTTTCTATTTTATCAATGCAAAGTATAGTTGCTCCAACTTTTTCTTCTGCAGTATAATGTAAAATATTAAACACAATCAATAACAATGTATAAAAAGAAGGCAGATTGTGGGAACAAATCTTTTCAGCTCTTTGAAATAAACTTTTGCAATATAATGTAAAATACTAAACACAATCATGTAAAAAAGGAAATGGTTTATGTCAATAATGTCCTAAAAGGAAGGCAATGGTTTATGTTGAAGAGATCCCTTTGGGAAATAAAGAGGCTTAAATAAACAAACTTTTTCTTCTGCAATATAATGTAAAATATCAAACACAATTAATAATGTGTAAAAAGAAGGTACATTATGGGAAAAAATCTTAACATTTCCCTTTTCACTGTTTGAAATCTACTTTTGCAATATAATGTAAAATATCAAACACAATCCATAATGTAAAAAAGGCAATGGTTTATGTCAATAATGTCCTAAAAAGAAGCCAATGGTTTATGTTGAAGAGATCTACCTAAGAAAAAAAAAAGCCTAAATAAGGAAACCCGGAAAAAGCTAATTATAGGAACAAATCTTACAATTCCACTTACCTTTGTTTGAATTTTTCTTCTACAATATAAGGAAAAATATCAAACATAATCAATATTGTTGTAAAAAGAAAGTAATGGTTCAAGTTGAAGAGATCCGCTTAGAAAAAAATGAAACTAATAAAAAGTTGGTTCTCTTAACAAATCTTAGAATTCCCCTTTCTAAATTTTGAGCAATTCCTACTACCCTAATCATGGATGGTCTAGGTTGAAGACATACACCTAGGAAATAAAGAAATGCAGAGAAAGCTCATCGTTAAAACAAATCTTAGAATTAAGCTTTAGAAATTTCTAGCAATTTTCACTAGTCCTAATTATGAATGGTCTAGGTTGAACAAATCCACCTAGAAAATAAAAAAACAGAGAAAAAGATCATGTTCACAACAAATTTTAGAATTACCCTATAGAAATTTAGAGCAATTCTCGCTAGCCCTAATTAGGCGATCAAATTTTCTAGCCCTAATTACACAATCGCATGAGGGTTGCATAACACATTTACTTCTAGACTTGTCTCCTTAAATAAACTATATTCCACATCAATACCATGGGTCAATACCACGGTTTGTTAAAACTAGGAGTAAAATAAAATAATTTTACCTCTATTTTATTTTAATTAATTATTTTATTTTATTTTATTTTATTTTTTATTTTTATTTTTATGTTATTTGACAAATTCACTTTTAGACTTTTCCCTTAAACCATATTCCACATAAATACCATGGGTCAATACCACGATTTGTTAAAACTAAGAGTAAAATAAAATAATTTTACCTCTATTTTATTTTAATTATTTATTTTATTTTATTTCTTATTTTTGTGTAATTTGACCGTGTCATAATTACAGTGAACATTGGTTGTATGAATATTAACATTACCTACTTGTGGAATTAGAATGGTTTTATATTTATGCTAATTGCAAGCTAAAATTTTAATTTAATTATCAATAATGATTAGGTCGATGGGTATTCTCCCAATGTATCTCCCCTCCTAGTTTCCTTCATTTTTGACGGGAAATAATAAAATAAGGCTACTAGAGAGTTCATCAAGCCTATAAAATGGGATATGAGCTAGCTATTTGATTATCATGAGTCCGTTAGACGATTGTTTAGGATCTAGGTATCAATGGATCCATTGAGGATCATTTACACTGGAGGTATGGAATAACACACTTGGCTATATAGGATCTTGGTATTAATGTACAAATTCTTTTTTATGTATAAGAATAGATTGCTTGAGGGAAAGCAATCTCTGGGTGAGAGGATTTGTAATATTCATTTTTTCTTTATATGGACAAAATGGACGAAACCTACCCATGGTATTAACTGTGTTACTTTCCCAGGTATCTACCCTTGATTTTTTCCTTCGTTTCTTGGGGGAAATACTAAAATAAGGCTTCTAGAGAGTTCATAAAGCCTATAAAAGGCGATAGGAGCTAGGAATTGGGATCATCATCAGTTTGTCAATATTATTGTGTTTTTCTGATCACTCGACTTGTCCAGTTCTAGTTGGATCCGGGTGTTATCACCAAACTGGGACTAATTGGGTTGCTCAACAGTCAATTCATTGTAACTATTTGGAATCAACTTTTAACTTGAATTTAGCCCTTCTAGTCTCAGAGGGCTCTCTCAAAATTCCTATAGATTCTCATTATAAAATTGAAAACTTCAGAAGGCTAATTCTATATTCTCATGAGATTATGCAGGTAAAAGAATGTGATGAATGCCACGATTGGGCATGGAGTAAACTATGGGAAATAAATTACAAAATAATTTATTTCATGTAAGCTCAGGAAAATTTGGCTTTAATATAATATGAAATAAAATTTAGCAGTAAAACAACACAAATGAAGGAAGTTGAAGCATGTGATCATGAAGACATCACAAGCAAAAGAACGATCATAAAGATTTGAATTGACCTGCACATCCATCTGACCATATCAAATGTTCATTGAATTTTATTCCATGACTTTTCAAGGAGTCATAATTCTTTCGAAAACAGTGTTGTACAAAATATGTATCATGTGTACGGTCATCACTGATATAAAAGTGATATTTAATAACATGTTGATTTCCACTGGTACTTTCTATATGATTGACGTTTTGTTCAGCATGTCTATATAGAATATGGACGAGCATGGAGACTTGGTCAGAATGATAGTATTCACTTTGAATTTATTTTTGTGGAACAAATGGGTAGTTTTCCACAAAATCAATTATTGACAAAACGGTCCCTCGTGGAAAAATTTCACGGGATTTTTTGAATTGCAAGTCCTCCCATCGAGCTCTAAAGGAATTCTTGGTGTATTTATAAATTTCTGCTTCAAACTTTCTCAAACAATCTATCACAAAAATTTCTTCTTCTTGTAATTCAATTCTTTTAGCACTATTTAAACCTTGAATCGATGTATGGATATATTCATATCTCTTCCATTTCACTTTCATGTTGGACAATGATTGATCATCTATATCAGTACGATATTTGTTTTGAAATTTAGTCAAATTTCCAAAATCATTGCATCTTTTACCACCAACACATTTCTTTTCGTAAAATAATTCATCGCTTTATCTTCCACATAGAATTTGAGATATGAAATCATGGATAGTGGAAGGAGGAGGTGAATATTTCTGAAATGTTCTACCAAAATTAAGGAATGTGTCATAATATAATTGAAATTCTATATGATAATGACAACAAAAAGTGTCACGTACAGTGATAGGTTTTACATACCATGGTTTTTGTTGAACAAAAGCACTGATTAAGACATGAATTTCATGATTCTCTTCTTTGAACTTGTTGAACAACTCTATCTGAGTGTTGTCCAAGAAATTTTTTTCCTGTTCTCCGTACTGATTTCCTGCTATTCTTCTCTGCATCACATCCTTTGCATTTGGGGAAACATCTGAATTTTTCTTCCAATATTCATATATATATATTTTAACATTTTCTCCATGTCTATATTTGTATGGTTTCCTACAAATAGCTCTCCAACAAGCGATTTCATCATTTAAATCTATTTCCAACCAAAATTTTCGAAGTTTATGCAATTTTTTAGTGAGGTTCCTAATGCTCACGTCATAGATTTTACCCAGAGATTCTCTTTAGTACTTGATGAAACCACTACCTTACGTATTTCTCTACGTACAACTGAAACGCTTTTCTATCTAGATCTTCTAATTGAATTTTTAGCACTATTTATATTTTGTATCACATTTTCCCTCATTTTTTTAATGTTTTGTTGATTTTCAAATACCCAATAAAGTTGTAGCTTCTTTTAATTTCCTTAATGATAGGATACCTTTCAACGTTTGGGCTTGAACTGTCACATTTTCCTTTATGAAGTACGTACCAAAAATGTGTTTAACATGATATTGTATAACATGGTGAGCTCTTTTATCTCCATATGTGTGAGTGTCAACATTTTCTAACATCTCCTCATCGACATTGATTTCATCTGTACATATTCGAATGAACAGTACATAATAATTTTACATATTCAATAAATAAATAAATTAATAAATATGTATAATTTCAGTAATATGTGCATGCGCTCAACATATATATATATATATATATATATATATACCTTGTGATTCAATTTCTTCACTTGAATTTCTTTCAACATTTTCACCATCGTCAATCATTGGTTCAATATCTATTTCACTTTCTCTTTCAAAATTTTGTATCTCATCATCAATGTTTTGAGGAATATCTCTCTTTTTTTACATTGTAAAATATTTTTCAAATTAGTTCATCAAATAAAAATTAAGCTTCACATTTTACACTAGGAAAATTTTAAATATCAAATTCATAATATTTACATTCACATATATGCTTCAACTTCTAGTTGAGGTTGATTTTCCCTTTCAATATTTGAGAGTGCTTCTCTCTTTCTTTTGCGAGATTCCCTCCCTTCTTCTCTATGTTCCTCAGGGTTTCTTGTTCGATCATATTTTCTTGTGCAATTCCTTCAATTTCCCATGACAATAGATTATGAAGTTGTTACATAGCATTTTGTCACTATCCCTGCAATCCTCATCTCGCACATTGGAGGGTCGTTTTTGTGACCAATAAGCAGTGTCATGCTTTGCAAATACCATCCTTGCATCCCTTTTGATGAAAGCAACATTCTTCTTCTTGACATTTCCCTAAGAAGAATTGTGAAAATCCCTATTTTTTCCATGGCATGACTACCCAGTTACACCCTCACGCCGACCAGGAAATTTAACACTGAGCCCATGCCACTTGGAACTCTGTGCTAGTTAGACACCCGCGCCAAGTTGTTTATGGAATGTTTTTTAAAAATAGAGGCGGAGGCTCCACTCCAACCACCTCGGGGATGAGTCATTGGGAGTGGTTGAACTGAAACAACCACAAACTCCTTCCTTGTTAGTAGTTTCCACATCCCTTGGACCTCTCCTAAAGGATAGGACTCCCTCCCACCTTTTTAGGGATCCCAACCTCCTCCCTTTCATCTATATAAGAAATTATCTCTTTTAGTAGAAGCTAGCTGAACGGTTGAATAGCTCAACTAGGAGAATTATACTATAGGTAAGCTACTAGAGAAGATAGAGTCAGAAATATTGTGTTGAGAGAGCTCGAGTCGATGACTTCTAAGAAAGCTTGAGTCCAAATTCCCTGTCCAACATTTGAGACACACTTCGTCTGAACCCCGTTGGAGGAGACTATGATGTCAAAACATTGGTTGCACTCTTCCTTCTACTCATTAATATACATGACTATTGTTTGCTTCCACTATTGTGTTATGATGTTTATTTGATGCAATATGTTTAGCCTTCTTTAACTGGTTAATAGTTTTGAATGAAACTATTTTGTCATATATTGTTCTTGTTCTTTGTCCTATGTGCAGGTATCTGAATGTGAAAACGAACGGATCATGATTTACCAAGGCAGGAGCGAGAGGCCGCTACTCGTTCTGTAACATTGACAATGTTGGATTCAAGGTAGGTCAATCTACCATGTCTTTTCATCATTCATTAACTTGAAAGAAACACTTTAGCATGTCCTTTTGTTACTAGACTCACCCTAGGGCTAGAGGGATCATCTTTATCCACAAAGAGGATTTACCTTCATAACAAATTATTGACTCCACTAGGTATCAGTGCGAGTTTGTTGTGTCATCTTGTTGGGTCGGTTTCAATTATTCGTTTAGTTATCTATTTTTTTTCTGGTTTGTTTGCTAAGTTTCCATCCTCTATTCAGCTCTAGAGTGTCAAGGTTGACCTTTGCTCATTAGGTTAGGGTTTTTTCTCTTTTTCCCATAGGTATCCAGCTTGGCACATTTGTTTGTCTTGACAGTCATTCTGATTGGCGTAGGTTTCTCTTTTAGCACTCACGCCAACCTCGGTATGGTGCGGATTACAGCTTACAGTCGTGTCAACCCCTGTAGGTTTTGGTTTGACCTCCCTAATGCGTATTTTTGTCATTTATTCTTGCTTCTAAGTTATTTTTTAGTTTGTTTATGCCTTTATAGAAAGTGTTGACTACTGTAGACTTGTTTCCCTCAGTTGTTTGTCCATTTTCCTATCGGTGTCATTTAAGACCTTAGGGTTTCTAGGTGTTCTTGCATATCGAGCCTTTTGTTCGAGAACAAGTCTCTTTGATTGTTATCAGTCTAGTTTCGGGTTTTTAGACTGAGTTTTCTTGATCCTTTTGTTTTTTTGATTGAATGGTCTTTTTTTTTTTCAATTAGTCCTTCTTCTTCAATACTTTGAGCATCAATTGCTTTGCTTGTTTGGGTCGCTTCAGGAACTCTCTTTTTCATTTGGAAATTTGCTCCATTAACTTGGATGTTTCTATGTCTTTTTCGCTTTGCTTGAGTCATTCACTTTCAAAAACTTATATTCACAAAACTCAAACTAGCGCTTATTTTGTTTTCCATTGAATTAGTACAATGTGTGCTTCATTTTCATTGAAAATTCAAAATCAATCAAAATATATCTTTGCATTCTTTTCTTGCATCGAAAGTGAAACAATCCTTTACATAACTAGTATTTTTCAATCTAGGAAGGAATTTCGATTTTGATTGATTTCATTAAGGGAATTAGAGGTTTCTTCGCATGTTTTCCTTGTTTGCTTGTTTGAAACATTTCTATCCTCCTTATAACTAGCATTCATCGAATTGAAATGATGTTCATTTGTATATATTTTTCATCTAGGAAGTTGAGCTACACATTTGATAGGGCCTGGAAATTGAAACTTAATTCAAGATTAAATTTAAAATTTACTCAATGAACCTAAGGCAACATTGGAACCTAACGAAACATTTCTAGTGGTCTAGGCTAGAGACATGTTCCGACGTCTTAAAACCTAGTAGATGTCGCTCAAATTTTGGCTTCATACAGTGCTAGTACACACTTGTGCTCCCTGTACCATTGCATATATAAAGGGAGACCCCTCTAGGTTGCAATAATTTTATCCATAGGAAGCTGAGTCTACCGCCTTGTAACCGTGATACACTGAACACAACATTCGGGGAGACTACCTGCACGTATGTCAAGTCCTTGGTCATTTCTATTTCATTTGATCACCATGGAGTATATGGTGGTTCACGGAAACCTGGTACACCCTCTTGCTTAGAATTCCTGAGAATTCATTTCAATATTTTCATTACTCTTTAAACAAGAGAAGAGATCATCGAAGACTTGCCCTTTCATGCTCATTTAAAATTGAAAGAGACTAAAGTCATCTTTTTCCTGTTTCTCGACTCTTAAAACATGAAACAATGAATTTTGGTTTCAGTGTTATAAAATTAACCACCTACGATTACACACCCATTAAAAGTTTGTTACTTGGTCTGATTGATTTTAGTACCTTGGTTCTTGATTTTGATATTTTCGATTGGTTATCTCTTTTCCTTCCTATTTTGATTTACAGTCAAAGTGGCAGAACATCCAGTTTCCTCGTCCTCACTGCCTCCTACTGGTGGTTCTTTTTTGGATGCTTTTTTAGAAACACCTCAATCCACTAGATCTATCGAGTTCTCGCAGCCTATTCTTCTATCTATCCAACCCCTTTCTACTCGATCTCTGATTAACGAGCCAGTTGAATTCAATTGGTCTCCTTCAAGTGCTTGGTCTGGTTTTGGGGAATAAGGCGAATTTCCTCCTTTTACATTTGGATCGCCTTTTATTGCTGCTACGGTACCTCCCAGTCCTCGTAGTGTTCTCGAAGATATTACCTTGGACACAGATATGGATTCCTCCAGTTTTGTTGGCAGTCAAGGAATGCCTATTTCCACAGAAGAATATCAACTCTTTTATTAATATCTCTCTCGTGCCTCCACCCAATATCCACCACCATCGGTCTCACTTCTGCTTGGATATAGATCTTTGAGTTAGATTTTCTCTGGCATTGCTTCCATTACGCAATCCAATGTAGTAACTCCTCCTCCGAGTTCGATCCTACCATCATTGGGGCTATCACCTTCGACTCCTAGTTCGTCAGTTACTGTCACATCTATTCGAGTTCAACCAATGGTTTGTGTGGCTTCGAGTTCAGTTTCCACTACTCCTGTGATTCCTAGTGGTCTTAATTTTGAATAATATCTATTGGCCTTTCAACAGCAGAATTCTCAGGGTTCTCAGTAGTCTCACGCTCCTGCTAATCCTTGATTCCATCATAATGATGTTGTTGGTAATCCCGTATATATCTATCCATACCATTATGATATGTATGGTAATCTGGTCTATTTGCCTTGTATTGATCCTTATCAGGCTATTTATGATCCCTATCAGACTGTTACTCATCTAGGACCTACTCTGCCTGTGCAAACCTCTGGTTCACAAGGACAACCCTCTCAGGGACAACCTTTAGCTCAGCAGGGCCCTGCTTCTAGTCCACAGGGACAACCATACGGTCGACAAGGCCAACCTTTACAAGGATAGCCTTTGTTCCAACCTGGACAACCCTATGGTCCCTTGGGTCAACCTCTGAATCAAATCGGATCATCTTTTGGTCTTGGGGGGAAAGTTTATTCATCATAAGGACAACCTGTTGCACCTAAATCACAGCCATACGTTCAGTATGGCCCAAATATTGTGAAACAAAGACAACCCTTTGGTCCTTCTCTAGGTCAACCTAGTCATCAAGGACAACCTGGTCTACAACCTGGTCTGTCGCAACCATCAGGCCAACCTTTCCCACAAGGTCAACCTGGAGGCCCTCAACAACCAGTTCAACATCTGGTTCAACCTGCTCAGCAACCATTGCAACCTACCCACCAGCAGATTCCTTTGTTTCCACAGTCGGTTTTACCTGTTTACGCTGCTCATCAGCCTTCTAAACCTACTCTATAAGGACAACCTACATAGCCGCAAGGCACTTATTACCCTCAATTTTCCTATCAACCGGTATATAATGCACCCCAGATTTTGTACCCTCAAAATCAACCAATATATAGCACACCTCAGATTCTGTACCCTTAAAATCAACCTATGTATCAACAACCTCAAAGTCATACTTACTTTCCACAACAAAATCCTTATGCTACTCAGCAAGGACCTCAGTGGTCTACTTCAACTCAATATCCTGGTCCTCAACCCTAGTATCAACCGAATTATCCTATTTTTAATCCCTACGATTTGAATCCTTCGGGAAAGAATATATGGGGACAAAATCCAACTCGGACTTGGTGGAATGTACGTATAGGTCTTTATCAAAGACCTCCAATTAATTTCAATACTCAGTTACCATTTCTCGCTACGTTGGAATTACCTGATGTGTCAAAGTTGACAAATGATCCTATTCTTCATAATCCATATTGTCCTCCGGTTTTGACCAAGATTCCTGGTGATTGTCCTAAATTTGAGGGTAAACCTGGTGAAGGCCCCCAAATTCATGTGATGACTTACCACTTGTGGTGTTCTTCTAATTCTTAGGTTGATGATTGTATGTGTCTCCATATTTTCTAGCAAACTCTTAATGGTGCCACTGCAAAGTGGTACATTGAGCTGTCTCATGGAGTTTTCCAAGATTTCAATTCTTTGGCCATGGCATTCCTTACATATTTTCAGTTACCAATCTGCTATCATACCGGGACGCATCTCCTCACTTCATTGAAATAGGACTGAACTACTCATATCTCGAATCATATTCGTGAATGGCGACGTCATCGTCGCATGATCAATTTTGAGATATTTGATCAGCTTCTGACTCATTGGTTCACTACCTCCTTTGTCAATCATATTGCCAAAGATATTGCTATGGGGGTATGTGTGATTGAGGAACAAGCCATTGCTTACACCCAATACCTTGATCTCATGTACTCTCAGTCTGGTGCATTATATGATATATTTCCTGATGCTCCTCGACCTAGAACTTCTAAACCACCAATGACTCCATTAGTTTATGGTATTATTGGTTCTGTATAACAGACTTTTGAGAAGTCTCCTTCATCTAAATCTGGGAACCAGAAGTCTACTTCTTCCAATAATGTAGCTTCCCAGTCAACTTTGAATTCTAGAAAATCCGTAGAAGTGAATGTTGTTCAGGCCAATCCTATAGATAACACTTCCAAAGGTAAGAAAAAGGGTAAAGGTAAGACTAAAGCTAATACCCCGAAACAGGATTCTTCGAAACCTCATTTTGTTGATAGTTCTCAATGCAAATCGAAGTATCCTTGTTTGATTTGTGATGATGAGCACTTCACCAAGGACTTTCCTCGACGATCTAAAGTGAGTCTATTGCTCAAACGTACCCAAGGAGCTCCAGTTGTTCTTAAAGAAACTTTCCCTCAGTAGACTCAAATGGTAGAGCACCCTTAGTCCCCTACTCCATCTGGTTTGCAAGTGTTCATGATGAACGGTTCCGCACCCGTTTCTATTGCTACTCGATCAAAATATTATTCTAGTTCGCGTTAGGCAGCGGGGAAAGAGATCATTAATGGTCCTCCTCCTCCTCCTATTTCTGGCCCTCTTGAGATTGAATGGCCTAGCACCGAATCCATTGTGCGATCACCTTCCAAAGGTGTGCTCTGTAAGCCTTCGTATAATCCTAACGCCATGCGACTTAGCATTACAGTATTGTTGAGGATTTGACTTAGGCACTGTCCACAATGTCTGCATTAGAAGTACTTCAGAGTTGTCCTTTGCAATAGAAAGCTTTGCAATTTTCAATAGGTGGGATTGTTCCTGCCGATACTAGCTTGCCTACTTTCGATTTAGAGAATTTCGTCTCGCGACTCCTGCACCAAATTTCACTCATCATTCAAGTTGGTATTCATGGTTTGAATATTCATCGGGCTGTCGTGGATGAGGGTGCATCTACTTGTGTTATGTCATCTACTTGCTGGAAATTAATTGGTTCTCCAGCTCTTTCCTCATCACCCAATGCCCTTGAAGCATTTGATGGAAGAGAATCTAAACCTCTTAGTGTTCTTGCTAGTTTACCAATCATGTTAGAAGGGAAGATAGTCAATGTCGAGGTCGAATAAATTGATGAAAAAATCAATTATAATATTCTCCTTAGTCGCAGTTGGACTCACACCATGTTGTGCATTCCATCCACTCTCTTTCGTGTTTTGAAGTTCCCACATGAAGGAAAGATTATTAATTTTTATCAATTGTATTTTTTCACTTCTTCTTCTGAGAACAAAGTTTCATATGTGGACAAGATTCCTAGTCCCTATGAGAGCATAGGACCAGACCTTTTCAAGGATCCTTCCCTCATGGGTTTCTTTCCTCTTCCACTACCGAATACTGTTTAGGTCAATATGATTTCTCGAACCGATGACCCTTGGGTTTTCCCTTCTCTTGAACAGATAATTTTGTTCGGGGATTCGATGCCGTTGAGTCTAATTGAGATTGATTATTGTGAACTCATTGCTGCATTGGACACTCCGTCCTTTGATTCTACTCCATCAAACATGGCTCTTGACATCTATTCTCAATCCCCTTGGCTTGGTGATTTTGATTCACCAGATCCTTTGAAAGAATTGTTTCCTTCTGATGAGGCTATCGTGGAAACTCTGTCTCCCAACGATCTGTCGTGGGATGATGGTCAGCATCGTTCTTTGTTTCTACCAAGCCTCAGAGCCATGTCTACCTGTCTTGAGAATTTTTCCTCTGAAGTTCCTTCAAATCTGTTTCAAACACTTGTTCAAGTACCTAAAGATTTTGCAGAAGGTAACTTGAGTAACATCACTCAGACGATGCCTATCGAAATTTCCATTAAACTGGGAATTGTTGAGAACAACTATATTGGGGTTAATTGTTCTTCGAATGAAGTATAAGTTTATACTAACTTTTTTCGTTAATTACATGATGTCTTTGCACAGTCCTATGAAGAAATTCCCTGCACTGATCCTAGCATTGTGGTACATGAGATTCCTACTTACTCCGGTTTGAAACCTGTTCATCAGCATCTTCGTCCGGTGCATCCTAGGAAATTTGCTACGATTAATTCCAAAGTGGAAAAGCTTCTCAAAGCTGGTTTCATTTACCCAATTCCCTTCACAGAATGGGTTTCTAATATTATTCCCATCGACAAGAAACAGGGCACTATTCGTCTCTGTGTTCACTATCATGATATCAATCGAGCTTGTCCTAAGGATAATTATCCTACTCCTTTCATCGATCAAATCATTGAAAACTATGCCAGAAGTGAGAAATTTTCCCTTATGGATGGTTTTTCGGGTTATAATTAGATCAAAATTCTCTCGACTGATCAACACAAGACTGCTTTTATATGTCCATGGGGTACCTTTTCATATAAGAAGCTTCCCTTTGGTTTGAATCACCGCGCGATGTCTTATGCCTTTCATGATATTCGTCACATCGTTCAGCCTTATCTGGATGACCTTTCGGCTCATTCAGCTAAGCGTAGAGACCATCCTGACCATCTTCGTGAGATTTTTCTTCATTGTAGACACTAGAACATTCGGCTTAATTTTCACAAGTGTGTCTTCTGCGTCGATTCCAGTAGAATCTTGGGGTTTATCGTTTCCAAAGACGGGATTTTTCTGGATCCTCTCAATGTTGAGGCTATTATCAATCTCCCCTCTCCTTCCTCATTGCATCAGTTGCATATTTTACAACAGAAAGCTAATTTTCTTCGTCGTTTTATAACTAACTATACCGAAGTAGCTAAAGGATTCACACGGTTCTTAAAGCAGGGCGTTCCTTTTTACTGGGATGAGATAGCTCAAAAATCTTTCGATGTGTTGAAAACATTGTTGGGTAATGCTCCTCTCCTTTGCACTCTAGATTATCATTGCAATTTTTTCCCTTTATTTAGCTACCGCTTTCAGCACGATTGCCATGGTTTTGGTACAATACAATGATGACGGTCATGAGCATGTTATTTATTACTTGTCTCGTAACCTTCTCGACCTTGAAACATGATATGCCCACGTCGAGAAGTTAGCATTGGCCGTTGTTCAAGCTATTCAACTTTTTCATCATTATATTATTTTTTGTATAGTGACAATGATTTCAGAATGCAACCCCATGACCTACAAATTATCTCAAAAATTGCTGGGGGGAAAATACTCAAAGTGGATTGTCATCCTCCAAGAGTTTGATTTGGAATTTACTACTGCCAAATCTAAGAAATCATTGGTCTTTTCTGATTTAATTTGTTCTCTCCCTTCGGACTCCACTCCTTCTCATTCTTAGGATGTCATTTCATTTCATTTTCTTTTCTTGATTAGCACCCTCGATCCATGGTACAGTGATATCATCATCTATCTCCAAACTTCATCTTTTATATTTGAGTTGACGAAGGATGACCGTCGATGCATCCGCCATCAGTCGCAACCTTATCGTATGGTTGGAGATACTTTCTATTGTATTGGAGTCAATTACATACTCCAGCGATGTTTGACTCTCAAGGAAGCTGAGAAAGATTTGAATGATTGTCACAGTGGTGCCTATGGTGGTCACATGTCTGGTTATGCTACTCCACAGAATATTTTTCGTGTTGGTTATTTTTGGCCTTTTATTTTCAAATACTATATTGTCACGGTTCGTAAATGCCATGATTACCAAATTTATCAATGCAAGTTACATGTGCCACCCATTCCTCTTCATCTTGTCATTTTCATTGGTCTCTTTGTGAAATGGGGCATCGATTTAATGACGTGTAACCCTCACTCGGCTGGGGGGCATGCTTATATTATCATAGCCATGGAATACTTCACTAAATGGGCTGAAGAAATTCCTACACTTGCCACTGACAGTAAGACAACTGCTCAGTTCATATTCAATCACATTATTGCTAGGTTTGGTGTCTGTCAAGCCATTGTTACCGATCATGGTTCCCAGTTTCGGCATTATATGGTGGCATAGTTGACTTCTAAGTTGCGTCTACGTCACGATAGCTCAATGCCATACTACCCTCAAGCCAATGGCTAGGTTGAAGCTGTGAACAAAATTCTTGTCATGATGCTTCAACATACGATTGGGATCCAAAAATTAAATTGGCATCTCATGTTATTTTCAGCTCTTTGGGCATACCGAACCTTAGTTAAGAACGCAACTAGGTTCACTCATTTCCAGTTGGTTTACGGCCTGGAAGCTACTCTTATGATTGAATGTGAAATACATTCGCTCAAGTTGGCTGTTGAATTATTGCCGAATACTTCGCTAGAAGAAGAGCATCTCCTTTATTTAGAAATGCTGAATGAAACCCACCACTTTGCTAGTCTCGTTATTGAAGCATATAAAAAGCAGGTAAAATCTCATTTTGATCAGTCAGTTTCCCCTCGTTCTTTCATTAAAGGAGATCTCGTCCTCCTATATGACCAAGCTCATGATAAGTTGGGGGCAGGAAAATTTCAACCTATGTGGCATGGACCCTACATCGTTAAACATGTGTTGCAGAATGGGGCCTATGAGATAATTGACTACGAAGGTCATCCTCTTGAACAGCCTAGAAATGGTTTGTATCTCAAAAAATATTATTCGTGAGTCATTCATGCATAATAGGTGTACATAGCTGTTGTTTTGATTTTTACATGTTTTTTGGTTTGGTGTACTTTGTGAGCGTGTTATGAATATAATTCATAACAAATATAATAAATATATTTATTAATATTTAAATAGGGATTATGTAAGTAATCATTAAGTTAGTGAAAGGGCATGTCTGAAAGACATGCCCATTAATGAAAGGCCACCTGTGTAGGTATATAAGCAGGGCCTCACTGTAACATTTATCATCATCTTTTATACATTTTATAAATAATATATTATTATTACAATACCTCTTCTATATTTTACGATTAAGTCAACAACCCTACATCTTTGTCGCTCCATTGGTATCAGAGGAGTGATCTTCTCGCCTGGAAGGAAGCACCTATGCCACTGTTGGCTACCTTCAGCTGTTACATGCGGTGCATCGAAATCATTTCCTCTTGATGTCTTCATCAATGAGGATGGACAATTTCAACAAAAAAATGATCAAGCTTGAGAATAAGATCAATAATAATTCCGATAAATTCACGAAAAGGTTAACCATTCTAAAAATTCTGAAAACATTAAAAAACTTCAATACACAATAGATCAAATAGATAGACAAATTTGGCTAAACCATAGAGAGGCCACTGAAAATCATAACAAACTAATGCAGAATATAAACGTCATTTTGGAGAATATTAATCTGACGCAAAAACCAATATTCCTGAATATTGAACATAGTCAACAAAACAATTTAGATGATTCAGAGAATTCAGATGATAATCATGAAGAGTCACTACATTTTGCAAAAGATCAAGTTATGAGAATTACATATTTAGATGAAGAACATCCACATGAAGATGAATATTATCTGAACAACTGTTGTGACATGAATGAAAATGAAAGTGGGTATATGGAAATTGATATGAATATAAATTTTTTGAAAATGATGAATATGAACATGATGTAGAACGAGAAGATGAAAAAGGCAGTAATAATGAGAAAGATGTTGAAGTAAAAAAAAATCATGCAAGTCCATTGTCACAAATCTAGAATTCACGCAGTGGATGATTGATTCAGACATCATAATTAGGTTTCTCTATTTAATGAATTCAAGATTTGAAAGCATTTAAAAGAGCGATGGTGCAGGATCATCAGCTGCTTTGTTGGCTATTGGGATGTATATGAGAACTCTATAAATACTATGTCACCATTGTCCATGAGCACATAATATTTTCGTTGAAGTTTTGAAGACGAAGGATGCTCTTTCTCCTCATTTGAAACTTGTGGGGAACTATGTCGAAAGCAGCAAAGACGATGCTGCCAAAAACTTTTCCTGGGGCCATTATACCATTGGAAAAGAAATTGTGGATCTCTACCTGGACCGCATCCGAAAGATGGCTGACAACTGCACTGGCCTACATGGCTTCTGAGTATTCAACGCAGTCAGTGGAGGCATTGGATCTGGCCTTGGATCCTCCTCCTTGAGAGACTTTCAGTAGAATATGGAAATAAATCGAAGTTGGGTTTCACAGTATACCCTTCACCTCAAGTTTCCACATCTGCGGTGGTGAGGGAATGCATTTCGGTTCACATCGGCCAAGCCAGTATTGAGGTTGGAAATGCCTACTAGGAGCTTTACTGCCTTGATCACGGTATCCAGCTTGATGGGCAAATGCCAAGTGAAAAAATAGCGGGAGGGGGAGATGATGAATTCAACACGTTCTTCAATGAGACAGGAGTAGGAAAGCATGTCCCTCATGCCGTATTTCTAGATTTAGAGCCCATTGTGATCGACGAAGTCAAAACTGGAACCTACAAACAACTCTTCCATACTGAGCAGCAAATAGAAAACCATTCAAGCAGTGGAGGATAAGTCATAGCTCACCATGGATCAAAACACCATTTTGAATCAGTATATTGTTTTTTTTTTCTTTTCTAAGTAATACTGATCTATTAACAAGCTGATAAAATTACATCGAGACCGAAGTCAAAAGCTACTACCTGGAAGGCAGAAGATTCAGGAAAAAATAGAGAAGTGGACTGTCGAAACCCACGCAGGGGTGCAGAACAAGATTTCTCCAAAAGATTCTTTGACCCAGAAAAGACAAAAAGGGCCTGAAAACTTCATAACAACCAGAACATAAAAAACCCAAGTAGTTGGCTGACATAAACAGAAACAGAGAAAAATACCAATCAACGAACCCATTAGTCATCCGGATTCTCCTCCACGATCCTGCAACCACCGGTGACTAGCATATCAGGAGCAAGATCAGCCAGAGAAGCCTGGGGACCAGGCTCGGCAGAGAGCATGTCTTCATCAGGAACAAAGTTAGCAGGGTGAGACGGAGGCTGCAAAGGAGTGTGGCCACTGCCCAGATTGAAATGAGAAAACTGGGAGGCAGGAGTAGAAGTCTCCATGGGAACAACTGGCTGCACATTGGAAGCCTCAGGCAAGCTGTCTTCTATGAAAACCACCGAGAGAATGGCAGTAATCCTCGGGCGATTGAGGGAACTCTGGAAAGTAAACCGAGTAGAGCCAGTAGTATTAGTAGAGGCAGCGGACGAGCGACGGTGATGGGGACCCCAGTACGAGCAGAAATCCAGAGAGCGCCCCCTGCCGCTGCGGGTCCTGGGGTAATGACTGGAGCCATCATCGAAGAAGGAAGTGTCTGGGGAAGGACTGGAAGGCAGGCGAGTGGGATGGCTCCGAGAGCTGCCCCTCCTACTCCACATACGATGTCAAAGCCTCGGCATAGTGTGAGGGAGCGGGAACCAGAAAGCTTTGACCGAAGTGCCAACCAGCCCAAGGAGGCCCGAACACGTACGAGGACGCCGCGACAGCTGAAGATGCCCAGGAAAAGAGACCTCCCTTTGCGTGGAGCGCACCAGACACCGTTGGTCGATCACCCGTATGTGCAGACAGTTACTAACGACGCCTAAACAAAACTGAGGGAATGCCAAGACCGGAGCCAATTTAACCTGTTGCTTGTGAAATCCATCTGCCATGAGACCGGACTAAACATGCGCCGAGTTCATCCTTCCCAAACCAAACAAATCCATATTCATAACTGCAATCTGAGTGAAAATCTCGCTAGAGCATGCAGAGGCAGGGTTCAACCTGTTTGAAGGCGCACGAATGCATTGGGTTGCAGAGCTCATAGCGTTGAAGTGAGAGGAGTGTAAATGTGACATGCTATGGAGCAGCTGTCCATTTAACACAGCATACAACAGGGGCAGGTGTCGGCATGTCATGCCGCTCCTCCGTCCCATTCCTTTAATTAACCTTGGAGACACCCGCATCCGGGGGATCAGCATCTCTTTGGATAAGAGAGGAGCATTCCTGTTTGTGAGCATCATTCTGAATAATATCCAGGCTGCCAGAGGTAAGAGCATGGTCATGAGTGACTCCTATGTTGGCGAGGAGGTCAGCAACTTTGTTGCCTTCACGCTTTACATGTTGGAAGGTGATGGCACGATTAGTAAAAAGCCAATGTTCTATTGCTTCTAATCGAGCCTCCAGTCTCCAGCTTTTAGCAGTTTTTTGTGCATGAGCTCCATTGAGAAGTTGGTTGGCCATGCCAATGAGGATTTGGGAATCCCCTTCAACTTCCAACAGATGGAATCCATGATGCCGAGCAAGAAGGAGACCCTGCCAAAGACCTTCGAGTTCGGCGGAGTTGTTAGTATCCCAACCAATATTGCCAAAGAAAAGGAGCAAGGATTCTCCCTTATGATTCCTGATGATGCCTCCAAAACCAGCTGATCCGGGGTTTCCCTTGGAGGCGCCATCGAAATTGAGTTTGAAGGAGTTTTGATTGGGGAGACTCCATACAGTCTTGCAAGCAGAATGGCCCTGGGAAGAACTACTGCTGTGAATTCATTGAGGAAGATGTAAGTTCCAGTTATCCCAAATGGATTTTTCCTTTTCCAGAGAGGGGTAGTCCTCCTGTGTCCAGGCGTACAGATCCAATGTCTCTTGGAGATTAAGACATAAATTGTGCCAGATGATGTCCATCGGGGTATAGTGGTTTTTGAAAATATGCATGTTCCTTTCTTTCCAAATAGTCCATAGGATCAAGCCTGGGAGAAGCCTCCATAGTTGGTTGAGGATTTCACTTTGATAGGGGAGCTGGTCCCAGAGTCTTATGGTGCTGATGATATCTTCGGAGCCTCTGTAATTTTTTTGACACCGGAAACTGGCTTTCTCCCATAATTGGATAGCTAGAGGACAGGTGTACATGAGGTGTTGAATCGATTCCTCATGAGAGTAGCAGTTAGGACATCTAGAGGGGCCATGAAAAGAGCGCTTCTGGAGGTTATCCCAAGTAAGGATCTTCCGGTGACCCAAGAGCCACAGGAAGAAGGAGACTTTGGGCCAAATTCCTTTCGCCCAAATTTTGCACCAAATGGGATCCAAAGGTCGTTGGTTATTGCCAATTATTTTATAAGCTTCTTTGGTGGAGAAAGCGCCTGATGGGGTGTACCCCCATCTTAAAATATCCGTGCCTTCGGAGAATCTTATGCGCCTTTTCTGGAGCTCCCTTTCCAAGGCCTCCTTGACCTGGTTGTCATCATTTTTGATCACCCTCTCTGTCTGTTTCCATTGCCTATACCCCTGCTCGATCTCCTGCGTCCATTGTTGCTGTACTGTTTCCTGTTGTTGCGCTTCCCAATCATGGCTAGGAGGCTGATTGAAAGTACTTATGAGTTTGGGAGGTTGCTGCCAAGCGTTCGTCCAGAATCTTGCCGAGCAGCCATTCCTTATTTCCCAGAAGCTATGTTTTTGTATGAGGTGATAGTGCTGTCGGGCAGCATTCCAAATTAGGGAACCTTTTTCCGTGGGAGTGAATCTAATGAGCTCTGCAATAGGCCTATTGTTAGCATACTTTGCAGTCCAGAGTGAAGCCCAACGTTTATTATGGGATGAGAGCCAAAGCCACCAAAGTTTTGCGCCCATAGTTTCATTGCAATGCTGGGGATCCCTTAATCCTATGCCTCCATGTTCCTTTGGCTGACAGACCGTCGACCACTTAGAAAGTGCCCATTTACGATGAGTTCCAGTTGAACCCCATAAAAAATTAAGTTGGAGAGCTCTGATCTTTTTCAAGACCCATTTGGGCGCTGCAAGAATGGAAAACAGGTAGAGAGGCATCGCTTGGAGCACGGCTTTGATGAGCACAGTTCTGCTGGCAATGTTCAAAGTTCTGTGAGTCCAGAGATTGAGACGGGACTCCAACTTTTCCAGGAGCAGACGCCAAGACGTGTGCTTGATAGCCGAGTCAATGAGGGGGGCCCCCAGGTACTTAGAAGGAAGGGAAGCAATGGAAAAGCCTAGGATGCGAGCAATGGCATTCTGAGTAGTGGATGGGGTGTGGAAGAAAAAGAGTTGCGATTTGGCATTATTTATACTTAGACCTGAGGCCTCGGAGAAGTCAGACAGTATGGACTTGAAGACCTTGGCTTCTTGCACAAAGGGATACCCAAACAACATGTTATCGTCGACAAATTGCTGATGGGTGATGGCAGGGGAGTTGTGGACAGAGAGGCCTTTGAGTCCCTGGGAAGAGAGTGCATGTTTGAGGAGGCGACCCAGCCCCTCAGCCATGAGGACAAAGAGGAAGGGGGAGAGCGGATCTCCTTGAAGGATGCCTCTGGAAGGTTTAAAAGGTTGGGAGGGGAGACCATTAATAAGAATCGAGAAGAATGAAGAGGATATTAAGCTTGCAATCCATCTGATCCACATGGGTGAGAAACCAAAGGCTAAAATAATTTTATCTATATAGAGCCAACTCAACTTATCAAAGGCTTTGGAGAGGTCGATCTTTAGGAGCATACCTGCCTGCTTGGAGTGCTTGAGGGAGTGAATGACTTCGTGAGTGAGGATGATGCCATCCAAAATCTTCCGACCTTCTACATATCCGGATCGTTCCTGAGAAATGAGAATGGGCAGGAGTGGCTTCAATCTGTTTGCGATGACCTTGGATATCACTTTGTAAATGACATTGCAAAGAGCTATGGGTCTAAACTTGTCCGGAGTTCTGATGTTCGCTTCTTTAGGAATTAGAGCAATGAAGGTAGAGTTTAGAGCTGGCAGAAGCCAGTGCATAGTGTGGGACTCCTCAACCACCTGCCATACCTCCTCTTTGATGAGATCCCAAAAGGAGTGGAAGAAAGTCGTGGTGAATCCGTCAGGGCCAGGGGCTTTGCCCTCCTTTAGCTGGTGCATTGCTTGGTCCACCTCCTGAAGCAGTACTAGTCGGAGAAGGATTTGGTTGTGTTCCTCTGTTATGAGCTTTGGAACATGTTGAGTGATCTTCTTGATTGTTGGCCTTCTGTCTAGAGGGGGTTCTTGGTGGACCTCCTTGAAGTGGTTGATGAACTCCTGTTCAATTTCTACATGATTTTCCAAGCGCACTCCTTCGCGATTCTGAATGAAAGAGATGGTGTTGTGCATTCTTCTCTGGACTGTGGTTCTGTGAAAGAACTTAGTGTTCCATTCACCTTCCTTTAGCCACCTGATGCGAGAATTTTGCTTCCATAAAATTTCCTCTTGGGCCCTGCGTTCCTCCAGTTGACTGTGCAGAAACTTTTCTTTTTCCAAGGTCTCTGCTGTGTGTCCCTCATCAATGATCTTTTGCTGGAGTTCTTTCATTTCCTTGACGAGATCTTGCTGAGCCTGAAATATGTTACCGAAGGTCTCATGATTCCATTTTTTGATTTGGACTTTCAGGAATTTGAGTTTCTGCTGGAATCTAAACATATTTGATCCCTCTGTCACAGGGGAGTTTGTCCAGGTGGAATTGATGAGGTCTTTGAATGTGGGATGTGAAAGCCAGAATCCTTCAAACCTGAACGGGCGCCGAGAAGAATTTCCAGGTCTTAGCCATTGGAGAGAGATCGGCCAGTGATCCGACCCTGATAAGGGAAGGATGGAGGCCGTGGGGTCACCTCCGAGATGGATCGCATTGTCCGAAATCAAGAACCTATTGAGTTTGGATGCGATTTGCTGTCTACCAGCCCTTCGATTGCTCCAGGTGTGCGTACCATTACAGAACGGTAGATCGATAAGCAAATTGTTGTGAATGAAATCGTTGAAATGGCGATTCTCCTGATCCAGCCTGGTTCGGCCTCCTTGCTTCTCCTCCAGTTTAGTGATCATATTGAAATCTCCTCCTGCGATCCAAAGAGGGTGGAATCTGTTAAGATTGAGAAGTTCAATTGTGTCAAGTAGAGCTATTTTGTTGCCTGCCTCCTGCGAGAAGTAGACATTAGTTAAATGCCCATGTATATTGGTACCAATAATGTGGAAAGTGGCTTGAATGATGTGGTGGGAAGCATGAAACTCCGAGAGTGTGATGGTCTACTCATTCCAGGCTATGGCAAGACCTCTTGAAGCGCCAGATGCATCGACAGCTACCGAGCGACTACCTGGCCAAGCTTTTGAGAGGATCTGACCAAGAGTAGAGCTATTACATTTCGTTTCCTGCAGAAAGAAGATTTGGGGTTTCTCCTGCTTTATCATATTTCTAATCATACAGACCTTGCTGGGGCCATTAAGCCCTCTTAAATTCCATGAAGTGAGCTTCATGGTCCAGTGGGGGGGGTTGGCTTGGAATATTTAGTCAACTTTGCATATCTGCCTGAGTCTACCAGGATTTTCCCTAATGAAATGGTGCGTTGAAGGTCAGTTTTCTGTCCCCTCTTTTTGGAATCCTTGGGGAAGTAGTTTCTGTCCCATAGACTTCTCGGTTGAATGCCAAGTTGCTGCTGCTGAAAGGCCCTAGAGATGACCACTTCAAGGGCGTTTAGTTGGAACTCTGGAATCTTATCATAATCTTTCCTTTTGCATGCTTGTTCCATTCCAAAGATGTCTAGACCTTTAAGATCAATACTTTCCGGCTCTACCTCCATATGCTGAGGGAGATTTCTTTCTGTGGGAAGAAGCGATGAAAGCAGAGAATGACTTGGTATGCAGTCAACATCCATACCATTTGGCTTCCAATCTGGATCTTTGGGCGGCTTCGAGGAGGTGGCAGGACAAATATCCTGGGAAGGGGGAATGGAGGATGGATGATCTGAAGGTGGAGAGGGTGGGGTAGAGGAGTTCTTCAGAGTGATAGGATCAGAGTTCGGTGGGGGTTCGGTCATATTAGTTCCCAGGATGTCAAAGCTATTACTTGTGGAGGGGGTAGAGGCTCCAGGTTGCATTGGTTTTTTCCCATTGGAAGTCTTTTTGTTAGCTCGTCTTCGATTGGTAACTTTAGTGAATCCTTCCTGATCTGAGGGATTCAAGGGGCCAGAGGGGGTAGGGTGAGAGTTCAATAGGCAGTCCCTGAACATGTGTCCTATGGCATGGCATTTGCGACAACGGAAAGGAACATGTTCATAATCTAAGGGCTGTACCCATTCAAATTCATCATGATAGAGACTTACCGAGTCCGGAAGAGGCTTGTCCAGTCGCATGCAGACGCAAATACGAGCATATGAGGTGTATCGGCGCATTTTTGTTTCTTCTGCTATCTTGACAAATTCCCCAAGGCCCTTGCCTATGTCTTTCAACGAATCTTCATCCCAATATTCTAGAGGGAGCGAATATAACCTGATCCATACCGGGGCCCAGCTTAGGTCCTCCTTGTCGGGGTTGAATCGTTCAATCCAATCCCTTAAATACAAGCCTGCGGAGTTGAAAAAGTAAGGACCTTCATCCATTACTCGGTTCCTATCTTCTAAGCATATAAAGGTTGCGGTGAAGAACCCTTTTGGGCCTAGCTGCAGGGTAACGTGCCCCTTGGGTTTCCACTTTTCCGCGATCCATCCTTGTAGGGCCTTTTCGGTCGGCCAGAAGCCAACAAACTTACCAATGAGGGCATGGTCCCTCATATATTGAATTCTTCTGTTGATTCTATGGCTAAGAAGCAGCACCTTGGGTCTTTCCGCGGCAATAGGTTTGCAAGTCGAGGAAGTGGCCTTGGGGATGCCCTCGTGACCAAGCACATCCTCCTGCTTTTCATTGCTTTTGTCAGGAAGGGCATCAGAAAAATTTTCCGTATCCTGTTGAGGAGTAGTCATATTTACCTCGTGATCAAGAGCAGGGGTGTCAGGGCCTGTCGGAATCTGCGAGGTGCTCACAAAGTTCGAAGTGGGGGAAGACGAAGCGGCCCCCCCCAGAGGGGCGTCCATGAACGAGACTACAGCGCCTGCCGGCCTCGGGCAAGCAGAAGGCCTGCGAGAGGTAGCAGAGGCCGAGAAAAGCTAGTCGGCTCTATTGAAGAGGTCGAAGGTAACCCCAGGTTGCAGAGCGCGCGAGCCGAAACATCGTCGAGGAATCAGTATATTGTTACAATCAATTATATATATATATATATATATATATATATATATATATATATATATATATATATCAATTATATAGGTAATAAATTAATTAATTATATAATTCTTCTATTATATAATTAATTAACTTTTAAATTAATTATCTAGTTAATTAATAAATAAAACTTAAAATATATAGTCCCATAAAAATTAAAAATAAAATAAAATTGATTACCCTAAATTCAAGACAAATATCAACAACAAAAATTATACAAGATGAAGTACAAGGGATGTCCTATAAAAAAAAATGAGCAAAGTGAAGAAAAGCACAAGAAGAAAAAAATATTATGCATAAAACTTTGAGGACAAAGTTCTGAAGGAAGGGCCAATTCATAATAAATAAATAAATAAAACATAATATATTTATATTGTGACGAAAGAAAATGAAGGAAACTATGCGTGATTGAACTGAAGACAAGTGCCAACTATAAGCTTTGAGGACAAATATTTTGAAGGAAGTGGCAATGTTATGAATATAATTCATAACGAATATATAAATATAGTTATTAATAGTTAAATAGGGATTATGTAAGTAATCATTGAGTTAGTGAAAGGGCATGTCTAAAAGACATGCCCATTAATGAAAGGCCACCTACGTAGGTATATATGTAGGGCCTCACTGTAACATTTATCATCAACATTTATACATTTTATATATAATATATTATTATTACAATACCTCTTGTGTATTTTACGATTAAGTCAACAAGCCTACAACTTTGTAGTTGGAGATACTCTCTATCATATTGGATTTAATTCCATACTTCGATGATTTTTGACTCTCAAGGAAGCCGAGAAAGCTTTGAATGATTGTCACAGTGGCCCCTATGGTGGTCACATGTCTGGTTATGCTACTACATAGAAGATTTTTCGTGCTGGTTATTTTTGGATTTTTATTATAAAAGACTGTATTGTCACAGTTCGTAAAGCACATGATTACCAAATTTATCAACGCATGTTGCAAGCGCCACCCGTTCCTCTTCATCCTCTCATTACTGTTGGTCTCTTTGTGAAATGGGGCATCAATTTTATGATGTGTAATCCTCACTCAGCTGGGGGGCATGCTTATATTATCGTAGTCGTGGACTACTTCACCAAATGGGCTGAAGAAATGCCTACACTTGCCGCTGATGGTAAGGCAGCTGCTCAGTTCATATTCAATCACATTATTTCTAGGTTTGGTGTCCCTCAAGCCATCCTTACCGATCATGGTTCCTAGTTTCAGCATTATATGGTGGCAGAGTTGACTTCTAAGTTGGGTCTGTGTCACGACAGCTCAATTCCATACTACCCTCAAGCCAATGGCCAGGTTGAAGCTGTGAACAAATTTCTTGTCACAATGCTTTAATGTACGATTGGGGTCCACAAATCTAATTGGAATCTCACGTTATTTTTGGTTCTTTGGGCATACCGAACCTCAGTTAAGAATGCAACTGGGTTCACTCCTTTCCAGTTGGTTTACGGCTTGGAAGCTACTCTTCCGATTGAATGTGAAATACCTTCACTCAAGTTGGCTGTTAAATTACTGCCGAATACTTCACCAGAAGAAGAGCATCTCCTTTATTTAGAAAGGTTGGAAGAAACACATTTCTTTGTTGCTCTCGTTATTGAAGCACATAAAATGTAGGTCAAAGCTTATTTTGATCAGTCAGTCTCCCCTCGTTCTTTCGTTGAAGGAGATCTCGTCCTCCTGTATGACCAAGCTCATGATAAGCTGGGGGCAGGATAATTTCAACCTATGTGGCATGGAACCTACATCGTTAAATGTGTGTTGTAGAATGGGTCCTATGAGCTAATTGACTACGAAGTTCATCCTCTTGAACAACCCAGAAATGGGTTGTATCTCAAAAAGCATTATGCGTGAGTCATTCATGCGTAATAGGTGTACATAGGTTTTGTTTGGATTTTTACATGTTTTTTGGTTTGGTGTACTTTGTGAGCATTTTCTTGCTTATTAGGTCTTTCTTATTCTGCAGATGTCTATTAACCCTTATGTCGGTTTCGCAGATGGTGCTTCTAGCAGTACCAAGAATTTGTCTTCAGCAGCTTGGGTAATTTATGATCATGCTGGTGAGTTGTTAGATTTGCAAGGTATTTGTCTAGGACAAACTACAAACAATGTCGTTGAATATAGCGTTGTCATTGAGCTATTAACCGAGGCAATCAACCTCGACATACGCACATTGCTTGTAAATCTAGATTCACAGCTTCTCATTCTGAAACTCAATAATCATTATTGAGTTAGAAATCCACACATTCTGAGATTATATTTACGTATTCGTTTGTTGGAAAGACATTTTTATTTTATTACCTATCAACATATTCCTAGACGAATGAACACATTAATTGATACAATGGCTAACATTGTATTAGATAGAAATTTGCATAATTTGTAAAAGCATCATCATATGTAAAAAAACCATGTAGGGAAATATATATATATATATCGCATGTTTGCAACCATTTGCAACTAACTTCAAAAAATACATGTGTGTTTCTGTTACATCCCGAGACATCATGTCTCTCAAAATATGAAGATAAAATAAAATCTAGATGTCTAATCAGCATGGTGCTCGTGATAACATGTCATGGCCCGTACTAGCTGCCTCAACAAGTGATCCAGGTGGATATTGGTGGCCACCCACCTATTCCACTTGGCCCCCCACCATTGTCTCTTTCAGTTTTTCAGTTTCGGCATAACTTACTATTTTTAGCAGTTTTTCGAGTCTTGAACTTCCGGAGCCGTTTTGAGGCCCTAAACGACATTTTTTGGGCCCTAAACGACGTTTTTTGGGCATCGTTTTACCAGCAAACTTGATCCTCAAATTCGTCCCGAAAGTTGTAGTCCTCGGATAGAGCTTTCTAATGATGTATCATGTGCGTCAAACAGAGATAGTATGGCAAAGTTACGTCCCTGGGAAGTTGAAACACCAATTTACCCAAACGGGGCCCATAGTTTTGGTGCTTCATCTCCTATGGTTAGGTTTTTGGGATGGTTAGGGTTCTCCGTTGTTTCTCAATAATAAATAGGCCCTCGAGCCTCATTGTAACGTAGTTCAGAGGCCTGTAGCCACCACATCTCTTCTAAGAGATAGCTACCAGTGCCCTAGCTAGTTTTATTGCCATTCTTTCTGTAAGCAAATTTTAGTTCTTTGATATTAATGAAATGAAGTGTTATTTCTGCTGCATCTCTGTATTTATGGTTATGTGTTTATTCTATTGCGTTCCTGCATAAATCCGGACTGTGGGATTGAGTTGCTGCTTTTCTCAATCCTCCTGGTACGTCCCCAACTAAGGCCTGCAGAGTTAGGGAGCCGATTCGTGGAATCTTGGTAAGATCAGCCTCAAACTCCTACTACCCATGGGGGAAAAGAAAGAAGTGAGGGAGCAAGTGAGATTCTTCCTGGTACATGTCGAGGAGGCCCTTGAAAAACAAAGGAACGCGATGACGGATAACTTTTCTCAGATCCTTCAACAGTTGCCCATCGGCGGCGCATCTGCATCTAGCAGCCACTCTGGAGGCGGGACTCCTTTTAAGGTACAAGTAAATTTTGACATTCCCATATTGGAGGGTCAAATAGACGTAGATGTCGTAGATAGATGGTTGAATCTATTAGAAGGATATTTCTCTGTTCATGACTTTTCAGACCGGGAGAAGATTATTTTTGCACTCCTCAAAGCTACCCCCCATGTTAAGGACTGGTGGGAAACCTACTGTGAGAACAAGGACCAGACAGAACCCTCTCTGTTCTCGGCCGTACCAACTTGGAATTCTTTCCGAGACGCCGTCAAGGAACAGTACTATCCCGTGGGGAGCTATGAGGACAAGTGCATACAATGGACCACGCTGCGACAACAAAGGGATCAAGATGTGCACGAGCTGACGAATCTGTTCCATACCCTGCGCACAAAGTTGGGTATCAAAGATTCAGAGAAACATTTGGTGCTAAAGTATCGCAGTTGTCCGCACAGATACATTCAGGAGGAAATGGAGTTCCTCGACATCTCCTCGGTACGGGTATACCCAAGATGTCGTCAAGATTGAGCAAATTCAAACAAGAAGTGGAGACTTTGGATCCGCGAATCAAAAAGCAAGGAAAGTAAGCCCAAACTACGTAAAAGGACAGAGTTGTAAGGGGCATGGTGGCTAAAGACAACTCATCGAAGCCACAAGAAAAGAACAGCACCGCAAAGCCAAAGAAGGACACTGGAAAGTGGTGTGAGTTCCATAAGAGCTCCACTCACAACACAAGTGAGTGTCGGGCCAAGCAGTCGCTAGTGGCCGAGATGAGGGCTTCTGAGTCAGATGCATGCTCTAACTCCGAATCAAAACCTGAAAAGGGGAATGAGAAAGGGAAACAGATTATTGATGCGGAGCCCAACGCCACTGTTTCCACTACAAAGGTCTATAAGGAGGAACCAGAAGATCCAGAGGAGGAGGAACCTCTCTTCCACTCCCAGATGTGGGTAAAGGGCTCCCCTGTATAGTTCATTATCGACAATGGGAGCCAAAATAACCTCATTTCAGTAGACGCCGTGAAGCGATTGGGCTTGCCGACCACAGCTCACCCACATCCATACACCATCGGGTGGCTTCACCAACGACGAGATCTCCGCGTCAACCAGCAGTGCCGCCTTCCCTATAGCATCAAGCCCTTCACGGATGAGGTATTATGTGACGTTTCTCCTATTGATGTTTCTGATGTATTATTATGACAACCATACTTGTGGAAGCGTCATGCTGTATATTAGTATCGACCTTCTACTGTTATTATTACTTTGGCAAATAAGTTGTACAGGATACCAGAGGTACCACCTCCTACAACTATCTCTTTGGTTACTGCAAAACAATGCAGTAAGCTCATTTCCCAAACCAGGAAATTCGTTTTCCTAATGATCCGCCCCCAGGGCAAGAAGAATACTGTGGCCATGACCTCTAGACAGGGCCCCTCTGCACGACAATAACAAATGGATAAGGTTGTGGAGGAGTGCGGGGACATTTTCACCTCATCCACAGGGGTTCCTCTGCACTGTCAGGTCAAGCACCCGACTGATCTGACCCCAGGTGCACCACTACCCAATGGACCGATATATCGACGCTCTGTTTTGGAAAATGATGAAATCAAGAGGCAGATTCAGGAGCTGTTACAGAAAGGTCACATTAGACCAAATTCATCACCCTGTGGGAGCCCGATCGTGTTGGTACAGAAGAAGGATGGGATGTGGAGACTTTGTATTGACTATAGGGTGCTGAACAAGATCACTGTCCGGAATAGGTACCCAATCCCATGGATTGATGACCTTCTAGACCAACTCCAAGGTGCAAAATATTTCAGTAAGATCGACCTGAAGTCTGGGTATCAACTGGTACCAATTGAACCCTCTGATCTGTGGAAGACTGCCTTCAAAGCTAAGGAAGGCCTTTTTGAATGGTTGGTCATGCCTTTCGGGTTAACGAATGCTCCCGCAACCTTCATGAGGATGATGGACGACATCTTGCGGCCATTCACCAACTCATTCGTAGTGGTGTACTTGGATGACATTCTGATCTTCAGCAAGACTTGGGAAGAGCACCTTCATCACATCCGACAAGTCCTCCAAACACTGCTGCAACACAAGTTGTGTGCCAATTTGGAGAAGTGCACGTTTGGCATGACCCAGGTTCAATATCTGGGATACATTATTGATGAAAGGGGGGTGCATGTGGATCTAGCCAAGATCCAAGTCATTTGAGATTGGCCAGCCCCAACCACTATAACAGAGCTTCGCAGCTTTCTGGGTCTTGCTAATTTCTATCGGAGGTTCATGTTGGGATTCTCTGAGACACTTGCCTGAGTCAAGTCACCAAAGGAGGAGCGAGAGCAAAATTCTTTCGTCTGAACTCTCAACAAATGCTCAAAGAATTTAAAATCGCTCTGCTTCGCCCTGCCTACCTTACCAAACTTAGTAATAGCCTATTTGAGATCGAGACACATGAAATGCCTCTATCATGCTATTGCTAATAGTAGTTCTTACTCAATGTGGACATATAGGGACATCCAGTGGCATATCACAGTGAGACATTGTCTGAGACAGTTCGCAAGTATCCCACCCATGACAAAGAAATGTATTCCATTGTGCAAGCCTGTCGACAATGGAAGCATTACATTTTGGGGAAGGAAACAATCATCCACACAGACCACCGGCCCCTGCAGCTCATACAGACACAAGGGAAGTTGCAGAATGATCGCCATCAGAAGTGGTCCACATATCTGCAACAGTTTCATTTGAACATCAAGTACAAGAAAGGTAGCACCAATAATGTTGCAGACTGCCTCAGCCGACCACCGATCGTGGCGCTCACCACCGTGCTCAACTCTTGTGGGCACGAGACTTCTGATTGGCCGCTTCTCTATGAGAATGACCCAGAATTTGGCCACACTTACAAGGCACTCTTGGGGGGCACGCAAGTTCCAAATTTTCACCTCCAAGATGCACTTTTATGTCACCTGGGACACCTTTGTGTTCCTTCAAGCGAGCGTGCCAAGATGATATGGGAAGCACACTACAGTCGAGTCGCTGGGCATTTCGGGGTCAAGAAAATAGTAGCAATACTACAGAAGTATTTCTATTGGCCGAACCTTCGAAAGGATGTCAAGAAGCACATCAGATCCTGCACTGCTTGTGCCATTGCCAAACCGACCATCAAGAAGCAAGGCCTATATACTCCACTACCTACCCTAGTCGACCTTGGGAATCCATCTCCATGGATTACATGTCGGGCCTGCCTTCTACTAAGAATGGAAATGACTGTGTTTTCGTGGTCGTTGACAGATTCTCGAAGATGGCCATTATGGCGGCTTGTAAGAAGAATATCACAGCAGAAGCCACTGCTAAACTCTTCTTTGAACGAGTGTGGGTGCACTTTGGGATCCCACAGTCTATCATATCAGATTGAGATAGCAGGTTCCTCAGCACATTTTGGTCCAGCCTCTGGTCAATGTTGGACACAAAGCTCACCAAGTCCACAAATTTCCATCCCCAAACAGATGGCCAGACAGAGGTCGTCAACAGAATGATTGTACACATTCTGCGCATGTACAATTCAAAGCATCCACGCACATGGGACGAGAGCCTCCCCTATGTACAACATAGTTATAACCGGGCTCTCCACAGCTCAATTGGCCATAGCCCCTTTCGTGTGCTTGATTCCGTACCCATCATGTCCCATTGACTTAGCTATGCCATTTTTGGTGATATGGCTTTGCGCGGGACCAAAGGCACGTCCGATTCTTGTTTTCACAGTGTGAGCTTCACTTGATTGAGATCAACACATCCACCAACTGTGTTCATGATATATTGATAGAGCCAATGCGGGCACAAGCAAAGACCATGATCAACAACGGTGCCACACAACTCTCCAAAGGGCGACAAGTATGGTTGCATTTTCAGAAGGAGTGCCTCACTGGACCTCACCGCAAGCTTCGCCCGCTCCAATACGGGCCGTACACCATCACCAAGGCTGTAGGGAACAATGCTTTCGAGTTTAGTATTCCACCATTCCTTGGTCTGCACCCAGTCTTCAATGTGGATCGCCTTCGTCCTTACTTCCCACCTCTACTGGACACTTCGGACATTGCAGAACAACTCACACCAACAGAATTAAACCCAGACTGCATGGAACAGGCCACCACAGATTGTATCATGGACATGCAAATTAAGAACACTCGCCAACAGAGGATCCAACTGTATCGGGTTGTCAAAGCTGGCCAACTCCTGCACTAAGGAAAGTGGTTCACCAGGGACCAAGTTCAGCAGAAATTTCCTCATCTCATGGAGGAACTTAACGCAATGGGGACCATTGCTTCCTAAGGGGGGAGGAATGATTCAGGTGGATATTGGTGTCCACCCACCTATTCCACTTGGCCTCTACCTCATTGTCTCTTTTCAGCTTTTTCACAGACAATTCCTAATATTTTTAGTAAGCTTTTGGGTCTCAACTTCGAGCCATGAGGCCCTAACCACGTTTCTGGGCATCATTTTCCAAAGGAATTGACATCAAATTCATCTCAAAGTTAGAACCTCTATGATACTTTCTTAATGATGTATCATGCAAGGCCATATTACAGATAGTATGCCAAAGTTACATCCCTGGGAAGTTAAAACACCAATTTACCCAAACGGGGCCCATAGTTTTGGCGCTTCATCTCCTAGGGTTAGGTTTTTGGGATGTTTAGGGTTCTCCATTGTTTCTCAATAATAAATAGGCCCTCGAGCCCCATTGTAACGCAGTTCAGAGGCCTGTAGCCGCCACATATCTTCTCAGAGATAGCTACCAGTGCCCTAGCTAGTTTTATTGCCGTTCTGTCTGTAAGCAAATTTCAGTTCTTTGATATTAATGAAATGAAGTGTTATTTCTGCTGCATCTCTGTATTTGTGGTTATGTGTTTATTCTGTTGTGTTCCTACATAAATCCGTATCAACAAGTGGTGAATTCAGCTGGGCATCCCTACGGTATGTCTCTGGTAGGTGCAAGGAACATCATCAAAACATGCATAACCCGAGACTCCTCGTGTGATCCCTTCCAGGTTGAGCACTATCTCATCTTCCTTACTACCCTCGCCTTGAGGGTCAAAATTGTGAGGGATTCACCTAGCTATCGGTGACATATGACAAGTCTCTCTGGGCCAACATCTACAATTACATGGATTTAATGTCAAAACATGCATAAATGAAAAAATCATAATACACATAAAACTTAAAAATGAGTCTCACTTAAATATTCATCCCAATCTTCTCCCTCCGGGAGTGGGGCCAGTCCTCCATGACAATTAATTGTCGGCAGAGCCAATCAAATAATTATGGTCTCCAAGACATCTGTTAACCGCCCCCTACCCTTGGCATCAAGGCTTCCCATCGAGCCATATGTGTTTCTCTCGCTGATGGTGTCAGGACTATAACCTCTTGTCACTGAAAAATGGGGAGTCGTTCCAAGAAGAATGATACCAGAATAGATCCATAACCAAATTGTTTCAGTTTGGTCTTCTTGCATTTGGTTATTTGGAGATTCATGTTTATGGTCACGACCTCTAACCAGTTGTATATGGTTGGTGCCATGCAGTCCACAGTATGAAGAAATTGTGTCTTTGTTGCTTCGTGTAGTGCTTGTGATCCTGCAGCCCATGTGATGGTATGCAATACCACGCGTAGTATCAAATTCAGGATAGTTTGTATATCAAATTTCCAACTACCTGATCCCTTCTGTGCTCCTCGGCATACCCTGTCTATCACCATGGTCATGTTTCCATGAAGGGATGGGTGCTGGTTAGGATTGGTGTTGCACCCCTCCACGATAATCTTGTGATGAAGTTCATGTCAGAGACATCAATCTCAAGTTTTTGATCCCGAAGGATGAAATTCTCTTGATTTTCATCCCATATACTGATAATATACTGTAGTAATTCTGGTTGGGCTCAAAGACATGGTGTTAGGAAGAATATTTTCAAACCACATCTTCTGAGAGCTTCAATGAATCCCTCATTTTCTAAGGCCACTTCATCTTCTTCGCTATGTTCCCCTTCTTTCCATTCAATGACCATTTTTCCTCTTTCTTCCTGAAAACACATACACATTAGTGGTATTAGTCAATATTTAACCTTAAATTTGTAAACAATTGGGGTATTTGATGAGATTTTTTTGCTAGAAATGGTTTGCATTGTTGGTGTGACTATTTCCAAAATAGTCGCGTCAATGGGTGTGCCCTAGTGTTAAAAATTGGGCAGTTGGTGCGACTCTATGCCCGAAACCTGCGCCAATCGCAAAGCCATAATTTTTACATTTCCTCCCTCAAAATTTGAAATTGATGATTGCAGGAAGCAAGAAATGACTTAATATGACAAGAGGGATCCCAAATCTTACTTGGATTTGACGGATTTGCGATTGATCTACTGGATTGGCCGTTGTTGCCACCGTAATATTGCACAGTAAAATGGGTAATAATTGCTCCACAAGAGGTAAAAAGTGAAAAGTAATTATTTTTACCATTTTTGGCATTTTATAGCTTTTTCACAACCCTAATTAGGTTTTAAGCTATGTTTTTCGATTATTTTATTATATTATTTTTGAGAAATGGGTTTTACACATGTCTCTTGTGTAGCAACAAGTTTTTGATGCAACAATGATGAAGTAATGAGTTATATTTTATACTTTTCGGCCTCGGTAAAAACATGAAAAAGTCACTACTGGAGTCGTCTTTTAGCTCTTTTCTGACTCTCCAAAATTCAAAATATTGCCGAGACTCGTGTCATTTTGAACTTGTTAAATCGCTATGAAACGATATCTATCCAATATACATTTTACCTTTTTTCAGGCTAGGATGGATTATTTACGAAAAATAAATACCTTAGCCTATTGCGACTAATAGGTTCTCTCAGACACAATTTTCTACCTTTTCAGATCTATGAGACTACCTACGAAAAGGGACTTCTCGAGTTTTCTTTTCTGCCTTCTTTTCAAACTCTCTAAACATGAAAAGATGTCAAGTTCTCCCTTTGTCAGACTCGTTAAACCTTGATGATATCGGACTTCATCACCATGACTTTATTTCGAGCTCCTCCTTCCTAGGGCTCATAAAATGTAGTAGGTTGGATTTTTCCGAAGGAAAAACTTATAGCACAAGCATATGCTATCACCTTCAGCTTGTTTTAAAAAACAATTGGGGTACTCGCTAGAAATGGTGGGGGAAAAAGGGACCAAGTTTTAGTCATGTTGGCAGTATGTCACTCTTGAACATGGCACTTGTCTGCATTTGTGTCGGGTTGGGGACATCTCATTTCGTCATTTTCTCCTTCATGGGTTTGGGTAATCTATTTTGACCTTCCATCTAGTCTTTTCCACGTCATCATGACCTCAGATCCTTTAATGTCAAATACTTCCAAATCCAGTGTGATGTTGTTGATATGTTCAAGAGAAGTTTGCCTTTGCAATTGTCAACCTTCCTCTGATCTCCTGTTTGTCCTGATCCACTTTCATCATGTTCCTTTGTCTCGTGTCGATGATGTGGGAAACCTTATGGCCCTCATTCAACCAAGTTACTTCATGTTGACTTCAACTCATTATCTAGGAATTTTATCTAGAGACTCCCTTCTGGTACCTTGGAGCCTGCATGCCTCAATGGCAGGTTTTTCGCATTCGACGCAAGGTTCACATCATTGGCCTTCGATCAAGTGATTCTGTGGATGTTCGACGTTAGATCATTTTTCACATTCAGTAGATTGTACCTTATGTGCCTTGAGGGCCATCGTCATCAATGGTGGTTTCTCTCATGTCTGTTAATAGCTTTCATCATTGGTTGATAATGAGATGATTTTCTTGCATGTTCGACTTCAGCTCATACATTCGCATATTCTAAATTATACTTGTTCGGGTCGAGATGGAGCACAAGGCCCTGGGTTTTCATTTGATAAACTCCAGGTTGCAGATTTTTGTGGTTCGTTATAAATTATTACATGACTCTCTTGATTGGATGGCTGTGACCATACCTGAGTCTATTTATTGATCCTTCCTTCTGGATGGCTGTGTCCATACCTCGGAGCTCAGTTTTTATATACTCTATTATGGATGCCTATGCTCGTGCCACATGATTCATGTGTCGCAGATATCAGTTGTATTTGTAATTGTAGGTCTTTCGACAGCAGTGTTTGGTTCAAATGCATTCTCATAAAGCATTTCACCCCTCCCTCTCTCTCGGACTTCATGCCTTAGGAGGCATCTGTTACACAACATTTTTTCACTATCCCTGCAATCCTCAACTCGCACATTGGAGGGTCATTTTTATGACCAATAAGTAGTGTCATGCTTTGAAAATACCATCCTTGCATCCCTTTTGATGAAAGCACCATTCTTCTTGTTGAGATTTCCCTAAGTAGAGTTGTGAAAATCCCTATTTTTTCCTTGGCGCGAGTATCCAGTTACACCCTCGCGTCAACTGGGAAATTTAACACTAAGCTCATGCCACTTAGCACTCTGTGCGAGTTAGACACCTGTGTTAGGTTGTTTATGGAATTTTTTTTTAAAATGGTTGTGGAGGTTCCATTCCAACCACCTCGGGGATGAGTCATTGCGAGTGGTTTAACTAAAAAAACCATAGACTCCTTCCTTTAGTTAGTAGTTTCCACCTTCCTTAGAACTTGCCTAAAGGATATGACTCCTTCCCACCTTTGTATGGATCCGAAACTCCTCCCTTTCATATATATAAGAAACTATCTATTTTAGTAGAAGCTAGCTAAATGAATGAATAGCTCAACTAGGAGAATTATACTATAGCTAAGCTGCTAGAGAATATAGAGTAAGAAAGATTGTGTTTAGAGAGCTCAAGTCGATGACTTCTAAGAGAGCTTGAGTCTAAATTCCCTGTCAAACATTTGAGACGCACTTCATCTAAACCCCACTAGAGGAGACGACGACATCAAAGCATCAGTTGTACTCTTCCTTTTACTCATTAATATACATGGCTACTGTTTGGTTCCACTATTATGTTATGATGTTTATTTGATGCAATATTTTTAGCCTTCTTTGACTGGTTAATAGTTGTGAAGGAAACTATTCTGTCATATGTTGTTCTTGTTCTTTGTCCTATGTGCAGGTATCTGAGCATGAAAACAAACAGATCGTGATTTTCCAAGGCAGGAATGAGAGGCCACTACTCATTCTACAACATCTACAGTGTTGGATTCAAGGTAGGTCAATCTACCATGTTTTTTGTTCATTCATTAACTAGGAAGCAACACTTTAGCGTGTCCATTTTTTACCAGAGGGATCATCTCTATCCGTAGAGAGGAGTTACCTTCATAACAAAAGTTCAAAAAAATTCCTTCAAAAATTTAGACAAAAAATCAATTAAAAAAAACATCACAAAATATTTAATTTAAAAAAAAAAACTCATTTAAAAATTTTGCAAAAATACGTACTTTCAATCCAAAACATTTACTTTAAAAAATCCGAGAAAAAAATGTCTTCATAAAAATGAAACGAAGCTCAAAATATTTCCTTCCAAGTCCTACAAAAAAATTTCATTTAAAAAGTTAGACAAAAACTCATTTTAAAAAATCATTATAAAAGATTTACTTCAACCCAAAACATGTACTTGAAAAAATGTCACTTTAAAAAATACCTCCAGAAAATGTCCATTGAAAATTAATTCCAACTTCTTAAAAAATGCCACTTTAAAAAATACTTCAAAAATGCCTCTAAAAAAATATCACCTTAAAAAATACCTCCAAAAAAAGCCTTTTCATTATTAACCCTAAAAAGAGTCCTTTTGAAATTAAGTCCAAATAATGTCTTTTGGAAATTAAGCCCAAAAACCTCTAAAAAAAAATTACATCCAAAAAAATGTACTTCGAAAATTAAGCCCAAAACCTCTAAAAACAATGAAAATTAAGCCCAAAACTTCTAAAATAAAAATACCTTAAAACCAAAAATGTCTTTTGGAAATTAAGCCCAAAAACCTCTAAAAACAAAATAAATCCAAAAAAATGTCCTTTGAAAATTAAGCCAAAAACTTCTAAAAACAAAATACTTAAAAAAAACCAATTGAAATTAAGCACAAAACTTCTAAAAAAAAGAATAGCTTTAAAAAAAACAATGAAAATTAAGCCCAAAACCTTTAGAAACAAAATACCTTAAAAAAAAATGAAGCCCAAAAAACATCAAAAAAAAGTATCACATACCTCCAAGAAATATCTCGTGAATGTACTTCCAAGAAAAGTCTTTAAACCAAAAACAATCCTTTGCAAAAATGTTCTTTTAATGTACCTCCAAGAAAAGTCCTTAAACCCAAAACAATCCTTTGCAAAATCACACCTTTGCAAAATCAGACCAAATGAAGAAATGTGCGAAATTATGTGAAAATAATGAATGCTTTTACGTCAATTTATATTGCCACGAAGTGTTTTTTTTGGAGGGACTTCTTGGTATTTTCTAGCCTGTGGAAATTCAAGTAAAATTTCGGCCGAAATTTTATATGAAATTCAGCTGAAATTTTGTGTCGTTAGACTTGATGGGCTGTCGGTGCAAAAAAAAATTCGACCAAACTTTTTTTTAAAGTTTGGCCAAACAAACACATCTGCAATTACGCACTGCCAAGCTCTGAATACATATCTTCAACTTTGGACTGATTAAACTCCATGAAGCATTCTGAATTAACTATCAGAACCAAGACAAGCATTTTCAGAATTCTTTCAAGAAATATAACTTTTATGGATTTTCATAAATATTTACTAATTTTAATTAATTTTGTAATGAAACGGGTGCAAAAAATTTCTGAAGGTCATTATGATTCAATGAAATGAATATTCTGTATCTTCCAAAACACAATGTAAAAAAATTGAATAAATCATGGTGCATTAAATTGGTGAGTCTTATGTAATGTTTAGTTTTTATAGTTTTAGTTTATAACTTACATGTTGAGAAATTTCGTGCGTCGCGAAACATATTCAAAATATGCAGTTTTTTCATATTGGATCAGTTCAAAAAATTCTAGTAATTATGATGTGCATCAGTTGGCTTTGTAAATATAATGAAACTGAAGTAGACTCCGTCTAGATGGTTGTAACACATTTTGTTTCTAAAAAACAAAAAGTTTTCAAAGAATACACCAACATGTATTAACATGGTTTTTGATGAATCCTTTGATTGTTAAAAAACACACACTCAAAGAAACGCTAATTTGAAATATCAAACGTGTATAAAATAATTCCAAAAAATAAGTAATAGAAAGCTAATAAAATTTCTAACAACTTTTATTTTTATCGCAAAATGCAATTCTAAACAAAAAAGTTGTTTTGGCTTGCAGAAAGTTGAAGAACAGAAAAAAATGAAATTTGTTTCTCAAAAAAAGACAAAAAGTGTAACCCAACTTCACATTTTCACCCAATGTCTTTCATGTTATGTTGAGTAGCATATAAAACCTCAAAACTATATGCTAAGCCTCCCTCCCTCACCTCTTCCATTGGAGCTTGAGGAGAAAGGTCTTCCACCACATACCAAAATGTCTTTTACTTTATGATTTATTGGAAACGCTAGATATATTACCTTGATTATCATGAACATGTAGTAGATGCAGAGGTATATTTATGTTTTAGTTGCATAAGTAGGTTTATTTAAATTCCACTAAACCTTTCTACCATTTTTATGATCAGTTTATTAATGATGAATGCATGAACATGTAGTTTGATTGCATGTTTGAATAGAGATGCATAGGAGGACATGTTCATCACTATCAGCATAAGTGTCCACCCTTCATCAACCACCTTCCATCCAATTCTTGGGCCTTGAATATGACCATGTTTTCGTCATGCAATATCACCATTCATGCCCTAAAAACTTAGGTTTTTAGCCCATTGTGTACCCTAATTCTATAACTTTTCATCAAACACACTATATGGTTGGTTATCATTAGGTTTCTTATATTTTATAAGAAAAATATGATTATTCTATGATTTAATAATGATAGTTTTGTTAAGTAAATTTATCACAGGGTTCCATCGTCGAAACCCTTCACAAGCTAGTTGAGTACGAGAATGCCTAATTTAGGGCTTTGACATTTAGACATTCTTTCAGAGAAACTAAGAGGGGTTATTGTCAAAATTTGTGTTATAATACCTCTCCATAACCTAGATTCCACCCAACTCACTCATGTCGGTCTCTAGAAGGAAATTAGCAAAATTTCTTAAATCTGCAATAAATTTCAAATTGCCAAATTCTGCATCAATTTACGTGCATATAAAGGAGAATGAATAAATACTAGAACATGGGTTTTGGTTCTAGTATAGAAAATATATTAAATCTGTAACCGTTTTAAAAAGTGCATTATGGTTTGAGAGATATTTAGGGTTACGTGAGGCTAATTTATATAAAAATATGAAAATTCCAGATTTGTAAACATCTTCCAAAAATCCCTGTTTTCGATATTTGTGGTCAAATACAATTGGTTATCTCAAGGATCGATGATGTCTATGAAGAATGAGCTTCCAGAACTCTTCTACAATAAATATTAGTTATTTACAAAGCCATGATTAGTGTTTCTTAAAACTAAACCCAAATTTGGCATTTGTAATAAGAAATTAGTAGGCTAATGTTAGTATAGCCATCTGGTGGATCGGATCCACATCGAACTGTTTTCCATATTGTAAATAAATCGAAGGTTGCTCTCTATAAAGCTTTCATAGAGCATAAAAAGGGGGGGGGGGATGAATGATTATTCATGTGTGAATATGATCTTGCTACCAGAATTGGATTGTAAAAAATATATTTTATTCAAGCTCAATTTTATGGTTTAGAAGATGCGTTGATATTAGTAGTTTTTCAATGGAGAATTGAGGTGAGATTTAATTTCTGTGTTTAGTCTTTGTTAAATACTGTAAGTTTTCCTTCCTAGGTGCAGCAAGGGCCCACCACAGTCTCAAAATTTCTCCTACCATAGGTAAATTTCATTACGTTTGTTGTAGGATTCGATTTTATCTGTAGTTTCTAAGTTTTCGATTCCATAACCTCGCTTTCCTTTTAGATTATTTTTTATTTCAATTCAATTGTGTGTAAGTAATTCAATTTCTTTAGGCATAAATGTGCTTCCAGTTTGTATGAAGCATTTCCTTTTACTCTAAAAATGAATTTTGTAATCCTTACCTGAATGATCAAACTATAATTCAATTGTTATTTAATCCAAAGTGTTTTTCATTTATATCATGAACCACACAATAAACAAATTTTTAACTTAATCCAAGTGTTTTCATCCAGAATTAGAAGCAACATTATGATTCGATCATTGAGAATTGGTAACCACTCCCATTTCGGCGTTTGAAGGATTGAACAAACAATGCATAAGTCACAAGGTTAATCCTTTGCTCTTGTTTTTACACATAAATCATTGAACCTTATCGAATTGAGCTATAATACTCAATAATTTGGGCAAATTCTATACAAATATTAAGGTTAAGACTCTATTTTTCATCTTTACATATAAGCCATTGAACCTAGATCAAATTGAATTCCACTAATGCGTGTTAACAATATCTCATTTGTGAAATCTAATTTACAAATTGAGAAATAACATTGCCAGAATTGCTGAAGAAATCATAGAAGTCATTTTTCCCCTTCTGAATTGAATGAAAATTTCGATTGCCTTATAATTCTAAATTTCATTTTGTTGCATCGAGTAAAATTGCTCTTGAAACCTTGGAGTGAATCTGAGTAATTGTTACATTGTTGTGTCTTGAAATAATTTTGAAGTACAAGGAATGCATGCATAGGTTTAAAATGTTGTTATTCATTTGTGTTTGGTTTCTAGAACGCTTGTGAGTTAGCAACTCTAGTTTTGAATACAAAGTGAGTTTTGTTCCAGAATATTGAGAGTGCATTAGAGTTAGAATTGATAGATTAAATGAATTTTGATTCCAGTCAATGAGTGTGAGTTTGTAAGAAAAATTGAATACTCATAGTTTGTCTTAAAAATTAGATCTTAAATCTTGAAGTTGCTAGGCTTAAATTAATTATTTCTGAAGCTTGCATTGGTAGTTAAAAGTGTGATTTATTTTCATTTGAGAAGCAGAGTTTTGGTTGGTATATTTCTTGAGCTTAGGAGTTATTTATGTTTGATGCCAGTTGAAGTAGAATTGCAACCATTTCATCACATTTTTTTGTGTGTTCCAGTAGAATCACATAGTTCTATATTTATTTTATCTTCTAAAAAACGATTAGGATTTGAGTGAGTTTTTTTATTACAGTGAGATTTAGTGTTAAAAGTAGATTGAAGTTGCCTAAGAGATTTCCAGAAGATTTGAAGGGTGTGTGCTCAAAATTTATTAATCCCATTCAATTCAGTATGAGATGAGTGTCCTTTCCAGCAAATTGAGTGGTAGATTATAATTTCCTTCTGGAAAGTGAATGATGTGTTCTTTTACAGTGATTTTATGCCCTAGTTTAGGTTTGATGCTTTGATCTGGCATTACCTGTGCTTGTTGTTCGAAGCTTTCGAGTCGCAGATTGATAATTTAATGTTGGAAACTACAAACATATAATTTCACCAACATTTTTGGTGCCATTGCCAGGGAGATGCTATTAAGGGGATTAGAGCCTAGTTCCTTTCACAACATTTTTGTGTGAACTTAGTTGTAGGACAGCCAAAGGGCCGAGAGTGTACTGTAGGACATGAGTGAAGAGATACGCATCCACTATGGTAAGGTTGCTCCAAAGTTTGGTTGTCCATGTAAGAAAGTTTGGTGGGATTTATTGCAATTAGGAATTTTAATTAATTTAGATTTACTTTCAAGATATTTAAAGATAAAACATTTTTTGGGTGTTGTAAGACCCCTTGTGTAATAATCCATGTGATGACAAGATATACTAGTTGGTTTGTTGGGAACAATAAAATAGTATTTTGAGGAATCATTTAATAAGGAGTTTTGATGCTACTACAGAGATGTATAAGTCATATAATGAAGAATTCACAAGTGCATAATTTAATATTTTTCTTGAACATAAATTTAATATTATTAAATCTTTGATTTCAAAATTGGATGATTTTTAGGAATAGGAGAAGGATGAAGAACCACTGCTTATCTTTTCTGCCAACTGTAGAAGGAAGAATTTCCTTGGAAAGTGTCCACTTAGAGGTCTGAAGGTTTGAAAAATTTGTGAGGAGGGTCATGCAACCGAACATTGGCCATCACTGCCACGATTACGAGGTAATGAGGGAATCAAGTAAGCAATCAAGTCAACCGCCAGGCATAACTCAGAATCGAACACCATTTGATACTTAGAATAATGTTTATTTTCCTGAGCAGGTTAGTCAACATGTTTATAATCCTACAGTTCCATGGAAAAAATATAATCCTCCTCCAATCTAATATGATAATTCATGGCCACACTAGTCCTCTCAATGGACCTCCTCTTTTCCATGGTCTAAAGAATGGTTTTCCCTAGGGCATACTTTCATGCAAAATCAACCACAATCATATGTGTCATCAATTTATCATCCTTCATGGTGTCAAGTACCTATGAAACATTTCTTTAACCCTAACCCTAATCCATACCCTAGCCCTTATCCATGCCCTAGACCTAATTCAAATCCCAACCTTAACTTAAACCCTAGACCTAACTCTAATCCAAATCCAAAGCCTAGTTCATGCCATAACTGAAACCCTATTTCAAACCCTAGCCCAAACAATAGCTTAGACCTAATCCAAACAAGGAGGTTGCAAAACAATTGAAAACACTTGTTCTTCTTATTGATTCTCCAACTGAAAAAAATGATATATTTTCCATTAGGGGAATTTTGTGGTCTAAAAAGGGCCTCCTAAGAAAAATGTACAACAAAAATAAACATCATAAGAACAAATAGGAATAAAGATGACGATGTCAACCATGGGGGATGATTCAACATTTTTTAACTAAAAGGTTTAAAAGATTAAAAAATAATAAAATAATAAAATAAATTTTTCAACTCGTATTTTCAACTTATCTCCCAAAGTGTTTACTCAAATTTCGAGAATAAGTACTACTTTAATGCAAAATTTAATTCATCATCGAAGGAGTACCCATGTTTCATACTTTTGATGGACCTTTCTACGCAAAAAATGAGAAATACATGAAAAAATGTGATTGCAATCACATTTTTCATGTATTACTCTTTTTTTGTGTAGCATGATCCATTGAAAGTATGTGACATGTGTACTCCTTGGATGAGGAATTAAATTTTTCATCCAACGAGTAGTCACACTTGAAATTTAAGTAAACAATTTGGGAGATAAGTTAAAATACGAGTTGAAAACATAGTTTTTTCTTTTTTCCCTCTAAACTTTTATGATGTAATCAAATATCATTTTATTATTTTCACTATTATTTTATAATTTCCTTAGGAGGCCCAGTTTAGACCTCAAACTTCCCCTAATGAAGTTTGGGGGAAGGGGTCAGTTTGGAAACATCTCCTATTGCTACAAAGAATTCACCCTAGGAAAATATAACTGAAGGACAATTAGAGGAGAAAGCTATAATTGGAACCTTTTCTAAAACTATTGTTGAAGCTCAAAACCCTAGAATTCCCCTTGACCATTCTTGTCAATTTGAAAAGCATATATTTGAGCCTAAACTTGATGTATTTATCTTATGTATTTCACGAGATCCCTCATACCTCCAATAGAGGGATTATCAAACTATGGAATACATGCATAAGAGGGAGAATCATCAATATGAGGATCTCATTTAATCATGGTTCCAACTAGTCATTAATACACCTTATTTCATCATTGTTTAACAACTCTTGGTACCATATCAATCAAAGCAACCAGTTTCTCGTACTCTGGTATGTGTTGAATTTTATTCTTTAAAACTGAGTGTGAGTTTATTTAGCAAACTATTACGCACATGGATGCATTGGAAGTAATCCTACACTTGAAGGAGATCTTCCTCTCTCTAAACTAGGGTAATGTAGTATTTTCATTTGAAATAAAATTGTTATAGCATCACTCTTAAAACTCTAATTCCTAGGGCACAACCATTGAAATTTTTCTCAGTATGCACTCTTGTGGTAGGACTTGTGAGAATAATTTCACTCTTAATGCCTTATGTTTTAAATTGAATTTGATTATTGGCCAAGATTATTTACCAAGACAATTAGGGAAATTGTTATTATTATACATTCCATTCATAATCTTGACATACTGTCATCCAATAAACCTTTTCAAGTTTCTGTTTGCAAGGTTAATGAACATCCTCCTAGGGTGGACCACTCCTATAAAACCATAACGAGCTCTCATAAGAACCCTAGCATGACCAACTTGAGGAATCTTTCAGTCATTATCTGAGATGTTTTAAAAAAAAATGATTCTTTAGGGTAGCAATACCAACCAGTAAAGATTAGTAATTAAAAACTTTTGACGCCATTGTGCACTCTTAAGGAGTATATTTTCCTCTGCACCTATTAAGTAACCTATTTCAATTTGAGGGATATGAAGTCTCATTAAGATCCGACCTACTATGATCATGGGTCTTAATGATAATGACTTTACTGCTACAGGTCACCAATCCATGGTAATGGCTTTAAAGTTAAAACACTAGAAGAGAAGAGGTCTCATCATGGGTCAACTTGTTCATTCTTGTTATGTCTTGTGAATGGCACCATCGTTTGTTGATTACCAAGCCACGACAATGTCCTTCAGTTAATTTTGAATGAAATTAAATGCTTTTAAATAACTCTAAATATATATCTAATAGGTTGGACATAGGAATTTCATTGGGCTTGGAGGCATCCCTATTGAGGCTATAGATTCTTACTGGCAGCAGGGCCATGCTTATGGCATTAAACTTGAATTTTACACTATTATTTACTCGGTTGTTTTTGTCTTTCCCTGAACTCATTATCATATCTCTCTGAGAATGGCTTTAAGATCATTTTGGTAATGTGCTTTGGAGTTCTATCTTTCAAAAATATTTTTGTTTTCATGGATGTGAGACCCTTAGTGTAGGTGATTCACATTGCTTGAATAAGAGGAGCTTCAAATATATGCTTGGGTAACGGTAATACAATCATCATCAAAAGTTATCATTTTTTCATATTTATTTTTCCCTTTTTCTATCAATTTTAATGCATTGGTTTTTAAAATAAAGTCACTTCCATCTATAATAATGAGGCTATTGGAAGTGAACACCTACTTCTTTGGACTACTCTCGAGATGTTTTGTGTAAATTTTAATGGTTAAACATTTTTGGATGACGCTATCACTACAGTAACAACATTTTTAGCATTCCTTCAGTAGCCCTAACATTAGTTACTCTTTTGGAATAATAAAGGTAAGTCTTGACATCACTGAATCCATGGTAACTACTTTTACTTATATTCTTGATGCAAAGGAAGCTGACATCACATAAAACTTACTGACATGTTGTCACTTAATTAGCCCTGTATTTTAAAGCATGACTCTAATATAGAAAACCTATCCCTTTAGTCTTAATTAATATTTGGTCTTTGTAAGATTTGTTTCTTGCATGCAGACGTTCAAGATGATCGGCATGGGGGGAGAGATATTATTGGAATTTTCATGTTCAAATTAACATTTTCACTCTGTGCTTACTCATGGTTTTCATTATCGTTTTGCACAATTTTTGGGCTTGGATCATGATGGGGTAATTTTTCTTTAATTTAACCTATTTCCTTTATTTCAATAAAGAAGATTATTAATAACGGTCCTTGTGTTGTCTCGGGAAGCCACGGTGAAAAATACACATGCATCAACATTTTCGGGATAATGTGGATGTTGAGAACTTTAACATATTTATTTTATCCTTCATATTTTTCAGTAGGTCATATTATTAGTCACATTAGCTCCAGCCATTCCATCATTTACTTCATCTTGCAGTGCCGAGGACATACAAAAAAGGGTAAAACTTGAGGTAGAGGTGGCTTAATATTCTTTAATTGATTAGATATTTAAGAAATCTTTGATTATTAACCACTACATATTCTGTATATATGGAATTCCATATACCATCCATTTGCATGCTACTCCAACAAGGTCATAATCATATTGGTTCATTTAAACAAAAGTAGTAACTATATAGTGCCTTCCCCTCCTACATTCACGCATATTTTCAATCCAATAGAGGGTGAATTCATTGTTGCTTTTCAAGAAGGAACCATCCATAAGCATTGGCCTTGCAAAAACAGAGCATGCAAGCACCCTTTTTACCATCACCACCTCATCTCATCCACCATTTCCATTGTCAGCTATCATCCTATTCATAATTTTCCTCCTAACATATCTATTTTTTCTCCTCAATTTGTATCGCTCTTAAAATCAAATCTATGGCAATCGAATCTTCATGCACTGTCACTCCACAAGAACTAACCCTACCTAAAGCTATGATGCCATAAAAACCTACATATGAGAAAAGTATTTTTTTGCATGAGGGCATGCAAAACCTCGGGCATGAGGGGATGTTGGGCTCAAATATGCCCATGTTTTCATCATACAATATCACCATTCATGCCCTAAAACCTTAGGTTTTTAGCCCATTATGTACCATAATTGTATAAGTTGCCGTCAAATACACTCTATGGTTAGTTATCATTAGGTTTATTATATTTTATATTATTAAATATGATTATGCTATGATTTAATGATGAAGTTTTTTTTAAGTACATTTATTACAGGGTTCCATCGTCGAAATCCTTCACAAGCCATTTGAGTACGGGAATACCTAATTTAAGGCTTTGACACTTTCAACATGCTTTCAGAGAAACCGAGAGATGTTATAGTAAAAAATGGTGTTATAATACCTCCCCATAACTTGGATTCCACCCATTTCACACATGTCGATCTCTAAAAGGAAATTTGCAATAAAGTTCAAAATCCCAAAATATGCCTCAATTTCCATGCATATAAAGGAAAATGAAGAAATTATGGAATATGGGTTTTGGTCCTAGTATAGCAAGTATATTACACCTGAAATGTTTTTCCAAAATAAATTATGGTTTGGGAGATATTAATGGTTCTTGGAGGCTAATTTATCTAAAAATTGAAAATTCTAGATTTGTAAAAATCTTCCAAACAACCCTGTTTTGCATTTTTTTGGTGAAATAGAGTTGGTTATACCAGGGATTGATGATTTCTATGAATAAAGAGCTGTCAACAACCGCCTTCCATCCAAGTCATTGTTGTGCCTTGAATATTACCATGTTTTCGTCATGCAATATCACCATTCATGCCCTAAAACCCTAGGTTTTTAACCCATTGTGTACCCTAATTCTATAACTTGTTGTCAAATACACTATATGGTTGGTTATCATTATTTTATTATATTTTATATGATTAAATATGATTATTCTATGATTTATTAATGATGGTTTTGTTAAGTAAATTTACCATAAGGTTCCATCGTCGAAACCCTTCACAAGCGAGTTGAGTACGAGAATGCCTAATCCAGGGCTTTGACATTTCGACACGCTTCCGAAGAAACCAAGAGAGGTTATTGTCAAAAATTATGTTATAATACCTCTCCATAACTTGGAATCCACCCAACTCACTCATGTCGACTTCTAGAAGGAAATTAGCAAAATTTCCCAAATCTGCAATAAATTTCAAATTGCCAAATTGTACGTCAATTTACGTGCAGATAAAGGAGAATGAATAAATTATAGAACATGGGTTTTGGTCCTAGTATAGAAAATATGTTATATATGAAATTTTTTTGAAAAATTCATTACAGTTTGAGAGCTATTCAGGGTTATGTGACGCTAATTTATATAAAAATCTAAATATTCCACAATTGTAAAAATCTTCCAAAAAGGGTTTTTTGGATATTTTTGGTCAAATACAGTTGGTTATCTCAAGGATCAATGATGTCTATGAAGAACGAGCTTGCATACCTCCTCTACAAAAAATATCAGTTATTTACAAAGCCATGATTAGTGTTTCTTAAAACTAAACCCAAATTCGGCGTTTGTAATCAAAAATTAGTTGGCTAATGTTAGTATAGCCATGTGGTGGATCTGATCCGCATCGAACTATTTTCCATATTGTAAATAAATTGAAGGTTTCTCTCTATAAATCTTGCATATAGCATAAAAAGTGCGGGGGGGGGGGGAATGATTATTCATGTCTAAAGATGATCTTGATACTAGAATTGTAAAAAATCTATTTTATTCACACTCAATTTTATAGTTCAGAAGATGTGTTGATAATAATCGTTTTTCAATGGAGAATTGAGGTGTCATTTAATTTCTGTGTTGAGTCTTTCTTAACTACTGTAAGTTTTCCTTCCCAGTTGTAGCAAGGGCCCACCACAGTCTCAAAATTTCTCCTACCATAGGTAAATTTCATTATGTTTGTTGTAGAATTCGATTTTATCTGTCGTTTCTGAGTTTTCAATTCCATAACCTCGCTTTCCTTTCAGATTAATTTTTATTTCAATTTAATTGTGTGTAAGTAATTCAATTTCTCTGGGCATATATGTGTTTCCATTTTATATGAAGCATTTCCTTTTACTCTAAAAATGAATTGTGTAATTCTTACTTGGATGATCAAAATGTAATTCAATTGTTATTTAATCCAAAGTGTTTTTCATTTAGAGCATGAACCACACAATAAATCAACTTTTAACTTAGTCAAAGTGTTTTAATCCAAAATTAGAAGCAAAATTGTGATTCGATCATTAAGAATTGGTAACCACTCCCATTTCGGTGTTTTAAGGATTGAACAAACAATGTATAAGTCACAAGGTTAATCCTTTGCTCTTGTTTTTACACATAAATCATTGAACCTTATCGAATTAAGCTATAATACTGAATGGTTTGGGCAAACATTAAACAAATATTAAAGTTAAGACTCTGTTTTTCATCTTTACATATAAGCCATTGAACCCAGATCAAATTGAATTCCACTAATGTGTGTTAACAATATCTCATTTGTGCAATCTTATTTACAAATTGACAAAGAAGAAGTCATTTTTCCCCTTCTGAATTGAATGAAAATTTTGATTGCCTTATAATTCTAAATTTCTTTTTGTTGCATCGAGTAAAATTCTTCTTGAAACCCTGGAGTGAATCTGAGTAATTGTTACATTGTTGTGTCTTGAACTAATTTTGAAACACATGGACTACATGCATAGGTTTAAAATGTTGTTATTCAGACGTGTTTGGTTTATAGAATGCTTGTGAGTTAGTGAATGTAGTTTTGAATACAGAGTGAGTTTTGTTCCAGAATATTGATAGTGCATCAGAGTTAGAATTGATAGATTAAATGAATTTCGATTCCAGTCAATGAGTGTGAGTTTGTGATTTACATTGAATAATCATAGTTTATCTTTCAAATTAGATCTTAAATCTTGGAGTTGCTAGGTTTAAATTGATTATTTTCTAATGCTTGCATTGGTAGTTAAAAGTGTGATTTATTTCCATTTGAGAAGCAGAGTTTTGGTTGGTAGATTTCTCGATCTTAGGAGGGATTTATGTTTGATGCTAGTTGAAGTAGAAGTGTAACCCTTTCATCCCATTTCTTTGTGTGATCTAGTAAAATCACATAGTTCTATCTTTATTTTATCTTCAAAACAAGAATTAGGATTTGAGAGTATTTTATTATAGTGAGATTTAGTGTTAAAAGTAGATTGAAGTTTCCTAAGAGATTTCTAGAAGATTTGATGGGTTTGTGCTAAGAATTTATTAATTCCATTCAATTGAGTATGAGATGATTATCCTTTCCAGCAAATTGAGTGGTAGATTATAATTTCCTTCTGGAAAATGAATAATGTGTTCTTTTAGAGTAGTTTTATGCCCTAGTTTAGGTTATATGATTTGATCTGGCATTACCTGCACTTGTTCCTCGAAGCTTCTGAGTCGCGGATTGATAATTTAATGTTGGAAACTAAAAACATATAATTTCACCAACATTTTTGGTGCCAAAGCCACGCAAGTGCTAAGGGGATTAGAGCGTAGTTTCTTTCACAACATTTTTGTGTGAACTTAGTTGCAGGACAACCAAAGGGCGGAGAGTGTATGGTAAGATGTGAGCGAGGAGACATGCATCCACTATCGTGAGGTTGCTCCAAATTTTGGTTGTCCATGTAAGAAATTCTGGTGGGATTTATTGCAATTAGGAATTTTAATTCATTTAGATTAAAATTTCAAGATCTTTAAAAATAACACATTTTTGGGGTGTTGTAAGAACCCTTGTGTAATAATCCATGTGATGACAAGATATACTACTTGTCTTGTCGAGAAAAATAAAATGGTATTTTGAGGAATCATTTAATGAGGATTTTTTATGCTGCTACAGAGATGTATTAGTCATCCAATGAAGAATTCACAAGTGTAGAATTTAATATTTTTCTTGAACATAAATTTAATATTATTAAATCTTTGATTTTGAAATTGGATGATTTTTAGGAATAGGAGAATGATGAAGAACCACTAATTATCTTTTGTGCCAACTATAGAAGGAAGAACTTCCTTCGAAAGTGTCCACCTAGAGGTCTGAAATTTTGAAAAATTTGCGAGGATGGTCATGCAACTGAACATTGGCCATCACTGCCACGATTATGAAAGGTAATGAGGGAATCAGGTAAGTAATCAAATCAACTGCCAAGCATAACACAAAACCCAACACCATTTGATACTTAGAATAATGTTTATTTTCCTGAGCAGGTTGGTCAACATTTTTATAATCATGCAGTTCCATGGAAAACATTTAATCCTCCTCCAATCTAATATCCTACTTCATGGCCACACTAGCCCTCTCAATGGACCTCCTCTGCCCCATGGCCTCAAGAATGGTTTTCCCCAGGGCATAATTTCATGCAAGATCAACTACAATCATATGTGCCATCAATTTATCATCCTTCATGGTGTCAAGTACCTATGCAACATTTCTTTAACCCTAACCCTAATCCATACCCTAGCCCTTATCCATGCCCTAGACCTAATTCAAATCCTAACCTTAACTTAAACCCTAGACCTAACTCTAATCCAAATCCAAAGTCTCGTTCACGCCTTACCCAAAAACCTACTTCAAACTGTAGCCCAAACAATAGCTTAGACCTAATCCAAATAACGGGGTTGCACATCAATTTAAAACACTTGTTCTTCCTGTTGATTCTTGAACTGAAAAAAATGATATATCTTCCATTAGGGGAAATTTGTGGGCTAAAATGGGCCTCCTAAGAAAAATGTACAATAGAAATAAACATCATAAGAACCAATAGGATTAAAGATGATGATGTCAACCATGGGGGATGATTCAACATGTTTTAAGTAAAAGGGTAAAAAGATTAAAAATTAATAAAATAATAAAACTAATTTTTAAACTTGTAATTTCAACTTATCTCCTAAAGTGTTTACTCTAATTTCGAGCATGAGTACTCATTTAATGCAAACTTTAATTCATCATCCAAGGAGTATCGATGTTTCATACTTTTGGTGGACCTTGCTACACAAAAAATGAGAAATACATGAAAAAGTGTGATTGCAATCATTTTTTTCATGTATTTCTCATTTTTTGTGTAGCAGGATCCATCAAAATTATGCAACATGTGTACTTCTTGGATGGGGAATTAAATATTTCATCCAAAGAGTAATTACGCTTGAAATTTAAGTAAACAATTTGGGAGATAAGTTGAAAATACGAGTTTAAAATGTAGTATTTTCTTTTTTCCCTCTAAAATTTTATGATGTAATCAAATATTATTTTATTATTTCCACTATTATTTTATAATTTCCATAGGAGGCCCAGTTTAGACCACAAAATTCCCTAATGAAGGTTGGGGGAAGGGGTGAGTTTGGAAACATCTCCCATCACTACAAAGCATTCACCCTAGGAAAATATAATTCAAAGACAATTAGAGGAGAAATCTATAATTAGAACCTATTCTAAAAGTATTGTTGAAGCTCAAAACCCAAAAATTCCCCTTGCCCATTCTTGTCAATTTGAAAAGCATATATTTCAGCCTAAACTTGATGGATTTATCTTATGTATTTCATGAGATCCATTATACCTCCAAGAGAGGGATTATCAAACTGTGTAATACGTGCATAAGCGGGAGAATCATAAATGTGAGGATCTCATTTAATCATGGTTTCAACTAGTCGTTAATATACCTTATTCCATCATTGTTTAACAACTCTTGGTACCATATCAACTAAAGAAACTAGTTTTTGATACTCTGGTATGTGTTGAAGTTTATTCTTTAAAACTGAGTGTGAGTTTATTTAGCAAACTATTACGCACATGGCTGCATTGGAAGTACTCCTACACTTGAAGGAGATCTTCCTCTCTCTAAAGTAGGGTACTGTAGTATTGTGATTTGAAATAAAAATTTTACATCATCATTCTTAAAACTCCAGTTCCTAAGGCACAACCATTGAAATTTTTTTCACTATGCACTCTTGTGGTAAGACTTGTGAGAAGAAATTCACTCTTAATGCCTCATATTTTAAAGTGACTTTGATTATTGGAAATATTATTTACCAGGACAATTATGGAAATTGTTATTATTATACATTCCATTCATAAACTCGACATACTATCATCCAATAAACCTTTTCAAGTTTCTCTTCTTGGGATTAATGAAAATCCTCCTAGGGTGGACCACTCATATAAAACCATAATGAGCTCTCATAAGAACCCTACCTTGACCAACTTGAGGAATATTTTGGTCATTATCTGAGGGGTTTTTTAAAAAAAATGAGTCTTTAGGGTAGCAATACCAACCAGTAAAGATTAGTAATTAAAAAATTTTGACGCCATCGTGCACTCTTAAGGATAAGATTTTCCTCTGCACCTATTGAGTAACCTATTTCAGGTTAATCATAATCAAAGTTTTTTAACACAAAAAAATTAATTGATGGATAGGAGGTCCCATTAAGATTTGACCTACTATGATCATGGGTCTTAACGAGAATGACTTTAATACTGCAGGTCACCAAGCCATGGTACTAGCTTTCATGAGTCGACTTGTTCATTCTTGTTATCTCTTGTGAATGGCATTATCATTCATTGATTACCAAGCCACAACAATGACCTTAAGTCAATTCCCGAATTAAAGTAAATGCTTTTAAATGACTATGAATCTATATCTATTAGGTGGGACAAAGGAATTTCATTGGGTTAGGAGGCATCCCTGTTGAGGCTATAGATTCTTGCTGGCAGTAAGGCCATGCTTATGGTATTAAGGTTCATTTTACACTATGATTTACTCAGTTGTTTTTGTATTTCCCTGAACTCATTATCATATCTCTCTAAGAATGGATTTAAGATCATTTCAGTAATGTGCTTTGGACTTCTATCTTTCAGAAATATTTTGGTTTTCATGGATGTGAGACCCTTAGTGTAGGTGATTGACATTGCTTGAATAAGAGGAGCTTCAACTATATGCTTGGGTAATGGTAAGAAAATCATCATCAAAAGGTATTATTTTGTCGTATTTATTTTTCCTTTTTCCTAATGATTTTAATGCATTGGTTTTTAAAATAAACTCGATTCTATTTATAATAATTAAGCTATTGGAAGTGAAGACCTACTAATATGTTCTACTCTCGAGATGTTTTGTGGAAAATTTTATGGTTAAACATTTTAGGATGACTCTATCCATGCAGTAAAAATATTGTTAGTATTCCTTCAGTAGCCCTAACATTAGTTACTCCTTTGGAATAATAAAGGTAAGTCTTGACATCACTGAATCCATGGTAACTAATTTTTCTTATCTTATTTATGCAAAGGAAGCTGACAGCACATAAAACTTACTGACATGTTGTCACTTAATCAACCCTGTAGTTTAAAGCATGACTCTAATATAGAAACCCTAGCCCTTTAGTCTTAATTAATCTTTGGTCTTTTTCAAAGTTTTTTCTTGCATGCGGATGTGCAAGATGATCAGCATGGGGGGAGAGAGATTATTGGAATTTTCATGTTCAAATTAAAATTTTCACCCGATGCTTACTCATGGTTTTCATTATCGTTTTGCACCATTTTTGGGCCTGGAGCATGATGAGGTAATTTTTCTTTAATTTAACGTATTTCATTTATTTCAATAAAGAGGATTATTGATAATGGTCCTTGTGTTGTTATACACATGCATCAACATTTTTGGGATAATGTGGATGTTGAGACCCTTTAACATATTTAGTTTATCCTTTATCTTCTTCAGCAGTCACATGAGGTCCATCCATTCCATCATTTACTTCATATTGCAGTGCCGAGGACATAAAAAAAGTGTAAAACTTGAGTTAGAGGTGGCTTAATATTCTTGCTGTGGAGGTAAATCCCCTCTGCGGACAGATGCGATCCCTACTAGCCCAGACCGGGTCTAGCAACAATCATTCATGCTATAGTGCAGGTTCCTAACTGCAAATAAACCAACTAGCGATGAAAGCTTACCTGGAATTCAATGTTGTCGCTCGTAGAGAAAGTAGAGCTCCCGTTCCTTAGTTCCGGCAGATCAAAATCCTCACAATCTCTGTGATCGGACACTTGCACACGCAAGAAACAAAACAAACGCAAGCGTAAAATCCAGTACATACAACTATATGTCAGTCAGAGAAGAAATAACTCATGATCATCATCAAGAACAAGATTGGAACCATAACCAATAGTCGCTTACAATTAATCAATCAAAAGAAGAATATAACCATAGCTCTGACGCTAAATTCTCCTTCGGAGGTTCGTCAGCAGGACGTGTCTCGATGAAGCCTGTCAAGGATGGGACAAGCCTCTCTCACCGGATGTCTCGACAATAAATCTCCTTGCTTGGATTTGGCCTTAAGGGAATGAATCAAGGCTCTTACAGCATTAGGCTCTTGGGAACTTGGAGATTAGCTTGCAAAGGGAATGAGCAAGCTTTTATAGATGGAGGAAGGGGAGTTGGGATCCCTATAATCATGGGATTGGCCCTATCCTCAAGGAAGCTTCCATGAGAGGTGGAAAACCACTTCCCCTACATGGAGATCTATAGCCAAACCACCCAACTCGAATTAGATACCAGTTTATGAATTGGTTAGGACGAAAATTCTGCCATTTATTTTTAAAAAACACTCCTTAAAATGGCTGGTGCAAGTGCGACTCTGAGACAGAGTGCCAATTGGCGCGCCCGCTTTGAAGGAGTTCCCCCATTGGCACGGGTACTGAACTGGCTGCCCGCGCCAATGCAAAAAGTGGTGTTTTTAGGGTTTTTCACAAGGATTTTCCTTCAGGGCATTGAAAGTACATGTTTAGGGGAATGCCATGAAAGTGTTTTCAAGTTATATCACTGCTCATAGGTCATGGAATGAGACCTCCAATTGTGCAGGATGGGGAATTGCAGGGACGGTGACAAATTACTATGTAATAGATGCCCCCTAAAGCATGAGGCCCGAAAGAGAGAGAGGGGTGAAATGCTTTACGAGAACATGTCCAACTGAAAACACCACCATCGAAAAACCTGCGTAGAGAAATACAACTGATATCTCAGATACATGATATATACGTGGTATGGGCGCATCCATCCATAACAGAGTATGTAGTAATCCAGATTCGAGGCATGGACGCAGCCATCCAGTGAGGATCGGTAAATTGACTCAGGTATGGTCGCAGCCATACAATCAATGAGTCATCTAACTAAACATAATAATCCACAAAATCGCAACCTAGATTATAACAGACAGGAATCCAGGGTCTTGCACTCCATCTCGACCCAAACAAAGTACAAGTTCAAGCATGTGAATATGCGAGTTGAAGTCGAACATGCAAGAACATCGTCTGATTACCAGCCAATGATGAAAGTTGTTAACAGATGCAAGAGGTACCACCATTAATGCCAATGGTCCTCAAAGTACTACAAGTACAATCTATGGCATGTGAACAATGAGCTAATGTCGAACACCCACAGAATCACTCGAGAAGAGGCCAATGATGAAAACCTCACGTCGAATGCGAAGAACCTGCCATTGAGGCATGCAGGCTCCAAGGTACTAGAAGGGAGTCTCTAGATCAGCTTCCTGGATAATGAGCTGAAGTTGACAGGAAGTGACCTTGATAGAAGGTGGGCCATAGTGTTTCCCACATCATCGACATGAGACAGAGGAACATGATGTATTTGTGAATCACGATCAGATGAGAATCAGAGGAAGGTTGGAATCTGCAGAGGTCAACTTCTCTTGAACATATGGCGGCACGACAGTGAGTTTGGCAGTATTTGATGTCAACGGATCAGAGGTCATAGCGACGAGGCAAAGAGTAGATGAGAGGTCAAAAAGGATTACCCAAACCCACGGAGGCAAGTGAAAAAACGAGATGAGATATCACCAACCCGACACGAATGAAGACAAGTGCCATGTTCAAGAGCGACATACTATCGACGTGACAATGATGTTGGTTCCATTTTCCCCACCATTTCTGGCGAGTACCTCCTTATTTTTACACAAGCTTGAAGAGGATACCATATGCTTGCTGTATAAGCCCATCCTACTACATTTAACGAGCCCTAGGAAGGAGAGACTTGAATGACATCATTACGACTGAATCCGATGTCATAAGGGTTTAACGAGCCTGACAAAGGAAGAACTCTGTGTCTTTTCATGTATACAGAGTTTGAAAAGACAGCAGAAAAGTAAAATCCAACGGTCCCTTTTTGTAAATAGTTCCTCAGACCCGAAAAGGTAGAAAACAATATCTGAGAAAACCTCCTAGTCGCAATAGGCTAGGGTATTCCTTTTTCATAAATAATCTATCCCAGCCCGAAAAAGGGGTAAACATATACTGGGTAGATGTCGTTTCGTGGCCACTTTAACAAGATCAAAACGACAAGGGCCTCAGCAATCTTTTCATGTTTAGAGAGTCAGAAAAGAGCTGAAAGATGACTCCAAAATGACTTTTTCGTGTATTTACCGAGTCCAAAAAAGTATAAAATACAACTCCTGTCACCGTTTAAGTCGTTTAAAGACCTGTTGCTGCACATAAAGGAAAGTGGAAAATCCATTTTCGACAAAATATATCAAAATATTAATAAAAAATGACTTTTAAAACCTAATTAGATTTCAAAAAGTTATAACTAAGTCTCAAATGGTAAAAACAAAATTACTTTTACTATTTACCTCATTGGAGAGCAACAGTGGTCCATTTTGTGTGTAAACTTCTGATGGTGACTACGACTGATCCGGGCTATCATTCAGTTCCCCGTTTGTTCCAGGTAAGAGGCGTTTCCTTAAGCTCCATTCCAATCCATTTTTTATATGTTTTATAATGTATTAGACTTCTGGGCGAACCATTTTGAATTTTTAGGGCTCGCTCCATTGGCGCGGGTATCGGGCATGGACCCGTGCCAATGGAAATTTCTTCACAAAGAGGTCGTGCCAACTGGCATGAATTGTTAGGAAAAAAGTTGCGCCAATGGCACAACGCAATTTTCCACTCAAAATTTTGAAAATATGAGCTATCTATGTGGATTTTCAAATGTACTAGAGATCTAACAATGTATTTTTGATTGTGTTGATGCAGATATAAAGGCAGAAATGGTTATCGAATGGAAGGAAAGGGAACATGGAGAGGAAGAGGAAATGGCCATGGAGAATGAGGCCTGTATGACTGCACTCAAGAACTATGGACTTAAGAAATTCTTCCTCACACCCTGCTTACGAGCTCAGCCAGAGCTACTACAATACTTGGTCAGTATATGGGACGAAAACTAAGTAGTACTTAAAATTCGAGACCAAGTGTTGGAACTAGAGGTTTCCAACGTATATTTCATAACCGGATTGTCACGCAGAGGTCTGGTGCCCATATTGATATGCAGTAGACCATCTGGGGAAAATATGGAGAAGGTAATGGCAAGGGTGTGCCCAGGGGCACAAACTGGATCATGAAGCGGAAAGGTGGACATCCACACTGTCCAGGATCTAGCACTGAGAGTAGTGCTACACACCATCACACGAGATGTGGGATCGCAAGCTCCACACGAGGCAACGAAGGCCCAACTCCTGCTAGCCGCTGAGTGTATGAGTCCAAAACTGTTTGATTGGGCTACAATAGTGACAACAAATATCAAGAGGTAGCTCACAAAGTGCAAGCAAGTCAAACTGAAGTAGTTTGGCTATGGTTCCATTTTGGTATCGTTCATTCTGGAATGAATACCTATCTTTCAGGGCCAAGGGGCCATAGTTGCTGAGCCGATACCACGAGAGGAGAGGATGGCTCGTTGGGCAACACTTATGCCCAGGGCAGGAGGAGGCCAACAGATGTCTTGGAGGCCACAGTTTTTTGGATGGTTACGGCGTCAGTTGATCGTGGTCGAGGATTGGCCCTATGCCGGGACTGATTTCACTGGAGACCCAGATCTCCCACTTCCGGAGGGGGATGACTGGGATGAGGAGTTAGGTATGGCCTCTCTTTTTGAATTTTATGTTTTATGATTTTTTTTGGTAATACGTGTCTGTTTTAACACCAAATTTATATGTATGCAGATGTCGGCCCAGAGAGACCTGCCGGTATGTCTCCCATTGCGTGGAGAACTCAGCCCGCAGCTGACCCTCAGGTTGAGGGTGTCGAGGGAGGAGAGTTGGTCCAAAACCTTGAGGGGATTGTCCAAGGGATTCTAGACTACGCTCGGCTGGCAGATGTCCCGATGGTGTATCAGAGACATACCGTGGGAGTGCCTAGTCGCCTCCACCGAATATTGAGACGCTTAGTGCACGCGGTAGCATGTTACCATGAGCACCATGTGGATTAGACACCTAGGGCTTCTTTCATGCATATTTTTTGAGAGACATGTCGTCTCCGGATGTATTAAGATGAACATGTATATTTTTGATCTTATGTGGTGCACACTATGTAAACATTTCGACACATATATATATATATACATACCTATTTCTGGATGGATCTTCTTACATGTGACGATGTTTTTGTTTATAAATTGCGCAAATGTCTATCTAAAACCAAATTAGCTACTACATCTGTTAATGTGTTCATATGTCTGGGTATGTGTTGATATGTAATATAGTCAAAATTTCTTTCCAGCAGATGAATACATAGATATAGACGTAAAATGGATAGGTTTCTTACTGACTAATGTCCGTTAAGCTGTAATACTACAAGTTGTGAGTCTAGATACACAAGTAATTCACGGATACCAAGGTTTACAGCCTCGGTTAATAATTCTAACATAGCACTATATTCCGCAATGTTATTTGTAGCATGCCCCAGACACACACCTTGCAGGTTGACCAACTCACCAGCAGGATCGTAGATTACCCAGGCTGTGGAAGACAGATTCTTGGTACTGCAGGAGGCACCATCCGTGAAATCCACAAAGGGAGTAATGGACATTTGCACAATCAGGAATACCTGATCAACAGAAAGATGCTTACATCGCACACCACACCACACATGAACACAAATGAATATACACACCTATGTACACACACCACACTAAAAATAACTTCAAGCATAGTATTTCTTAAGGTACAACCCATTCATAGGCTGTGCCAATGGAACTCCCTCATAATCAATAAGCTCATAAGCCCCATTTTTCAATACTCATTTCACTATATAGGGCCCGTGCCACATGGGTTGGAGCTTTCTTGCCCCGAGTTTGTCGTGCGCTTGGTCGTATAGGAGGACAAGGTCCCCTTTGACAAAGGAATGTGGAGAGACAGATTGATCAAAGTGTGCTTTGACCCACTTTTTGTGTGCCTCAATAGCTAAAGCAACCAAGTGGCAGGTTTCATCCAACCGTTCCAAATACAAGATACGCTCTTCTTCAGGAGAAGTATCGGGCAATAGTTCCATAGCCAACTTTAAGGAAGGAATTTCACACTCAACTGGAAGAGTTGCTTCCAGGCCATACACCAATTGGAATGGTGTGAATCCGGTTGCACTCTTTGCTGATGTCTGGTACGCCCATAGAGCTGAGAACAATTGGAGGTGCCAATTGGAGTTATGAATTCCAACTGTTCGTTGAAGCATTGTGACAAAAACCTTGTTCACAGCCTCAACCTGGCCATTTTCCTTAGGGTAATATGGCGTTGAGCTATCGTGTCGTAAGCCCAATCTTGACGTCAGCTCGACCATCATGTAATCTTGAAAGTGAGTACCATGATCAGTAACAATGGCCTGAGGGACCCCGAAACGTGCAATAATATGGTTGAAGATAAATTGGGCAGCTGTCTTACCATCGGCGGCTAGTGTAGGCATCGCTTCGGCCCACTTAGTAAAGTAGTTGACAGCGAAGATTATATATGCATTCCCCCTCGCCGAATGAGGGTTACAAGACATGAAATCTACGCCCCACTTTGCGGAAGGGCCGACGGTAATGACAGGGTGTAGAGGGAGGGGTGGCGCGCACATCTTGCGCTAAAAAACCTAGCATGCGTGACATTTGTGAACTAAAATGATACAGTCTTTGAAGATTACCGGCCAAAAGTAACTCGCATGAAGAATCTTTTTGGGCGGTGGCATATCCAGACATGTGACCACCACAGGCGCCACTGTGACAGTCATTTAAGACTCTTTCAGCCTCTTCCAGAGTCAAACATCGACGAAGCACCGAATCTACTCCAACCTGGTATAATGTATCTCCTATGATACGGTAGGGTTGAGACTGATGCCGAATCCGACGTCGGGCATCTTTGGTCAACTTAGAGCGAAAATTTGACGTTTGAAGATACACAATAATATCACCATACCATGGGTCCTGGGTGTTGATAAGGAAGATGGTTTCGTCTGGAATATGTTCTTCAGAATGAGATGGGGGGGAGTCTGTCGGGAGGGACCAAATAAGATCCACGAAAACTAGTGATTTGGTTGACTTAGCAGTAGTAAACTCTACGTCGAACTCCTGAAGGATAACGATCCATTTGGAGTATTTTCCCCCCAGTAATTGTCGAGAAAGGATATATGTCATGGGGTTGCAATCCAAAACCACGGTTGTTGTACGCAGCAGGATGTAGTGGCGGAAACGTTGCACAGCTTGTACAGCTGCTAAAGCTAGCTTCTCGACGTGAGCGTAACGCGTTTTCGTGTAGAGAAGATTCCGTGATAGATAGTAAACAACATGTTCATTGCCATTATCGTCATCCTGCACCAGAACCATAGCTATGGTGCTAAAGGCGGCGACCAAGTATAGAGTGAAATCACGGTGATAGTTTGGAGGCTGAAGCAATAGAGCATTAACAAGTAACATCTTCAGCTTCTCAAAGGATTGTTGAGCAATGTTGTCCCAATGAAAGGGAACATTCTACTTTAAAAGACGCATGAATCCTTTGGCCACTTCTGCATAGTTTGGTATAAAGCACTGTAGGAAATTAGCTTTTCCCTGTAGACTCTGCAATTGATATAACGAAGAGGGTGATGGGAGACTGACAATGGCCTCGACCTTTAGGGGATTGAGGGGAATCCCATCCTTGGAGACTATGAACCCCAAAAGATGGCCAGAATCCATGCAAAAGATGCATTTATGAGGGTTGAGCCGGATATTATAACGTCGACAGCGAAGGAAAATCTGGCGGAGGTGTTCTGGGTGGTCCTCTTGCCGAGCTGAGTGAGCTGGCAAATCATCCAGATAAGGCTGAACGATATGGCGTATGTCATGGAATGCATGAGACATAGCACGCTAGAAAGTAGCTCCAGTGTTCTTCAAGCCGAACGGGAGATTTTTATAAGCAAAAGTACCCCACGGACAGATGAATGGAGTCTTGTGTTGATCAGCAGGTAGAATATTTATCTGATTATACCCAGAAAAGTTGTCCATTAGGAAATAGATCTCACTCCCAGCACATTCATCAATGTTTGATCTATGAAGGGAGTAGGATAGTTGTCCTTAGGACAGGCGCGATTAATATCATGGTAATCAACACAGACTCTTATAGTACCCTATTTCTTATCTACAGGGACAATGTTGGAGACCCATTCTATGAGGGGAATTGGTTAAATGAAGCCCGTGTTAAGAAGTTTTTCAACTTTTGCTTTAATGGCAGCGGCTTTGAGAGGATGCACCAGGCGTAGGCATTGGCGCACGGGTTTCACACCAGGATAGGTAGGAATCTCGTGCACTACTATGCTAGGATCAATCCTGGGAATTTCCTCATAGGACCAGGCAAAAACGTCTCTGAATTCTCGAAAAAGATCAGCATAAACTCATATCTCATTAGGAGAACAAGTCACTCCCACGTGCATGTTCTCAACTATCCCCGGTTTAACGGAGATGTCGATCGGAATGGTTTGAGTAATGTTTCTCAGGTTTCCCTCTGAAAACACCTCATGTGTCAATATGGGCATCTGGAGAGGTGGAGTGGGAACTTGAGATGCAAAATGCTCTAGACAATCTAACATTGCCCCCAAGCTAGGCATGAATGAGGAACGATGATGTCCATCGCTCCAAGGCAGCTCTTCAAGAGATATTGTTTCAAAAATGGCTTCATCAGAAGGGAAAATCTCTTTAAGAGGATCAGGCGAGTCGGCCTCGCCGAGCCAGGGGGATTGAGAATATATTTCTAAAGCCATGCTCGAAGGAGCATGATGAGGAGGGGGAGGATCAGATGTGGCGACAATTTCACAGTAGTTGATCTCTACCAGAGTTAAGGGCATCGATTCTCCAAACTCAGTCACCTTCTCAGGTGTAGGGATGAGCCATGGGTTGTCAGACCTAGAGATCATATTAACTTGAGCGGTGTGTGGTGGCAGTGCGGGAAAAATACCCATGAGGGCGGGGTCTTTGAAGAGACCGAGTCCTACACTGTCAGGGGGATTTCTAATCTGATCCACGTACGGAACGTTGTTCTCGGAGGTAGAGGTGAAGAAAGACAACTGATCCACAGTAATGATTTTTCCCTCGTGAGGGAACTTAAGAAGTCGAAGGAGGGTGGACTGCACACATAACATGGCGTGATTCCAACTGCGGCCGAGAAGTATATTATAGTTAAGCTTGGCCAACTACTTCTACTTCTACATTGACTGTCTTCCCCTGTAAGGTAATCGCTAAACTCTCAAGAACACCCAAGGGTTTTGATTCCCAACCATCAAATGCCTCTAGGGAATTAGGAGACGATGAAAGGGCTAGAGAGCCAATGGCCTTCCAACAAGCGGACGACATGACATAGGTAGAAGCACCTTCATCCACAACGGCCCTATGGGTGTTAAGACCGTTGATCCTGACTTGAATAACAAGAGTGATCTGATGTGGAAGTCAGGGGGTAAAGTTCTCTAAGTCGAAGGTGAGAAGATTAGAATCAGTGGGATCGATCCCACCGATTGCAGACAACAAAGCTTTCCATTGTGATGGGAAAATTTGAATAACTTCCAATGCAGACATAGCAGAAGGTGCCTGTGCCAGATCCTCAACAATACTGTAGTGCTGAGCGGCACAGGCATTTGGATTGTAGGAAGACCTTCGTAGAACACCTTTGGAAGGTGGCCTTACAACGGGTTCAGTAGTAGGCTTCTCAATTTCCAACAAACCGGAGACAGGTGGGGGAGGTGGACCATCCACAACTACCTTTCCAGGTGCCAGACATGATTCGTTGTAATCCTTCGAATGCGTAGCAATATAGATAGTTGCAGCACCATTCATCATAAAGACTTGAGACCCAAATGGTGCAGATGGTGAAGGCTGTTCAACCATCTGGGTCTGCTGAGATGGGAATGGTTCTTTAAGAACTGCCAGAGTCCCTTTGGAGCCTTTTAGAAGTTGACTAACCTCAGATCATCATGGAAAATCCTTGGTATAATGGTCTCCTTCACAAATGAGGCAGGGGTACTTCGGTTTACGTTGGGAACTGTCCTCGGTCCGAGGTTTGGAGTCTGGCTTTGGGGCGTCGGATTTAGATTTTCCTTTGCCCTTCCTTTTCCCTTTGGAGGCTTTTTTTGTAGGATTATCCTGAACGACGTTAACCTCCGCAGTTTTGCCAGAATCAGGAGGGGCGGGAGGAGCAGAATTATTGGATGAGTTGGACTTCTACTTCCCATTTGAAGATTTCTTTGAATTCTGAGACACGGAACCAATAACACCATCCACCGCCAGGGTAGGTGGAGCTTTGGAGGTTCCAAACTGTGGAGCATCAGGTAGAATATCATAAAGCATGCCGGACTGAGAGTATACCAGATCCAGATATTGGGCACGTGCTATGGCTTGTTCTTCAGTCACACACGCTCCCATAGCAATATCTTGGGAGATTTTGTTAATGAAGGAGGTGGTGAACCAATGAGTTAGTATCTGATCAGGTATATGGAACTTGATCAGTCTATGATGACATCGCCACCCATGAATGTGATCAGAAATGTGGGCAACTTTATCCTGCTTCAAAGAAGTCAAGAGGTGCGTCCCGGCTTCGTAGCGAACCGGTAACTGAAAGTGAGTCAGAAAAGCCATGGCTAACGTATTGAAATCTTGAAAGATGCCATGGGATAATTCAATATACCACTTAGCGGCAGCACCAGTCAAAGTGCACTGGAAGAGGCGTAGACAAATCGAATCATCCACCCAAGAGTTGGATGAACACCAAAGATGGTAAGTCATCACATGAGCTTGGGGGTCCTCCCTAGCTTTACCCTCAAACTTGGGGCAATCACCGGGCACCTTGGTAGGAACCGAAGGCCAATAAGGATTGTGTAAAATTGGATCACTGGTTAATTTCGAAACATCTGGTAATTCCAAGATAGCCAAGAATAACAATGGCAGATTGGACGACATGCCTGGCCCTTGATAAGGACCAGTACCTGTACTCCACACTGGTTGAGAATATCCTTGCCCCCAGGGGCTATGTCCCGTAGGATTCTGACTGTAGGGGGTATAGGTCATATAACCAGTCTGATTCGGTTGCTGGTAGCCAGTGTACGGGGCTTGATAACCAGAGTATGGACCTTGATTATATGTTGGCTCTGTGTGAGCAGCATGTGGATTTGGCTACTGAGCATAGGTGTAGTCGAGTTATTGAGAGTAATAGTTAGAACCTTGGGGCTGGCTATAATTCGGTCGGTATTGACCATGAGAATAGTAACCGCCTTGAGCTTGAGTGGGCTGCTGATAGGTGGGACCCTGCTGAGCCTGATAATTAGGGTGCAGCGGTTGATTTTCCTGCGGCATTGAATAAGTTGGTTGTTGGGGAGGGTTGACAGGATGTGTAGGCTGCCCTGGCTGAATAGGCTCACCTAGTTGAACGGGCTGCCCTGGTCGAACAGGTTGACCCAGATAAACAAGTTGTGCCGGTTTTATAGGTTTACCTGGCTATTAAGGAGCACCAGGTTGTACCGGATGGGCCGGTTGGCCTAGTGGAGGGACACCAGGTTGTGCCGGATTGGCTGGTTGGCCTGGTGGCGGAATGGAGCCAGGTGGTGGTTGATAACCGGTTTGACCTGCAACAGGACCATAAGATGGTCTTGGCTGATGTGCAACGTTGGGACCAAGAGGATACTGAGGTTGCATAGATTGAGAAGGTTGGACTTCCCCCCAAGACCATATACCGGCCCCGGTTGGTACCCTGGTTGTCCTGTGAGTCCTTGAGGTTGCCCATGTGGGACTCTAAGGAGAGGATGCATGAGTTGACCTGAAGGGTTGTAATACTTTCTTTGCGGGTCGTATAATGGCCCTTGATGGCCCGAAGGGTAGCCCTGTATGGGCTGTCCCTGCGGGTCATAAGGATAGCCAGGCTGGCCCGAAGGTTGGCCTTGAAAAGGTTGTCCTTGCGGGTATAAGGCTGCCTAGCCTAGTTATACGGTAAACCCTGAGCATGAAGTTGAGCCTCAGGAGCAGGTAAACATAAAGGGTTCCCATGCTCATCGTACTGATATGGAAAGACGTACACGGGTGTACCATCCTGTGCATAATGCAAAAAGTATGAACGGTTGGGATATTGAGAGGACTGTCCAACCTTGGGGTTCGATTGTTACAGGGACAATCGATACTCCTCTGGAGAGATGTTCTCCAGCATAGCAGATGCTATGTAGATGTCTTCGGGGAGCGATGTGGTCCTTACGGACTGAGTGGTGACAGCGGGTTCAGATGCGGCCACACAGACAGTGGGCATGGAGGGTACAAAAGTGACCTAAAGGGATGATGTAATGGATGTCCGTGGAGACATCCCCAATGAAGGAACAACTGGCCTCGTAGAAGGAGCTTATACCCCCATAGAGGCAGCGGCGGCAATAATCTGACCCAAGGATCTATACCTTGCTGGTAATGAGGGACCGGGTGATGACATAATAGATTATTCAGGGTTGTCTCCTGGAAATAATCTCCGAGGAAATAACTGGTAATATTCACCGGATGTGGGGATTTCCTCACTAGATTCACTCATGTTTGAGTCTGCCACTAGATCTCGTAATAGACGGCGAGGACTAGGAGGAATAACAGCAGCTATAAAAGGCGAACCCGATGTAAGAGAAGGGAAGTGTTCCCCTACTCCCAATCCAAACCAAGGGTCAGAAAACGTCCAATGGAACTCAACTGGTCCTCCAAAGGGTTGCTCAGAAAAAACCGGTCCCCCATCGGGAAACTCACAATGGGCTGCTGGGGTTCAGAGGATTGAGAAACCTCTGATGAATTGTCCATATATGGACTACCAGTAGATGAAATTGAGGGTTCCGCCACTGTGGTAGTAACGACAAGAGAAAAAGATAAAACACACACATGGGCTGAAAAAGAGTCAAGGCACACAATCAAACGACCAACAAGCAAAATCTAACAAGGCGTGTGATCATGGGTGTTTTATTTTACCACATTGAAATTAGAAACTTCACTGTTTCATGTTTTAAGAGTCGAGAAACGGATGAAATATGACTCTATCTCTTTCATTTTTGAAGCAAGCGTGAAAGGACAAGCGCTTGGTGATCCTTTCAAATTTAAGGAGTCAGAAAAGATCAAATGACTACTCAAGAATACTAAGCAAAGGGTGTACCAAATAACCGTGAACTGCAATATACACCTTGGTTTGAAAATGAAAGAGAAATCAACGAAGGACTTAACATACATGCAGGCAATCTCCCCGAATGTTGTGTCCAGTGCATCATGGGTATAGGGTGGCAGACTCGGCTTCCTATGGATAAAGGATAGAAACCTAGTGGGGTCTCCCTTTATATACTCGACGGTATGGGGAGCACAAGTCCGTACTAGTGTTGTCTAAAGCCAAGAGGCGAACGACAGCTACTAGGTTTAAAGACATCGGAACACGTCTCTAGCCTAGACCACTAAATGTGTTTCGTTAGATTTCAATGCTGCCTTAGTGTAAATCGAGCAAATTTTAATGTTTATCTTCAATTATGTTTCAGTTTTCAGGCTCTAGCGAATGTAATATCTCAAAATCTCCTAAATGCAAACTACATGCCATAGTATATCATTTCATTCGATGAAAGCTAGTTACAAGAGAGTTGAGATCTTTTCACACAACAATAAAATGATCAGAAAACAACCAATGATATCTCTAATGCAGCTAATGGAAACCAAAAATTTTTCTCTCAAAGTCAGTAATCACTAATAACACCAAAAAGATTTTTAATTTTCACTAACTAGTCGAAAGCAAAAGAGATTTTTTGTATTTTCAATGTTTAATAGCAAAATGCACCAAACAAAATTAAAACTAATGAAAGGAGCAATTTGAGAAGTGATGAGGAAAGAGAAAAACACACAAATTTCACTCAACGCAAACACATAATCAGATCTCCAAATTGACAAAACAGTCCCTCAAAACCAAGAGAATCCCAAAGACTCAAATGGACCATGTAATATAGGCCCAAAGCGAGACAAAGAGAAATTCGAATGAAGAAGAGAACAAACACTCAAATAACGCAATAGAATGATAAACAATTGCCAAACGAATGCAAAGGAGCAATCAAAAGGTTGACTAAACAAATAGAAACCCAAAACTCCCAAGGGAGGCTCAACACACAAGAGCACCTAGATGCCCTAGGGCTAGAAAATGAAATCGATGGAAACGGGCAAACAACCAAAGGACGAAGGTCACAGCCAGTCAAACAAGGCTCCAGAACACTCAAACAGTCGAAAAAACAAGGCCAAAATCACAAATCAGTCTCAGAAGGCTCAAAACACAGAAAACCCCAATACCTCACAGGATTGGCACGACTGTGAGGTTGAAATTAGCGCCAGAATGGAATTGGCGCGGGTGATACACAAACAAACTGCGCCAATGGGCACGACTGTCAAGCTGAAAAGCACGCCAGTCGAGTTATCTATGCAAAAAAATAAATAAATAAGAGCAGTTCCAGACACAGACCAGTGATGACAAGGCTAAACAAAAGCCAAACAAATAGAAAAACCAAGCCCAAAGAGCTGACCAAGCAAGCAAGGCCAAGAATCAATCGAAAATACAAGACAACACTCCAAGTGTTCAGTTCATAAACTAAACCGGAGATTGACTGAAGCAGCGTTGATCTATTTCGCTAATGCAGAGCAAAAGCATTTCGAAGGCTATCTGGCTAACTTCAGTCTCCATCTGTAGCTTACAAAGCAGAACAACAACAAGCTAGACGTTCCCCAGTGGAGTCGCCAATTTGTTCTGGAGGTAAATCCCCTCTGCAGACAAAGGCGATCCCTACTAGCCCAGACCGGGTCTAGCAACAATCGTTCATGCTATAGTGAAGGTTCCTAATTGCAAATAAACAAACTAGAAATGAAGGCTTACCTGGAATCCAACGCTATCGCTCGTAGAGAAAGTAGTGCTCGCGTTCCTTAGCTCTAGCAGATCACAATCCTCATGATCTCCGTGATCGGACACCTGCACACGCAAGAAAAAAAACAAACGCAAGCGTAAAATCCAGTACATAAAACTATATGTCAGTCAGAGAAGACATAACTCATGATCATCATCAAGAACAAGAGTGGAACCATAACCAATAGTCACTTATCATTAATCAATCAAAAGAAGAATACAACCATAGCTCTGACGCTGAATTCTCCTTCGGAGGGTCGTCAGCAGGACGTGTCTCGATAAAGCCTGTTAGGGATGGGACAATCCTCTCTCTCCAGATGTCTCGACAATAAATCTCCTTGCTTGGATTTGGCCTTAAGGGAATGAATCAAGGCTCTTACAGCATTAGGCTCTTGGGAACTTGGAGATTAGCTTGCAAAGGGAATGAGCAAGCTTTTATAGATGGAGGAAGGGGAGTTGGGATCCCTATAATCATGGGATTGGCCCTATCCTCAAGTAAGCTTCCATGAGAGGTGGCAAACCAATTCCCCTACATGGAGATCTGTAGCCAAACCACCCAACTCGAATTAGATACCAGTTTATGAATTGGTTAGGATGAAACTTCTGCCATTTATTTTAAAAAAAAACTCCTTAAAATAGCTGGTGTGAGTGCGACTCTGAGACAGAGCGCCAATTGGCGCACCCTCTTTGAAGGATTTCTCCCATTCGCGCGGTTACTGAACTGGCTACCTGCGCCAGTGCAAAAAGGGGTGTTTTTAGGGTTTTTCGCAAGGAGTTTCCTTCAGGGCAATGAAAGTACATGTTTATGGGAATGCCATGAAAGTGTTTTCAAGTTATATCACTACTCACAGGTCACGGAATGAGCCCTCCAGTTGTGCGGGATGGGGAATTGCAGGGATGGTGACAAATTGCTGTGTAACAATTCTTTAATTGATTAGATATTTAAGAAATCTTTGATGGTTAACGACTGCATATTATGTATATATGGCTTTCCATATACCATCCATTTGCATGCTACTCCAACAAGGTCATAATCATATTGGTTCATGTAAACAAAAGCAGTAACTATAGTGCCTTCCCCTCCTACATTCACGCATATTTTCAATCCAATAGAGGGTGAATTCATTATTTCCTTTCAAGAAGGAACCATACATAAGCAATGGCCTCGCAAAAACAGAGCATGCAAGCACCCATTTTTCCATCACCATCTCATCTCATCCACCATTGCCATTGTCAGCTATCATACTATTCATAATTTTCCTCCTAACATATCTATTTTTTCTCCTCAATTTGTATCGCCCTTAAAATAAAATCTATGGAAATCAAATCTTCATGCACTATCACTCCATAAGAACCAACCCTACCTAAAGCTATGATGCCATAAAAACCTACATATGAACAAAGTATTTTTTTGCATGAGGGCATGCAAAACCTTAGGCATGGGGGGGTTTTGGGCTCGAATATGCCCATGTTTTCATCATGCAATATCCCCATTCATGCCCTAAAACCTTAGGTTTTTAGCCCATTATGAATGATAATTCTACAACTTGTCATCAAATACACTCTATGGTTGGTTAAGAATAACTTAGTCTAGTGTAGAGTTAGGTAAAGTGTCTTTCTTTACCTTGTACCTTTGTAACTTATAATCTGAAAGTCATGATTTGTAGTAATTTGACGGTTATCTCTCACCTCGGTATTAACGACACTTGATCCATGGCTTAACACTTGATGGTCCATGATCTCTATTTAAAGATCATGAAGGGTCATTTGTTCGGTAACCGTTTATGAGAGAAACATATGTAACTTTTCTTTTATATTAATAAATTCCCTGAAGTGGTCGTGTTGGCTTAGGGCTTGGACTGCTTCCCTCTTTGAGGGTTTTAACCATGTGATTATACTGGTGTACTAATTTTTGATCTGTTTGTGAGCGGTTAGCTTTGGTTCTTGATCTACGAAACTTACCTTGTAAATTCCTACATGGTATCAGAGCTATTTTGAGGGCCGTGTTCGTTGTTGATCAAAATCTGAAGCCAGTTTGACTGCATGCGAATGTTGTTTTGTAGATCTACTATTTCTGAACATTCTTGGGCTTGGAGAACTGCTCGGTTGTGTCTGGAGCATCTGTTACAGTGAGAAATGCCTTTCATTTCATGTGAAAAGGTTTACGGCTGCCCAAGTTATGTTAGTTTATATCTAGAGGTATAAAGCATATATTTTGCAGTTATATTTGTTAATATTTCTGCTTATCTTGGTTTTTTTCTGTATTAAGGTTTTATTTATTTGTCGGATCTATACCCTCTTCTCTATGTATGCTCTTTTTTGTGTGCTTCGTGTGATCTCCACAAATCAGAAATAGGAAAAAGGGATTTTTTTTTTCTACAGATGCTCTTTCCCCGCATCTTTATGTGATCTCGGGAAATCAGAAATAGTGAAAAAAGTGATAGTTGCTGGTAAGGCTAATCGAGAATCTAACATTCTGCTGTAAGGCTTTGCATTTCATTTTTTTTTCTCTTTTTTTGTGTTTTTGTGCAGGAAAAGGCATGCACACCGAATAATGATGATAATAATAATAGTAATAATAATAACCCCTTCCTCCTTTCTAAAATAACATGATCCTTTTACTATCTCAATTGTTGAGATGTTAGTTTATGAGAATAGAGGTCTTGGGTTCAAGTCTCCTTCTCAAGCTTCTTTTGTAAAAAAATTTGTTCAAAGGCGTGGAATTTTTTTAAAAAGCCACACTTCATCCCATTCCCGTAACTATTCGGCATCTACAACTCAGCTTTTTCAAAAGGCATAACTTCTTCATCTGGAAGCCATTTTTTGAGTTGTTTTTTTCAAATGGCCTAATTTTTTGAGAGCTTTCCATTGGAGTAGTTATTTTTAGCTTTTCGCAGCTTCAGTTTAAAAAAAAAATAAAAAAAATGTATGCCCGGTTATTCTTAACAACACTAATTATTTCCAATGGCTACCTCACATGGTAGAATACTTAGAAGTAAAGGGCTTTATAGAATAGCCAAAGGACAAGAAACTAAACCTTCCGATGATGATAAAGTTCTTAAATGGGAAAATAGACAAGATCAAGCACGAGAGTTGATAGGAATGTCCATTGCTCAAGATCTTCGATTTTACATCCTTGACATTGACACCCCTGATAAAGCCCTAGAAAAGATAAATAATGTTTTTGGCATTAAACATCAAATCACGGCCCACCAGCTTGAAAATGAGTTGCTTAATTTGGACCCTAATAATTTTCCTCTATTGAATACTTTTTGTCCAAATTCAATACCCTTAGACTTCTTTTAGAAGGGTGTAAGGTCAAAAAGGAATATGGTATTCTCATCTATTGCATTCCTGCTAAGCTTAGCCCTACATACTCTGTATTTGTTTCCGCCTTCCGCTCCACCAGAGAAGCCATCATTTCTTCAGGAACCACCTACAAGAATCCCTCTTTTGATGCCTTTTGTGATTCTTTGATAAGAGAACAAGAAAAACTTTTATACCTTGGTCTTATCACTGCTGGAAACACTTCTAAGAAAGCCTTAGCAGCCCAAAAACAACCATATTAAAACATTCCCAAGAAGCAGTATCCAAAAAAATATGGTCCTAAACCAAATAAGGGCCCTAAGCAATTTCAGCCACAAACTGAAAAAACAAATCACCAAAATAAAAAGGCAAATCCAAACAAAGGAAAGAAGGCAGATAGACATTGCAATTTTTGCAATCAAGATGGCCATAGAGAGTCCAAATGTTTTAAGAAGATGGAAGCCTTAGAAGCAGCAATGAAGAGGCACAACATCAATTTGGAGCACTCTTCACCTTCATCTTTAGGCATGGAACTTTTTGCTTGTGGTTGTCAAGCATCAAGATCTGGTTATGCATTAAATGTATCTTCTTCTTCTCCTTCTCATGAGTGGCTCATTGATTATGGAGCTTCTTACCACATGGCTAAAAATAAATCCATGTTTTCTTCTTTAAATGATTGTAACACCAAACATATTTATGTTGGTGATGATAGATCTCTTATTGTTGTAGGATCTGGAACCATTCATCTAGATAATGGTCAGTTTAATGATGTACTATATGTTCCTACCTTGTCATGCAACCTTCTATCTATTTATTAGATAACTCATTCAGGTGAAGGGAAAATAGTATAATTCTCACCTCATGATGTTGTAATCAAGGACCTCAAAGATCCTAAACATATTTTAGCTATTGGAATTGCTGATGATTCCACAAGGTTGTATAAGTTTGACAAATTTGGGTCATCACCTCTTCCCTAGGTTTTTGTTGCTCATAATGATGATGTGAGCAAACTTTGGCATGAGCGATTTGGTCACTTAAACTATCGCTCTCTTCAAACTCTATGTAAGGAAAATATGGTGATGAGCCTTCCTATGGTATCTTTCCGAGATGGTGTTTGCTACGGATGTGTACTCAGAAAACATCATCGGGACAGTTTTGACAAACATGCCTCTCGGCATGCTTCAGCCCTTTTGCAGCTTGTGCACAGTGATTTATGTGGTCCTCTTCCTGTTGTTTCCTTCTCTGGTTGCAAGTACTTATTAACCTTCATTCATCATTTTTCTAGATGCACTTGGGTATATTTCTTAAAAATCAAGAGTGAAGTTTTTAACATGTTCTTGGCCTTTAAGGCCTTTGTTGAGAAACAATCTCGACATCAAATTCTTAAGTTAATATCAGAAAATGGAGGAGAATATGTTAACAACAAATGTATCAACTTCTACACTGAGCATGGCATTCAATTGCAACGTACTTTTCCATATACTCCACAACAAAATGGTGTAGCTGAAAGGAAGAATTGCACCTTAAAAGAAATGGCTAATTGTATGCTTCAATCTAAAGGACTTGGTCTCAATTTTTGGGCAGAAGCCATTAATTGTACAAATTACGTAGTAAATCGCACTCCTACTAAGGTTTTAAGGAATATAACTCCAAAAGAAGCTAGAGCTCAATCAAACCAGATGTAAGTCACTTTTGTGTTTTTTGAAGTGATGCTTGGGCCCATATTCCAGATGCGAAACATAAAGCCTTAGAACCGAAGAGTGAAAAATGTATTTTTGTTGGATATTCTGAAGATGTCAAAGGATATAGACTTCTTCAACAAAAATAAAAATATATAATCATTAGAAGAGATGTAAATTTTGATGAAAATGTATCGACCTACGAGCCTAGTTCAGCGGGTGTTCCACCTTTAGCCTGCGAGCCTAATTCGGCATATCTGCCACCTCTCTCTCTCTCTTATATTTTTAATAGCATTCCTTCTAGTTTAGATGATGACATCGAGGATGAAAATCCTCCTCCAACTCATGAAATTTTTCCTTATACTCCACCACTTCCAAGATGGGTCCACTCTACTCGGGATTCATCAGGTTCTCTTGTAGGTGACCCTATCGATCAACGATGTACACATTCTCAGTTCAAAATATCTTCTTCATTATTGGCTCAAGTTCTAGAAAAACTTGATCCATAAACCTTTGAAGAATCCTCTGGTCATCCAGATTGGGATGAAGCTATGAATGAAGAGTATAGTTTCTTATTCGCAAACAATACTTGGGATCTTTTTCCTCTTCCAGAAGGAAGAAAACTTGTCATATGTAGATGGGTTTACAAAACAAAGTTTGGACTAGAAGGAAAAGTGGATAGACATAAAGTTCGTCTTGTTTCTAAAGGTTTTTCACAAGTTGAAGGCATTGAATATACTGAAATCTTCTCCACAAGTATATTACAACTGAAACCGTTTTCCAAAATTCATTACAGCTTGGGAGATATTTAGGGTTCTTGGGGGCCGATTTATCTAAAAATCTGAAAATCCAAGATTTGTAAAAATCTTCCAAACAACTAATCAAGGTTTATGCATGAATGCAACAGAATACACATATAACCATAAATATAAAAATGCAGCAGATATAATATGTCATTTCATTAATATCAAAGAAATGAATTTTTTTTATAGACAAAATGGAAATGAGCTAGCTAGGGCACTGGTACGTTATCTCTGAGAAGAGATGTGGTGGCTACAGGCCTGTCAACTCTGTGTTAAAATGAGACTTAAAGGCCTATATATTATTGAAAAATAATGGAAAACCTTAAAAATACAAAAACCTAACCTTGGGATATGAAATTCGAGAAACAATGGTGGTGCTTTTGAAAATGCAACAAGATGATGGAGCTTAGTGAAATGAAGTCGCCTTCACTAAGTGGGCCTGTAGGCTATTTTTGGCGCAAAGTCTATTTTTTAGACTATGTCTATTTTTAGACATATGGATCATGGTCTATGAGTTGCAGGATGCTATTTATGGATGATTGGTCGAGTTGGTAAAAATAGATGGACCTCTATTTTTAGACATTTGGCAGTTTCTATTTTTAGACTGCCGGGCTAAAAATAGAACGGTCAAATATTATTAACCCTTAATAATATTTAGACTATAAACATTATCTTATCCTCTTGGAGCACTTCAGTTTGATTTTTGGATGTGGCACATGCAGCTAACAGAAGGAATTACGCTATTCCTAGGGGTTAGTTGAGCTATTGCATGGTTGACTTCAGTTAGAACTCATGTGGCAGAGTTTGGTGGAGTTGATGAGATAGTTGGTGGAGTTGTGTTTTGTTTAACTTAGTTGAAATAGGTGTGTTTAGTCTAACTGAAAAATACACTAGTGATGAGTGGTGTGAATTAATTATTAATTAATTCACTAATCATTAACTCATAAATCAACTAAAGAACACATCAGTTAACTGCAATGCATGGACAGTTCAGTGGAGACCAGTGTTAGAGGTGGGTGAAAGGGTGAGTGTGACTATCAGTGGTGACCATGATTGTGCATGAGATTTGCACACACATTGATGGAGATTTCCAATGAGGATTGCGCAGTACAATCTAGGGGATTTGAACTTGGATCTCACTCATTACTCATCTTGGATTGCGTAGTAGAGGCAGGCAGACTTGTGGAGGAGATTTAAACCTATGACTTGTTCATCTTCCGTGCTAGTTTTGTGTGTAAATTTGGAGATAGTGCTGAGAGCTGTGAGAGCTTTGTGCTATGTATTTTTACATGTTCTCTATCATTATAATATATAGATATTTGGGGGTTTGCAGCTATTGCTTTCCCCATTACATACTGTGTTGATATGTGTGCTTGATTATGTTTTAATGAGCGCATGCGACTGTTTCTATTTCTGCATATTGATGATCAATTGTAGAAGAGGTTATGTATTATGCATGAAGCTTAAATAGTGTTTAATCAGGATAATCTCAGTGAATAATTCAGCTATTATTCAAATTTCTACATGGTATCAGAGCGAAATTGATCATCGGATCTATTACAGTGATTACAATTATTTCGGTAGATAGAGTCTGTAATGGGCCAGGTAGCCTCTGGATCCATCCTTTCTTTGAAAGGTGATATATCCAGTAAATGCCCCTATAGTCAATCTATATGCTAGAAATAATTTTTTCTCACAGATCCAGAAGCAGTTGAGTTTTGAGCTTGGAATTCGAATTTGCAGCAGAATTTGGAATTCGAATTTGTGGCAGTTTTCTTGGTGCCAGAGTTGAAATGTATTTCAATGGATTGCGACTGGAATATGCCCTTGAGGGTAGTTTGAATTATGTTGCATGGAAGGATAGAATGGAGGTGGTATTATATGATAACGGGCTGAAGGAGTTCATAGAGGCTGAGGTCCCAAAGCCTACTGATGTTGCTCAAGTTGAAGCTTGGCAAAAGAAGATGGAAAAATTTCGAAGGATTCTATTGGAGGGCGTGAAGGATCACATTGTATCCAGCATGCATGGAAAAGATTCTCAATATTTGATGTGGAAAGCGTTGACATATTTATTCCAAATCAAGAGCGACCAGAGGAAGTTGCCGCTCAAGGATAAACTCAGACACATAAAGATGGAGAAAGGCGACAGTATGCCCAAGTACCTCACGAAGTTCATCCAATGCAGGGATGAGATGGGAAGTGTGGGGGTGACTGTTGATGATGAGGAATTGGTGAGCTTGGCTCTCCTTGGTCTTCCAAAGAGTTGTCATGCCTATCAGGATTCTATCAATGGTCAGGAAAAATTGCCAGGATGGGAGCAACTTTGGTCGGATCTTGTGCAAGAGGAGATAAGGCGGAATACCAGAGACGGATCTTCATCAAAGGGATCTGATGAAGAAAATTGCGCTTTGGCTGCCAAAGCAAAGAAGGGGAAGAGCAAGAAAGCTTCTCATTCTGGTGTGAAAAGCAAGAAGCAGGACATGTCCAAGGTGAAGTGCTTTCACTGTCACCAACACGGACATTATGCCACAAATTGTCCGCAGAAGAAGAAAAATAAGCAAGCTGCTGGATCTGCAGCAGGAGAGGCCTTAGCCTCGCAGTTTGAGCTGGATTTTTTGGTGATTGCATGCTTGGTCTCAAGTTTTATGGGATTAGTATGATTCTTGGACAGTGGTGCGTATTTTCACATGATTGGAGATCGAGATCTGTTTTCAGATCTGGATGAGAAAGATCTTGGAGTGCACATCGAGATGGGCGATGATGGTAGATACAATGCGACCGGTATCGGTACCATTTCCTTTGAGAGGGGGTCTGGTAAACCCTTCGTATTGAAGGAAGTGATGCATGTTCCAGGATTGAAGATGAATCTGATCTCTGTGGTGATGTTGGAATACAAGGGGTACGATGTTGTCTTCAGCGAAGGAAAGGCTTTCCTACGTAGTAAGACAACTGGAGAAACCCAGAAGATAGGGGTTTGAGTCAAGAGCGCTTATCAGTTGCAAGTGGATGGCTGCGCAGCAATGGCATGTAAGGCGAAAGGAGTGGTGAGCCAGGATGATGGCGAGCTGTGGCACCGGAGATTGGGCCACCTTCACCATGGAGCTTTGAAGATACTACAGCAGATTTCTATTGGGCTTCCTAAGGACACTCTTGCGCAGTCAGATCAGTGCAAGGGGTGTACCTTGGGAAAATTTGTGAAAGCCACCTTTCACGAGAAGGATAGTTGCGCCATGATGATCCTGGAGAGAATTCACACAGACGTGTGTGGACCTTTCTCAGTAGCTTCGACAGCAAAGCACAAGTACTATGTGATCTTTGTTGATGATTTCTCTCGAAAGTGTTGGATCTTCTTCATGCAAAAGAAGAGCGAGACATATTGAAAGTTCTGTGAGTTCAAGGTGCTAGTTGAGAAGGAATCGGGGTAGCATGTGAAGGCTCTTAGGAGCGACAATGGTGGCAAATTCATCTCTGCTGAATTCAAGGACTTTTTCAGCGCAGAAGGAATTCGGAGAGAGCTCATTGCACCTCATAACCCACAACAGAACGGGGTTGCTGAGCAGAAGAATAGAACGATCGTGGGTGCTGCATGGGCGATGTTGCATGATCAAGGCCTAACCCTTCACTTGTGGGTGGAGGCATGCAATACTGCAGTATATGTGTAGAACCGTTGTCCTCACAAGATACTTGGCATGAGTACACCGGAGGAGGCATTTTTTGGTAAGAGGCCTGATATTTCCCATTTGAGGATTTTTGGTTCACTTGTCTACATGCATGTGACAAAGGATGCTAGGAAGAAGCTGGATCCGACCGCAGAGGTTGGAATATTTTTGGGGTACACTGATACGCCCCACAACTATCATGTGTATTTTCCAGACAGTCGCAAGACTGTTGTGCGACAGGATATCAAATTTCAGGAGGAGAAAGCCATGAAGTGTTCGCTTGAGAGGGAGCCACACTTGCATGCAAATGAGGAGCTATTAGTTCCTAAGGATGAGCTTCCAAATGTGGATCAGCCACAAGAGGAAGTTCATGGAGTGGAAGAGACCACTCATGCAGCGCCAACCATCAGAGGGTGCAAGCGCACTACAGAAGCTGAGCGACTGGCTCAAGATGTAGAGAATATTGTAGGAACACCTACAGCACAGCATAGACAGAGAAAGTCACCAGATCGATACACTGGATACATGGCTCTTGTGAGAAAATGTGTCGTGACAGAGCCATCCTCTTTCGAGGAAGCTGTGGAGGACCCCGCATGGGTAGATGCCATGGTGGAAGAGTATGATTCTATTGTCAGAAACAGTGCATGGGAGATTGTCCCGCAACCGGAGGGGAAATTAGTGGTGGGTTCGTGATGGATCTACAAAGTGAAGCAGGCGGCTGACGGGAGTGTGGAGAAGTACAAGGCAAGATTTGTTGCCCGTGGCTTCTCACAGATCGAGGGGATCGATTATGAGGAGACCTTTGCACCTGTCGCAAGGTACTCTTCCATACGGACGATCCTAGCTCTCTCAGCGCAAATGGGGTGGCACATCCATCAGATGGATGTGAAGACTGCGTTCCTCAACGGAGTCATTGAGGAGGAGGTGTACATAGAGCAGCCCGAAGGTTTCGAGATCTTCAGCAGTGAGTCGCATGTGTGCAGGCTCAAGAGAGCACTGTATGGGTTGAAACAAGCACCTTGTGCTTGGTACACATGGATAGACAGTTATTTCACCGGACTTGGATTCTCCAAGAGTGAGGCGGATCCTAACCTATACTAGATTGTGGTGGAGGGTAAGTTGCTGATCATTGTACTTTATGTAGATGATTTGATTTTGACGGGTGATGAGCTGTTGATACTTTCATGCAAGGAGGATCTTGCTAAAGAGTTTGAGATGAAGGACTTGGGCCTCCTTCATTATTTCCTGGGATTGGAAATTTGGCAGCGCAGTGATGGACTGTTTGTTTCTCAGGGTAAGTATGCCCGGGAGATACTGGAGAAGTTCAACATGCATGGCTGCAAGCCTATTGATACTCCTCTTCCTGGAGGTTGGAGGAAGGAGGATGCTACTTCAGCGGAGGTAGTGGATGCCACTGTTTATCGACAGTTGGTGGGGTCGCTTATGTATCTGGTCAATACACGACCCGATATATGCTATGCTGTTAACCAGCTTTCGCAAGCTATGGTTAAGCCTACCAAGCTCTTATGGAAGGCAGGCAAGCATGTATTGCGTTATCTTAGAGGCACATCGGGATATGGCTTGTGGTACAGACAGGAGGATGAGGTGAAGCTATGTGGCTTCACAGATGCAGATTGGGCAGGGAGCCCAATGGACGGAAATAGCACATCTGGAGGGATCTTCAGTATCGGTTCGACAGTAGTTTCCTGGTATAGCAGGAAGCAGAGATCCGTGGCACTAAGTTCCACGGAGGCCGAGTATATGGCAGCAAGCTTGGCTGCATGCGAGGCTATTTGGATGAGGAAGATTCTGGTCGGGTTGTTCGGGTCGCATTTGGAGCCTACTGTGATTTATTGTGATAACTAGAGTTGCATTAAACTCTCAGCTAATCCAGTATTTCATGATAGATCCAAACACATTGACATCAGGTACCATCATATCAGAGATTGTGTGCAACGGAGAATCATGTTACTTTCATATATTCCCACGGAGGATCAGGATGCTGACATCTTGACGAAGGCGCTCACCAGGAGCAAGTTCGAATTCCACAGAGGCAGGATAGGGGTTGCAGATAATCCATATCTTGTTGAGAGGAAGTGTTGAAAATGCAACAAGATGATGGAGCTTAGTGAAATGAAGTCGCCTTCACTAAGTGGGCCCGCAGGCTATTTTTGGCGCAAAGTCTATTTTTAGACATATGGATCATGGTCTATGAGTTGGAGGATGTTATTTATGGATGATTGGTCGAGTTGGTAAAAATAGATGGACCTCTATTTCTAGACATTAGGCGGTTTCTATTTTTAGACTGTCGGGCTAAAAATAGAACAATCAAATATTATTAACCCTTAATAATATTTAGACTATAAACATTATCTTATCCTCTTGGAGCACTTTAGTTTGATGCTTGGATGTGGCACATGCAGCTGACAGAAGGAATTACACTATTCCTAGGGGTTATTTGAGCTATTGCATGGTTGACTTCAATTAGAACTCATGTGTCAGAGTTTGGTGGAGTTGATGAGACAGTTGGTGGAGTTGTGTTCTGTTTAACTTAGTTGAACTAGGTGTGTTTAGTCTAACTAACAAAGACACTAGTGATGAGTGGTGTTAATTAATTATTAATTAATTCACTAATCATTAACTCATAAATCAACTAAAGAACACATCAGTTAACTGCAATGCATGGACAATTCAGTGGAGACCAGTGTTAGAGGTGGGTGAAAGGGTGAGTGTGACTATCAGTGGTGACCATGATTGTGCATGAGATTTGCACACACATTGATGGAGATTTCCAATGAGAATTGCACAGTACAAGCTAGGGGATTCGAACATGGATCTCAGTCATTACTCATCTTGGATTGCGCAGTAGAGGCAGGCAGACTTTTGGAGGAGATTTGAACCTGTGACTTGTTCATCTTCCGTGCTAGTTTTGTGTGTAAATTTGGAGATAGTGCTGAGAGCTGTGAGAGCTTTGTGCTATGTATTATTACATGTTCTCTATCATTATAATATACAGATAGTTGGCGGTTTTCAGCTATTTCTTTCCCCATTAAATATTGTGTTGATATGTGTGCTTGATTATGTTTTAATGAGCACATGCGACTGTTTCTATTTCCGCATATTGATGATCAATTGTAGAAGAGGTTATGTATTATGCATGAAGCTTAAATAATGTTTAATCAGGATAATCTCAATGAATAATTCAGCTATTATTCAAATTTCTACAGGTGCCCCCAAAGTGGAATAGATGGGTGGCAACCAATATCCACCTGGACCATTCCTCCCTATTTAGGAAGCAATTGTCCCCATTGCATTGAGTTCCTCCATGAGATGAGGAAAGTTCTGCTGAACTTTTTCCCTAGTGAATGACTTTCCTTGGTGTAGGATTTATCTAGCTTTGACAACCTAATATAGTTGGATCATATGTTAGCGAGTGTTATTGATTTACATGTCCATGATACAATCTGTGGTGGCCTATTTGATGCAGTCTGGGTTTAACTCTGTTCGTGTGAGTTGTTTTTCAATGTCATAAGTGTCCAATAGGTGTGGGAAATAGGGCTGAAGGTAGTCCACATTGAATACTGGGTGCAGAATAATGAATGGTGGAATACTGACCTCAAAGAAATTAGTTCCTAGAGCCTTGGCAATGGTGTATGACCCATATCGGAGAAAGCGAAGCTTGCGGTGGGGTACAGTGAGGTGCTCCTTCTCCAAATGTAGCCACAATTTGTCGCCCACCTAGAAGTGGTGTTAAACCCAATGTTGATCATGTCATTTCTTATACTTAGCATTGGCTCTATCCAATATGTCATGAAGCTGCTCATGGATGTGCTGAATGTGCTCAATGAATTTATCTCTCTTTGTCAACTTCACTCTGGACATCAGCCGAATCGGCCTGAGTAGTCACAAATGGCATGTCTACGTCAATGGGACATGATGGCTAGAACCTAGGCCCACATGAAAGGGGCTGTGGTTAGTTGAACTATGAAGAGCCCAGTTATAAATGTGTTTTACATAGGGAAGGCTCTCATCCGATGTGCGTGGATAGTTTGAATTTTATATGCGTAGAATGTGTACGATCATCCTATTGATGAGCTCTGTCTCGCCCTTAGTTTAGGGATCGAAAGTAGTGGACTTGGTAAGCTTGGTATACAACATTGACCGGGGGGTGGACTAAAATGTGCTGAAGAACTTGCTATCCCAATATGAGATGATATATTGTGGGATACCAAAGTGCACCCACACTCATTCAAAGAAGAGTTTAGCAGTGCCTTTTATTGTGATATTCTTCTTGTAGGCCGACATAATGGCCATCTTCGAGAATCTATCGAATACCACGAAAACATAGTCATTTCCATGCTTAGTGGAAGGAAGGTTCGACATGTAATCCATGGATATGGATTCCCAAGGTCGACTAAGGGTAGGTAGCGGAGTATAGAGGCCTTGCTTCTGTATGATCATTTTGGAAATGGAGAAAGAAGTGTAAAATTTGATGTAGTTCCCAACATCCTATCAAAGGTTTGGCCAATATAACTACTTCTATGTAACTGCCATTGTCTTCTCCACCCTGAAATGCTTAGCGCTCAACTGTAGTGTGCTTCAAAAATGAACTTGGCATGCTCTCTTGAAGGAAAAAAAAGGTGTCCTAGGTTACATATGAGTGCATCCTAGAGGTGAAAATTTGGATCTTGCGTACCCTCCAAGAGTGTCTTTTATGCGTGGTAAAATTCCGAATCGATCTTGTAGAGAAGTGACCAATCAGAAGTCTCTTACCCACAAGAGTTGAGAAAGGTGGTTAGCGCCATGATCAGTGGTCGGTTAAGGTAGTCTACAACATTATTGGTGTTTTCCTTCTTATAATTGATGTTTAAATGAAATTGTTCCACATATGTGGACCACTTCTGATGTTGGTCATTCTGTAACTTCCCTTCTATCTGTATGAACTGCAAGGGTCGGTGGTTTGTGTGGATGGTTATTTCCTTCCCAAAAATGCAATGCTTCCATTAGCAGCACACCTGCACAATGGAATACATTTCTTCATCATAAGTGGGATACTTGTGGACTGTGTTGGACCGTGTCTCACTGCTATATGCCACTGGATACCCCTATTGAGTAAGAACCACCCCAAAAAAATAATCAGAGGAATTTGTCTCGATATAAAATGGTTGTTGCAAGTTTGGTAATATGAGCCCTACAGCAAAGCGGAGGTGATGTTTCAATTCTATCAACGCCTTCTATTTAGATTCTATTAGCACTTAGATTTTCGTTGAAGTTGTTGGAAGAGGAAAGGGGTCTAAGGTAACCACAAACCAACCTTCAGGTACAGAATCTAGCCAATCTGTACCTAGAGAGGGATCTCTCTATAAAATTTAGCTTTGTTTTAGAAGATATTAGGCTAGTTATATAGTCCAGGGGTTTTGTTGGAATTTGGGTTGATGGAATTCTTTAGCTGAGATTAAGATCAAATAGTTTCAGTCCATTGGGCTAATGGAGTCAAAGGATTGGCTGCATTGGCTTAAGTTTTTTAACAAAAGATGGTTTATCAGGGCAAGATAATCAAACTAGAAACAATTATAGATCTAAAGTGAATGGAATGGAATTCAAACGGATGAAAGGCAACGAAGAATCTTTCAACACATTCAAGAGAAGAGAAATATATTGATTATCAATAAAGAGCAGTTAAGTATTATTTACTAAATAATCAAAGATATATGAACTAGACAAACAGGAGCAATTAAGAATTCGTTGTTTAAACCAATTTAGAAGAAAACATTTAGAATAATAGCGACTGAAATGAGATTACACCTAAGTACTTTCTGATTTAATCCTTTTCGTTAAATATTAAGATAATGAAACACAGATGATATTGTAAAGAAATATAAAACTTCAAAACATGGGATAGAGATGACTTATTGATCCTTCATTTGACACATGAATCCTGAGAAAAGTCTTCTGCCTCAATTCCTTGTCCATTTTTGCCACGAAAATTTTCTCCAAAGCTCTTTATTCCAAAATATTCAATGTTACATCAAATTATAAGAATCCACCCTCAATAATCCGATTGAGGGCTTATTTATACAAAAAATCATACAAAATATCTCTTAACAAAACGAGATATAATCTAAGATGACTCACAAATAAGTTACAATAAAAATAGAGACAGATGGTCTCATAGATAAGACAAAAAAGCAACTAATGTTGTGCTATTTCCTCCTTTTGAGAATGTGCTGGAGGCAGGACCTATATTTTGGCTCATTGTTGTCCTCTTCAGTAATTTTGTTCTAACTGCCTTGCTTCACTGATACTCTTTGTTCTTACTGATACTCTTCTAACTGTTCTTATTGCGAACCAAGCTCTGAAATTTTTTGATGAATTTCCTCAGGATTTCAGCTTCGCACCATACGAATTTCAGATTCTGAACCTTTGTAGAAAAGAATTTATAGCGAAAATTCCACGATGACCTGTTTAGGAGCTTGAAAAAAGACCTAACTTCCACAGATGATATCTCTGAAAATATTGCGAACCAAGCTCTAAAATTTTTAGAAAATCTTCTTCAGGATTTCAGATTTGTACCCTAAAAATTTTAGCTTCTGAAACTTCGTATAAAAAAATTTATAGCGAAAATGCCACGATGACCTGTTTGGAGCAGCGAAACCCTAGAATCCAAAACTCTGATACCAAATGTTGTGTAACCAGCTCCAAAAATAGAAGAAAAAAGATACCAACGCCTTAGAAATAAGCCACTTCGAGGGGGAAACCTCCAATACATTACATAAATGAACAATTCTTGGATGATACAATTTACAAAACCTCCCTTCTATATATAGGAGTCCATGTGGCCATAATGTAATCCTAGTGGGCCACAATGTAATCCTAGCCGACCTAACAATAATAATTTAAGGGCACAATAATAACAAAATGGGGGTTACAAGGGTACAATAATAACAATAAGGGGGTTATACTAACAACAATAAGGGACTATACTAGTAATATAGGGACCTAACAACCATGGAATCTTATTCTACTTGTTGCTTTATTGTATGTATGATAGTAACATTTTTGAAGCTTAGGGCCTTCTCTTCGGGCTTCAACTTCAACAAGTTAATATCCACTCAAAACTTAAAACTTTGTTTCCCAATTGGAAATCTTCTTCCTTGGTCCAATCCCAAACATGCATTTACTGTGGCTGGAAATCTTGAATTGAATATAGTCCTTTTTCTGCAACCTGAAATCTGATCTGAAACTTAAAACAACACACAAAATTTTCAAACCAACTTAATGAAAAACTAGCTGAAAATTGAAAACTAAAAAAGAAAAATGCTTAAAAATCCTGAGCTTATTAGCACTCATCTACCTACTCAATCTACTAAAAATCTTATTGAATCTGGTAATACAAAAATGCCAATGAAGCCAATCAAGTAGCTGTAAAAATAAATGGATAACTTGATTTCTTGTGATCAAAATTGGAAGTATATTATGATCATGTGCCTTTATAATCAACGATAAGATGTGAAATGGAAATTGTTGATATATTTGATCCTCATAGATAAAACATGTTTGCAGATTTGAGGTAAAAATATTCTCCATATAATTTTCTATAGGATCATTAAAAGCATAATGTATGATTTGTGTTTCTAGGCCTTCAATGACTAGTTGTTCAATTGTATTTTGATTATTAATCCTTGAAATTATTTCCTTAGTCCTGTGTTTGAAAGAATAATCATCCTCAATATGCAGGTCAAAAGATAGTACAATTTCCTCTTGCTTTGGAGAAGGAAGATTTTCAAAGAATTCTTTAGGATTTCGGAAATTATATGACTGAATTTGAGAATGCAAAAGTTTGATTTCATTTTCATAATTTTCAGAAATTATCTCAAGAACACATATTTTCAGTTTAGGAGAATATTTTCTTGATTTCAAAAGAAGAAAGAAAGCTCTTAAAAAGTCTTCATCAAGCTGAAGTTCTAATAAATCATCCCTCAAAATAGCTAGTGATTGTTTTGGGAAATTATCTTGGATTGGGAGAACATAATTATCATCATACTGATCATATTTAGGAAAATTTTCAGAAGAAGGAATGTCATCAATTATAAACAATGGATCAATATATTTCTCTTCCAATAATCCTAATATATCTTGATTAGATTGGTTGCCTTTTTGGGAAGGTAGAATAACATGAGCATCAACTTGTTCTTCTGTCCCTTCATGGATAAAAACTTTTGTACATTCATCAACATTAGAAGAAGTAGAAACAATTTCTTCATTATGTAAATATTTTGAGGATGGTTGCATGTTTAGAAGCAAATTGATTTGTTCTTCGGTGAGGGGGGGTGGGAATCTTTGAATTCTTTGATTGAAATGAAATTTTTTTTTTCCCTTATCTAAAAGTTGATCATGAGGTTGAATATTTTCTTTAACTTCATTCAAAACATTAAATGAAACATCATTTGTTAATACAGAGGGGTTTTGTGGATCTTGATTTATCTCCTGATTTATTTCATCTTTGTTTAACTCCTCTTGATTATTATGACATTTAACTTGAGATTGAAAATTCTGACTTCTTCTAATAAATCTTTAGCAAACCAATTTCAATATTTTTAAGGTAATGTATAAGATCTTCAGCTTGATCACAACAATTTTAAGCTAATGATAAAGATGGAAAATCTTCCCTGTAATGCCCATAAAATACCTTATGAAAATCTTTTAGAGAAAACAAACTTGCAGGTTTGAGAGCTTCATACCATTCCCTTGCTTTTCCTTCTAAGGTTCCCATGAATATCTTCATGAGGCAATCCTCATGTCAATCACCCTTCAATATTGATGAGTGTATATGAAATTTAATGAGATGTAGTAAAGGATCATCAATATTCTCATCTTGAAACATGGGCAGATTTTCACCCAAATTTACCTTCGGTAGTTTGTGTGGAAATCTAGGTATGTGTTATCTGCTCATGGGAGCATATCTTCGTTTTATTCTTGGATCATCTTGAAAATCAGCCATAATGAAAGGCCAAGATATCTGTAAAACCAAGTTAGATCCTTATATAAAATACAATACATATTGAAAAATTGTTCTTAACGTGAAAGAACATAATGTCTTGGATTAAGATCCAAGTTGAAAGCCTAATCTTTCCATATTGTTCCTCCCGGCTCATTCCTCCAGTGGATTCTTGATTGTGAAATGGATTTTGGAGTCGTCAGGTGGATGATTTTAACTTTTGTGTGTCTGATCCCTGTCCACCATCATAGATCAGATCTAAACCAGTAAAACAATTCTGAAGAAAAGTTGGCTCTTTCAGGAAACCAAATTTCGATTATTTTATGATTATTTTGTTTTTTTATGAATTTTCAAAACAACTTCTATGATTTCTTTAAGAAGCTTTAGATATGAGATTTAAATTTTCTCAAAGATTTATTTTTAACTAGAGGAACTGATCAAATGTTTGAAACCAAAGTTTAGTTCACAAACTATACCGGAGATAGACTGAAGCAGCATTTATTTACTATGCAATTGCAGAGCAAAAGTAGTTCAAAGGCTACCTGGCTAACTTCAGGTTCCATCTATAGTTTATAAAATAAAAAACAGCATTAAAAATATGCAGGTCCCTAGTGGAGTCGCCACTATTTTAGCACTCAGATTTTCGTTGAAGTTGTTGGAAGAGGAAAGGGGTCCGAGGTAACCACAAACCAACCTTTAGGTACAGAATCTAACCAATCTGTACCCAGAGAGGGCTCTCTCTATAAAATTTAGCTTTGTTTTAGAAGATATTAGGCTAGTTATATAGTCCAGGGGTTTTTTTTGAATTTGGGTTCATGGAATTCTTTAGCTGAGATTAAGATCAAATAGTTTCAGTCCATTGGGCTAATGGAGTCAAAGGATTGGCTGCATTGTCTTAAGTTCTTTAACAAAAGATGGTTTATCAGGGCAAGATAATCAAACTAGAAACAATTATAGATCTAAAGTGAATGGAATGGAATTCAAACGGATGAAAGGCAACGAAGAATATTTCAACACATTCAAGAGAAGAGAAATAGATTGATTATCAATAAAGAGCAGTTAAGTATTCTTTATTAAATAATCAAAGATGTATGAATTAGACAAATAGGAGCAATTAAGAATTTGTTGTTTAAACCAGTTTAGAAGAAAACATTTAGAATAATAACGACTGAAATCAGATTACACCTAAGTACTTTCTGATTTAATCCTTTTCATTAAATATTAATATAATGAAACACAAATGATATTGTAAACAAATATAAAACTTCAAAACATGGGATAGAGATGACTTATTGATCCTTCATTTGACACATGAATCCTGAGAAAAGTCTTCTGCCTCAATTCCTTGTCTAGTTTTGCCACGAAAAATTTCTCCAAAGCTCTTTATTCCAAAATATTCAATGTTACATCAAAGTATAAGAATCCACCCTCAATAATTCGATTGAGGGCTTATTTATACAAAAAATCATACAAAATATCTCTTAACAAAACGAGATATAATCTAAGATGACTCACAAATAAGTTACAATAAAAATAGAGACAAATGGTCTCGTAGATAAGACAAAAAGCAACTGATGTTGTGTTGTTTCCTCCTTTTGAGAATGTGCTGGAGGCAGGACCTATATTTTGGCTCATTGTTGTCCTCTTCAGTAATTTTGTTCTAACTGCCTTGCTTCACTGATACTCTTTGTTCTTAATGATACACTTTTAACTGAACCGATACTCTTTGACCTTTGTTTATCCCTTTATCCTTTATACTGTAGTAAATAGGCAAAATTTCATATAAGGATAAATTTTACAAAAGTTCCAACAGATCTTCCCACCATTTATCTTCTGCTATTCTGGTCCATTGAAGCTTCCTCAATGTTTCATCAGCCTCGGTATATCTGAAGAAATTAGGCTGATTTGGAAACAAATGTTTTACTTCATGTTCAAGATAAAACAAATTCTCTAATCTGTCATGAAGATTCCTTCCTGTAGGTAATGTTGCTTCTGATGAAATGGTTGAGGAACTGGCTTGATTGTGAGCATGTTTGTCCAATTTCTCAACATAACTTTCCAGGTCCATTATTTTATCTTCTGAAATCATAGGGCTGGGCAACCCTTTATTCAATAAAACATCAAACCTTTCTCTGAAAGCAATGATTTCTCCTTGCATGTCAAAGCACCTTTGTTCTAAATTTTGCATAAGAGTTCTTTTAGTAAAAACTCTTTTTATCTCTAAGATTGTTCCAGTTCTGTCCTGAATACCCCGATCTGCAAGTTGCTGTCTGGTTTGGGTGTTTAGAAATAGTATGAGCTGATTGGCTTCCTCATGCCTATTTCCTAATTCTTCTCGTGTATTTTCAACTTCATCCAGAGCTACTTTGACCAAATCATTCTGCTCGTATATTATCTGAATTGAAGACCAGATATCTTTTATTGATTGGATAATATTATCCCAAAGAATTTCATTTATTTCTCTTAAAGGTTTCTCCAATATGAGATCCTTTTCCAAAGCTTTAACCAATTTTTCCAAATTTTTGACTTCTCTTGTTTTGTCAGCAATAGTCATTTTTGAAACATCATATTTATGTTCCAAATTAATAAGCTGTAACTTTGTGAGTTGAAGTTATGTTACTTGCAATTTCAAGTCATTCATTTGCTTTACTAATTCTTCAGAATTTAAATTAGAAGTATTTACTTGTGATGGATTTGTTGGTTGACCTGTTGTACCTGTGATAACCTCTGCTGTAGATACTGGAACACTAGACTGCTTGTCTTTTAATGCTTGTTCAAGCTCTTTTTCTATTTCAGTCAGTTGCTCATTCAGCCTCAAAAGCAAGTCCATCATTTCTTCTTCAGAATTCTTCTTTATTACTTCTTCAGTTTGAGGATGTCTTGAAGCTGGCAATTTCAACTGCTTTCTCAAAGCTGTAATGTCATCATCTTTTTTCTTGATTAGAGCTTCTATACCTTTGACATCCTTTGGATTATGACCTAATCCAATAATTATTTCCTCCAATGTTTTTATCATGTTGTCTTTGGCTTGAGAAGAAGCCTTTTCAAGCTGCAATTGTGTACTAGTGTTCTCCAAAGAATCCTGTAACCTGTGAGCTTCCATTGCCTTATCAGTCAAAGTAGAATAGATCATTTCACCAGTCTGCTTATGTAACTCAATCTGATATAAAGGATGAATATCCTTTGCTAAGACTTCAAAATTTGTTTTAATATAATCTGCAGTTGTTTGAGGTTGCTGCACTTTGGGTTTGAAGTGACTCATTATCATTTTGACTTGCTGAATGTCATTAGCTGACATCAATCTTTCTTGAGTCTTAGGAGCCATCTTCAAATATTGATTATAAACCTGGATTCTTAAAGGATCGTTCCCGGCTTTTATATTGATAAATGTCTTCTTTATATCTCCTACATCTTTAACTGGTGTTTTGAAAGAAGATATTTCAACACTCTGTTGCTTTTGTAGCTCTTTCCTGTGTGAGGTAGTGGATGCTCCACTGACTGTACCTGTTTGTTAACTGCCCAATTGTTTTTGTCATTGAATATCAAGGATTTCATCAATAGATTCTACTTCTGGAGGAGTATTCAATTTATGTCTCTTGGCCTGAGGCTGTTGTGAAGATCCATTGAGAGGGGTAGCAACTTCAGCATCTCTCTTTTTTCCCTTTTCTACATTTAATGGAGTCTTCAAACTTGACATTTCTACTGGATTGGTTTGAACAGAAGAAACCTGTACTTGATCCTGTCCCTTGGAAGTTTGAGGTTGTTCTGTCATAGTGAATGTTTCTTTAACTTGTATATCAACCTCTTTCTCTTTTCCCTTAGATGATACTGCAATGTTTTCTTGTAACTTCTGCTAAAAAATTCCAGCTGAGGAAGGACCAACCTCCAATCTTGGTACCTGTGCAAAAGAGTCTAGGTCAAGCATCTTTTCAAGATCTTTCATAACATTGTCTACATTGACCTGCTCACGATCCTACTCTATCAATGTTCCTTTTGTCCATTCATTTGTATTAGCATATTTTTCAATCTCAAGGATTCTTTGATGCATGTATGGTGCTGATTTATTTTTCATTCTTTTATCACAAATAAAGCTGAATGGGTCATAAGGTACCCAATAGAAACTCTTTTGTAATCTGAAACGGTCTTCTAATATCTTTTTAGCTTCTTCCCCTGCATCCCTAGAGTTACAGATAAAGGGACCTAATTGACTTTTGATCTGGAGTTGAGCCTTCTTCTTTGCATTACAAAAATGAATTATATCAGAGTTGTTCATCTGCCTAAAATACTCTATTGCAAAGAGTCTCATGGGGACATATTTTGGCAATTTGAATGGACATAATTCACATCCATATATTCTGACTTCTGTGTGATTTTGTTATAAGTACCAATCACCAACTTTGTATTGTTTTGAGAGTTGTAAAGTTTTCTTGATTTCATTGCTGAGTCTTGGAGGAGAAACTCCTGTCAACAAAGTGGTTTCAGGGTGTATAAATAGATCGATGAACTCATTATAGGAATAGGGAGAATCTCGAGAACTATGAGTGATGGCTGAACAAAAGATAACATACCTAGGATCCCCTTTAGCATCAAGATTTTTGATATAGAAAGGGAAATTTTCTGACTGATAATAGAGCATGAGATGGTAAATGACAGAAGAATACTTGAACACTTTCTCATTCTCTAATCTCATGAATTGATCATGGATTTTGTCTACAATGTAGGATGCAAAGTCATACTTGACAGCAGGAGGCTGTCCAAGGGTGAAAATAGACAATAATACTAAAATCAAATGATCAACATATTCACTGGTATTAAATCCCATTATAAAGGATATCATATCCAAAACAAGTCTACCCTCCTCAGTGAAAAAAACATACCCATAAGGGGGAGGGCCTTTAGGCTGATGATCAGGCAACATAAAGGTCTGACAGATGTGGCTTAATTCTTCATGGGATAGTTTAGTGGATTTCTCAAGTAATTCTCCCATGGACAGGGGAGTGAGGGCTTGATCAGGTTGAAAATGTAGCATCTCATTGATAGACTGAGCAGTTATTGGGAAAAGGACATCTTGACTTGGGTATAAGACTGCTCTTTGGTTAGGATCATATTTTGCATGACAGTAATGGATTATCTCAGGAAAAATATGGAAAGAGGGAAAGAGGTACCTGGGAATATTAGATTCCCATAACCCAATCATATCCAAGCCATTCAAATAATTGTCTCTGCAGTGACAAAAAATTCGAAGAGGACTATCATTAAAAACCATGTCTTTAATTTGGAAATCTCTGTCGACTAATGATAAATAATCCAAATCTCTATGAGGGGCGTTCAATGGGACAAAATTTAAAGCCATGGGAATCTCCATTTCTGGTTCTTGTGGATTCAGAAATGAATTGTGGGGTTTTTGAAGAAATGGGCACAATCTCAGGTTTTGGGGATTCAATTGCGGTTTTGGGAACTCAGGGAGACCAATTTAGAATCCTGTTTGAGTTTTCTGTATAGATTTCTTTAAACAAAAACCAAGATTCTAACAGAGTTGAGTGGAAATTAGGGTAAATAGCTATTTTTGGGAATGTACAGTAATTTGGATAGGTACTGGTTGAGGTGGACGAACTCTGGATTACTGGTATGCAATAGTCCTCAACAAGGTATAGTTAAGGGCACTTGACAATTGGTGTTTCTTTTTTGAAATTTCTCTGCATGGGACGTGGTCGTTTTCTGCATACAAAATGATGAAAAATACGCAAGGAGAATTGTTTTATTCGCAAATTCAAAAGGGTGGTGAATTTTTTATTATTTTAATAAATGACGTCAGTATGTACGACAGATGAGTCACGGGGGGTAAGGTGGTAAGTGGTTTTTTCCACACCGCTTTTGAGGGAAGGCGGTATTGAGCAGATGGGCAGCGATTCCACAGAACGAATGACACGTGGCCATGGTACTATTTGAAAACCACTGTCATTTCGCACGTTATTGTTTAGATTGGGGATGGCCAGCGGAATTATCAACAGCTGTTGATCTTGAACGAGTCGATCGAACGGTTGACGGGACAGGGAGATGACGGGGATTTAATGGCGTGGGCCCGATGCGTTTTATTATTAATTAATTACAGCGGGAGTGTTTTGATTGGCAAAGTTAGGTTCTTAATTAATCGTGAGGATTAATTAATTCCTTTGTTTAAAAAGCAGAAACGTGATTGGGCGAGGGGAAAATATACATAGAAATGGGTCATTTCGAAGTTTGGTTTGAATTAAACTTTGGATTTATTTTTGTTTAAAATACATATATTATATGTTTTAAAGTTTTTTCATATTTTTATTATATCGTAATTTAAACCAATGCGATTCACTTACCATAGGGTGCGAGGTAATTATATAAAGATATATTTAGCCAAAGGGATTTATAAAGTGGGTATTTTATTTGAACACGTGGGATTTATAAACTTTGGCTAAAATTATATAAGTGGGTTTTTGGGTTACTACATAAAAGGAGTTATATACCATAGGAAAAGGTTATTTCAATAGGGATTTAAATAATAATTTAGAAGTTAATATGAAAAATGAATAGCGCTAAGTATAAAACATCAGAATAATGTATTTAACTTATGCTTGCATGCAAAGGGGTTTTTATGGAATATTGTATGATTTTCCTAAGTAAAATGGGATTTTACTTAGGAAAATATTTTTTAGAAGTGAATGAGTGTGATGATGAATGTTTTTTAAGTACTTAGGTTTTTCCAATTATTGGGCCGAGGGTCCGGTCCCTCCAAAAGTCAAGGAAATTCCTTGAGCCCCTTTAATCTTCAAATACCTTAGTACTTAGGGGAAATTAGTGAAATATTTAGGGAAAATGAGAGGGGAAGTTAATAATTTTGCTTTTCCTTGCTTGCCATTATTCCAATGTATTATCTTCCTTTGCACTTGTGATGAAAGTTAAAATTTCAACCATCAAAAGCCATCATTCACCACAGGTAATTCAGCAACATCATCTACCTAGCCTACCTACTTTATTCTACCATTTTTTCTTCTTTATTAGGGTGCACCTAGACTAGAAAAACCTTATCACACTTTTGTTTTACATATGAAAATCTATCTAGCTCTAACCTTATTACATCCAAGGGCTCAGATTAAACTGTTGAGCTCCTTTTATTTACTCTACCTATCTACTTATTTGCCAAGTTTAAACATTGTGGTCAGATTTTATTCTCTATCTCTAAAACATGAAATTGAAAGATGAACTAGCCAAGCTAAAACTGTTTGACTGTTCATAAATTGTGGCATAAAATACAAGTTGCACACAATTTGTTTATTACATCAGAGCAAAAGTAGTGGCATTTAGACTTGCACAATTTCCTTAGCCTTTCTTTTGGTGGGGTTCATTTTCTTTTACTTTTTTGGGCCATTTTTATTCTTTTTACCCTTTGATTTTTCTTTTAGGGTATACCCTCTTTTCATTTTTAAAATTTTTTGATTTTTTGAAAATATGGAAAACCTTTGCAACAAGAAAAGGTATGAACATATTACATAGCTCATCAAGTCAATCATGAAATATGACACCTATTGGTATAGGAGTCTAACACTGGCTCCACTTGGGGATGGCTTTTCCTAGTGAAAAGTCAAGAACAGCAGGTTAGTTGGCCTCAAAATGATTTTGACTGAACCATGGAATCTTCTTCTACTTGTTGCTTTATTGTATGTATGACAGTAACATTTCTGAAGCTTAGGGCCTTCTCTTCGGGCTTCAACTTCAGCAAGTTACTATCCACTCAAAACTTAAAACTTTGTTTCCCAGTTGGAAATATTCTGCCTTGGTCCAATCCCAAACATGCATTTACTGTGGCTGGAAATCTTGAATTCAATATAGTCCTTTTTCTGCAACCTGAAATCTGATCTGAAACTTAAAACAACACGCAAAATTGTCAAACCAACTTAATGAAAAAATAGCTAAAAATTGAAAACTAAAAAAGAAAAATGCTTAAAATCCTGAGCTTATTAGCACTCATCTACCTACTCAATCTACTAAAAAACTTATTGAATCAGGTAATACAAAAATGCCAATGAAGCCAATCAAGTAGCTGTAAAAATAAATGGATAACTTGATTGCTTGTGATCAGAATTGGAAATATATTATGATCATGTGCCTTTATAATCGACGATAAGATGTGAAATGACAATTGTTGATATATTTGATCCTCATAGATTGGTTACATTCTATTTGAAAATCATTGTTTTGTTCAATAGGCGTGATATCAAGCAATGGGCCTTTTTGGGAAGGTAGAATCACATGAGCATCAACTTGTTCTTTTGTCCCTTCATGGATAAAAAATTTTGTACATTCATTAACATTAGAAGAAGTAGAAAAAATTTCTTCATTATGTAAATATTTTGAGGATGGTTGCATGTTTAGAAGCAAATTGATTTCTTCTTCGGTGAGGGGGGGTGGGAATCTCTGAATTCTTAGATTGAAATGACAATTGTTTTTTCCCTTATCTAAAAGTTGATCATGAGGTTGAATATTTTCTTTAACTTCATTCAAAACATTAAATGAAACATCATTTGTTAAAACAGAGGGGTTTTGTGGATCTTGATTTATCTCTTGATTTATTTCATCTTTGTTTAACTCCTCTTGATTATTATGACATCTAACTTGAGAATGAAAATTTTGGACTTCTTCTAATAATTCTTCAGGAAACCAATTTCCAAAATCTTCATCAATATTTTTAGGGTAATGTATAAGATCTTCAGCTTGATCACAACAATTTTCAGCTAATGATAAAGATGGAAAATCTTCCTTGTAATGCTCATAAAATACCTTATGAAAATCTTTTAGAGAAAACAAACTTGCAGGTTTGAGAGCTTTGTACCATTCCCTTGATTTTCCTTCTAAGGTTCCCATGAATATCTTCATGAGGCAATCCTCATGCCAATCACCCTTCAATATTGATGAGTGTATATGAAATTTTATGAGATGTAGTAAGGAATCATCAATATTCTCATCTTGAAACATGGGTAGATTTTCACCCCAATTTACCTTTGGTAGTTTGTGTGGAAATCCAGGTATGTTATCTCTGCTCATGGGAGCATATCTTCGTTTTATTCTTCGATCATCTTGAAAATTAGCCATAATGAAAGGCCACGATATTTGTAAAACCAAGTTAGATCCTTATATAAAATACAATACATATTGAAAAATTGTTCTTAACGTGAAAGAACATAATGTCTTGGATTAAGATCCAAGTTGAAAGCCTGATCTTTCCATATTGTTCCTCCAGGTTCATTCCTCCAGTGGAGTCTTGATTGTGAAATGGATTTTGGAGTCGCTAGGTGGATGATTTTAAATTTTGTGTGTCTGATCCCTGTCCACCATCATAGATCAGATCTAAACCTGTAAAACAATTCTGAAGAAAAGTTAGTTCTTTCAGGAAACCAAATTTTCAGTATTTTATGATTATTTTGTTTTTTTATGAATTTTCAAAACAACTTCTATGATTTCTTTAAGATGCTTTAGATATGAGATTTAAATTTTCTCAAAGATTTATTTTTAACTAGAGGAACTGATCAAGTGTTTGAAACCAAAGTTTAGTTCACAAACTATACCGGAGATATACTGAAGCAGCATTTATTTACTATGCAATTGCGGAGCAAAAGCAGTTCAAAGGCTACCTGGCTAACTTTAGGCTCCGTCTGTAGTTTATAAAATAAACAGCAGCATTAAAAATATTTAGGTCCCCAGTGGATTCACCACTATGTTAGCACTCAGATTTTCGTTGAAGTTGTTGGAAGAGGAAAGGGGTCCGAGGTAACCACAAACCAACCTTCAAGTACAAAATCTAGCCAATCTGTACCCAGAGAGGGCTCTCTCTATAAAATTTAGCTTTGTTTTAGAAGATATTAGGCTAGTTATATAGTCCAGGGGTTTTGTTTGAATTTGTGTTGATGGAATTCTTTAGCTGAGATTAAGATCAAATAGTTTCAGTCCATTGGGCTAATGGAGTCAAAGGATTGGCTACACTAGCTTAATTTTTTTAACAAAATATGGTTTATCAGGGCAAGATAATCAAACTAGAAACAATTATAGATCTAAAGTGAATGGAATGGAATTCAAAAGGATGAAAGGTAACGAAGAATCTTTCAACACATTCAAGAGAAGAGAAATATATTGATTATCAATAAAGAGAAGTTAAGTATTCTTTACTAAATAATCAAATATGTATGAACTAGACAAACAGGAGCAATTAATAATTCGTTGTTTAAACCAGTTTAGAAGAAAACATTTAGAATAATAACGACTGAAATCAGATTACACCTAAGTACTTTCTGATTTAATCCTTTTCGTTAAATATTAAGATAATGAAACATAGATGATATTGTAAACAAATATAAAACTTCAAAACATGGGATAGAGATGACTTCTTGATCTTTCATTTGACACATGAATCCTGAGAAAAGTCTTCTGCCTCAATTCCTTGTCCAGTTTTGCCATGAAAAATTTCTCCAAAGCTCTTTATTCCAAAATATTCAATGTTACATCAAAGTATAAGAATCCACCCTCAATAATCCGATTGAGGGCTTATTTATACAAAAAATCATACAAAATATCTCTTAACAAAACAAGATATAATCTACGATGACTCACAAATAAGTTACAATAAAAATAGAGACAAATGGTCTCATAGATAAGACAAAAAGCAACTGATGTTGTGCTGTTTCCTCCTTTTGAGAATGTGTTGGAGGCAGGACCTATATTTTGGCTCATTGTTGTCCTCTTCAGTAGTTTTGTTCTAACTGCCTTGCTTCAATGATACTCTTTGTTCTTACTGATACTCTTTTAACTGAACCGATACTCTTTGACCTTTGTTTATCCCTTTATCCTTTATACTATAGTAAATAGGCAAAATTTCATATAAGGATAAATTTTACAAAAGTTCCAACAGATCTTCCCACCATTTATCTTCTGCTATTCTGGTCTGTTGAAGCTTCCTCAATGTTTCATCAGCCTCGGTATATCTGAAGAAATTAGGCTAATTTGGAAACAAATGTTTTACTTCATGTTCAAGATAAAACAAATTCTCTAATTTTTCATGAAGATTCCTTAATGTGGGTAATGTTGCTTCTGATGAAATGGTTTAGGAACTGGCTTGATTGTAAGCATGTTTGTCTAATTTTTCAACATAACTTTCCAGGTCCATTATTTTATCTTCTGAAATCATAGGGCTGGGTAACCCTTTATTTAATAAAACATCAAACCTTTCTCTGAAAGAAATGATTTCTCCTTGCATGTCAAAGCACCTTCATTCTAAATTTTGCATAAGAGTTCTTTTAGTAAAAACTCTTTTTATCTCTAAGATTGTTCCAGTTCTGTCCAGAATACCCTGATCTGAAAGTTTCTATCTGGTTTGGGTGTTTAGAAATTGTATGAGCTGATTGGCTTCCTCAGGCCTATTTCCTAATTCTTCTCGTGTATTTTCAACTTCATCCAGAGCTACTTTGACCAAATCATTTTGCTAGTATATTATCTGAATTGAAGACCATATATCTTTTATTGACTGGATAATATTATCCCAAAGACTGTCATTTATTTCTCTTAAATGTTTCTCCAATTTGAGATCCTTTTCCAAAGCTTTAACCAATTTTTCCAAATTTTTGACTTCTCTTGTTTTGTCAGCAACAATCATTTTTGAAATATCATATTTCTATTCCAAATTAACAAGTTGTAACTTTGTGAATTGAAGTTCTGTTACTTACAGTTTCAAGTCATTCATTCTCTTTACTAATTCTTCAGAATTTAAATCAGATGTGTTTACTTGTGATGGCTCTGTTGGTTGACCTGTTGGCTGATTTGTTGGCTGACTTGTTGTACCTGTGATAACCTCTGCTGTAGATACTGGAACATTGGACTGCTTGTATTTCAATGCTTGTTCAAGCTCTTTTTATGTTTCATTCAGTTGCTCATTCAGCTTCAAAAGCAATTCCATCATTTCTTCTTCAAAATTATTCTTTATTACTTCTTCAGTTTGAGGATGTCTTGAAGCTGGCAATTTCAACTGCTTTCTCAAAGCTGCAATGTCATCATCTTTTTTCTTGATTAGAGCTTCTATACCTTTGACATCCTTTGGATTGTGACCTAATCCAATAATTATTTCCTCCAATGTTTTTATCCTATTGTCTTTGGCTTGAGAAGAAGCATTTTCAAGCTGCAATTGTGTACTAGTGTTCTCCAAAGAATCCTGTAACTTGTGAGCTGCCATTGCCTTATCAGTCAAAGTAGAATAGATCATTTCACCAGTCTGCTTATGTAACTCAATCTGATATAAGGGATGAATATCCTTTGCTAATACTTCAAAATTTGTTTTAATATAATCTACAGCTGTTTGAGGTTGCTGCAATTTGGGTTTGAAGTGACTCATTATCATTTTTCCTTGCTAAATGTCATAAGCTGACATCAATCTTTCTTGATTCTTAGGAGCCATCTTCAAATATTGATTATAAACCTGGATTCTTAAAGGATTTTTCCTGGCTTTCATATTGATAAATGTCTTCTTTATATCTCCTACATCTTTAACTGGTGTTTTGAAAGAAGATATTTCAACACTCTGTTGCTTTTGTAGCTCTTTCTTGTGTGAGGTAGTGGATGCTCCACTGACTGTACCTGTTTGTTGACTGCCCAATTTTTCTTGTCCTTGAATATCAAGGATTTCATCAATAGATTCTACTTTTGGAGGAGTATTCAATTTACGTCTCTTGGCCTGAGGCTGTTGTGAAGATCCAGTGAGAAGGGTAGCAGCTTCAGCATCTCTCTTTTTGCCCTTTTCTACATTTAATGGAGTTTGCAAAATTGACATTTCTACTAGATTGGTTTGAACAGAAGAAACCTGTACTTGATCCTGTCACTTGGAAGTTTGAGGTTTTTCTCTCATAGTGAATGTTTCTTTAACTTGTATATCAACCTCTTTCTCTTTTCCCTTAGATGATACTACAATGTTTTCTTGTAACTTTTGCTGAAAAATTCCAGCTGAGGAAGGACCAACCTTTGATCTTGGTACCTGTGCAAAAGAGTCTAGGTCAAGCATCTTTCCAATATCTTTCATAACATTGTCTATATTGACCTACTCACTATCCTGCTCTATCAATGTCCCTTCTATCCATTCATTTGTATTAGCATATTTTTCAATCTCAGGGATTCTTTGATGCATGTATGGTGCTGATTTATTTTTCATTCTTTTATCACAAATGAAGTTGAATGGGTCATAAGGTACCAATAAAAACTCTTTTGTAATCTGAAACAGTCTTCTAATATCTTTTCAGCTTCTTCCCCTGCATCCCTAGAGTTACAGATAAAGGGACCTAATTGACTTTTGATTCAGAGTTGAGCCTTCTTCTTTGCATTACAAAAATGAATTATATCAAAGTTGTTCATCTGCCTGAAATACTCCAATGCAAATAGTCTCATGGGGACACATTTTGGCAATTTGAATGGACATAATTCACATCCATATATTCTGACTTCTGTGTGATTTTGGTATAAGTACCAATCACCAACTTTGTATTGTTTTGATAGTTGTAAAGTTTTCTTGATTTCATTGCTAAATCTTGGAGGAGAAACTCCTTTAAACAAAGTGGTTGTAGGGTGTATAAACAGATCAATGAACTCATTATAGGAATAGGGAGAATCTCGAGAACTATGAGTGATGGCTGACCAAAAGATAACAGACCTAGGATCCCCTTTGGCATCAAGCTTTTTTATATAGAAAGGGAAATTTTCTGACTGGTAATAGAGCATGAGATGGTAAATGACAGAAGAATACTTGAACACTTTCTCATTCTCTAATCTCATGAATTAATCATGGATTTTGTCTGTAATGTAGGATGCAAAGTCATACTTGACAGCGGGAGGCTGTCTAGGAGTAAAAATAGACAATAATACTAGAATCAAATGGTCAACATATTCACTGGTATTAAAGCCCATTATAAATGATATCATATCTAAAACAATTCTACCCTCCTCAGTGAAAAAAGCATACCCATAAGGGGGAGGGCCTTTATGCCGATGATCAGGCAACATAAAGGTCTGACAGATGTGGCTTAATTCTTCATGGGATAGTTTAGTGGATTTCTCAAGTAATTCTCCCATGGATAGGGGAGTGAGGACTTGATCAGGTTGAAAATGTAGCATCTCATTGATAGACTGAGCAGTTATTAGGAAAAGGACATCTTGACTTGGGGATAAGACTGCTCTTTGGTTAGGATCATAGTAATGGATTATCTCAGGAAAAATATGGACAGAGGGAAAGAGGTACCTGGGAATATTAGATTCCCATAACCCAATCATATCCAAGCCATTCAAATAATTGTCTCTGCAGCGACAAAAAATTCGAAGAGGACTATCACTAAAAACCAGGTCTTTAATTTGGAAATCTCTGTTGACTAATGATAAATAATCCAAATCTCCATGAGGGGCGTTAAATGGGGTGACTTTTAAAGCCATGGGAATCTCCATTTTTGGTTCTTGTGGATTCAGAAATGAATTGCGGGGTTTTTGAAGAAATGGGCACAATATCCAGTTTTGGGGATTCAATTGCGGTTTTGGGAACTCAGGGAGACCAAATTAGAATCCTGTTTGAGTTTTATGTATATTGTTCTTTAAACAAAAACCAAGATTCTAACGGAGTTGAGTGGAAATTAGGGTAAATACCTATTTTTGGGAATGTACAGTAATTTGGATAGGTACTAGTTGAGGCAGACGAACTCTGGATTGCTGGTATGCAATAGTCCTCAACAAATTATAGTTAAGGGCGCTTGACAGTTGGTGTTTCTTTTTTGAAATTTCTTTGTGTGGGACATGGTCGTTTTCTGCGTACAAAATGATGAAAAAGACACAGGGGAGAATTGTTTTATTCACAAAGTCAAAAGGGTGGCGAATTTTTTATTATTTTAATAAATGACGTCAGTATCTATGACAGATGAGCCATGGGGGGGAAGGTGGTAAGAGGTTTTTTCCGCACCGCTTTTGAGGGAAGGCGGTATTGAGCGGATGGGAAGTGATTCCACAGAACGAATGACACATGGCCATGGTACTATTTGAAAACCACTGTCATTTCGCGCGTTATTTTTCAGAGCGGGGATGGCCAGCGGAATTATCAACAGCCTTTGATCTTGAACGAGTCGATCGAATGGTTGACGGGACAGGGAGATGACGAGGCTTTAATGGCGCGGGCCCGATGCATTTTATTATTGATTAATTACAGCGGGAGCATTTTGATTGGCGAAGTTAGGTTCTTAATTAATCGTGAGGATTAATTAATTCCTTTGTTTAAAAAGTGGAAACGTGATTGGGCGAGGGGAAAATATACATAGAAATGGGTCATTTCAAACTTTGGTTTGAATTAAACTTTGGATTTATTTTTGTTTAAAACACATATATTATATGTTTTAAAGTTTTTTCATATTTTTATTATATGGTAATTTAAACCAATGCGATTCGCTTACCATAGGGGGCGGGGTAATTATATAAAGATATATTTAGCCAAAGGGATTTATAAAGTAGGTATTTTATTTGAACACGTGGGATTTATAAACTTTGGCTAAAATTATATAAGTAGGTTTTTGGGTTACTACATAAAAGGAGTTATGTACCATAGGAAAAGGTTATTTCAATAGGGATTTAAACAATAATTTAGAAGTTAATATGAAAAATGAATAGCGCTAAGTATAAAACATCATAATAATGTATTTAACTTATGCTTGCATGAAAAGGGGTTTTTATGGAATATTGTATGATTTTCCTAAGTAAAATGGGATTTTACTTAGGAAAATATTTTTTAGAAGTGAATGAGTGTGATGATGAATGTTTTTTAAGTACTTAGGTTTTTCCAATTATTGGGCCGAGGGTCCGGTCCCTCCAAAAGTCAAGGAAATGCCTTGAGCCCCTTTAATCTTCAAATACCTTAGTACTTGGGCGAAATTAGTGAAATATTTAGGGAAAATGAAAGGGGAAGTTAATAATTTTTCTTTTCCTTGCTTGCCATTCTTCCAATGTATTATCTGCCTTTGCACTTGTGATGAAAGTTAAAATTTCAACACCCTTCTTTCATCAATAATGTATCCCATATACTGAGCCTGGGTCATGCCAAAAGTGCACTTCTCCAAATTGGCACACAACTTGTGTTGTCATAGTGTTATGAGGACCTGTCGGATGTGGTGGAGGTGCTCTTCCCAAGTCTTGCTGAAGATCAGGATGTGATCCAATTCCACTACTACAAATGAGTTGGTGAATGGCGACAATATATCATCCATTAGCCTCATGAAGGTTGTGGGAGCATTCATCAACCCAAAAGGCATGACCAACCATTCGAAAAGGCCCTGCTTGGATTTGAAGGTCATCTTCCACACATCGAAGGGTTCGATTGCTACCTGTTGATACCTAGACTTAAAATCGATCTTGCTGAAATATTTTCCCCCTTTGATTTAATTCAAAATTTCATCCATACTTGGGGTCAAGTACCTATTTGGGAGAGTGATCTTGTTCAGTGCCTCATAGTCAATACAGAGTCTCCAAGTCTTATCCTTCTTCTGCACCAACACAACTGGGCTCCCACAGCGCGATGAACTCAGCAATATGTGACCTTTTTGAAGCAACTCCTGAATCAACCTCTTTATTTCATCATTCTCTAGAATAGAGGGCTGATAGATCAGTCCATTAGGTAGTGGCACACCTGGTATCATATCGATGGGGTTCTTGACCTGACAGTGTAGAGGCACCCCTGTGGGTGAGGAGAAGATGTCCTCATACTCCTCCACGAACTTTTCCATTTTTTGTTGTCGTGCGGAGGAGCCCCATCTCAAGGTTGTGACAACAGTATTATTATTTCCCTGGGGGTGGATCATCAGGAAAAAAATTCCCCGATCTTGGAAATGAGCTTACTACATTGTTTTGATGTAACCAAATAGATAACCATGGGGAAATTGTTATTATTATACTTTCCATTCATAATATTCAAAGATTGTCATCCAGTAAACCTTTTCAATTTTCTCTTCACAGGTTTAATGAAAATCCTCCTAGGGTGGACCACTCGTATAAGACCATAACGAGATATCATAAGAAACCTAGCATGACCAACTTGACGAATCTTTCAGTTATTATCTGAGATGTTTTTAAAAAAAATGAGTCTTTAGGGTAGCAATACCAACCAATAAATATTAGTAATTAAAAAATTTTCATGCCATCATGCGCTCTTATGTAACCTATTTTAGGTTAATAATAATCATAGTTTTTTAACACAAACAAATAAATTGAGGAATAGGAGGTCTCATTAAGATCTTACCTAGAATGATAATGGGTCTTAACAATAATTACTTTACTGCTATAGGTCACCAGGCCATGGTAATGGATTTCAATTTAAAACACTAGAAGACAAGAGGTCTCATCATGACTTGACTTGTTCATTCTTGTTATCTCTTGTGAATGGCACTGTCATTCATTGCCAAGCCATGACAACGACCTTCATTTAATTCTCAAATTAATGTAAATTCTTTTAAATGACTCTGAATCTATATCTAATAGGTGGGACATAGGATTTTCATTGGGTTAGGAGGCATCCCTGTCGAGGCTATAGATTCTTGCTGGAAGCATGGCCATGCATCTGGTATTAAGGTTAATTTTACACTAGGATTTACTCGATTGTTTTTGTCTTCGCCAAACTCATTATCATATCTCTGAGAGAATGGCGTTAAGATCATTTCAGTAAAGTGATTTGGAGTTCTATCTTTCAAAAATATTTTGGTTTTCATGGATATGAGACCCTTAGTGTAGGTGATTGACACTGATTGAATAAGAGGAGCTTCAACTATATGCTTGGGTAATGGTAAGACAATCATCATCGGAAGGTATCATTTTGTCATATTTATTTTTCTCTTTTTCCATCCATTTTAATGCATTGGTTTTTAAAATAAAGTTACTCCTATTTATAATAATGAGGCTAGCGGAAGTGAATACCTACTGCTTTGGACTACTCTTGAGATGTTTTGTGGAAATTTTTATGTTTTAACATTTTAGGATGACACTATCCCTACAGTAAAAACATTGTTGGTATTCCTTCAGTAGCCCTAACATTAGTTACTCTTTTGGAAAAACAAAGGTAAGTCTTGACATCACTGAATCCATGGTAACTACTTTTTCATATCTTATTGATGCAAAGGAATCTGACATCACATAAAACTTACTAACATAAAGTCACTTAATTAGTCCTATAGTTTAAAGCATGGTTGTAATATAGAAACCATAGCCCTTCAGTCTTAATTAATGTTTTGTCTTTGTTAGAGGTTTTTCTTTCATGCAGACATGTAGGATGATTGGCATGGGGGGAGAGAGATTATTTGAATTTTCATGTTCAAATTATCATTTTCACCCTATTCTTACTCATGGTTTTCATTATCATTTTGCACCATTTTTGGGCTTGGAGAATGATGAGGGAATTGTTCTTTAAGTTAACTTATTTCCTTTATTTCAATAAAGAGGATTATTGATAATGGTTCTTGTGTTGTCTCGGGAAGCCACGGTGAAAAATACACATGCGTCAACATTTTTGGGATAATGTGTATGTTGAGACTTTTAACATATTTAGTTTATCCTTCATCTTCTTCAGCAGATCATATCTGTAGTCACATCAGCTCCATCCATTCCATCATTTACTTCATCTTGCAGTGTCGAGGACATAAAAAACAAGGGTAAAAATTGAGGTAGAGGTGGCTTAATATTCTTTAATTGATTATATATTTAAGACATATTTGATTATTAGCCACTACATATTCTGTATATCTAGATTTCCATATACCATCCATTTGCATGCTACTCCAACAAGGTCATAATCATATTGGTTCATGTAAACAAAAGAAGTAACTATAGTGCCTTCCCCTCCTACATTCATGCATATTGTCAATCCAATAGAGGGTGAATTCGTTGTTTCCTTTCAAGAAGAAACCATCCATAAGCATTGGCCTCGCAAAAATAGAGCATGCAAGTAGCCATTTTACCATCACAACCTCATCTCATCTGCCATTTCCACTGTCATCTATCATCCTATTCATCATTTTCCTCCTAACATATCTATTTTTTCTCCTCAATTTGTATCGCTCTTAAAATCAAATCTATGGCAATCAAAACTTCATGCACTGTCACTCCACAACAACTAAACCTACCTAGAGCTATGATGCCATAAAAACCTACATATGAGAAAATTATTTGTTTGCATGAGGGCATGCAAAACCTCAGGCATCAGGGGATGTTGGGCTCGAATATGCCCATGTTTTAATCATGCAATATCACCATTCATGCCATAAAACTCTAAGTTTTTAGCCCATTATGCACCCTAACTCTATAACTTGCCGTCAAATACACTCTATGGATGGTTATCATTAGGTTTCTTATATTTTCTATTATTAAAGATGATTGTGCTATGATTTAGTGATGATTTTTTTGTTAAGTACATTTATTCTAGGGTTCCATCGTCGAAATCCTTCACAAGCCATTTGAGTATGGGAATACCTAATTTAAGGCTTTCACACTTTCGGCATTCTTTTGGAGAAACTGAGAGATATTATAGTAAAAAATGGTTCTATAATACCTTTCCATAACTTGGATTCCACCCAGCTCACTCATGTTGGTCTCTAAAAGGAAATTAGAAAATTTTCCCAATACGCAATAAAGTTAAAAATACAAAACTACGCCTAGATTTCCATGCATAACGGAAAATGAACAAATTATGGAATATGGTTTTTGGTGCTAGTATAACAAGTATATTATACCTGAAACCATTTTCCAAAATGCATTACGTTTTGGGATATATTCAGGGTTCTCGGAGGCTGATTTATCTAAAAATTCGAAAATTCCAGATTTGTAAAAATATTCTAAACAACCCTGTTTTGGATTTTTTTCGTCAAATAGAGTTGGTTATATCAAGGATTGATGATATATATCAATAAATAGCTGCCATAACTCTTCTACAGCTGATCTAGGTTTATGCATGAATGCAATAGAATACAAATATAACCATAAATATAAAAATGCAATGCAAATAACACTTCATTTCATTAATATCAAAGAACTCAAATTTGTTTACAGACAAAATGGAAATAAACTAGCTAGGGTGTTGGTAGCTTATCTATGAGAAGAGATGTGGTGGCTACAGGCCTCTCAACTCTGTGTTACAATGAGACTTGAAGGCCTATCTATTATTGAGAAATAATGGGAAACCCTAAACATCCAAAAACCTAACCCTCAGAGATGAAATGCCAAAATATGGGTCCCGTCATGGTAAATTAGTACATAAATTTCCTAGCATCATAAATTTGGAATATTATCTTTGTTTGACACAAATGATAAATAATTAGAAATATCTATCTGAGGACTATAATTGCTCACTGTGAATGTTGTGGTGGATTTGACACACGGGTGTACAAAATTGCACGCATTTAGAGAATGTGATCTTTTCTCTAAACCATAAGTAACAGGCAATATCTAGGGGGAGCTCGGAAGTATAAGACTTGAAATGAAGTAATACACTTAATTATGCTTTGTTAAAAAATTAAAATCGAAAACATAAAAATAAGCTAAATTAAGAGTTCCAAACAATAACAAGGTAAACAATGGCTCAATGGTCTTCTTCTTATTGAATTCTTGGAATGAACACAAATCTTACCCACTTGCTGAAGGACCTCGGTAGAGGCTCTAGGACCCAATGCAAGGATGTTTTTCCTTCAAGTTCTGCCTTCTGAAATAGTTCAACTCTCTCTCTCTGCTGCAATGGACTGAAATTGTTGGGTGGCCAACAATTGAGTCCTCTTCTTCAGCTCCTGCTCCTTAGTTCACACAAACAGCTGGTGTTGCTTGGGAAAATTTGGCTAGCATAACCTTGTGATCACACATTTTTCATCTCTTTGAGGGTTTATATAGGTGAGCTTTCAAACCTCCTTCCCTCTCTTGGTACATGGTGGATAGTGATCCAAGGGAGGGGCAATATTCCATTGTGGGCTGAAACATGCTTTTCTGTGCTCACATAACACCTAAGGAGGCATTGGTGTTGTCCTTAGGTGGATTTCACATAAGGAGAAACTGTCATTTGCTTGCTTGTGGTCCCAGAAAGGGACTTTTCTCCATTTCTAGGAATGCGCGCTTATTGGGCTCCAGTGTACGTAGAAGGCACTCTTCTTGAAGGAAAAAGCACACATTTTGGCATTTATGACTAGTTCAATCTTGAATTGCTCAAAACGTTATAGATTCTTAATATTTTTTATTCCATAATGTATCCCTGTCCTATAAAACCTTGGGCTCAACATTAATTCATGTCATTTTCCGCTATACAATTTTCCAGTGTTAACAATTTCCCCCTAATGTGTGAGGTCTAGTAAGGATTGTATAGTTGAAATACATTATAGTTTCTTTTTTGTATTGTATGCAGAGAGAGAGAGAGAGAGAGAGAGCGAGGCCTGCTTGTAGAAGAGACAACACCTTGCACTGGTCCTAAGATAACCACTGCCTAGGGGACCCCGTGCAAGTAGACAAAAAATACAACATATTTTCAAAATCTAAACGAGGCAAGCATGTCCCATGCTCGTGTTGATATGGCTAGTCAAACAAAATTTACAGATACATTTACTTTCTGTGTCACTACTATGGTAGTGATGATGGTGGTTGCTGACGACGACTGTTGACGCCCTTAGGGGCATTTTTTCTTTGAAAATAGGTGGAATGTGCTACCCATATGCGTAATCTTGGTATGGCATATCACTACGCAATGTACGCATATGTACTGGTTGGGACCTTCCCGTGTAAGCATTGTTGTTAGAGACGCTTATCAAGGCATGGGTCTTCGACGGATCTTGACCAAAGTGCAATGGTTGTAAGGTATGATACCATCGTGACATGAAAGCTTTTGCCGTGGTCGAGTTTCAAGAGGATCGATGACATCTATGGACAATAATTTCTCCCATAGTGCCACCCAAGGATACTCCTTTACATGGGGAGGGGTCATCCAAGGTATCGCTTCCTTTTTGGAAAAGAGGTGTTGATGTTGACAAAAAGGAAGCCTTAACCAAACCATAATGGGTTTAACATAGGCATTTTTGTGAGCAGTATCTGAAAATGGATGACGGGAATTCAGTGGCCCGAGGTTGAAGTATATTTGAGTAGCTTGGCGGCAGTCATAGGTATTTCTAAAGGAAAAAATCCCTGGAGTCGGTAAGACTTCCAGGGTGGGTGTGAACCAGCTATGATTGTCGTAATGGTGCGTGCATGGAGGGTATGAAATACTTCAACCAAGGGAGATGGGGGACTACTGCCATGGGACGAAAAAGTGCAATATGAGGGCGAAGAGGCGAAGGGCGTTGTTTGTGATCTTTGTACACTTACCAAAAGAATAAAATAATGGGGTTTGGTTTGTACAAAACACAGAGACGAGTAACCCAAAAAATTAAAGAGGGTCGCTCACTTGATGGTGTGAGGATGGTGTTTTGCTGGGGGTAGGGGTCCCATTGGTTGGTCTCATGTGCAGGGTTGATGGAGCATAAGATGTCTCAGATGTGTTAATGCTGGTGGAGGTATGGTGGGCCAAATGCGGTGCACGAAGGTGCGCTTTCATTCTGCTTGTACAACCCGGTCATCCGAGAAGGGGGTTGAGTTGGAATGGTGAAATTGACCTTATGCATGATATATGGATGGGCATGAGGTGCTTACCAGACTAAAATGGTATAGCCATGGTGTCACTTGTGGAGTAATTGTGGTCTGCTTGAGATGACGATCGCCATGGAGGGGAGGCCCTACCGACTATCGAGGACATTTATCATATGCAGGGTGAGTTGATGATAAATGTGGTCAGGTATGAGGACCCTAGGGTTTATTTCTGATGGAGAAATGATGTCAGGATATGAAAAGTTTCTGGGACTCTATCATGTTGAGGGTAGAATGATACCAGCTCCGGAACATTTGGTGGTGATTGTTGTGAATGGTTTGTGGGTTCTTCCTGCAAAAACAACTACCTCAAGTGAAAGAATCTTCTTTTCATTCAATATTATTGAGAAACATGAATTTTGGAAAGGAAGATGGGAGGGTGCACACTTTTCGACACTTGAAAAAATATTTCTTCGAAAAGTGAATGTAGGGCATCAATTTCGTTCGTCATGGTTTATTGATTATGGTGCAACTTACGGTTTGCAGGATGGACCTTCTGATCTCCCGTTATGGACCTCTGAAGTTCTGGAAAAGGGAAATAAATAAGGGGTTATGGCCCTAATCCTATTCATTTGTACTTTCTTAGTTTGGGAGATCAGAGGTGATAGTAGAGCCTTTCTTACCATTGCGGTCAGCTTGTGTATCGGGGATTAGCTATACTATGCCGAGGTGACTCTCATGATGTCCTACATTTTGATTTTTCCAATTTAGTGATGCTGGGGGCTATAAAAATTAGGTTTGTACGGCCTTAAAGGGGCTTTCTGCCCTAGATTGTGCAGGCGGTCTAAGGAAATACGTGCCCCCCTTGCGCATATTTCTCAGGTATAGCCACGTGAAGGCGATCTGTCCCTACCTCTTTGCGTGCAAGGGCATGCCTGTAAATGAAATAGGTGTGCAAGGGCATACCTGTATGAGAGACAGATGCGCAAGGGTGTTGTTTTTTGAAAAACCTTCAGTTTTTTACTGTCCTTAATAATTTTTCTCCTTTGTATTGATGGGTGCATGTTGCTTGGAAGGTTAGTGTGGAGAGAGCAAGATTGGCCTGAGATCCAGACTGCTCTGGCTACTAATGATGGGGCGTGCCATCAGTTGGCCACATGGAGCCTCCTGAAATTTGCTGCGAATGAGTTCCTTCGGTCATAGGACTGACTGCTACGTTATATCATACGGAATTGGCATCGGAGACGCAACATGCTTGTCCTGAGCAGGAAAAATTTGATTATATGTCCAGAGATGGATATTTACTTTGTGACTAGATTACTACCTCAGGGAGAGGTTCTGAGGTATACTGTTGTGAAACCAGCTCCAAAAATAGAAGAAAAGAGATATCAATGCCTTAGAAATAAGCCACTTCGAGGGGGAAACCTCCAATACATTAAATTAATGAACAATTCTTGGATGATACAATTTACAAAACCTCCTTTCTATATATAGGAGTCCATGCAGCCATAATGTAATCCTAGTGGGGCCAGAATGTAATCCTAGCTGACCTAACAATAATAATTTAAGGGCAAAATAATAACAAAATGGGGGTAACAAGTGTACAATAATAACAATAAGGGGGTTGCATTAACAACAATAAGGGAATATACTAGTAATATAGGGACCTAACATGCGCCTCTCCTTCAAAAAAGTGTTTTCCTGAACGCTTAAGTAGATTTGGGTGCTTCTGTATAAAATTCTCATCCTCCCATGTAGAATCTTTAGTGGGTAAGTTCTTCCACTTGATGAGATACTCTGAAATTGATCAATTCCATAGCTGTTGAGTTCTTGTTTCCATGACTACTTCAGGTTCCAATACGATTTTTCCTTCCTCATCAAGTTCTGGCAATATTGTTTGAACTAGAATATTTTCACCTATAACCTTCTTTAAGCATGAAACATGGAAAACTGGATGCACTCGCGAAGAAGCAGGAAGCTCCAATTTGTATGCCATAGTACAAATCTTTTGCAACACTTGTAAGGACCATAGTACTTTGGCAATAATTTATTATCCTTCTTAGCTTGCTTGAGGGACATTTTTTTGTATGGTTGTAGCCGTAAAAATACCCAATCTCCTACATTAAAACTTCTCTCGCTGCGATGTTGATATGCCTACTGTTTCATTCGATTTTGTGCCAAATTCAGGTTATCCTTTAAGACTTGGAGAACTTATTGTTGATGCTCGATGTGACCTTCCATTGCTTGAAATTTTTAATTTTACCTTAAAGATGATGTGATGGATGGTGGATGATATCCATAAAGTGCCATAAATGGGGTCATTTTTGCTGCAGTATGGAAGGAAGTGTTATACTACCATTCAGCGAGAGGTAACCACTTGACCCATTGTGTTTGTTTATTAGATACAAAACAAGGAAGATATCCTTCCAAAAATTTATTTACTATCTCAGTTTTACCATCAGATTGAGGATGATAAGATGAGCTATGAGCTAATTGAGTACCCAAATAAGAAAATAACTCCATCCAAAATTTCCAGTAAAAATGGGATCTCTGTCGCTCACAATAACTCTTGCGCTTCCATGTAGCTTTTGAATTATGTCCATAAATGTAGTAGCGACTGTACTTGCTTTAAATGGATGAGATAACGCATAAAAATGTGCATACTTGGTAAGTCTATCAACTACCACCATGATGACACTCTTTCCTTCGAACTTAGGTAACCTGTGATAAAATCCACTGAAATCTCCTCCCAACGTTGACTTGGAATGGATAAAGGTTGTAGAAGTCTCGAGGTCTTAATTGTGTCAACTCTATTCTGCTAGTAAACCAAACATTCCGCCACAAACTTTTGAATATCAGATATAAGGCCATCCCAAAAAAATTCTTTCTTCACCCTATGGTAAGTTTTTAAAAATCCTAAGTGTCCTCCTAAAGGAGAAGTGTGCAATTCGAAAATAATCTTTTGTTTTAGTTGGGAATTCTTACAAAGATATAAGAGATTTTTGTACCATAAAGAATCATTTTTCCAACTAAATGTATCAGATGTACTAGGATCTTGCTGCAACTTTTGAATGAGTTTCCATACATCTTTGTCCTTCTTCCATTCATCTCTTGATTTGGTTATCCAATCTGGTTGGATAATAGAAATGGAACAAAGCAATGCTTCCACCTCTTCATTATTTATTGAGAGTGCATCTGCAACAACATTAAGCTTTCATTTTTCGTAGATTATTTCAAAGTCATAACCCAACATCTTTGTGACCCATTTTTGCAGCTCTTCTGAAGATAGTCTTTGTTCCAAAAAGTGTTTAAGACTATCATGATTAGTTTTTACCTTGAAGTGTCTTCCCATTATGTAAGTTCGCCATTTATTTAGTGCGTGCAGTATTGCTAACATTTCCTTCTGATAAATAGGTTTCTGTAAATACTTTCCTTTGATTGGACGACTTTCAAAAGCAATGGGTCTTCCTTCCTGCATTAAAATAACACCAATTCCATTCACTAAGGCATCACATTCCACAATAATGGTTTTTGAGAAGTCTGGTGCAGCTAAGACCGGTGCTAGGCACATTGCCTCTTTAAAATGTTCAAAGGCCTTATTTGCTTCAAGATTCCATGAAAATGCATCTTTCTTCAATAATGTTGTTAGAGGTGCTGCTATTCTCCGATAATTCTTAACAAACTTGCGATAATACCCTGTTAACCCGAGAAATCCTCACAACTGCTTTATGGTTGTGGGGACTTTCCATTCCTTAATGGCTTTAATTTTGTTAGGGTCTACCTTAACACCATCGTGAGATACAATATGACCTAGATATTCCACCTCTTGTACTCCAAAGAAAAATTTGGATGTTTTTGCATATAATTGTTTCTCCTGCAATAGTTTGAGCACCCTATCAACATGTTCAACATGATCCTTCCAAGACCTCCTGTAGATTAGTATATCATCAAAAAATACTAGCACAAATTTTCTAAGGAAGGGTTTGAAAATGGAATTCATCAACCCTTGAAATGTAGAAGGTGCATTGGTAAGGCCAAAAGGCATGACCAAAATTCATAATGACCCTCATGAGTTTGAAATGCTATTTTTGGAATATCTTCAGTCTTCATTCTAATTTGATGATATCCTGAACGAAGATCCAACTTGGTAAAATAAATTGCTCCATGTAATTCATCCAATAATTCATCAATCACAGGAATGGGAAATTTGTCTTTAATGGTGAGCTTATTGAGCTCCCTATAATCCGGACACATTTGCCATGATCCATCCTTTTTGTGTACCAATACTACAGGAGCAGAGAAAGAACTTTGACTAGGTTGAATTATACCCGCCTCTAACATTTCTGCAATCATACGTTCAATTTCGCTCTTTTGGACGTAAGGATATCTATAAGGCCTGATGTTTGGAGGAACACTTCCTCGAATCAAATTAATAGCATGATCATGATCACGAATAGGTGGGAGTCCTTTGGGAGTTTCAAACACCTTGGAATGATTGTCCAAGACTTGTTGGAGATCTGCAGAAATAGATGATTTTGTTGTCGGAACTTCTAGTGAGCATAATTGTGCAATTACGCCTCGTTGTTCTTTCTTTAGAAGCTTTGTCATGACATTAGAGCTTATTATCCTTCCTGGCTTCCCTTCAATACCCCGTAATTCGACTTCCTTTCCTTCTGAAAAAAATTTCAAGAAAAGTTCTTGAAAATTAAAAGCTACCGTCTCCAAAGATTGTAACCATTGTACTCCTAGTACAACATCAGCACCTCCCATAGGAATGGAAAGCATTGGACTAGTCAATACATATTCCCCCATGGTTAGCCTGATATTATGGCATTTTCCAGAGAAATTTATAGTTCCTCCATTTGCAACCATCACTTGACATTCTGGTGCTGGGTATAGGAAACAATTTAATTCCTTGGCTACCTTACAATGAATAAAATCATGGGTGCTACCTGAATCAATCAACACTATTACCTTTTTCTTCTTGATTTGTCCTTCTATCTTGAGAGTTTGAGGAGTGGTAATTCCTGCCAGTGCATTACACGATATGGTCGGATTCATTTCTTCCTCTTCTAGGGCTGGTTCCTGGTGTATATCCTCTTCTTGTTCATTTTCTTCTTCTTCTTCACAATCTATGTAAAATAATTTCTTCTCTGCACACTTATGACCTTTAGTGTATTTTCTATCACAACTGTAGCAAAGCCCTTTTGCTCTTTTTTCTTCCAATTGTTGTGGTGTCAACCTTGTAGGTTTTGGAAATCTAGGCGTAGCAACACTTCCTTCTTTATAGAATTGAGTGGTAGGCTTCCTTGTCGCCATAATTTTACATTCAAATTTTCTTGCCAACCTGAATGCCTTCTCCAATGAATCAGGTTCCAAAACGCGAACTTCAAGTTTGATGTTATCCTTTAAAGTGCCTATGAAGAGATCAATCTTGTGTTCCTCTGGAATATCAGTTACCCTTATATTCAATTTTTGGTCATTTGAGATTTATCAATTGGCTAAAGAAGGTGTTGCTCTTTGAATCCTCATAATGTGCTATCATTTCCTCCGTAAAAATTGACCAAGTGACAATTTTTTTATGGGAGAAAAGCCATCGATACCATAAAAATGTATTTTTTTCTAAATGTAAAGTTGCAATGCGTACCTTTTATGTGTTTTTCACGTTATGGAGATCAAAATATTGCTCCATCTATAGTATCCATGTTACAGGATCCTTTCCATAAAAATTCCTCATATCCATTTTTGGAATATGGTAGTTCTTCCAGCCAACATTAGAGTTTATGAAATCATGATTAACATTTATTTTGTTCTCATCATGAGTTTCTTCTAATATATTTTCACCGTTAGGAAACGTTTCTTGTATCAACTTTGTCAAACCTTCCATGTCTACTTTTAGATCATTCTTCATGTTTTCCACGTTTTCTTTTATGTCATCCATCTTAGCTTCCATGCCAGCTTCCATGCCATCCATCTTAGCTTCCACACCTTTCTTCAAACCGTCCATCTTCGCTTCCATGCCTTTCTTCAAAACTTCCATTTCATTTTTTGTTGCTCTTTGCGAGAGCGAAATTTGGTGCACTCGCTCTTGTAATTTTGATAGACCATGTTGCAATTCTTTATCTTCATGAGTCATCGTAGAGCCTTTTGAAGGCTTAATGGGTGTTGAATTATTTTTATGGGGCATATTTTAGAACCCAATACTAATATCTATTCTACAATATGCCCTTGGAATCAATTCAAATTGATTCTTCAAACAAGACTTATGAAATTCGGTAAAAAAATACACACATTTTTCTTGCTTTTGAAGAGCTCAATATTGAAATTGGATTATCTATATGATTGTAGCACTTCAATATTTGAATTTTTGTACCGACGTATCCCTCTGAATTCTCTTTTGAATTCCATAGGTTTGACCTGATTTGGATTCTCCAAGACAAAGTTGTGTCCAATCTCCCACAATGACCTAATTATGGACTGGTTCAGTAGAGAAAACTTGTACGACTTGCCACATGTCATTGTTTCACCCATCGGATATGAAATTGATAGCCACGAAACTATAGTCCTTTTACTTGTGACCACTTTTTACAGCACTCCAATCCGATGCTCAGAGAGAGATTTATGAATCTTTTCCCACGATCACCTCTTTGCGATGAAATTTGGAAGCCTAAAAAAGCACTACCTTCCAGAGATAATATCTCCAAAAATGTTGCGAAACAAGATCTAAAATTTTTTTATGATTTTTTTCCAGATTTCAGCTTCGCACCCTAAAAGTTTCATATTCTGCACCTTTGTAGAAAAAGAGTTATATTGAGAATCCCACGATAACCTGTTCAGGAGCCTGAAAAAATACCTAATTTCCACAGATCATATCTCCGAAAATATTGAAGCTAAGCTCTGAATTGTTTTGACGATGTTCCTCAGGATTTTGGCTTTGTACCCTAACAATTTCAGCTTCTTAAACTTTGTAGAAAAAAATTTATAGCGAAAATTCCACGATGACCTGTTTGGAGCAGCGAAACCCTAGAATCCAAAGCTCTGATACCAAATGTTGTGAAACCAGCTCCAAAAATAGAATAAAAGAGATATCAGTGCCTTATAAATAAGCCACTTCGAGGGGGAAACCTCTAATACATTACATTAATGAACAATTCTTGGATGATACAATTTACAAAACCTCCTTTCTATATATAGGAGTCCATGGGGCCATAATGTAATCTTAGTGGGGCCACAATGTAATCCTAGCCGACCTAACAATAATAATTTAAGGGCACAATAATAACACAATGGGGGTTACAAGGGTACAATAATAACAATAAGGGGGTTACATTAGCAACAATAAAGGAATATACTAGTAATATAGGGACCTAACATATCTGCTTCCTGCTAGGTGGGTGAACATGGATAGGTTCTGGAAGTGGCATTATGGTGGTGCACCTATGATTGAGGGGTGCATAAATATCTCCTCATTGATAGATGTGGCCAAGCATTGTGATCTGGTCATTATTGTGTGACTAGCTGGGTCATTTTCACCTCGTCGGGGCTCGGGCCCACAGTTGGTGGTTTTACGCCACTTGAGGAATGAGACTTTCTTTGACTTTTCCCATTTCTAATTTGATGGTATGGTGTCGCAATTGAACAGGGTCTAGTGTGGATCCAAATAATTTGTGTACACCAACATTTTATGCAGCATTATGTACGAGAGGGTCATGCTGCTGAGGCCCATAGTGCCTGTGCCTATCGGGGGGCCGAGGGAGCCACACATTAGGAGGTGGGATTTGGTTACGCCATGCAGTGGTGGTGGAAGAGTGGGTCGTTATTGGAATGACATGATGGAGGCCTAGTTTGAGGTCGATCTGCAGATGTTCTTGCCGTACCCTTACATAAGGATGGATTTTCAGGGCGATCCAGATATTGGTCTCCCTTTTGGTTATGCCTAGGGTCTCGTAGGTATGTGTTATATTTCTATATTTACTCAAGTTTTCTGTGTTCTTGAGTGTTTTTTATTAACATTGAAATTATTTTGGTTACTCGTGCAAATGTTGGTGAGGTGGGATACCCAGTGGCTTGGATGGTGGGTCACAACCCTCTACCATGACCGCCTGGTGGTCAGGGAGGTGGTGCCATCGGTGCACCGAGCGAGGGTGTCGGTGGACCAGGTGGGGACGGTGTTGGCCCTTCAAGTGAGCGAAGAAACATAGGTGCCACTGAGATAGCAGTAGAGAGAGCTCATGCAGATGCAACTGAGGTGAGTATCATAGCACTTACAACTTAGGTATAGGCTATAGAAGACTGTCGGGGTCAAGTGGACCATTTGACCCATGGGATGCCTACCCAAGGTCGTATGGATGACTTCGAGGAGATATGGCTAGAGATGGTGATGGCTCGTAAGAGGGACTACCTGCCTACTCTGCGACGGTTAGCTATTGCAGTGGTGACAACAGCACCGGTGGTGATACCAGGAGCAGTGGTGGGCCCAGGTGCTCCTCTTGAAGGGGCACCCCCCTAGGGTAGATTTGTACATAGGGAAAGCACCCATTATGACGATGTTTCCCTTATTTTTGACGACCTTTGTATTTTTGGGTTGGCCAATGGGCTAGCAATAATATTTTTTGTACTCTAATACACATATTTTTTGATGTATCTATGAGAGATATTTTTTGCGGCTCTACATGGTGTGATGTCTATTTCGGTTTATGCATTTGTGTTATGCTGATGGATATACATGTTTTTGGTTTTTATGTATGGTGATTTGCTCGCGATGCATTCTATTCTAGGATATTGTTAGCTATGCGATCAACTATTTGGCTTTGATTCCTTGATTCATGTGAGAATGTAATATAATCAAATTGTCTAATTAATCTTCTGGAACGCAAATATTTTCTAAATAGTTTTGCATCCCTGGTTTCAATTGTTTGGTTTAACTACGCGACTACTAATTGGGAATCTAGGTAGACATGCACATGGCGGATGCCCTGGTGGAGGGCTTCACACGTAAGTCCAATAACAACGTCATATTCTTCCTGATTGTTGGTTACTGAACTGATGCACATGCCATTTGAACACAGTGGTGGTTATTCAGGGTGATAGATGACCTAGGTGTCTGCAGCTAACTTTTGAGACCATCGCGATGCTCCATCACCAAATCTGAAATAAGGTTCAAATTGTTGATCCATGGTGATATTTTGAACGCATTTAGGTTTTTTGGTTCAAAAATATTTTGGTGTTGGGGTTTTTGTGTACTCTAAATCTAGGGGACAAGGGCTACAGGGGCCCTTATGGGTAGAATTTCTTGAGGTAAAGGTCTTTGATAGGGTTAGTGAGGTAGGTCCTGTCTGGTTCTGTCAATATGTATGCCCTATATCGGAGGCAATGCTTGATGATATAGGGCCCTTTGCATAGGGTTTCAAACTTTCCTGGCCCTAAGGCTTGTTTTGCGACATCATAGCGAAGGACTAGCTGTCCTTCAATAAATGAGAGAGGGGCGATGTGGTAGTCGAATGATGATTTTACCCTTTTCTTATGAGCCTCATTATGTTGCAGCAATTGACACCTTTTTCCATCAACTAGCTCTAGTTGTACTAGGTGTTGTTCTAGAGGCTGGGTTTCATCAAGGAGTTCGATAACTGTATGCAAGTTTGGGAACTCACAGAAATCGATACAATGGCACAAGGTGCCCTAGTTTTTTGTGACAGGAATAAAGCTAAATTCTTGTGACGGAGGGTTGTTGAAATCCTGTCTTGGGCGTGTGATGACACAAGTCATATGTGATGAGTTGTGTCACTGGCATGCGACGGGGGAAGGATCTCTGTAATGGAGTCCTAAGTGAGCCGATAGTTGGCCTTCCCGCTAGGATAGTCGATTCCCGGTAGATGGAAGTTGATTTTATCAGAGATATGTCTAAAAGTTTGTAGCAACGGACATCCCTCTGGTGTCTGATTATGACTGGTGCAAATGATGTAGGGTATCATAGTGCTGACAGAGTAGATAGTGTGAGAATCTACACTACTTGATGTTCCAGATGTGGATGCTTAGAAAGGGTCAGTTGTGGCCCAAGTGGTTTTCTATTTCCATTTTTGCGTCATGGGTTGGGACCTACCTCCCTTTTTGGTGGGTGGCTAACTTAATGCTTCTCTAGCTGCTCTCAGTTTGGGGAGATGCATGCACTTAAATGTATGATGAAAGTGCGAGAAAATTCGGTAGTAAGTCCATGTAATATTTTGTTGATTAGAGAGAAGCTTTTGAGGGAGAGATGAGATTATGTAGAGACTATTTGCAAGGGTTTTGAGTTCTTTGCATTAATTGGTCCAGTGATCATTTAGATCACATAGGCCACATATTATCCTCAGTTTGGCCTGAGGTTTACATGATTGGTTTATGGTCTTATTAGGCATCATGAACCACCCTGGTGGTGGGGTCAAAGTAGGATTATAACACCATCATGGTGGTGGGGGTGTCGTTGGGTCAATGACATATATTTTATGCCATTCATGGAGGTTTCTTGTCCTCTTGTCTATGGCATTAATCATATCGATAGTGGGACGTAGTCGTGAGACATTAGTACAATGTCGGTCGTAATGATTACCCTGAAATATCAAGAAAAATGTCTGTGGTATGGGTCTCCCATTATGCGTGGTATGAGGCTGGGCTGGGTACCATTGTCGATATGCTGCTAGGTCGGGGCAGTGGACTACTATATGGTCCATTTACTTGCATAATGTGTATGCAGGCAGCGTTCATGTGGTGCCTGCAGGGGTAACTATTGGTTTCCCACTAGGTCATTCTTCGGCTGTCAAGAACATGATAGACCTGCTCATCTCCTCTGCTTGGGTCACGGAGCTGCCGATAGACTTGGCATGCATATCACCCTCTTGGGAGAGACAAACTATGGCTGAGTGGAGACTAGCTAGGGCTAGTTGCAAGCGAGGTATGTAGTGACAATCTTCCAATAAGTGATTTTCGGCACATAATGGGCATGTGAATTTTGCTGCCCGTAACCCCACGTAATAGACCATTTTGATTGGATACCATCTATGGATGAGTTCCAATGCAGCACACTCTTTGAGGTAGTGGCCACATTCATCACATAGTGTGCAACATATAATGGGCATTACTAGGGGGTGCTCTACATATCGGTGCTCCTCTTGTAAGTACAAGATGGTGTGCGGCTCATCCTTGATAGACTGGATGGAGGGATCCTCTTGATAGGATCGCTCGATCACATGTAAGGTGTCCCTATACTATGGTATTTCTGGACAGTGGTGGGTATAATGTCCGTAAGTGTCATAGAGGGCACATGTGTGATTGGTACGCAGCATTTTTCCTGTACCTTCAGTGGCAAGTTCCTTTTTATGGGAATGTCCTTTTGAGGTGCCTGCCTCGCAGCCAAGGAGTGGTTTTAATTTGTCCAACTCCAGGAATATGTGAGTACGGTGTCATGTGACATCACATATAGCGTAGGATGATGACTCCCTCTGTATGGTGGGGGTCAACACTTTCTTTCCTTTCTTGGTGATTTTATTTATCGTGGTTGCCAGTTTCGAAGTGGGGATTTCCCTTGTGGGGGCGGTTTCGACTGCTACTTGGGTAGGTTCGGGTTCCTTGGGACTGGGGGGCTTTAATCCAAACGCAGTAGCATTGGTAGCTGATGTTCCTGGAGGGGGAATGAGATACCACACTTGGAATGCCAATGATATGTTGGGTAGTACCAATGTTGCCAAGACCTGCTAGGATGTGAAGCCAGGAGGTGGGTATAGGAAAGGAGCACAGGAGGCAGCATAGACTAGGGAGGCTGCAGTAGCTGATGCCTCAGTGTCGTTACTATTTGAGTCCATGTCCTGACCAACCTCGATGCTTGATGTGGAGATCATGCATACCGGGGCTGATGTGGCATCGGGCGATACCTTAGGGCTAATAGGAGGATCTCCTAGGAACGATCTTATGATGGATGATGGTTTTAATTGACCAGGGCCATATTCTTGATCCCATAAAATACCATCTGTGGATGTGTCTACATAGGGTAGAACCATATCTACGTTGGTCATAAGACACTTTTTAGTGTGCGTCAGCTGGTCTACTATGATGATTCGATCATTGTGGGGGAACATCATGATGCAGAAAATGGAGAATGTTATGGAAGACATGGCATACATGTAACTCTGCCCAAGGAGTATATTGTAATCCAAGTGAGCGTCCAAGACTTTGATGTCTATGTGGACTGTTTTGTCAGCTAAGAAGACCGATACATTTTGGAAGAGACCGACGGGGGTTGAGGGCCGGCGATCGTATGCTTTAAGAGTGATGATGGAAGGTTTGAGTTCTGGGGCTCTTAACTTCTACCATACATTCTTTGACATTACACACGTAGGTGAACCCTCGTCAATGACGCATCAGTGAATAGTGATATTCTGTACCGATACTGGTATTTCTAAGGTGACCATGGAGGGAAGCCTAGGGGTGGCTTTGTCTAAATCAAAAGCCATCATGCACATGTCAGTAGGGTAGATGGCACCTAAGGCGGAAGGTAGGGTTTTCTGCTGCTTTGGGCATGACTGCAGTACCTCCAAAGTGGACATAGTAGTAGGTGACTGGGATAAATTGTCTATGATGCTGTAATTGTGGGCTACTTTGGAGTAGTTACCTACTCGCCTATTAGGCCCTTTAACCATTTTTGGCAATGGTTCCAAAGGAATATTTGGAATGGTCAAAGGTGTAGTTGGCATGATTGTGCTAGTCCCTAACATAATAGTGTCTGGTGGGGTCTCGTAGCTGCGATTTCGAGTTTGGAAAAACATTTCTTCCCCAGCCATGTAAATTTCATGGTTGTTTTTCTTGGAATCATAAGGGTTTTGCTGCTGAGTGCTGACCGTTCCTTGATGGGGGAAGGGTTCTTTCATAACCGCAGCTATCTGGGAAGATCATCCTTGTCCTCGGTTACTCTGAAGCTTTTTAAGCTCAGGGAGTTTGGGACAATCTTGAGTATAGTGGGCGTACTCACCACATATCGAACAAGAATGGTTTGTTCATACAGGTGGCCTTTTCGCTTGCTTTGGAGTATTGCTTGGTTCTTGGTTCTGGTTCTAGTTGAAGTTATCTCCAGGCCGGGGTCACGGTGGGCACTGTTGGTTGTTGCCCCCTGTCCATGCTTCCCTTTGGGTTTTTTTTTCACATTTCCTTCGACCACGTTAGGAGGGTAATTCTATTGATCATACTGGTGTGGTTGATTTTGAGATGGATGCACAAAGTTCACCTATGCATTGTTTTGCATTGGTGGGTTATGTTCTTGAGACTGAGCATATTGTTGTCCCATACTTGCACCTAGCCATTGGGGGGGAGTTCTTCCATCAATTTTTCTTCCTTCGTACTGGGTCCCCCCGAGCGGAGGGTAAGGTCCTCCTTAGTGATACGGTGGTGCCTTATTAGGCAAATTTTGCTGCTGCATTTGATGACTTTGAAATCTAGGTTGATACATGTTCTAGGTAGACCCATGTGTGTAAATGGGATTCTGATTTCTGCTACCTAGGTAACCTTGGGTCATTGACCCAATAAGTCCATCTGCAGAGTTCGACGAGCATGGAAATTCTTGATAAGATTGCAGGCACGGGGCGTTAGGCAGGATATTGTATATGTGTCTTGATTGTAGATAAATCAGTTCAAGCTACTGGGCTTTACTAATTGTGTCCTCTTCGGATGTGGGGTTAAGTTGCACCACATCCTTTGAAATCTCCACCGTTAGATTTTTTAAGAATAAATCTAAAAGGACTTGGTTGTCGAGTTTAGCTTTGCATAAGCTACGACACTATCTCCACTCATGGAGATGTTCAGAAATGTGGGTAGAAAGAGATTTTCTGAAGTGAGTGAGTAAATCCATTCTCGAATCATGGTGAATGGGTAGTTGAAAGTATGTAGGGAACATAGTAGCGAGGGCGCTAAAGGTTCTGTGTGAAGCAGGGGGTTGCTCGACGTACCATTTCGTGGCCACGCCCATGAGAGTGCATTGAAACAACCTCCATCGAATAGTATCATCAATGATGCTATTCGATGAGCACCACAGGTGAAAGGTCATTATATGATTCCCTGGGTCTTCCACTTTCTTGCCTTCAAACTTTGGTATGTCTGAAGGGAGCTTCGTGGGCATGGGAGGCTAATTGGGGTCGTGCGTGATGGGGTCATTAGTGAGCTTGGTTAAATCTGGTATATTTAACACCACTAAGAAGGGTGATTGAGAGGTTGACGCCATGGAAATGTGTGAAGACACGAAGGTCTGGTTAGAATGAGGGTTAGTCTGTGACGTACCCGGTTGTGAATTCAGTTGGCTTCCTGTATGGGATGCACTCTTTTGCCCACTAGGGGACAAGGGGGGAGTGATGTGCGGTGTTGTGTTGGGAGACTGACTAGGATTCCCAACGAATGTTGCTCCAATAAATAAGCAACCAACCACTGTGGAAATTTTTTGTTTTTGGTGCCTAAATGGCGAAAGACCTAGAACCCCTCTCGTTAATGGGGGCAGGTCCAAAAGATTCCTAGACCGATGAGGTTCTGTTGGAACCATTTTAGGGTCGTCCAAGTTAGGTTTTAGAAAAAAACCTTTGATGGGATTTGTTAGTATGAATCCTTCGTCGAAGTGTACGAAAAAGGACCACTTTAGCTACGCATAACTAATAGCCCTAACAACAGAAATGACTGCCAATATCTTCAGATCTGCGGTTAGTTTGACAAGAAAATAGCTGCAAAACACTAGATCTATGTATGAAAAGACATTAAACAGTAAAAATAAGGGTTTGCTCCATATACCAGTAGACAAGACAAGAACAATTTTTGAAAGAATTTTTGTATTAATCAAGCACCTGGGAGGAAAAAAAGAAGGTGTATCCAATTCTCCTCAGTGGGATGGGTTCTTGGAAGTCCTCAGCACTTCAGATCTAAGCTTTCTCTCTCTTGTTGGTGTAGAAAACCCAATGCAAAAAATGGAGCTCAATGGGAGCAAATGATGAGAAATGAGACCAAGTGTATAGATCCACAGTGATCTAGTAGGCAGCAAAAGGTGAGGAATGATGGGGAAAAACCCTCCTATTTATAACAAAATATTGGGTCATTCTAGGTCTTGGTGCATGATTAAAATAATGTTAACCAAATCTAGGTCCACCTTTTATGGAATATTTTATTATATTTGTTGGAGGGAAAGGGTGTTTGACTTGGGTCAAATCCCTTGATTAGTGAAAAATAAATAAATAAATGATTTATTTATCTTTTTAAGGAAGTGGTTGGAAGATAATCAAATAAATAATGATTTATTTGATTATTGGTGGGTGATTTGGTCATATTTAACAAGGAATATTATCTAAATAAGATTTAAATAATTATTCCTAGAAAATAATAAGATAACTAAGGGGTTATCTCATTAATTTCTTTGTTTTTGGGTTAAACATGACTGGGAATAATAATTAAATTATGGTTTAATTAATTATTCCATGAGGAAAATCAAACAAATATAGGTTTGTTTAATATTTCCTTTTGGGGTTTTCTGTTTAGACCATAAACAACCTAATAAATGTGGTTTATTAAGTTATTTTACATAGTGAAAGCAATTTTACTTAGGGTAAAATTGGTCTTACATGGTGTACTTGGGTCCATCTAATGATAATAGGTTAGATGACCAAAAAATGGTGTAACAGATTGCCCCCCAGCGTGCGAGTGTCAAGAGCAAATCGTATGACCGAAGTACGTTGTAAGAACTCGATCACTAGACAACAAAAGGGAAGTCAGAGAGAGAAAGGTGAAGTAGATAGTGTGCTGAAGGACTAGACCCGGAGGAGACAAGACTCGCAGGTGCAACAAGTCTCTTTTTATGAGAGGGTACCTGTGCTGAAGGCAGCGGGGGAGGCATACCTATGCCTGCCGAGACAAAGTACAAAAGAATAGTGTGTCCAGTAAACAAGGGACCGAACCATAGAGTACAGCTGGCATAATCAGGAGCCAGATAAAAATACAATGAGGAATCTCACATACATGCTGTGCCTGGGATAACAACCAGGACTAGTACAATAATATATGAGTACATGAGATAAATACAACCCAAATGCCCCCTGTAAATGGGGAAGGGCTCACAACATCTGACTGATATATGCAAATTGAAGAGGTGCTGCAAGTGGCTAAGGCCAACATCATCAAAATCTGGAGCTGCATCGAAGGTTGCAAAGAAGAGGTCATCCGGGCATGTGGGGGGCTACCTGCAGGGCCACCCCCTCATGAGGGTTAAGACATCTCACACACACCCGGGAATCATCAAGAGCTACTGTTGGATCACTGAACCGTCAACTATACGAATCTCGATCGTGCTAAAAGGAGCTGGAGAAACAATCAAGTCAAAGGGAAATGAGAGATCCCCTTGCCTGATCCGAGGCACCGAACAAGAGTGGAAGCTGGAACCAAGGTAAACCGCCCTCTAGACCTGGCTTCTAAAATGAATGTGTTGATGTCGACAGAAGGAGGTCCGCCATAGGTGAGGCAATGAGAGATCCTCAACTAAGGCACGAGAGAAAACAGTAGAGCGATGGACAGACTGACACTAATGACGATAGTGGAAATGGGAAGGACTGAGTAGCGAATGGACGACTTCCCTTGTTAGAGCATAAAGAGCATGAATGACATGGCAGCGACTGACACAAGATCATAAGGGATAGGGGACAGTGGGATTGAAGGTCATGATGTGCAACACAAGAGAGAGACCAAGTAATGAAGGATGGAGGGCTATAGTGGGGTGCAAAGGGACGTGGTATAGACTCCATGGATGCAATGATGACTCAACTTGGATGCTCTGAACAAGGGTGACTCGATGGTGTTTCCACACAGTAAAGGCCCCAATGGGGGACCATGGAAACATGAGTACAAGGTGGGAACTCATGACGAAAATCGACACGAACATGGACAAGTAAGGGGGTAAGATGGTGCCCCAAGTACAAGTGTCATAAGTGAGGAAATTCAATTTTAAGTGGAGGTGAGTTGGCCCTGCTTGGACGAAATGGGTCTTGGTGAAGTAGTAAAAATGGAAAAAAGATGCTGGCTATCTAAAAGAAAATAAAACATGCATTTCAGAAGGGAAATGCTAAGGGTAATATTTCTTAAGATAGAGTGCATTGTGAGGATTAGGAAGGGGATGGCCTTCGAAATCCTCTAAAAGGTATGCCCCTTTACCGAGATCCTTACTGATGATGTAAGGGCCTAGCCATAATGAGTCAAACTTTCCATGACCAAGGACATCATGGGCCTGGTCATATACTAGAACAAGGTCGCCTTCGTGAAAAGTGCGAGGCTGGACTTTGCGGTCATACTGAGCTTTGGTGCGTTTTTTGGCCACTTCCATGGTTTGCAAGGCAACACGGCGGTCTTCGGAGGCATGCTCAAGCATGATAAGTTGTTGTTCTAGAGGTTGGGTGTCAGGGAGAAGTTCAACGGCCAGGTGTAGGGAAGGAATTTCACACTCGATCGGTAAGACTGCCTCCTCTCCAAAAACTAGGTGGAACGGAGTGAACCCGGTGGCAGTTTTAATAGAAGTTCAATAGGCCCATAAAGTAGGGAAGAGCATGAGATGCCAGTTGGTTTTGTGCTTATTCACCATTCGTTGAAGCATAGTCTTGAGGTTTTTGTTGACTGCTTCAACTTGGCCATTACCTTGGGGGTAATAGGAGGAGGAATATTGGTGCTCAAAACCCAACAGTGAGGATAGCTCACGCCATATCTCATCTTAAAAATGTCTGCCATGATCAGAGACCAGTTGCTTGGGAACCCCGAATCGAGCTATAACATGGTTAAAGAAAAAGAGGGCCGCGGTAGCTGCTGTGTTGTTGAACATTGGCATGGCCTCAGCCCATTTGGTGAAATAGTCGACCACCACGATGATATACTTGTGGTTACCAGTGGATGGTGGGCGACACTCCATAAAGTCGATGGCCCATTTACAGAAGGGACCAGTTGAGACTACCGGATGGAGGGGAGCTAGGGGAGCTCGCGCCTTAGGGGCGAAATGTTGGCAATTGGGACAGTGTTTGACTGCCTCAATGCAATCACTGAAGAGGGATGGCCAAAAATACCCGACACGCATGATTTTTTGGGCAGTAGCGAGACCAGAGAGGTGGCCACCGCAAGCGCTGCTATGGCAGGCATTAAGGACTTGTTCAAATTTAGCGTGTGTGAGACAATGACGAAGGACAGTATCAACCCCGCGACGATAGAGGTCGTCACCGATAAGGAGGTATCAGGGGGCCTGGTGTCAGATACGGTGGCGAGCCTCACAATCAAGGTGGAGGGTGAACTTTTGGGTTCACAAATAAGTAAGAATATCACCATACCACGGGTCATCGGAAGTAATGGCAAATAGGTGTTCATCAGGAAAATCGTCATTAATGGGAGGGTCTTGCGATCCGGTAGGTAATTCAGAAATGAGCTCAGCGAGGGCTAAGCCTTTCTTACTCTTTGGGGTGACAAATTCAAGTTCGAATTCCTGAAGAATAACGACCCAACGGGCGTATTTCCTAGTGAGGATACGACGACTCAATAGGAAAGCCATGGGGTCGGAATTAGTCACAACCTTGGTGGAGCGCATGAGGATATAATGACGAAGTTTTTGGACTGAGAACATGACAGCCAGCACTAATTTTTCTTCGTATGAGTAGGAGACAGGGGGTCCTACAAGGTTCTTACTAACATAGTAAATCACATGCTCGATGCCATGGTCATCCTCTTGGATAAGGACTCCAGCGACCGAATAGGTGGAAGCGGAGATATACAGGATGAAGTCCTGATCAGAGTCGGGAGGGCGAATCAAGGGAGCGGATGTGAGAGCCTGCTTGAGGGCATCGAAAGACTCATGAGCATAGGTATCCCAAACAAATGGGATATGAGATCGGAGGATTCTAAGGAACCCATGTGCGGTGGTGGCATAGTCAGGGACGAACCGACGAAGAAAATTAGCTTTGCCTTGGAGGCTTTGGAGCTGGCGGAGGGTACACGGAATGGGGAGTTCAAGAATGGCTTGGACTTTCAAAGGGTCAAGAGTGATACCATCCTTAGACAAGATGAAGCCTACGAGACGGCCGGCGGGAATGCAAAAAACGCATTTCAATGGGCTAAGGTGGATATTATACTTGCGACATCGGAGAAAAATGGTACGCAGATTGTGGAGGTGCTGCACCCGATGCTTAGAACGCGCAGTGAGGTCGTCTAAATAAGCAAGGATAATATGAGCTAAGTCATGGAAGCAGTAAGACATGGCCTGTTGAAAAGTGGCGCCGACGTTTTTAAGGCCGAAAGGCATGACCCGGTAAGCAAAAGTTCCCCACAGACTAATGAACGCGGTTTTAAGTTGATCAGCAGGACGGATAGCAATTTGGTTGTATCCGGAGAAACCATCCTCGAAGGATAGGACCTCATGCCCCACACACTCGTCAATGATTTGGTCGATGAATGGTGTGGGGAAGTTGTCTTTGGGAGAAGCTTTGTTCAAGTCACGAAAGTCTGTGCAGACACGGATGGTGCCTTGTTTCTTGAGAACAGGAACTGGGTTAGGCACCCAAGTGGTGTATTCAATGGGGTAAATGAAACCAACCTGCTTGAGCTTATCAATTTCGGCTTTGATAGCGTCACGTCTGGAAGGATGAATGGGTCTCAACTTTTGACAAACTGGTTTGGCATCAGGCCATGTGTCGATATGATGTTCGACAATGGCAGGATCCAGTCCGGGCATTTCAGAATAGGACCAGGCAAAGATATCGCGAAATTCTTTGAAAATCTTGGTGTAAGCTTCAATTTCTTCCGGGGTGCATTGGGCACCCAAGGTGATATATTCTTCGATTCCTGGTTTGACTGAAATGTCAATTTTTATGGTAGGAGAGACATTGGCCATGTTTCCTTCTTCGAAAGCATCAGGTGTAGGGATGGGGTTTTTGAGCCAATTGACTGCATGGGGAATTAAGTCTTTGGTTTCCACAGCATATTGGTTATGGGACTACTGTGGGAGGAAATATGCACGATGGTGCATATCATCCCAGGGAAAGTCGGGATGGGTCATGGCTTCCATAATGTCTTCATCGGACTGGAAGATGGGAAGACTGGAGGAAGGAGGGCCACCCGATGATGTAGTGATGTGGGACGGATCATCGTGAGGAGAGGGGCTCAGATGAGCAAGGCTAACAGATTCAAGGTTGACTGAGGGGGAACCGAGAGTGTCAGTAGGTCGAAGGTTAGGGGGACTATCCTGCAAGGATGATGATAGGTACAAAATGGTGGAAGAAGGGTCCGTTGGTTCAATAGTGGGAGGAGGGATGTGAATGGGAGGAGAAAGGTCCTCTGGTCCGATGGAGGTAGCCTTGAATCGGCGGTACATGTCCAAGGAGGAACGATACTCATCAAGGCGGGGACAAAGGTGGGTGTAATTGCCATGGAAATCACACAAGGCACAAGGGTGGTTTGTGCGCAAGGTTTGGAGTTTCGGGAGAGAGTCCGGGATAGTGACGTAGACTTCAGGGATGTCCGAATCGGGGAACGTCTCGTTGACCAGGATCTTAAGGTGGGGCAATTTAGGACACATGTGGGTGGCATGACCGATGATATCGCATAAAGTGCATTGGATGGCGGGCTTTAGCGGTCGAGGGTAGGGGTGGTCGGGGCGGCCTGGTCCTGATGAGTTGCCCCCTTACAAGCTTTTCCTTTCTTCTCGGGAGCCGTCACAATAGGAGGAGGGTCCTGTGGAGGTGCTGGAGGGACAGTGGCAACGGAAGAAGCGAGGGGAACCGGTTGAGCTGGTGTCAAAGCCATGTATGGTTGGGGGTGACCAGGAGGGGTACGGGCTGGAGGGTCAAGGTACCAGACGGGGATACCCAAGTTCAGGTTAGGGAGAGAGAGGGTGGCCATCACAGGGACAGAATATACTCCAGGAGGGGGAGCCAGGAAAGGGATCTACCCAGCAGGGTAATGGCCAGGAGGGACGGCGCCGAAATGGTTAAGGCCAGGGGGAACTGATCCAGGAGGATAAAGGGGTTCAGGTAGACTAGCTGTAGGGGGAGGGCCAGAAGGAGTAAGACCGGGTGGCGGAGATGAATGGCTAGGAGTAGGTGGCGGAGGGCGAGGGGGAGGTTGCTGACTAGCCGAATCACGCCGCGTAAGGGCAGCCTGAGACGATTGCATCATGCAAACATTCGATAAGCTGGGATCAGTGATAGGAGGAGGGGGGAGACAAGGAAAAGTTCCAAGCAGGGAGGAGTCCTTGTAAATGCCGGGGGAGACACTGGTCAAGGAATCAATGGTTTGCTTGTTGGCTACAGAAGAGATGGTGGTTTCAGGTGAGGCCTGAGAGGTTGGCTCATGATGCGTCAACTGGTCAATGGTGACTATCTTTCCATTATGGGGGAAATACATCTTGCGGAAAACCGCGTAAGGGACAGCAGACATAGCATAGGTGTAGCTTCACCCCAATAGAATGTTGTAGTCTAGCGGGGCGTCAATGACTTCGACGTCAACACAAACAGTCTTACCAGCGAGGGTGATAGGGCAAGTACGAAACAAGCCAATGGGCTGGGAGGCATGACCATCCCATGCTCTAAGGGTGATTGTGGAAGGGGCCAGCTCAAGGGATTCGAGTTGCTTCCAAACCGAAGCGGACATCACAGAGGTGGATGCCCCCTCGTCAATTATACACCGAGAAACAATGGCGTTCTGTATTTTGACTGAGATTTGGAAGGCGACGGAAGGAGGGAGGGGGGGATGGTCCGATTGAGTGGCATCGAAAACAATCATTTGGTCATCATCAAGATCTACAGTGCCCACGGCAGATAGTAAAGCCTTCTTTTGGGAAGGGCACGACTGGAGGAGTTCCAGTGTGGAAATGGCAGTAGGGGATTGTGCCAAATCATCTACTATGCTATACGAATGAGCGGCTCGACTGGAAGCAGCATTTCGGCGTAATGGTCCCTTAGGAATCTTGGTATGAACCTCAACTTTGGGTTGAGGGATGTGTAAGGGGCCACTGGATGTCGAAAGAGGCTCTGTAGAAACTGAAGAGGGAGGCTCGAGAGCAGACTGAGCAGGAGGCTTGGGATACTGGCGAGACCGAGTTTGAAGGTGAAGGTCGACGGTTGAGGATGGATCGGAGTTCATCATAAGGATCTGGTAATCAGAGGAACCAAAAAGGGAAGGGGGGGTGGCTACCTGGCTGTCGGGCAGTTGGGTAGCCACGAATCCTTGCTGAGGGAAAGGATCAGTAAACACAGCTGGCTGGGTAGTGGCCACATTAGGAGGAGCATGAGGGGAGGTGTGTTGTTCGCGCAATGTGGCTTGAGACTCCCACATCTGCCACATCTGTGCTAAGAGAGGACAATCGTGGGTGTAATGACCATAAACACCGCAACACGAACAAGGCTTGTTAGTACAAAGAGGCCTGTCCGGCTTGGGCTGAGTGCCCTGTTGCTGGTTAGCAGTGTTAGGGTCCACGCCAAGATTGGGTCCACGGGTACCAGGGGAAGATTGATTTGGATTGCCTCTCCGCCTTCTTTGAGAAGAAGGGGGGTTAGTCACCCCTTGCTGTGCAAAGACTTGCCCTGGAGGGGGATGTAGGTGCTGTTGCGGGGATTGAGAAGGCAAGGGAGGTGGAAGCGCATATGCTGGAGGAGCTGGCATACCAGTCTACGGATAAAGGTAATGGTTAGGTTGGGTAGTATTGAGGTAAGCAGGAGGTTGGGCAAAAGGAGGAGGCATGTCGTATCTTGGATACATGCTACCGGGAGGAGGAAGAGTGCTAGAGGTGCTGGCCCCTCCGGGAGGGAGACCGTAGCCCATAGGAGGTTGAGCAGGCAGATGGGAAAGGGTTCCAATGATACCGTCGGCAGAATGAGATGCCCCCGGGGCGTCAGCGCCACTGGGCCTAGGGAAGTCAAGGAGAACGGTATAAACATAACCAGATTGAGTGTAGATCAGGTCATATTTCAAAGCAATTTGGAGGGCAGCTTCTTCGGTTTGAGGAAAATGGGAGGTGACATCTTTGCCGATGGGAGCTGGAAGGGTGCAGAGGAACCAGTCCATATAAACTCGATATTCGAAGGGAGGGGCTCGACATAAGCTCCATCTTCTTCGCCATTCCTGAACATGGGCGAAAAGGCGGGTTGAAGAGGATTGCTTAAAGGAAGTCAAGAGCTCCGTGCCAGTGTCGTATCGGAGAGGGAGCTGGAAATAGGACAAAAAGGCTTGGGCAAGGGTCACAAAGGTGGTATGGGAAGAGGTGGCTTGTTCAACATACCATTTAGAAGCTTCACTGGTAAGCGTGCGTTGGAACAAACGAAGACAGATGGAGTCATCGGTAATGGAATTGGAGGAACACCACATGTGGAAAGATCGGACATGATTGGTTGGATCTTCTCCAGCAAGGCCTTCAAACTTAGGGATGTCGAAGGGGCGCTTGGTTGGCATAGCAGGCCAACCAACATCATGGCGAATAGGATCATTGATCAACTGATTGAAATCAGGGAGGCTGAGGCCTGCAATGTACGGCAGTAAAGGTGTGGCCGAGGTAGTTCCTATGGCGGTTCCGCTAGTAGTAGGTCCGGCATTAGGGCCTAGAGGATTACTAGCGTTAGGCCCTGGACCAGACATGGTGAAGGTGACAGGGGGAGAACCAGGAGGAGAAGGAGGACCCGATGAATCAGGGGAGGATTCGGAGTGCGGACTCGGAGGAGAACTGGCTTGACGATGGCGGGTCGGAGCAGGTCGATCGACCGGAAACTGAGGGTGAAGGCCAAGAAGTCTTCGGGAAAGGTGCCTTGGGGGCGCAATGACGACAGGAAGAAGGAAACCGACAGGGGCAGAAAGGGAAAGAATCAATCGAGGTCAAGGGCAGAAAAGGTGCAGTGAGAATTGATTTTAGAGTCTTTGCCAGGCGGTGTTAACCAGGCACTTCTTCGCTTAGGGTCAGTGTGTGGCGTGCGTTAATTTTAATTTTTAAACCCTTTCGGTTTTGAGAGCAAGAAGAAAAAAAAAAAAAAAAAGTGTGCTGCGTAACTGAAAATAAACCTACAGAGAACAGTATATACTGCTGAAATAACAGAAAAATAACAGCTACTTGTGCATCGATCTAACCCAAGAAGGCAGGTCTCTCAAAACTAATCTGAAAAGAAAGGTAAAAAACTATGTAAAACACACGAAAAAGAGGCCAATAGATCTAAGGTCAAAAGGGACAGGGATCTAAAGGATAAAGTTGCTAAAAAGAGGTGCAAATCACAGCCAAGAGACAGAGGCAAGGTGGCTAGAAAAAGGGGAGGAAATCAGTAAAAAAGGGGAAAGGATAGGGAGGAGGTCCTAAAGAGAGGTCCAGACAAAACAACAAGAGGTGATTTGAAAGGAAAAGAGGCTGATTTCAATGGATCTGAAAGGGAGGTAACAGATCTAGAAAAGAGGAGGTTGAAGTTCTGAAAAACTGACGGCTGAAACAGCTAAAACTCTTCCACAAAAAGTGGAGGGTACTAAAGCCCTAAGGGGCTAGGTTCCCACTTAGATGAGTAAAAACATATCAGAACTTGGTCAAGGCGGGCTGAGACAGAGGCTGGAAGACCCTGACAGAAGCTGCAGTAGAACCCAGAAAAATTGCACAAAATCACTGAAAAACTGGCAGGTCGCAGTTTTTGACCTGTTTTCAGTGCAGGTCACAGAAAAGGGGCAGAAAAGTGCGACCTGGAGGTCCAGGTCGCAGTTTATGGGCCAAAAAGTGTGACCCCCCGTTTCGGTTGTCTTGGCGGCAGATTTTCAGAAAAGTTGCCATCTCAGTTGCGGTTGGTGTCGCTTACCTGCGCAATAGGGCCAGAAACACACGGAAGTTAGAAATTTTAATGTTTTAAGGTTTTATGTGAGAAAAAAGACATAAAAAGAGGAAAAATAAACAGCTAAAAAGAAGCCCTAGGGCCTGAAGTAGCTGGATATGCAGGAATATGAAAAACGACACTAGTCGTAATTTAAAACCCGTGTGGAGTCACCATTTGTTAGTATGAATCCTTCGTCGAAGTGTACGAAAAGGGACCACTTTAGCTATGCATAACTAATAGCCCTAACAATAGAAATGACTGCCAATATCTTTAGATCTGCAGTTAGTTTGACAAGAAAATAGCTGCAAAACACCAGATCTATGTATGAAAAGACATTAAACAGTAAAAATAAGGGTTTTCTCCATATACCAGTAGACAAGACAAGAACAATTTTTGAAAGAATTTTTGTATTAATCGGGCACCTGGGAGGAAAACAAGAAGGTGTATCCAATTCTCCTCAGTGGGATGGGTTCTTGGAAGTCCTCAGCACTTCAGATCTAAGCTTTCTCTCTCTTGTAGGTGTAGAAAACCCAATGCAAAAAATGGAGCTCAATGGGAGCAAATGATGAAAATGAGACCAAGTGTATAGATCCAGAGTGATCTAGTAGGCAAAAAAAGGTGAGGAATGATGGGGAAAAACCCTCCTATTTATAACAAAATATTGGGTCATTCTAGATCTTGGTGCATGATTAAAATAATGTTAACCAAATCTAGATCCACCTTTTATGGAATATTTTATTATATTTGTTGGAGGGAAAGGGTATTTGACTTGGGTCAAATCCCTTGATTAGTGAAAAATAAATAAATAAATGATTTATTTATCTTTTTAAGGAAGTGGTTGGGAGATAATCAAATAAATAATGATTTATTTGATTATTGGTGGGTGATTTGGTCATATTTAACAAGGAATATTATCTAAATAAGATTTAAATAATTATTCCTAGAAAATAATAAGATAAGTAAGGGTTTATCTCATTAATTTCTTTTTTTTTGGGTTAAACATGACTGGGAATAATAATTAAATTATGGTTTAATTAATTATTCCATGAGGAAAATCAAACAAATATAGGTTTGTTTAATATTTCCTTTTGGGGTTTCCTGTTTAGACCATAAACAACCTAATAAATGTGGTTTGTTAAGTTATTTAACATAGTGAAGGCAATTTTACTTAGGGTAAAATTGGTCTTACATGGTGTACTTGGGTCCATCTAATGATAATAGGTTAGATGACCAAAAAATGGTGTAACAGGATTGATTATATGATCACGTCAAATTTATGGCCACATACATAAAACAAAGAAAAAAAGAAATGATTTTTCCTTTAATTTAATCTATGTGATCAATCAAGCAAAAAATGGTTTTGTTTGTTTGCGCGTGATACTCAAAAAATCCTAGAAGACCTAATAACGTCCTCAAAATCTCAAAAGTAACTGGGCCTTGAGAGTATTTCTTGTGAGTGCTAGCACAACGTCCTAAAACAACTGGCGACGCCCCGAGTTAGCCAAAGAGAATGAACCAAGGTAAGGGTAGAGGGTCTGGTGCTTGCCTACATCGTCAGTTATAGGGTAAAGGATGCCCTAGTTTTGGCCACTAAGAACCCTTGTCCCACGTGAGCATTTGATTCTTGGGCTTCTCGGTAGTCAGCTAACAGTATCGAGTATCAGACAGGTCAGGTAGCCCCAACTAATACTACACGCACTATGCCTAAGCCTAACCCCCTCTGAATCAGGTCTTTTTCGCGCTCGGATTTCTTTTTCGTGGGCTCATAGGTGGATTTTAAGCTCCCTAAAAATGAAACTTCTATGTTTCAAATGTGAAGCATGACCAAGGCAGATTATTGGATGCCTACCCCGTTGATCCTAACTTAAACTATAATTTCTCTTGTGGCCCCTTTGGGGAGAATTTAGTGCCTTGGTTTAAGTTATTTTTGGGTGGCTTTATTTTCTTATTGGGTGCATGTGTGTGAGCATATGGTGAACAATCTCATAATTCGAACATGTGGATATCGGTGATCCTTTACACAAGTCCCCTAGTTAAACTATGTGATGTTGTTCCTTGCTCAAATAAAAATCATTTGTGGATAATGGGCCGCTTCCAAAACCTCCTAATTAGTCTATGTGACTGACTAAAGGGAGATGGTGAATCAAAAATGGAGAGTTTTCATATGCTTTTCTAGGGTCACCCAATGGCGCAAAGATAGCAGAGATTACTTGCTCTAACTTGTGATTCAATCCTAGTCCGCAATTTCCTAAATGCAAAAATTGACATTTAAACTAAACAATTTCTACACTGGCTTATGCATGTGTGGTCATGGGCCACTTAATTGGACTAGTTAAACTAAGTGTGTATACTAGAATTTTCAAAAACATAAATTCTTCAGAAAGCAATGGTTAATTTTCCCCCTACTTAAACTATGTGAATACTTTTTGCAAAAACCAACTTAAATAAAAACTAACTAAATGCCTACAAAAACCAGCAAAAATTAGTCCTCAGAAGTTGTGGGGTATCAACACAGGTGTTGGCAGATACATTAGGGGCTGCCAAACACACTTACAAGCAGAAAAAATTACATAAGGTAGGGAGAAAAGATCTCTTTGCAAATTGTGTGCAAAATCCTCTCACACGTGCACTTTCTTGTGTGCAGGTCACTCCTGAATGTGCGCCCTGCGCGTCTGTGTGTAAAAAAAATGTGCAAAATTCCAACAAGTAAAAAAAAATAGGAGCTGCCTTCTTCAGTCTATCACCTCAGTGAGTCTAGGGATTGCAATATGGGTCAGAGGACTGTAAGCTCCACTCCAGTATAGACTAAAGGTCTCCTGCAAACAATGGCACAACCACATAAACTTGAAACACGTCAGTGGAGTCGCAAATCCTGTTTTGGTGGATTCGACAAAAGGGGGTAAGAAATCACACACATTTAGATAATTTGGTCTTTTCTCTAAACCATAAGTAACAGGCAGTATCTGGGGGGAGCTCAGAAGTATAATACTTGAAATGAATTAATACACTTAATTATGCTCTATTAAAAATTAAAATCGAAAACACAAAAAGAAGCTAAATAGAGAGTTCCAAACAATAACAAGGTAAACAATAGCTCAATGGCCTTCTTCTTATTGAATGCTTGGAATGAACACAAATCTTACCCACTTTCCGAATGGCCTAGGCAGAGGCTCTAGGACCCAACGCAAAGATGTTTGTCCTTCAAGTTTTGCCTTCTGACGTAGTTCAACTCTCTCTCTCTGCTGCAATGGACTGAAATTGTTGGGTGGCCAACAATTGAGTACTATTCTTCAGCTCTTGCTCCTTTGTTCACACAAACAACTGGTGTTTCTTGGGAAACATTAGCTAGCATGACCTTGTGATCATACATTGTTCATCTATTTAAGGGTTTGTATAGGTGAGCTTTGAAACCTCCTTCCCTCCCTTAGTGCATGGTGGACAGTGACCCAAGGGATGGGAAATATTCCACTGTGGGCTGAAATATGCTTTTTTGTGCTCGGACAAGGCTTAAGGAGGTGTTGGTGTTGTCCTTAGGTGGCTTTCACATTAGGAGAAACTTTCATTTGCTTTCTTGTGGACCCAGAAAGGGGATTTTTTCCATTTCCAGGAATGCATGCTTATCGAGCTCCAGTGCGCGCAGAAGGCACTCTTCTCAAAGGAAAAAGCATGCATTCAGGCATTTATGACTAGTTCAATCTTAAATTGCTCAAAACCTTAGAGATTATTAATATTTTTGATTCCATAGTGCATCCCTGTCCTGTAAATCCTTGGGCTCGACATTAATTGATGTCATTTTCTGCTGTACAATTTTCTAATGTTAACAGTGGATATGGAGTCTGGAACAAACTCATATTCTCCAGAGAAGCGATGCTCAAAAAACATCATTTAGGGCCTCAAAATGGCTCTGGAAGTTCACGACCCATAAGCTACTAAAATAGTAAATTGTGCTATAATTAAGTAAACTGAAAATATGAAATAAACAATGGTGGGGCACCAAGTGCAATAGACGAGTGGCCACCAATATCCACCCGAATCATTCATCCCCCCTTAGGAAGCAATGGTCCCCATTGTGTTTAGTTCCTCCATGAGATGAGGAAACTTCTGCTGAACTTGGTCCCTAGTGAACGACTTGCCTTGGTGTAGGATTTGTCCATCTTTGACAACCTGATACAGTTGGATCTTCTATTGGCGAGTGTTCTTGATTTGCATGCCCATGATACAATATGTGGTGGCATGTTCCATGCAGTCTAGGTTTAACTCTATTGGTGTGATTTTTTCTACAATGTCATAAGTGTCTAATAGATGTGGAAAATTTGACTGAAGGCTGTCCACATTGGATACTGGGTGCAGACCAATGAATGATTGAATATTGAACTCGAAGGAATTATTCCCTATAGCCTTGGTGATGGTGTACGACCTATATTGGAGCAGGCAAAGCTTGCAGGAGGTTCTAGTGAGGCGCTCCTTCTCCAAATGTAGCCACAATTTGTCGCGCACATGGAAGTGGTGTTGCACCTGATGTTGATCATGTCGTTTCTTGTACTTATAATTGGCTCTATCCAATATGTCATGAACCTAATCATAGATGTGTTGAATGTGCTCAATGAAGTTGTTCTCTTTGTCAACTTCACTCTGGACATGCCCTAATCGGCCTGAGTAGTCATAAATGGCATGGCTATGTCAATGGGACATAGTGGCTAGAACCGAGGCCCACCTGAAAGAGGTTTTGGACGATTAAGCTATAGAGAGCCCATTTATAACTCTGTCATACATAGGGAACTCTTTCATCCTATGTGCATGGATGCTTTGAATTTTACATGTGCATAATGTGTACGATCATCCTGTTGATGAGCTCTGTCTCACCATTAGCTTCGGGATGGAAAGTTGTGGACTTGGTGAGCTTGGTGTCTAACATTGACCGGCGGCTGGACCAAAATGTGCTGAAGGACCTGATATCGCAATCAGAGATGATAGACTATGGGATAACAAAGTGCACCCACACTCATTCAAAGAAGAGTTTAGCAGTGGCTTCTACTATGATATTCTTCTTGCAGGCCGACATAATGGCCATCTTCGAGAATCTCTCGACGACCATGAAAACATAGTCATTTCCATGCTTAGTGGAAGGAAGGTCCAACATGTAATCCATGGAGATGGATTCCCAAGGTCCACTACAGGTAGGTAGCAGAGTATAGATTCCTTTCGACTCGACTGTAGTGTGCTTTCCAAATCAACTTGGCACACTCACTTGAAGGAACAAAAAAGTGTCCTAGGTGACATATCAGTGCATCCTGGAGGTGAAAATTTGGAACTTGCGTACCCTCCAAGAGTGTCGTGTATATGTGGTCAAATACCTGATCGATATTGTAGAGAATTAGCCAATTAGAAGTCTCATGCCCATAAGAGTAAAAAATGGTTGTTAGCACCACGATCGGTTGTCGGCTAAGACAGTCTACAACATTATTAATGTTGTCCTTCTTATACTTGATGTTCAAATGAAATTGTTGCAGATATGTGGACCACTTCTGAGGTCAATGATTCTGCAACTTCCCTTGTTTTTTTATGAACTGCAAGGGTCGGTGGTCTGTGTGGATGCTCGTTTCCTTCCCCAAAATGTAATGCTTCCATTGGCAGCATGACTACACAATGGAATACATTTATTTGTCATAAGTGGGATACTTGCAGACTGTGTCAGATAGCCTCTCACTGTGATATGCCACTGGATGCCCCTGTTGAGTAAGAACTACCCTACTAGCATAGTCAGAGGCATTTGTGTTGATCTAAAATGGTTGTTACAAGTCTGGTAATGTGAGTACTAGGGCTAATCAGAGGCAATGTTTCAATCCTATGAACTCCTTCTGTTGATATTCTGACCAAAAGAATTTTTCTTTCACTCCTCTCTTGGTGACATGACTCAAGGGCCAAGTGGTGTGAGAGAATCCCAACAAAAACCTATAGTATAAATTAGCAATACCCAGAAAGTTGCAAAGTTTCATTAGAGTGGTTGGGGCTGGCCAATCGCAAATTACTTGGATCTTGGTTGGATCCACATGCACCCCTCGGTCATCAATAATGTATCCCAGATGCTTAACCTGGGTCATGCGAAAAGTGCACTTCTCCAAACTGGCACACAACTTTTGTTGTCGTAGTGTTATGAGGACCTGTCAGATGTGGTGGAGGTGCTCTTCTCAAGTCTGTCTGAAGATCAGAATGTGATCCAATTACACTACTACAAATGAGTTTGTGAATCGTTGCAATATATCACCTATTAGCCTCATGAAGGTTGCGGGAGAATTTGTCAGCCCGAAAGGCATGACCAACCATTAAAAAAGGCCCTCCACGGATTCGAATTTCATCTTCCACACATCAGAGGGTTCGATTGGTACCTCGGTATACCCAGACTTCAAGTCGATCTTGCTGAAATATTTTACCCATTTTAGTTGATCTAAAAGGTCATCCATAGTTGAGATCGGGTACCTATTTGGGATAGTGATCTTGTTCAATGCTCGATAATAAATATAGAGTCTCCAAGTCTCATCCTTATTTTGCACCAACATGATTGGGCTCCCATAGGGTGACGAACTTAGTGGGATGTGACCTTTCTATAGCAGTTCCTGAATCAACCTCTTGATTTCATCATTCTCCAGAACAGAGTGCCGATAGATCAGTCCATTAGGTAGTGGCGCACCTGGGGTCATATCGATGGGGTTCTTGACCTGACAGTGTAGAGGCACCCCTGTGGTCGAGGTGAAGATGTCCTCGTACTCCCCCATGACCTTTTCTATTTGTTTTTGTCATGCAGAGGACCCATGTTTGGAGGTTGCAGCAGTAGTATTATTCTTTCCCTGGGGGTGAATCATCAGGAAAACAAATTTCCCGGTGTTGGAAATGATCTTACCACATTTTTTTGCAGTAACCAAAGAGATAGCCATAGGCAGTGGTACCTCTGGTATCCTATATAACTTATTGACCAAAGTAACAATAAGAACTTGAGGTCGGCACTCATACACATCATGTCTCTTCCACAAGTATGGTTGGCCTAATAATACATCACAAATGTCAAGAGGAGCAATGTAACATAATACCTCATCTGTGAAGGGCTTGGTGTTATATGGAAGGCGGCACTTGGTGAAGCCACCCGATGGTGTACAGTTGTGGGTGTGTTGTTGTCGAGAAGACAAAATGCTTCATGACCTACGTTGAAATGAGATTCTTTATGATCCTAGTGTCAACAATGAACTGTAGCGGGGAACCCTTTATCCACATCTAAGATTGGAAGAGACGTTCCTCCTCCTCTAGATTTTTCGGCTCCTGCTTTTGGATCTTTGCATTGGAAATGGTGGCGTTGGGATCTACATCAATAATATGCTTCCCTTTTTCATTTCCCTTGTCAGGTTCCAATTTAGAGTCGGAGCATAAATCCGATTTTGAAGCCCTCATCTTGACCACTAGTGACTGCTTGGCCCGACACTCACTTGTGTTGTGAGTCGAGCTCTTATGGAACTCACACCACTTTCCCTTGTCCTTCTTTAGCTTCATGTGGTTGTTATTTTCTTGCGGCTTTGGTAGGTTATCTTTGGCTGCCATGCCTTGGCTTTGTCTTTTATTCTGTGGTTTGGGGACACCTTTCCCTTGCTTTTGATTCGCATATCCAAAGTCTCACTTCTTCTGTTTGAATTTCTGCTCAATCTTGGGAGCATATCGGTATGTCATACCAAGAGAGGAAATGTTGAGGAACTCCATTTCCTCTTGAATGTATTTGTGTAGAAAAATATAGTACTTCAACACTAAATTTTTCTCTGAATCTTTGATTTCCAATTTTGTGCGTAGGGTATGGAATCAATTCATCATCTCATCCACATATTGATCCCTTTGTTTCCACAACATAGTCCATTGTATGTACTTATCCTCATAGCTCCCCATGGGGTAATATTGCTCCCTAACGACATCTTGGAAATAATTCCAAGTGGGTACAACTGAGAACAGAGAGGGTTCGACCTCGTCCTTTTTCTCACAGTAGGTTTCCCACTAGTCTTGGATATGGGGGGTAGCTTTGAGGAGTGCAAAAGAATCTTCTCCTGGTTGGAAAAGTCATGAAATGAGAAATATCCTTCTAATAGATTCAACCATCTACATATGGTGTCTACATCTATTTGGCCCTCAAATATTGGAATGTCAACGTTTACTTGTACCTTAAAAGGAGTTGCACTTCCAGAGTGGCTGTTGGATGCAAATGCGCCACAAGTGGGCACTCGTTGAAGGATCTTAGCAAAGCTATCCATCATCGCGTTCCTTTTTTTTTTGAGAACATTCTCGAGAAATATTTTGAAAGGGTATCTTGCTCCCTCATCTTTCCTTTCACCCCCATGGGCCGCCGTTAGGGTTTGTGAGGCTAATATTGCAAAGGTTCAACCAGATTGAGCCCTAACTCTTTATACCCTGACCTCGTTAGGGACATGCAAAGAGGGATCGAGAAAGAGAAGACCGCTTTGATACCAATGATCTGGATTTGTGTAAGAATGCAACAGAATACACATATAACAATAAATATAAAAATGTAACGGAAATAACATTTCATTTCATTAATATCAAGGGACTAAAATTTGTTTACAGTCAAAATGGAAATAAAATAGCTAGGGTGCTTGTAGCTTATCTCTGAGAAGAGATGTGGTGGCCACATGCTTCTCAAATCCATTTTACAATTAATATTGAAGGCCTATATCTTATTTAGAAACAATGGAAAACCCTAAAAATTCAAAAACCTAACCCTAGGAGATGAAACGCCAGAATATGGGCCTCGTCGAGAAAAATTGGTACATCAATTTCTCGAGGTCGTAACTTTGGCATATTATCTATGTTTTATGCACATGATACATCATTAGAAATATAAATCTATGGAATAAAAATATTTTTCATGAATAAGGAGTCTGGAATGGACTCATATTCCCCAGAAAAGCGATGCACAAAAAATGTCGTTTAGGGCCTCAAAAAGGCTCCAGAAGATCATGACCTGAAAAACTGTTAAAAATAGTAAACTGTGCTATAATTAAGGAAACTGATAAGCTGAAAGAAACAATGGTGGGGCCCCAAGTGTAATATGCTGGTGGCCACCAATATCCACCTGGATCAGCAAGAAATATTATATATTTACAAAGCCATGATTAGTGTTTGTTAAAAGTAAAGCCAAATTCAGCATTTGTAATCAGAAATTAGTATAGCCATATGGTGGATCTAATCCACATAGAATTGATTTCCCTGTTATAAATGAATTGAAGGTTGTTATCTATAAAGGCCGCATAGAGCATAAAAAAGGGGGGAATTATTATTCAAGTATGAATATAATCTTGCTACCAGAATTGGATTGTAAAAAATCTGTTTAATTCAAGCTTGATTTCATGGTTAAGAAGATGTGTTGATCATAGTCATTTTTGCATGGAGAGTTGAGGTGTGATTTAATTTATGTGTTGAGTCTTTCTTAACACCTGTAATTTTTCATTCCAAGGTGAGGCAAGGGCCCACCACAGTCAGGGAATTTCTCTTACTATAGGTATATTTCATTACATTTGTTGTATAAATCAATTTTCTATGCAACTTCAGAGTTTTTTGATTCCATAACCTCACTTTCCTTTCAGATTAATTATTATTTCCATTCAATTGTGTGTAAGTAATTCAATTTCTCTAGGTATAGATGCATTTCAAGTTTGTATGAAGCTTACTCTAAAAATGAATCGTGTGATCCTTTCCAGAATGATTAAACTGTAATTAAATTTCTATTTAATACAAAGCATTTTCCATTTAGATCATGAACCACACAGTAAATTGATTTTTCACTTAATCAAAGTGTTTTCATCCAGAATTAGAAGAAAATTTGTGATTTGATCATTAAGAATTGGTAACCACTACAATTTTGGAATTTGAAGGATTAAACAAACATTGCAAAAGTCACAAGGTTAATCCTTTGATCTCACTTTTACACATAAGTCATTGAATCAGATCTAATTGACCTATATTACTAAATTATTTCAGAAAAAGTTATACAAATATTAAGGTTAATACTCTCTTTTTCATCATAACATATATGCCATTGAACCCATATCAAATTGAATTACACTATTTTATGTTAACAATATCTCATTTGTGCAAATTCAATTTGCGAATTCAGAAAGAACATTGCCAGAATTGCCGAAGTAATCATAGAATTCATTTTTCCCCTTCTGAATTGAATGAAAATTTTGATTTCTTTATAATTATAAATGTCATTTTGTTGCATTGAGTAATATCGTTCTTGAAACCCTAGAGTGAATCTTAGTAATTTTTACATTATTTTGTCTTGAACTAATTTCAAAATATAAGAATCTCATGCGTAGGTTTAAAACGTTGTGATTCATACGCATTTGGTATCTAAAATGCCTGTGAGTGAGTGAATGTAGTTTTGAATACAGAGTGAGTTTAGTTCTAGAATATTGAGAGTGCATTAGAGTTAGAATTGATAGATTAAATGAATTTTGATTCCAGAAAATGAGTGTGAGTTTTTGAGTTAAATTGAATACCCATAGTCTATCTTTTGAATTAGATCTTAAATATTGGGGTTGCTAGGTTTAAATTGATTATTTTTATGAAACTTGCATTTGTATTTAAAAGTGTGATTTATTTCCATTTGAGAAGTAGAGTTTTGGTTGGTACGTTTCTTGAGCTTAGGAGTGATTTATTTTTTATTCTAGTTGAAGCATAAGTGTAACCTTTTCATCGCATTTCTCTATGTAATCTAGTAGAATTGCATAGTTATGTCTTTCTTTTATCTTCAAAACAAGAATTAGGATTTTATTGAGTTTTTTATAAAAGTGAGATTTAGTGTTAAAATTAGATTGAAGTGCTTAAGATATTTCCATAATATTTGAACAGTGTGTGCTCATATTTTATAAATTTCATTCGATTGAGTATGCGATGAGTGTCCTTTCCAGCAAATTGAGTGGTAGATTAGAGTTTCCTTTCGAAAAATGAATGATGTGTTCTTTTACAGTGATTTTATGCCCTATTTTAGGTTAGATTCTATGATCCTGCATTACCTGCGCTTGCACCTCGAAGCTTACGATTCTCGAATTGATAAGCTAATGTTGGAAACTATAAACATATAATTTCACCAACAATCACCTACAGCCCTTTTTTTGGAAATCGCCACCACGTTACCAAGAGCCACCTTGAAGGTGAAAGATAGGCTTTTTAAAGAGTTTTGAGCTAGGCCAAGGGGATTGATACCCCTCAGATACCTATATCCACCTTCAACCAACCTCTCCTAACCTTTTCCTCACCTCTCCTAACCTTTTCCTTCATTGTTAAACTGAGGAACTTTTTCCATTAGTCTCAACCTAAGATCCACTAAGGAGTTCTTCCATGGGGAGGATGTTATTCCGTGGTTCATTAATTTTAGAAATTAACAAAAAAAAATCGAAATAAGGGGTGTCTAGGCATAAAGGTTTACCAAGAAATTGTGAACTGGAATATACACCTTAGCGAACCAAGGACTTAATGTACAGAATCCAATCTCCATGAATGTTTTGTTCGATTTATTATGGTGTAAAAGGTGACTGACTTGGTTACCTATGGATGGATAGCAACCTTATGAGGACTCCCAAAATATACACAATGGTATGTGGGAGTGCAGTCCATTGTAATGTTGTGAATTGTAATCATTCGATGAGAGTGTTACCATATAATTTTCATGTGTGGAGTGTCGTCTGATATACCCAAATGTATGTGGACAATGATCTTGTACAGTTACATACACGGAACATGATTTAACCTATGGGATAAAACGCTCGAAAATAATGGCAGTTCCTTAGTACGTTTAATGATGCTGGAATATGTCTCTAGCCTAGACCTCTAGATGTTTTCATTAATGTTATAAATGCTCATTAGGTTAACTGAGATAAATTTGAAGTTGATCTTGAATTATGTTTCAATTGCAAGACTCAAATTTGTTGTCAATTGAACATACTTATAATGAAAATAAGATGACGAAAATACTCTTTCCCTTTCCATGAAATTTATCCAGCATAGGGAAGAAGTGCAAAAATTGATACAAAAATCATGTATGCGACTAGAAAGAGATTTCTAACTAGATATTTCACTTTCACGGTTCCAATTAATTTCAAAGCATTAAAATATTCCAAACTATGAAATGTAATCTATGCATGATTCCCCTAAGAACTATGCAAATTCAAGTCTATGAATATTTTCCTTTTAAAATGAATGAGGATGCACTTATCAAATTTCAATACTAAGCAATGCAATCTATGCTCAATGATAATCTGAAAAACAAATTTCCAATGCAATGTAATATAATGCACTTTCAGAAGTAAACTTTGAGATTAAATTTCGAAAAATGCAAATGAAAAATTTTCGAGTTTCGAAAAGAAATAAAATTCTCATCAAACACACATGCAAGAAACAAAACAATAAATCTAACTACCCAAAGAACCTAATATTCACCTCAAGCTCATTTTCAGTACTTATACATGGGACAAACTTTTGCAAACCACATAGAATCTAATAGAAAGCCATCAAAATGCTAAGCACAAAGAGAAACAAGAGGACCTCAAAGATTAAAAAAAATCCAGACTTTTAGTTAAGAAACCCTAAAAAATCTCACTTTTAATATGAGTGCGGGTAGACCATGCGAACAAGGGTGTTAAGCGTGATTGTTCATAGAGAAATACATGCTTAAAACACTCTATTTTCCAGAGAAAATGCATTGGGTGAGGAAATCTTAGGAAAATTCAATCGAAACTGAAAGGAACTATAGAATCTACACTCTAAAGACCAAAATTCTCATAATGTAGGCTTATAATCAATCAAAATTATGCATTATAAGGAAGTTGGCTAAACTAATCGAAGAGACCCAAAATAAAACAAGGTTTGAAGGGTTATAAGCTCCAAAATGGAGTTGCCATTTTTCTATGCAGGAAAACCTTTCCACATACAAAAATGATCCCTCTAGTCCTATGGGAGGATCTACCAACAAACGAGACAAATATATGCAGCCTTTCCTAACTTATGCTAGAAAACAAGAAGGAAAATATATTCCCTACATATTTCTAATGCTAGTGACTTTGGTGTCATCCATTATTCTTCACTTCCACACTCATGATAACGATCTCTGTCGATGAATGCAAATTCATGTAATTAAGAGCAAGTGGAGGCAAAAAATGGATACAAAGCATAAAAATATGTAGTATAATTTTTGTATAATATCATCGAGCACTATAGTAAACATGAAATAACATACACATTTATGGAAAGGAAACACATGATTTATTTTTAATAGAATGGTAAAGGGAAAAATATAGCTAGAAGCCTTGATGTTGCGCGCATCCTTCAGGTGAGACCTTAAGTCCTATCCTCAACTATTTAAACAACTTCCTCCTTGATAGATGGGCAACAATTGGGCATGCTTCAACTCATAGGATGGAAAAAAACCATTAGTGGATGGTAGGGGTTTCATTTATAGGGAAGGATATAGAGTTGAGGATCTATAAGAGGTGGGAGGAGTTCCACATCTTAGCAGAAATATCCATGGAAAGAGGATCCATTTCCATGAATGGGAGGTCTCACTCCTATCATCAACAACCTAAAACCATTTTTCCATTCTTAGGGCTTCTTGTAAAGGAAGCTTCTCCTCCATATTTGGAAGAACTTCCTCAAGAGTGCGACCAAAAATTTTCCTAACAAAATTCATGTATGCAGTGCAAGAAACATGTAGTTCAAAAGGTGACAACTGCAGGTCATTAGCTATGCAGTGTGCATTGGGCTTGTAAAAGAAGGTTTTTAACAATCTTTTCAGAATATTTTTAAATCAAGTCTTCTTCCACTTCTTCAGGGATGTTCTACGCATGTTTGATGGAGAGCATATTTTGTGAAACTCATGGCATGAGGACACAAAAGGATTGTGAGAAAATATTTTATAACAAAAACCCTTTCCATAACATTCCTTTTATAAAAATGCATTGACAAAATTGCTCTCTCGAGAATAGTTTAAATACACAAGCTTATCTTACAGAAGTCAAGATATGAGATAAGGCTAAAGTTAGATAGGACCAAATATTTGGAATCCCAATGAATTATTATATACGATGTTGCCAAATCATGACGCAACCAAACCTAGATCATGAAAAAATGTAGTTTTTCCTATATTACATATATCCAATTGTAAGGGTGTGCTGTACAAAATCAAAAGATTGGGAGTTGCATCTCCAATCCTTCTAGCCTTACTCATTGAAATATGCTTTCCCATAAAAAAACTTAGAGTTAAATTCCAATATGGCATGCTTTTACTTCTTGAAGTAATGTTGCTTAATAATGTTCTTTATTATGATTAGTCGCAGTCAAATAAAAAAATTATTTCCTCTCATTCTCTTTTTTCACTACCTTTTCCACAATAGTTTGATTAGGTTCAAACCTTGAAGCACAAGCACAAAAAAAAAATTGGATGGAGGGGAACTACAATAGAAATTAAAGCAACTAATTGATTCATATCCTATTGATTTATTTGATCTAAACAACATGCAAAAATTTAAGTTGTAACATAGGCTCCTATTTGGGGATGTGGGAACTTTGTCATTTCTATTCTGAAAAAGAGCTAGGGTTCCCTCTTCTTATGTTCTTATGTAAGGATGTCCCTATTGATGAATATTTTATGTAATTATAGAATGGGGGTGTATAGTATCATTGGAAACATGATACACATCATGTTTGGCACGATTTTGTAAAAATATTCAGAGTCACAAGTCCTTTTCCTTTATAGGGCTAGAGAATTCATTAGTATAGTTGACCATATACTTAATGTAAATTTTGATTCAATTCAAACTGGTTCATCTATATTTCCATCTCATTCAAATTGAGACCAATTCCAACTTCCTCGAACGTTGAAACAAAATTTTGAATAAGAACACTTTGAAGAACACGTGGAGGGAAAAATCATTGTCTCTTTGCTTAAATCTATTTTTTAGGACTCATTTATATTTTGCAAAATATTGTTGGCCAATATTTTGTATTTTGTTTCTATTTTAGGAATTACACTATGCTACTCCATTTTCATTCCCATTATACCTTTATTATGCCTTCACTTGTTGTCCTTTCCTATGAATCATTGCATCCACTCAGCGTAGCCAACAAATTAGCCCTCAAGCATGTGCACATTGATCTTGGATTTTAAGGGTTGAGACTGCTAAAAACATTTAGACACTTTGATGACTAGTTATATACCAATTTGATTCCATCCGATCTGAAAGAATTGAACTTGTTACTCAAATGGTAAAATTTGAAGGTAATTGTGATAATGTGAAGTATTTAGGTAATAAACCACCATTTATGCTCCATACAACAAAAATAGTAGTAATTGTTGCTAACATGTGAAAGGTCATTTCATTTTCATGTACAGCTGAAGCTAGAAGTTCAGATTTTGACAACTGTTTCACAAATTCAAGGTTGTCGAGGTCTCAATAGATAACATCACATTCTTCTGATACACTGTGAGTCAAAATGTAAAGTTGGAAACAATTATGCATTTTACTTTCATAATGTTTGTACATAAAAACTTTGAAAATGAAGAAAAAACTGACCACGAATTCCCTCCTTCATAGAATCATCATCTTTAGCTACAACTCCTATGTTCAATTTACTAACGTGTTGATAATCTCTAAAAGGAAAATTATCTAGAATCCTTTTTCAAATATTGATTCAAATGTCAACATAGTTTACCACTACTTTACTAATTTTTTGTATGAAACAAGAACCCTTTCCATAACTTTACTTTTATAAGAATTCATTGACGAAAATTCTCTCTTAAAAACTATGCAACTCCATGAAATTATCTTCTTGAAGTGCAACTGTGAGATAAGGCCTAAGTGAATTAGGACAAACTATTTGGAATCGCAATGAGTTATTACATATGATTTTTCCAGATCATGATGCAACCAAACCTACATCATGACAATAATACAACTCTACCTATCTTCAATATCTTCAATTATAAGGTTGTATAGTACAAAGTCAAAATATTGGAAGTTGCATCTCCAAGCCTTCTAGCCTTAGTCACTGAAACGAAATCCTTTTAGTCCTACCCACTCTGTACGTGATATATTCGCTAGCAATTGGACCCTTCACAATTATTCATGACTTAGATGAGGATCCTGTATCACAATCACATCGCACATCCTTGATAGGAAACACCAGTTCTGGAATGCCTCAACACGCTCTCCTATGTTTTAGCACAAAGACTTTCTTGTTCTTGCAACTCCTTTTATGTATTATGATAAATATCTACTAATTTTTATTAATTTACTTTCTCTATAGGGTGCTTCTATGGACTTAAACCTTAACCAAATTCTCATGGTTTGAATCAATTTCATAATATTTGCAATGGAAATAGATTTCAGGAATTGATAGGTTAATTGGAATTATTCCACCTAGGAGTTTCTCTGTGGAGTCTTACCCTTTGTTGCTACGGTCCTGGAGAGTAAGAGTTTGTTGTGATTTGTTAAAATAAAATGAAGAATGGAATCCTTCAAACTCATCCCCTTAGGTGACATGAAAAATTTGTCTAGTGTGTGTGGTGTTCTCTTTAACCTAGTGTACCCTGTAAGTAGGAGTCTTTTTCTCCAAAAAGTGTTTCATGTGACTCGTGGAATTAGGTGCTCCACCTTCAAAGATATATAATGATAATAGAATATCACAGAGGAGGATATCATATTCACTTAATGATATTACACTTGGATACCATCTTCTCCACCAATGTTATTGGTCCAATGATTTGTCTCCTTATCTCAAAATGAATATAATACTAAAAATAAGTAGTATATTCTCCACACCATATATATATATTTGACAACAACTAATAAATAGAGAAGATAATCCCAATCAGTATTGTGCCTACCTTCTCCATGTATGTCGGTTCCTTACTCATCTGTATAACATAGACAAATCGAAATAGAATTCCACATGTTATCTCATATTGAGCATGTCTTCCAGGGTATAACCGCACATGGGGACTTTGATCTCCTTGAGATTGTTCAGTATTTTAGCCTCTTCTATAGTTTTCTCATTCTTAATCTTCCAGGATTCTTTTTCATCTGTGATGATGTTAGGTCCCTATAATACTAGTGTATCCCCTTATTGTTATTATTAGTATATCCCCCTTGTTTTTATTGTGCCCATGTACTCCCCATATTGTTATTATTGTTACACATAGAAGCCCACTATTGTTAAAGTTATGCCCTTATATTATTATAGTTATGTAGGATTTGATTATATTGTGACCCCTTAGACTAATATATATATAAAGGAGGTTTTATCATTTTAATCATGGAATAATTTTTCATTTATGTAATTTAAACGAGGTTCCCCCCTTGAAGAGAATATTTTTTAATTTTTTCATCTATCCTTTCTTCTATTTCCTGAGCTGGTTGCATAAAATTTGGTATCGGAGCTTTCCATAACTTTCCATTTAGAAGAATTCATTGACAAAAATTCTCTCTCCAGAATTATGCAACTCCACAAACTTATCTTCTTGAAGTGCATATGTGAGATAAGGCCAACGTCAATCAGGACAAAATATTTGGAATCACAATGAGTTATTACATATGATTTTTCCATATCATGATGCAAACAAACCTACATCATGAAAATAATACAACTCTACCTATCTTCAATATCTTCAATTGTAAGGTTGTATAGTACAAAGTCAAAATATTCGAAGTTCAATCTCCAAGCCTTCTAGCCTTGGTCATTGAAATGAAATCCTCTTAGTCTTAGCCACTCCATAGGGGATATCATTCGCTAGTGATTGGACCCTTCACTATTATTCATGACTTAGATGAGGATGTTGTATCACAATCTCATCGCACATCCTTGATAGGAAGCACTAGTTCTGGAATGCCTCAACATGCTCTCTTATGTTTTAGCACAAAGACTTTCTTATTCTTGCAACTCCTTTTATATATTCTGATAAATATCTACTAATTTTTATTAATTTACTTTCTCTATAGGGTGCTTCTATGGACTTAAACCTCAACCAAATTCTCATGGTTTGAATCAATTTCATAATGTTTGTAATGGACATAGCTTTCAAGAATTGATAGGCTAATTGGAATTATTCCACTTATGAGCTTCTCCGTGGATTCTTACCTTTTTTTGTTACAGTCTTGGGGAGTAAGAGTTTGTTGTGATTTGTTAAAGTAAAATGAAGAATGGAATCCTTCAAACTCCTTCCCTTAGATGACATGGAAAATTTGTCTAGTGTGTGTGGTGTTCTCTTTAACCTAGTGTATCCTGTAAGTAGGAGTCTTTTTTTTTCGGAAGGTGTTTCATGTGACTTGTGGAATTGGGTACTCCACATTCATATATATATAATGATAATAGAATATCACACAAGAGGATATCATATTCACTTAATGATATTACACTTGCATAACATATTCTCCACCAATGTTATTGGTCCAACGATTCATCTCCTTATCTCAAAATGAATATAAGACTAAAAATAAGTAGTATATTCTCCACATCATATATATATTTGAGAACAACAAATAAATAGAGAAGATAATCCCAATCACTATTGTGCCTACCTTCTCCATGTATGTTGGTTCCTTACTCATCTGTATAACCTAGACAACTCAAAATAGAATTCCACATGTTATCTCATATTGATCATGTCTTCCAGGGTCTAACCCCACACGGGGAGTTTGATCCCCTTGAGATTGTTCAGTATTTTAGCCTCTTCTATAGTTTTCTCATGCTTAATCTTCTAGGCTTATTTTTCATCCGTGATGATGTTAGGTACCTATAATACTAGTGTATCCCCTTATTGTTATTATTAGTATAGCCCCCTTGTTTTTATTGTGCCCATGTACTCCCCATATTGTTATTATTGTTACACATAGAAGCCCGCTATTGTTAATGTTATGCCCTTACATTATTATACTTATGTCGGCTTTGATTATATTGTGACACCTTAGACTACTATATATATGAAAGATGTTTTATTATTTTAATCATGGAAGAATTGTTCATTTATGTAATTTAAAGGAGGTTCCATCCTCGAAGTGAATAATTTTTAATTCGTTCATCTATCCTTTCTTCTATTTTCTAAACTGGTTGCATAAAATTTGGTATCAGAGCTTTCCATAAATTCTTGTTTAGAAGAATTCATTAACAAAATTCTCTCTACAAAACTATGCAACTCCACAAACCTATCTTCTTGAAGTGCAGATGTGAGATAAGGCCAAAGTCAATTAGGACAAACTATTTGGAATTGCAATGAGTTATTACATATGATTTTTCCAGATTATGATGCAACCAAAGCTACATCATTACAATAATACAACTTTACCTATCTTCAATATCTTCAGTTGTAAGGTTGTATAGTACAAAGTCAAAATATTGGAAGTTGCATCTCCAAGCCTTCTAGCCTTAGTCATTGAAATTAAATCCTCTTACTCCTAGCCACTCCGTAGGGGATATCATTCACTAGTGATTGGAACCTTCACAATTATTCATGACTTAGATGGGGATCCTGTATCATAATCTCATCGCACATCCTTGATAGGAAGCACTAGTTCTAGAATTCTTCAACACGCTCTCCTATGTTTTAGCACAAACACTTTCTTGTGCTTGCAACTCCTTTTATATATTCTGATAAATATATACTAATTTTTGTTAATTTTATTTCTCTATAGGATGCTTCTGTGGACTTAATCCTCATACACAGTATCATGGTTTGAATCAATTTCATTATGTTTGTAATGGGCATAGCTTTTAATAATTGATAGGTTAATTGGAATTATTCCACCTAGGAGTTTCTCCGTGGATTCTTACCTTTCGTTGTTACGGTCCTGGAGAGTAAGATTTTGTTGTAATTTGTTAAAGTAAAATGAAGAATGGAATCCTTCAAACTCCTCCCCTTAGGTGGCATGAAAAATTTGTCTAATGTGTGTGGTGTTCTCTTTAACCTAGTGTATCATGTAACTAGGAGTCTCTTTTTTCAGCAAGTTCTTCATGTGACTCATGGAATTAGATACTCCACTTTAAAATATATATAATGATCCTAGAATATCACATAGGAGGTTATCATATTCACTTAATGATATTACACTCAGATACCATCTTCTCCACCAATGATTCGTCTCCTTTTCTCAAAATGAATATAAGACTAAAAATTAGTATATTTTCCACACTATATATATATATATATGACAACAACTAATAAATAGATAACATAATCCCAATCAGTATTGTGCCTACCTTCTCCATGTATGTCGCTTCCTTACTCATCTGTATAACCTAGACAACTTGAAATAGAATTCCACATGTTATCTCATATTGAGCATGTCTTCAAGGGTATAACCCCACATCGGGACTTTGATCCCCTTGAGATTGTTCAATATTTTAGCCTCCTCTATAGTTTTCTCATGCTTAATCTTCCAGGATTCTTTTTCATCCGTGATGATGTTAGGTCCCTATAATACTAGTATATCCCCTTATTGTTATTATTAGTATATCCCCTTGCTTTTATTGTGCCCATGTACTCCCCATATTGTTATTATTGTTACACATAGAAGCCCACTATTGTTAATGTTATGCCCTTATATTATTATAGTTATATCGGCTTTGATTATATTGTGACCCCTTAGACTACTATATATATATAAAGGAGGTTTTATCATTTTAATCATGGAATAATTGTTCATTTATGTAATTTAAAGGAGGTTCTCCCCTTGAAGAGAATAATTTTTAATTAGTTTCTCTATCCTTTCTTCTATTTTCTGAGCTGGTTGCATAAAATTTGGTATCAGAGCTTTGAATTCTAGGGTTTTTCTTCTTCAAACATGTCATCTTGGTTTTTTTTCTTGTTTCTATTATTTAGGAGGATGTTGAGGCTTATGATAGATTGGTGTGAGGTCGAGATATTTACTCGAATGAAATATTATGTTTCCAACATATTTTTCCTATCTTCAGACATAACTTATTGTATTTATATTTCTAAATTAATTTGGTTAATGTAGAGCTATCAATATATTTTTGTGAATTAATAGTTTTCATTCCACCATCTTAACAATAGCTCTGAGTTTATACAAATTTTAATGTAGCAATATTTTCTAATACTATTTCAATTCTTATATGTTATAAAATCTAATACATAATTCACTTCGAAACAAATTGTGTTATTATAACTAACTAAAAATCTCAAATTCCAAATGATAATAAAATAATTTTTAATCTAAAAAATCTATAAACAATACAATTTTTATATTTATTTTAATTCCCCCTAATAGGGTCACCAAACACCTAGCGAGAGCACCTTGGAGTAAATCCCATGAGGAACAGTGTAGGTGAGTGAAGGATACTGATTAATGTGGCCTCACGGGATGGTGACTCGCATAACTCTTGAGACCTACCTATGTGTGTTACATTGTGTAGCAATGTTAGTGTAACAATTGTTGTATCTTGGGTGATGAATTCAGAGTGTAGGGTGGCAAATGGTAGCATTGAATGCCACACAATTTGGATAGATCCATAGGGTAGATTGATTCTGTGGAATCCTTGAATAGTGTTTTTTTTTGCTTCTTATAAGGGCTATTGTGCCTTCATATGGGATCCTCATTCATTTGGAGGTGTATCTCCTCTCTCAAGCTATAAATTAGTTGTGTGTGGTGGAATCATGGTTGCCAAAGATGGAGGGATGCTCTAGGCTAGTGGGTACTCGTTGGTCTCATTGAAATAGGTTTCTTGAGGTTCTAGTACTTTTTGGAGAAACTAACTTTGGTGGTGGTTAGTAAGGTGAAAATGTTGCTTGTCCTCTAGAATGGGTGGCATAGTATGTGGAATCGTTCTCATTTTGAAGATAATTCTCTAGACGGAACTCACAGTTTGTGATGGCTCTAGTTTTTTGTTGTGCCCCTCAGGAAAAAACACCCGAGGGTGGTGGCATAACCAGTTGTGAGGCGAACTTCAGGACGTTGGCTAGTTGATACCTGGTTGTGACTATCATTGTTTTGGGTGCGTTGGGGCCGTGCTTGTGGCTTGTAAACTTCTATCCTCCTTCCCCTGTTCTAGTTATGGTGTGCTGGAGGAAAAATATTAACTAGGGGCTTTTGAAGGGTGTTGGTGGGAAATGCTTGGTGGGAGGTCACGCTTGGAAACAATTATATAGTTATAATGGGGAGGTTGTGGGAGGGCTCATGTCTGGTTGGGTGTGTGTCAGCGATCGATTCCATCAGAGTGTTAGTGTTCCCCTTGGTCATTCTAGTAAGTGTTCTTTGGGTTTCGCCATCAAGCCAACGAACCAAGTCCTCCTTATGAGTTTGTTGTTACTGGAAAATGAGCGAGTAAGGTTGCTTTGGCCTGGGGGAAGTATTTAGGTAGAGTGGGGGCTCCAACCATGCTAGAAACAATTGTTGAAGAACTAAGATGTGTCGAGGCCAACATGGGTATCATAAGGGAGAGAAGACTGAAATTAATCTGTAGCCTTTACGAATGACATTAATTTCATTCTCAATGAGACTCAACATCATCTTGAGAGAATTTGAAGGAACTGGAGATTCCTGATGGTTTATGGGACGTCGAGGCCCAAGTATAACACATCGACTTCCATGTGTATGCACGAGATGGATTCCGAGTAGTTACTCCTAGCCTTCATCCTCACCACCCTCCATGACATGAGACACATAGGGTCATTTTATTTTTTGCCATATTTTCTCTATATACATTTGCTAAGCCTCTGAGAAATAATGGTTGTATGGTTATATCGAATTCTTTCTCCGACATTCCTCACTCTCAACTCTAGTCTTCATAAAGCCACACGACTCTTGAAGATATTTTTGTAATTTTGTTGTAAAGGTTGATAATATAATATTGTTTTGTTCATAGACAGATAAAAAAAGAAGAAAAAAAATATTTTAATTCACTAGGCCATTTTTAAGAGATATCTAAGTCTATCACAACCAAATTGAAACTTTGATATATGCCATTTTTCACCATAAAAAAATAATGGTGTTGATTAATGCATATCAACCAATACTAATGTGGTTGTGATGGTTGAGTGTAGATGTGGGTGGATAGAATTAGTAAATCATGGCTACCTTTGAAGTACTATGGTTCACTAAGTCAAGTTTTCTTGATCTCCATTGACTTTAGTTGACTATAATTGACCATATTGTCTTTAGCTATCTAAGGTAAATGAAACTTAACTATAGTTGATGATGATATGCAATGTGTGATTATGTTTGAAAATGTTTTCCCATATTGTTAATGATTGAACATTCATTCCCATGTTTATATATATATATATATATATATATATATATATAGTCACAACCCCTTGTAATAAAGGTGTTAAAATCAAGCCTAGACATACTACCATATTGAATTGATATTAGAAGGTGCAAGAATGAATAATTTATCATGTTATACGACATAAAGTTTCCCAAGGAGGTGCTTAAGTATAGCAATGAAGGCCAAAAATCCTTCAACATATCAGCATATTAGAAAATACATATGTTCACAATATTTTCTAGTATTATGATATTTTTAACCTCTTGGTTATTCCTTGGTCAAGGAGATGCTTAGGTGTAGAACCTAAGATTTAAGGTCATCAACATATCAACTATCAAGAAAATGGATAAAGCTCACACTTTGAAATTTGTCGATATTGCAATGTCGAAGTGCCCAATTTATGTCAACAGACACAAAATTCAATGACGTTTATAACAATATTTCTCATCTTCAATAATCATAGGCCTATGTTTTCTAAGAAATTTTGGTGTTAAAGTTTTACGGGGATATTAACCTATTCTCGTACAAGAATCCAAAATTTAAAATTTTAGGTTCGACTCTCTAGATAGGAAAATCATTGTGAAAGGAAGTATGCCATCTAGAGCCCACTTAAAATACTTAAATTTCCATATCCTCTTATATGAAAATACCTATTAGATAATAGGATCAGGTAAAAAAAAAAACAAATATTTAGTGGAAAATTCCCCATCCAAAGCATTGAGAAAACCATGTTAAAATATTTTGAAAATTTCTCAAATAAGTGATCTGAAAGCACTTTGATGTGCTACTTGGGAATATTTTTTGGTGCTAAGGTTCATAATTACTAATCCAGGGAATGTTGCATTGAAGCTAGATTTTAGGTTATGAAGAGTAAGAAATGCTTGGAAAATTCCTTGTTGTATGTCATGTTGATAATTATACTCTCCAAGATCTGAAATGTTGGATGCAAGGAAGTACCGAATTTAAAATTTGGCATTGAGGAAAGAATCAAATTATAGATGTTTAATCTTGGTAAAGAATAGATATGAAATGTAGTTTGAAGGTGGAACCGTCAAATCATCAAGTATTACCAAGGAAAAGCATGATTTTGGATGGGATCATATAACAGACTGTTGAAAATGCAACAAGATGATGGAGCTTAGTGAAATGAAGTTGCCTTCACTAAGTGGGCCCGCAGGCTATTTTTGGCGCAAAGTCTATTTTTAGACATATGGATCATCGTCTATGAGTTGCAGGATGCTATTTATGGATGATTGGTCAAGTTGGTAAAAATAGATGGACCTCTATTTTTAGACATTGGGCAGTTTCTATTTTTAGACTGCCGAGGATAAAATAGTAAAATGTATTTAAATATTATTAGCTCTTAATAATATTTGTACTATAAACATTATCTTATCCTCTTGCAGCACTTCAGTTCGAGCTACGGATGTGGCACATGCAGCTGACAGAAGGAATTACGCTATTCCTAGGGGTTAGTTGAGCTATTGCATGGTTGACTTCCGTTAGAACTCATGTGGCAGAGTTTGGTGGAGTTGATGAGACAGTTGATGGAGTTGTGTTCCGTTTAACTTAGTTGAACTAGTTGTATTTAGTCTAACTGATAAATACACTAGTGATGAGTGGTGTGAATTAATTATTAATTAATTAACTAATTATTAACTCATAAATCAACTAAAGAACACGTCAGTTAACTGCAATGCATGGACAGTTCAGTGGAGACCAGTGTTAGAGGTGGGTAAAAAGGTGAGTCTACTATCAGTTGTGACTATTGGCTGTGCATGAGATTTGCACACACATTGATGGAGAATGCCAATGAGGATTGTGTAGTTGGAGCTAGTGGGATTTGAACTTGGATCTCATCATTAATCAACTTGGATTTCGCAGTAGAGGCAGGCAGACTTGTGGAGGAGATTTCAACCCCTGACTTGTTCAAATCTCATATAGTTTGTGTGTAACTTTTGGAGATAGTACTGAGTACTTGTGAGGAGTATTGTGATATGTATTGTTACATGTTCTCCATCATTATAATATATAGATAGTTGGGGGTTTTCAGCTATTGCTTTCCCCATTACATCCTGTGTTGATATGTGTGCTTGATTATGTTTTACTGAGCGCATGCGACTGCTTTCTATTTCCGCATATTGATGATAAATTGAAGAAGAGGTTATGTATTATGCATGAAGCTTAAATAGTGTGTAATCAGGATAATCTTGGAGAATAACTCAGTAAATTATTCAAATTTCTGTTATAATGTGAACGAAATTGATCACTGATTCATTATAGTGATTAATTATTTTGTACGTAGCATTTACGTACGCAGGCCTAAACCTGCATAACCCAGAATCTTTATCTCTTGTGCATATCAACATACATCTCAACATTTTCCCAAATTAAAACCTATAATAGCTGGCAATTTCAAGTAATCACTTTTACAAGCGGAAGTATTTAAACATATGGTTCATAAGCCAATCAACCTCTATATATGAGAGTTTCCTCCTTCATGGCAAATTCATAAGTTTTTAAACCTTCAATCCAACCAAACATTTGAATGTTCCCATAAACAAAACCAATAACTTCTCATTTATATATGACTGGATTCAAGAATGCGCTCTTACCCAACGTGCACACATATCGATTTTATGCACCACATATCAATGAGATTTGTTTGATATTAATGCCAGTTCCTTTCAGTCATTCAATGCATATCAATGCAATCACTCAAGTATCATTTTCTCGTAACTTAGGAATACTTCCAGCAAACAGCGTTTTCATATCGATTTCAGGCTTTGTTTAAAATCGAATGTCAACAAATAACTGCTTACCTTTACAATTCAGAACGCACCTTGACTTCCAAATGATGTTACATCTCTGCGCTAAAGTTTTTAACTTACCCATTCGAATTCTTGAAATAGTTCTCTGCATCATCGCCTAGATACCAAAGAATCGAACCTTTCGATTCCACCGCACTCGCAATTGAATAAATTGATCGGCTTTAAAACTTTCGACTCCATCATACTATCCACGTCATAATTAGATTTCTTCATGCTATCCGGAAATCTTCGCGTTTTCCCCGAGCCGAGGTTCCACATCACTACACGCACTTTTACAAATCATTACAATTCGTTTGCGCCCAAACTTGGAACAGATTCTGATAGCAAATTATCAAACGGATTGGACTTTCATACCAAGGTGATTACTGAGCCCAATATCAATTTCAGAACTCAACATTGGTTCTACGTTCAAGACACCCATTGCTCTCAACGCATTCACTGATTTGTTGCAACTATCGAACTCAGTTTTATCATATATATGCCGGGTTAAACTTAACAGTCAGGCACATCATACTCAATTCATTTCTAACCCATTTACCTTTGAATATATATATGACCTTTTACCATTCACCGCAACAGCCCTTCATGCAATTACAGTGATTTATAAACTGAGTTAAAAACCAAGTTCGCTGCTTCTTCAATCATTTTGTACATTACAAGATCTAGGTACAACTCTTTGGATTTAAACAACAAACTCTACATTAGATTTAAACAGCGCCCTTTCATACATGCCAGTCACACAGTATTAATAGAACTCACCTCTACGCAGAGATTGTAAACTCAATTCCGTGCTGGAAATTGCCATTTAACAATAAAACAATTACTTTAAATTCCATCACTTCAGCAAACAGAGTTTAACCTTCGATTCATTCATTACTTGCCACTGAACTTGGAGTTTGTGAAGATCCATTGAAATTTAATGAAAACAATGCTCCATCATACATTTCATCGTATGCTTTCATACCTTTGAGTATTCAGCTTTTCAACACTATAGATATTTTTTTATGTATACAATCTGTCAATGCTCTATGCGCTCAGTAAATTGACTTCCAACAGAAATTTTCACTTAGAATGGCACCCTATTAATTTGCAAACAGAGATTTTAAGACCATTTTACCCTTAATGATTTGCATGGCAGTTTTCACACAAATAAATGTGATTTCAAGCTCATCGATCATTTCTTCATTAATTCAACAATGCCATGAACTTCAGGAAACAAATATACAATTCCACAATCAACCAATGTATATGAACTGAAACAAAACAATGACTTACAAACTTTGCTGGCCAGATATTCCAATTCTGTGGCCCTTTACAATTGCTGAAGGCTTACAGCCTTGCTGTTAAAGCCTACTCTCAATCTCACAATCTCTCACAATCTCAATGTATTTTTCTCTCAAAACCCCCTCCTATTTATACAATATTAAAAATGATCTAATTTAATTCTTTATCCCTTCAATTCCTCAACAAACCCCTGAATCTCTCAACATCCCTAAAAGATAGAGTCTTATCCCTAAAACTTAGAAACTAATTCCAACTTAGGCTCCCTCATTAATTCTAAATAATCTAGAAACTAATTTCTCTCACATTTACAATTTCTCACAAATAATTAATTATTTACATGAAATTTAATATTTTTTCAAAACATGAAACCCCTTAGCTTAATTAAAATACAAGGTGTTTTTCGGAGCGAATGCTCCTGCATCAGACTCCCCATATAAGAAAATTCATGACCACCTGGTCATAAGTCTGGATAATTATTTCCTCCTGGATCCTAAATTTTATTTTGTAATATTTCCTTGCTTGTCAATTGCTTTAATGCTGTTGTTATCTGCTGTTGTCCTCCAGGTTTCCATATTTTTTGTTGTAGTGCTCCACTTGCTCTGCCTTCCAAGTCTACTACAGTCTTTCTCTTGTTGTCTCTCCTTTTCTTTCTTGCTGCTGTCTTTCTCTGGGATGTTTTTATCATTAACCTCCTTATCAACTTAATTTATCTGTCCAGTATATCCTCTGTCTGTTGATTGTTTCCATCTCTTGATTGCTGAACTCTCATTCTTGCTTGTTGTTCACTTTTTTTGATCGCTTCCTTTTCACCTCATCGTCGTTTTGGTACTTTTCTCGTCACGTTTACATTGTCTTCTTCGCCTTTTTTCTTCGGTGTAAGATCTGTCAATTTCTTCTTGATTATTATTTATGACAACTGCTTTGTCATCCTTCTTCAGCAATCTATCTTGGACATTCATCCTCTGTTCTTCCAACTTTCTCCTTTGAAAGTCTAATTCTCTATATAACTCAATGATTTTACTTGGAGTGGACTTTGGAAATTTTACATGATCTTCCATTTCCTCACATGGTCTTTCTTCTCCTAAATCTTTCTTAACATCCTTCAGTAGATGTTCTTCCTCTTCTTCCAAACCTGCAATCACACACAAATCATTAGTTTTAAAATCACAAGACCTTACAGTCTTATTTAATGCTTCAGTCGTCAAGTCTTCCGGCTGCTTCGAATCATTCATATGATTCAACTCCTCTAGCTCTTCATCACTTTCAAAAAGTAATGGTCCACTTTCTGGTTCACATATCGAAACTTCAACATCTTCTTCAGCATCTTCCTTTTGCTGTAGCTCAATTATTTCGAGCTTCTCTATCCTCTGTTTGGCATCAATAACATGTTCAAGTTCCCTTAGTTCCTTTATCAACTACATATTCACTTGATGATTCCTCTTCTCTTGTAGCCTCTGCCACTTCAGCTTCTTTCTCATGACATAACCATGCTTATGGTCTTCCTCATTTCTTTGCAACATCTCCATTAACACCTCAAGCTGAACTACTATCTCAGCTTTCTCCCTCACATATTCCTCTTTACTTAACTGTCTCTGTATGCCAATTGCCTTGGCATCCTTCTCCTTTTGTCCTCTGCTGTGGTTTATTTCAGAACCTCTGTTACGACTGTCACTAGTCATCATCCTTTCCATCTCTATGAGTTTCTCACTCACTTTACTATGAGTTGCACTAAAGCCTCTTCAACAGCAAGTCCTGTCCTGCCGCCACTTACCTCACCAAGCTCTCCTCACTCAGTCTTTTGACAAGCAATTGGTTCTCTATCTCTGGAACCTCCTTTGAGCACTTCTCTTTGCTCTTCCTGGGCTTCAACTCATCTGCATGTTCTAAGAACACAACTGTTCTCCTTTTCCAATCTCTATTGGAATTACCCAAGGTTCTGCTACATCTCTGTTTTCACTTAGAACTTTCGCTAGCTTCCTTTATATGTAAGCAATTTTAACCACATTGCCTTTTGGGAGTTGCAATAATACTTCAATGCAAAGACTACAATATTTTATTCTTCAAATCCAAATAAAACCATATCATCTTACCTCCAAGATCTTGTCTGATCTTGTCCTCCCATTCACCTGCACTTCAATTACCTTCAGAATTTCATCATTCCTACAAATATGTTTCAGCAAATCTTTATGCTTCCTCTGTACAATTTCTCGATATTCAACTACTGTCAATCAGATTTTAAAATCTGATCCTCTCTTCCAATCTTCTGGCTTTATCTGGAAAACTTCAGCTGTCAGCAATAATTCCTTCTTTGCTGAGTTTCTTCCACTCAGAAATCATTAACAGCTTCTTTCATTACCATCCCTTGATCTCCTTTGCTGAGATACTTCATTGCTGCAACCATCAATCCTCATTCCATTTCTTTGTCAGTAAAACTCAAATCAAAATTAAACAACACAATACCTGCACAATCCAAGTGAATTTCTATTCCCCAACATCGATGTGGATTCTTTTCTGTCTCTGCAATTTTGCGTTACCTGCCTCTAAGAACTTAATTTTTCTTCTCCATTCTCCCAGCTGTACTCTGGTTGCTTGACTGTCAGATTAGAATCTGACCTCCCTTACCTGCATACACATCTCTTCACACATGATTTGATATAAATTTAAATTCAGTCTTCAACGCTTTTCAAGAAACTTCCATTCAGAGCCAAGCTCTGATACCAAATGACGCAGGCCTAAACCTGCATAACCCAGAATATTTATCTCTTGTGCATATCAACATACATCTCAGCATTTTCCCAAATTAAAACCTCTAATAGCTGGCAATTTCAAGTAATCACTTTTGAAAGCGGAAGTATTTAAACATATGGTTCATAAACCAATCAACCTCTATATATGAGAGTTTCCGCTTCATGGAAAATTCATAAGTTTTTAAACCTTTAATCCAACCAAACATTTGAATGTTCCCATAAACAAAACCAATAACTTCTCATTTATATATGACTGGATTCAAGAATGCGCTCTTACTCAACGTGCACACATATCGATTTTATGCTACATATCGTGAGATTTGTTTGATATTAATGCCGGTCCTTTCAGTCATTCAATGCATATCAATGCAATCACTCAAATATCATTTGACTCGTAATTTAAGAATACTTCCAGCAAACAGCGTTTTCACAATTCATCGATTTCAGGCTTTGTTTAAAATCGAATGTCAACAAATAACTGCTTACCTTTATAATTCAGAACGCACCTCCTCCTGTTTCCAGATATTGACTTTCAAACGCTGTTACATCTCTGTGCTAAAGTTTTTAACTTACCCATTCGAATTCTTGCAATAGTCTTCACATCACGTCTTCAGATTCTGGAATTCACCGGCAATCGAACCTTTCGATTCCACTGCACTCTGCAATTGAAAAAATTGACTGGCTTTAAAACCCTTGAATCCATCATACTATCCACGTTTCTCTGCAATTAGATTTCTTCATACTATCTGGCAATCTTTGTGTTTTCCTCAGAAGCTGAGGTTCCATTACAACACGCACTTTTACAAATCGTTACAATTCGTTTGCGCCCAAACTTGGAACAGATTCTGATAGCAAATTATCAAACGGATTGGACTTTCATACCAAGGTGATTACTGAGCCCAATATCGATTTCAGAACTCAACATCGGTTCTTCGTTCAAGACACCCATTGCTCTCAACGCATTCACTGATTTGTTGCAACTATCGAACTCAGTTTTATCATATATATGCCGGGTTAAAATTAACAGTCAGGCACATCATACTCAATTCAATTCTAACCCATTTACCTTTGAATATATATATGATCTTTTACCATTCACCGCAACAGCCCTTCCCACAATTACAGTGATTTATAAACAGAGTTAAGAACCGAGTTCTGCGCTCTTCAATCTGCTTTGTACAAGATCTAGGACAACTCTGCGTTGGATTTAAACAACAAAATCTGCATTGGATTTAAACAGCACCCTTTCATACATGCTAATCACACAGTATCAAGAGAATTCACTTCTACGCAGAGATTGTAAACTCATTTTCATGCTGGACATTTTCATTTAACAATAAAACAATTACTTCAATTCTATCACTTCAGCAAACAGAGTTTAACCTTTGATTCATTCATTACTTGCCACTGAACTTGGAGTTTGTGTAGATCCATTGAAATTTAATGAAAACAACGCTCCATCATACATTTCATCGTATGCTTTCATACCTTTGAGTATCCAGCATTTCAACACGGTAGATATTTTTTTATGTATACAATCTGTCAATGCTCTATGCGCACAGTAAATTGACTTCCAACAGAAATTTTCACTTAGAACGACGCCCTATTGATTTGCAAGCAGAGATTTAACACCATTTTACCCTTAATGATTTGCATGGCAGTTTTCACCCAAATAAATGTGATTTCAAGCCCATCAATCATTTCTTCATTAATTCAACAATGTCTTGAACTTCAGGAAACAAATATACAATTCCTCAATCAACCAATGTATATAAACTGAAACAAAACAATGACTTACAAACTTTCTTTGGCTTGAGATATCCCAGTGCAGCTGGCCCTTTACAATTGCTGAAGGCTTACAGCCTTGTTGTTCAAGCCTACTCTCAATGTCACAAATCTCTCACAATCTCAATATATTTTACTCTCAAAACCCCCTCCTATTTATACAATTTTAAAAGTAATCTAATTTAATGCTTTATCCCTTCAATTCCTCAACAAACCCCTAAATCTCTCAACATCCCTAAAAGATAGATTCTTATCCCTAAGACTTAGAAACTAATTCCAACTTAGGCTCCCTTATTAATTCTAAATAATCTAGAAACTAATTTCTCTCACATTTACAATTTCTCACAAATAATTAATAATATTTACATGAAATTTAATATTTCTTCAAAACATGAAACCCCCTAGCTTAGATAAAATACAAGGTGTTTTTCAGAGCTGATGCTCCTGCATCAATGTATCGGGCCAGGTAGCCTCTGGATCCATCCTTTCTTTGAAAGGTGATATATCCAGTAAATGCCCCTACAGTCGATCTCTGTGCTAGAAATAATTTTTTCTCACAGATCCAGAAGCAGCTGAGTTTTGAGCTTGGAATTTGAATTTGCAGTAGAATTTGGAATTCGAATTTGCGGTAGTTTTCTTGGTGCTAGAGTTGAAATTTCTTTCAACGGATTGCGACTGGAATATGCCCTTGAGGGTAGCTCGAATTATGCTGCATGGAAGGACAGAATGGAGGCGATATTAGATGATAATGGGCTGAAGGAGTTCATAGAGGCTCAGGTCCCAAAGCCTACTGATGCTGCTCAAGTTGAGGCTTGGAAAAAGAAGATGGCGAAATGTCGAAGGATTCTGTTGGAGGGCATGAAGGATCACATTATATCCAGCATGCATGGAAAAGCTTCTCCATACTTGATGTGGAAAGCGTTGATAGATTTATTCCAGAGCAAGAGTGACCAGAGGAAGTTGGCGCTCAAGGATAAACTTAGACACATAAAGATGGAGAAAGGCGACATTATGCCCAAGTACCTCACAAAGTTCATCCAATGCAGGGATGAGATCGGAAGTGTGGGGGTGACTGTTGATGATGAGGAATTGGTGAGCTTGGCTCTCCTTGGTCTTCCGAAGAGTTGGCATGCCTATCAGGATTATGTCAATGGTCAGGAGAAATTGCCAGGATGGGAGCGACTTTGGTCGGATCTTGTGCAAGAGGAGATAAGGCAGAATACCAGAGACAGATCTTCATCAAAGGCATCTGATGAAGAAAATTTCGCTTTGGCTACCAAAGCAAAGAAGAGTAAGAGCAAGAAATCTTCTCATTCCGGTGCGAAAGGCAAGAAGCAGGACATGTCCAAGGTGAAGTGATTTCATTGTCACTGACACGGACATTATGCCACAAATTGTCCGCAGAAGAAGAAAAATAAGCAAGCTGCTGGATCTGCAGCGGGAGAGGCTTTAGCCTCGCAGTTTGAGCTGGATTTTTTGCAGATCGCATGCTTGGTCTCAAGTGTGATGGGATCAGTATGGTTCTTAGACAGTGGTGTGTCTTTTCAAATGACTGGAGATCGAGATCTATTTTTAGATCTGGATGAGAAAGATCTTGGAGTGCACATCGAGATGACCGATGATGGTAGATACAATGCGACCAGTATCGGTACCATTTCCTTTGAGAGGGAGTCTGGTAAACCCTTTGTATTGATGGAAGTGATGCATGTTCCAGGATTGAAGAAGAATCTGATCTCTGTGGTGATGTTGGAAGACAAGGGGTACGATGTTGTCTTCAGCGAAGGAAAGGCTTTCCTGCACAGTAAGACAACTGGAGAAACCCGAAAGATAGGGGTTCGAGTCAAGAACCTTTATTATTTGCAAGTGGATGGCTGCACAGCAATGGCATGCAAGGCGAAAGGAGTGGTGAGCCGAGATGATGGCGAGTTGTGGCACCGGAGATTGGGCCACCTTCACCATGGAGCCTTGAAGATACTGCAATAGATTTCTATTGGGCTTCCTAAGGGCACTCTTGTGCAGTCAGATCAGTGCAAGGGGTGTAACTTGGGAAAATTTGTGAAAGCCACCTTTCACGAGAAGGATAGTCGCGCCACGACGATCCTTGAGAGAATTGACATAGACGTGTGTGGACCTTTCTCAATAGCTTCAACAGAAAAGCACAAGTACTATGCGATCTTTGTTGATGATTTCTCTCAGAAGTGCTAGATCTTCTTCATGCAGAAGAAGAGCGAGACATACTCAAAGTTCTGTGAGTTCAAGGCGCTGGTTGAGAAGGAATCGGGGAAGCATGTTAAGGCTCTTAGGAGCGACAATGGTGGTGAATTCATCTCTGCTGAATTCAAGGACTTTTGCAGCGCAGAAGGAATTCAGAGAGAGCTCATTGCACCTCATAACCCACAACAAAATGGGGTTGCTGAGCAGAAGAACAGAACGATCGTGGGTGCTGCACGGGTGATGTTGCATGATCAGGGCCTACCCCTTCACTTATTGGTGGAGGCATGCAATACTGTAGTATATGTACAGAACCATTGTCCTCACAAGATACTTGGCATGAGTACACCGGAGGAGGCATTTTCTGGTAAGAGACCTGATATTTCCTATTTGAGGATTTTTGGTTCACCTGTCTACATGCATGTGACGAAGGATGCCAGGAAGAAGCTGGATCCGACCACAGAGGTTGGGATATTTGTGGGGTACACTGATACACCCCACAACTATCGTGTGTATTTGCGAGACAGTCACAAGACTGTTGTGTGACGGGATATCAAATTTCAGGAGGAGAAAGCCATGAAGTGTTCGCTTGAGAGGGAGCCACACTTGCATGCAGATGAGGAGCTATTAGTTCCTAAGGATGAGCTTCCAGATGTGGATCAGCCACAAGAGGAAGATCATGGAGTGGAAGAGACCACTCATGCAGCGCCAACCATCAGAGGGCGCAAGCGCACTACAGAAGCTGAGCGACTGGCTCAAGATGCAGAGAAGATTGTAGGACCACCTACAGCACAGCGCAGACAGAGACAGTCACCGGATCGGTACACTGGATACATAGCTCTTGTGAGAAAATGTGTCGTGACAGAGCCATCCTCTTTCGAGGAAGCTGTGGAGGACCCTGCATGGGTAGATACCATGGTGGAAGAGTATGATTCGATTGTCAGAAACAGTGCATGGGAGATTGTCCCAAGACCGGAGGGGAAATCAGTGGTGGGTTCGTGATGGATCTACAAAGTGAAGCAGGCGGCTGACGGGAGTGTGGAGAAGTACAAGGCAAGATTTGTTGCCCGTGGCTTCTCACAAATCGAGGGGATCGATTATGAGGAGACCTTTGCACCTGTCGCAAGGTACTCTTCCATACGGACGATCCTTGCTCTCTCAGCGCAGATGGGGTGGCACATTCATCAGATGGATGTGAAGACTGCGTTCCTCAACGGAGTCATTGAGGAGGAGGTGTACATAGAGCAGCTCGAAGGTTTCGAGATCTTCAGCAGTGAGTCGCATGTGTGCAGACTCAAGAGAGCACTGTACGGGTTGAAGCAAGCACCTCGTGCTTGGTACACACGGATAGACAGTTACTTCACTGGACTTGGATTCTCCAAGAGTGAGGCGGATCCTAACCTGTACCAGATTGTGGTGGAGGGGAAGTTGTTGATCATTGTACTGTATGTAGATGATCTGATTTTGACTGGCGATGAGCAGTTGATACTTTCATGCAAGGAGGATCTTGCACGAGAGTTTGAGATGAAGGACTTGGGCATCCTTCATTATTTCCTGAGATTGGAGATTTGGCAGCGCAGCGGAGGACTGTTTGTTTCTCAGGGCAAGTATGCCCGGGAGATTCTGGAGAGGTTCAACATGCAAGGCTACAAGCCTGTTGACACTCCTCTTCCTGGTGGTTGGAGGAAGGAGGATGCTACTTCAGCGGAGGTAGTGGATGCCACTGTCTATCGACGGTTGGTGGGGTCGCTTATGTATCTGGTCAATACACGACCCGATATATGCTATGCAGTTAACCAGCTTTCGCAAGCTATGGTTAAGCCTACCAAGCTCTTTTGGAAGGCAAGCAAGCATGTATTGCGTTATATTAGAGGCACATCGGGATATGGTCTATGGTACAGACAGGAGGATGGAGCGAAGCTTTCTGGCTTCACTAATGCAGATTGGGCAGGGAGCCCAACGGACTGGAAGAGCACATCTGGAGGAGTTTTCAGCATTGGGTCAACAGCAGTTTCCTGGTACAGCAGGAAGCAGAGATCCGTGGCACTCAGTTCAGCAGAGGCCGAGTACATGGCAGCAAGCTTGGCTGCATGCGAGGCTATTTGGATGAGGAAGATCCTCGTTGGATTGTTCGGGTTGCACTTGGAGCCTACTGTGATTTATTGTGATAAACAGAGTTGCATTAAACTCTCGGCTAATCCAGTATTTCATGATAGATCCAAACACATCGACATCAGGTACCATCATATCAGAGATTGTGTGCAGCGGAGAATCATGTTACTTTCATACATTCCCACGGAGGATCGGGATGCTGATATCTTGACGAAGGCGCTCACCAGGAGAAAATTCGAATACCACAGAGGCAGGATAGGGGTTGCAGATAATCCATATCTTGTTGAGAGGGAGTGTTGAAAATGCAACAAGATGATGGAGCTTAGTGAAATGAAGTCGCCTTCACTAAGTGGGCCAGCAGGCTATTTTTGGCGCAAAGTCTATTTTTAGACATATGGATCATGGTCTATGAGTTGCAGGATGCTATTTATGGATGATTGGTCGAGTTGGTAAAAATATATGGACCTCTATTTTTAGACATTTGGCGGTTTCTATTTTTAGACTGTCGAGCTAAAAATAGAACAGTCAAATATTATTAACCCTTAATAATATTTAGACTATAAACATTATCTTATCCTCTTGGAGCACTTCAGTTTGATGCTTGGATGTGGCACATGCAGCTGACAGAAGGAAATACGCTTTTCCTAAGGGTTAGTTGAGCTATTGCATGGTTGACTTGAGTTAGAACTCATGTGGCAGAGTTTGGTGGAGTTGATGAGACAGTTGGTGGAGTTGTGTTCTGTTTAACTTAGTTGAACTAGTTGTATTTAGTCTAACTGACAAATACACTAGTGATGAGTGGTGTGAATTAATTATTAATTAATTCACTAATTATTAAATCATAAATCAACTAAAGAACACATCAGTTAACTGCAATGCATGGACAATTCAGTGGAGACCAGTGTTAGAGGTGGGTGAAAGGGTGTTATTGAATATCAGTTGTGACCATGATTGTGCATGAGATTTGCACACACATTGATGGAGATTTCCAATGAGGATTACGCAGTTGGAGCTAGTGGGATTCGAAGTTGGATCTCATTCATTACTCACTTAGATTGCGCAGTAGAGGCAGGCAGACTTGTGGAGGAGATTTGAACCCATGACTTGTTCAAATCTCATATAGTTTGTGTGTAACTTTTTGGAGATAATACTGAGTACTTGTGAGGAGTATTGTGCTATGTATTGTTACATGTTCTCCATCATTATAATATACAAATATTTGGGGGTTTTCAGCTATTGCTTTCCCCATTACATCCTGTGTTGATATGTGTGCTTGATTGTGTTTTAATGAGCGCATGCGACTGCTTTCTATTTCCGCATATTGATGATCAATTGTAGAAGAGGTTATGTATTATGCATGAAGCTTAAATAGTGTGTAATCAGGATAATCTCGGTGAATAACTCAGCAAATTATTCAAATTTCTACAGAGACCATGTAGTAGTGACTAAACTTAGTGACTAAATTGGATCAGTTAATAGAACATGTAGTTTAAGAAGCTAGTATTTGAAGGAAGCACTTAGTTCAAATATAACTGACCATGTAGTAGTGACCAAACTAGATAAGATAATAGATCATGTAGTTTTAGAAGCTAGTATTTGAATGAAGCCTCTAGTTAAAATATGGATTGTATGATTTTTTTTATAAAAGAACATAGTTCAAATTATGTTGTATGACTTGTTTATAAAAATTTTAAGTAGATTAAATGAGTAAATAGTAAAGAGTATTGGTGTTTATTGTATATTGTGCTTACTAATTATTATTGTAATAGTAGGTTGATTCCTAAAAGGAATCATCATTTAATGAAGTATTATAGTTTTTCTCTTAGAAACATTTCCAAGTATATCTTCTATTTCATGTGAAAAAGGTGAACCACTTAAGTGCATGATCTACTTCAGTGCAATGGATGTTCTACTTCATTGGAGTGACCTAGAAAATGACTAGCTTCACCGCACTAGAAGAGGGGAGCTATACAAATTAGTAGCTAGAAAAGGTTGTCACCTAATGTTATATTTAAAAATAACGAAATAATAGTTACATTAACATATTAAAATAATAATAACTAGCATTTGCACCACATGTTTCAAAAGAAACGCCTTAAGGAAATAGCATGAGAAATATTCGCATAGAAGAAATAAGATTTTTCGTGAAGGAATGAAAGGAAAATTCTGCTTCCATGGAAACAGGTCGTGGAGGTTTCAAAGATATTCTTGATAAGACTTATCAACGAGAAAATGTTGTTTTAGATATTGAAATAAGAAATTGGGGATGAAAACATATATGTAAACCAACATAATCTGTTCACATATATAAAAAGTTTGTTATAGATATTGAAATAGAAAATTGGGGTGAAAATCCTTTGGTGATTGATACTCATCTGAAAGAAGCATGAAATGAGCATGTCACTCAAATAAGATATTTTAAATACATTCAAGTAAAATCTATCTAGCATAGATGTAAATAAAGAGAATTTTTATTAAATAAATAGAGTTTAATCCAAGTTCATCTACATATGCCAATTGCATTCATCACTTAAGAGCAGTAAAAAAAAATTATTGAGAAAACAAATCCAACACATTTGTAGAGAAAATTATAGCACACTGTCACATTTTTCTTATTAGATTTAAATGCTACTATATGCAACAACGATGGATTTCATCACTTAGAGAAGTAAAAAAAGGTTTAATGAGAAAACAACTCCAACACATTTGTAGAGAAAATTGTAACACACTATCACAATTTTATTATCATAACAAAATTCTCTTAGCTTATTTTTAATTGATGAAGAGTACAGAATTTTTAGGGTGTTGTTCTATGTGCACTAAAGTTCAGATGATGTCCATCACAATGTATAGGGTTCATTGTAACCATGGATATATTCTGTAAGTTGTTGTGATTTTTTTCATTCGACTAAAACATAGTTTTGGTTGTGACCTAGTTATCACGTTTCAAAACTTTTTTATCATCTCAAATCCTTATAGAATTAGATATATTATGTGAGCTAATGTGTTGTTTTTTTTGTCACAATGATTCAAAAATCAGTTATTATACCATAATATTGAATTTCTCGCTCGAGAGTAAATTGAGTGGTTATTGTTAGAAGCGGAGTAAATTGAGCGTTACAAATTGTTGTATAAGATGAAAAATTATGGATTTCATAACATATATCTATTTTGAATTGACATCATGCATCTAATATGATCCATTTCAACTGAGAACGTCAATAGATCACTATGTCAATGATAGCTTGTGACATCCATAGCCATTTTCTTTGATTATGGATGAGGTTGCAAACTAATAACTTGTGAAATCCCTAACAATTTTCTTTGATTGTGGATCAAGTTTTATGATAAAACTTGTACAAAAAACCCTAAGGATTTAGTGAGTATTTTCTTTTTTAAGATTTGTTTGGAATTGAAAAATAATACAAATATAAAAGCTAAAATTATGTAGTGAAAATTTTGTTTAAAATTTCATAATAAAATATGGAGCATGTATGACATCATATAATATGAAAAATTGTTTATGATTATAAAGTAAAAAACATGTGAGATTTTTTAGCTATAATTAGGCAATTAAAGATATGTATATAGTTTGTTTTGAACAGAAGAAATTTGATATTCATTAGCAAACAAGAAATCCAAAAAAATATGTATATAGTTACAAAGTGTTATGTAGTTAAAAACTATTACAATTAAGTAATTAAAGGTAGATTTAGTGTTATTTATTAAATTAGAATTGTGAAATAATTTGGAAATTTTTAAAAAATCACATATTTAAAAAAAATCGTTATTAATTTAAGTTTTTATATATTTAGAAATAATACTCATGAATAATAAAACACTTGTAACATAAATAATATATAACAAAATAGCTATGTATTTTTGGATTAATAAAATAGTTGTAACAAAAATAATATAGAACTAGAAAAACCACATTCTGCATGAATACGATCAGTGAATACCATGGGTTGTTTTTATAGTTTATTATTATTAGACATATTAATTTTCCCCTTTAAATAAACTACATTCTACATGAATACATTGGGTCAATACCATGGGTTGTTTTTATAGTTTATTATTATTTTATTATTTTTACTTTTTATTGTATTTTGATTTAGTTAAAATGTCCACTACAGTATGTCAATCCTTTTATTTAATTTACTTTTACTTTTTATTTTTGTGTAATTTGACATAGTATCACCAAAAACCTAAATTCAATCTAACTTATTAAAGGAGTTCCTGCCGTTCGAAAAATATTCTGTCTGCGGCAACGAATTCGGGTGACTTCAAAAAAGTCAGTGCTGGGTTGTCGTATGACGCACTACTAGTTTAGTATAACACGGACTATGCACATGTCGCGATCATCCGGATGACCATCACATAGCCATTCATCCATGAGATGCATTCCCACAAATTTGAAATTTGGATTTTATTTGGCGCCCTACTTAAATACTCTGTTTCAATATTCGGAATATTTGAATTTTATTTGGCGCCCTCCATAAATACTCTTCAATATTCAAAATGTGCTTCGCTAGGCTTCAATATTTAGAATACGCTCAAAACCAATTCCGTCATTAAACCTGCAGCTAGGTGCAGCTCTGGCGCCAAAATACTCCTCATATTTGGAGACCTCATGGGTCCGTTGCCGCCATAAATGAAAACAGAAGAGAATATGTAAGATGTTTGGGCTCCATTGGAGTGTGTCCTGGAGAAGTTAAATTTTGAGGATTGCATAGTTCAGATTGAGCGCTTGTAGACAATGGAAGCCAAAGTTGGAGGCCGTTAACGAGTTTCGACTGAAGCTTAGGGATCTGATGCTGCAAGAATATTTTCCAGCTCAAGCATCAATTTTCTTCAGGTGAGCTCCGACTATTAACGAAATTAAGAAATTGCTATTGCTTCTAGGGTTTTTTTTTACTCTGGTTGGGTTTTGACGCTTTTTTTTTTTTCTCTGGTTGGGTTTTGAAAGCGATGAAAATGAGGAGATGTCCTCCACTCCTTTGAAGGATTTCGAAAAGCACTGCTCTTCAGCCAAAAGCAGCGGGAGGAAGAGGGTGACTTCGTACAGAGGTATCAGGTTGAAGAGGTTCGAGATCCTCTAAAGGACAAACTAAACTTTTCCGATCACTAGTCTTCTGTCAACGATTCAGCTTATTATAAATACATAATAAGCCGGCAAACTAGTGGTTTCAGTCTGTTGAACTTTTTTTTTGTTAGCAACCTAAAACTCTTTTTGTGATATTTGATATTATACCCGCTTGATATTATCATGAGCTTATTAGTCTGTTGAATTTTTTTTTGTTAGCAACCTAAAACTCTTTTTGTGATATTTGATATTATACCCGCTTGATATTATCATGAGCTTATTTCACAGATATTGGATGAGCATGTTATTTCCAAACTTATCCTGTGTATCACATAAAAACAACGATTCAGAAAAATATTATGGTAGTTAAAAAATTATGGTAATTTCTTACACAATTTTTACTCTTATTGATTTTGCTGCACAGAGTAGAAAGCTCAAACTCTTTAACACTTAGCTACTGATTTTTTACCCAAAACATGCTATCTCCAAACTTATCCTGTGTATCACATGAAAACAACTATTCAGAAAAATGGCAACGAGATTTGATATGACGATTCAGAAAAATATTAACGAGATTTGATATGACCTTGTGCGCTGGTGGAGGATTAACGAATTTAAGCATCAGATTTTGGTGATTTTTTTCACACGTATTTTACTTTTAGTGATTTTGTGCACACTGTAGTTTAGCACTGGTTATTTTAGGTAAAGAATTAGAGTAGTTTCTCACACAATTTTTATTAGATTAAAGAATTTAATTGTGATTTTACACACAATTTTTGCTCTCAGCGATTCTCTGCACATGGTAATTGAGCACATGGTTTTATAATTTTAAGTAAAGAATTATGGTAGTTTATCATGTCAGTAGTTCACAAATATTTGATCATGTAAATTTTTAAGTAAAACATGTTATCTCCAAACTTATCATGGGTATCACAAAAAAATAATTATTCTGAAAAATATTATCAAATATATATATATATATTAAAATCTAACTAGATTTGATATTACCTGATATTTGTGGAGTTTGGTGGAAGATAAACTAATTTAATGTATTCATCCATACTCATTTCATATGCCTTAAATTTGTTTAGGGTTATTTATTTTAAATTAATTTAATATATTTATTGATACTCATTTTATATACTTAAATTTGTTTAGCAGCATTTATTTTAGCATGTGATTTTGGTGATTTGTAGCATAAAATTTTCTTTTAGTGATTTTCTGCACATAGTAGTTTAGCATATGGTTTTATAATTCTAGCTAAAGAATTAGTTTAGCATATGGTTTTATAATTTTAGCTAAGAAATTATGATAGTTTCTCACACAACTTTTATTCTTATTGATTTTGTGGCACATGGTAGTTTAGCGCATGGTTTTATAATTGTAGTGAAGGAATTGGGATTGTAATATATTTCAATTTAACATATTAAATGATTTTATGATATCATATATATCACATTGTAAAATATGAAGATTGATAATAAAAATTAGAGGTACTGAACTAAACAATTAGTTAGTTTTCCTAATTTTCAAGAGTAAATGTGTGTAATATGTCATTGCCATTGCCTCTATTTTCTGTTTCTTAAGAATATTTTTATGTTTACATTTATATTTATATTTTAAGATTTTACTAAATTTTGGTGTGGATTTAAAAATAGGAAAATGCATTCTAAGTTAAAAAAAAGGCATTAAATTAATTTAAATCTAAGTTTCTTTCCATTGTTATTTAATATTTTCTGTATTTTTTTGCTCAATAAATTAGAAATCAATTTTTACTTAATAGTTGAGATTTTGTGTTTATTATTAAAGATTGAAACCCAATACCATTTATCCATCATCCAAGCAGTGTTACACAACTTCTCCAAGCCAGAAAAAATTAATTGTGGTTTTACAATATAGATATAAGATTACATAGTTTTCTAAATGGGCTAACAAATAGGAGTGTGCTCTTCTAAAAATATGGCCAAAATGATATGTACTTTTCTAATGGACATCAAAAGATGATATGTCCTTCAAAGTTAAAGTTGTTTATGGAGTAAATATAAAGAGGTTTATATATATATATATATATATATATATATATATATATATATATATTTACCATAATTTTACCATAGTATTTGGCCCATAGGCTTGGTATATAATTAGATGTTGATTTCTAATCTTTTCATATATTTTTATTTATTTACCATACCTCTTTATAACTCTTTTATAAATATGGTATTTGGGGCATAGGCTTGAGCTATATATATATATATATATATATATATATCTTTTTCGACTTTTTGTAAATATAAAGAGGTTTTTAGCATAAATATAAAAAGAGGTTTTATTTATTTACCATAACTTTTGTTATGGTAAATATTAAATAACAATGGAAAGAAACTTAGATTTAAATTAATTTAAAGTTTTTTTTTTTTACTTAGAATGCATTTTCCTATTTTTAAATCCACACCGAAATTTACGTAAAAGCTTAAAATATATATATAAATGTAAACATAAAAAGATTGTTAAGAAACAGAAAATAGAGGCAATGGCAATGACATATTACACACATATTTACTCTTGAAAATTAGGAAAACTAACTGATTGTTTAGTTCAGCACCTCTAATTTTTATTATCAATCTTCATATTTTACAATGTGATATATATGATATCATAGAATCATTTAATATGTTAAATTGAAATATATTACAATCCCAATTGCTTAACTACAATTATAAAAGCATGTGCTAAACTACCATGTGCCACAAAATCAATAAGAATAAAAATTGTGAGAAACTATCATAATTTCTTAGCTAAAATTATAAAACCATATACTAAACTAATTCTTTAGCTAGAATTATAAAACCATATGCTAAACTACCATGTGCAGAAAATCACTAAAAGAAAATTTTATGCTAACAATCACCAAAATCACATGCTAAAATAAATGTTGCTAAACAAATTTAAGTATATAAAATGAGTATCAATAAATATATTAAATTAGTTTAAAATAAATGACCCTAAACTAATTTAAGGCATGTGAAATGAGTATGGATGAATACATTAAATTAGTTTATCCTCCACCAAACTGCACAAATATAGGTAATATCAAATCTGGTTAAATTTTTAAATATATATATATATGATAATATTTTTCAGAATAGTTGGTTTTTTGTGATACCCAGGATAAGTTTGGAGATAACATGTTTTACTTAAAAATTCACATGATCAAATATTTGTGAACTACTCACATGATAAACTACCATAATTCTTTACTTAAAATTATAAAACCATGTGCTCAATTACCACCTGCACAGAATCGCTGAGAGTAAAAATTGTATGAAAAATCACAATTAAATTCTTTAATTGAATAAAAATTGTGTGAGAAACTACTCTAATTCTTTACATAAAATAACCAGTGCTAAACTACAGAATGCACAAAATCACTAAAAGTAAAATACGTGTGAAAAAAATCACCAAAATCTGATGCTTAAATTCGTTAATCCTCCACCGCACAAGGTCATATCAAATCTCGTTAATATTTTTCTGAATCGTCATATCAAATCTCGTTACCATTTCTCTGAATAGTTGTTTTCCTGTGATACACAGGATAAGTTTGGAGATAGCATGTTTTGGGTAAAAATTCAGTAACCAAATATATGTGAAGTACGGACATGATAATATCACGCGAGTACTTAAGTCTTCTCAAAAAGAGTTTGAGCTTTTTACTCTGTGCAACAAAATCAGTAAGAATAAAAATTGTGTGAGAAATTACCATAATTTTTTAATTAGTATAATATTTTTCTGAATCGTTGTTTTTCTGTGATACACAGGATAAGTTTGGAGATAACATGCTCATCCAATATCTGTGAAATAAGCTCATGATAATATCGGGCGGGTATAATATCAAATATCACAAAAAGAGTTTTAGGTTTCTTAAAATAAAAAATAAAAAGTTCAATAGACTGAAACCACTAGTCTGCTGGCTTATTATGTATTTATAATAAGCTGAATCGTTGACAGAAGACTAGTGATCCGGAAAGTTCAGTTTGCCCTTTCGAGGATCTCGAACCTTTTCAGCATGATACCTCTGTACGAAGTCACCCTCTTCCTCCCGCTGGTTTTGGCTGAAGAGCAGTGCTTTTCGAATTCCTTCAAAGGAGTGGAGGAAATCGCCTCATTTTCACCACTTTCAAAGCCCAGCCCAGAGAAAAAAAAAAGCGTCAAAACCCAACCAGAGTAAAAAAAAAAAAAACCCTAGAGGCAATAGCAATTTCTTAATTTCGTTAATAGTCGGAGCTCACTTGAAGAAAATTGATGCTTGAGCTAGAAAATATTCTTGCAGCATCAGATCTCTAAGCTTCAGTCGAAACACGTTAACGGTCTCCAACTTTGGCTTCCATTGTCTGCAAGCGCTCAATCTGAACTGTGCAATCCTCAAAATTTAACTTCTCCAGGACACACTCCAACAGAGCCCAAACATCTTACATATTCTCTTCTCTTTTCATTTATGGCGGCAGGGGACCCATGAGATCTCCAAATATGGGGAGTATTATCTCCAAATATGGGGAGTATTTTGGCGCCGGAGCTGCACCTAGCTGCAGGTTTAATGGTGGAATTGGTTTTGAGCGTATTTTGAATATTGAAGCCTAGCAAGCACATTTTGAATATTGAACAAGAGTATTTACAGAGGGCGCCAAATAAAATTCAAATATTCAAAATATTGAAACAGAGTATTTAAGTAGGGCGCCGAACAAAATTCAAATTTCAAATTTGTGGGAATGCATCCCAATGATGAATGGCTATGTGATGGTCATCCGGATGATCGCGACATGTGCATAGTCCGTGTTATACTAAACTAGCAGTGCGTCATAGAACAACCCGGCACTGACTTTTTTGAAGTCACCAAAATTCGTTGCCACTATTCCGAACGGCATCTATTACCGGGGAATCCTCCGGCTGTTTATGAATATTTCTTAATGAGAAGATTTTGTGTGATCAGTAAAAAAAACAATGTATTCACCATAGCCATTTTTAATACTGTTAGATGCTCTGACCTCTCTTACCCAGGTCTACCCTGTGAAGCCGAATTTGTAATTGCTTGATCCGTTTTTTCCTTTCCAATTCTGCTTTATTTTTCCTGGCCGTGTCTGCACTGCTACCGCGCCCTTTACTTACCATCTTTTGAATTTTAAAGCTTTACTTTATTAATATATATTATGAAATTCTACAAGAAAACATTTTTTTAATCAAATTTTTTCAAACTTGAAATTCAACGTACAATCATATTTCTAATGAAACTTATGTTATTCACTCAACTATGTAAAACTTGAAAATCATGACGAGAAATCCATCATGTTGCCAGAATAAAGCTTAAAGTGTGGGATCTTACAGAATTTTCCTTTCCATCTTGAAGAATTTTTCTTACCTATCTATTGTATCAATGCAAAGTATAGTTGCCGAAATTTTTTCTTCTGCAATGTATTGTAAAATATCAAACACAACCAATAATGTGTAAAAAGAAGGCAGATTGTGGGAACAAATCTTAAAATTTCCCTTTCAGCTATTTGAAATCAACTTTTGCAATATAATGTAAAATACCAACACAATCAGTGATGTAAAAATGGAAATGGTTTATGTTAATAATGTCCTAACAAGAAGGCAATGGTTTATGTTGAAGAGATCCGCTTAGAAAATAAAGAGGTGTAAATAAACAAACTTTTTCTTCTGCAATATAATGTAAAATATCAAACACAATCAATAATGTGTAAAAAGAAGGTACATTATAGGAAAAAATCTTAACATTTCCCTTTTCAGTGTTTGAAATCTACTTTTGCAATATAATGTAAAATATCAAACACAATTAATAATGTGAAAAAAGCAATGATTTATGCAATAATGTCCTAAAAAGAAGACAATGGTTTATGTGGAAGAGATCTACTTCAAAAAGCTAATAGTAAGAACAAATCTTACAATTCCGCTTACCTTTGTTTGAAATTTTCTTCTACAATATAAGGAAAATTATCAAACATAATCAATATTGTTGTAAAAAGAAGGCAATGGTTTACGTTGAAAAGATGCCCTTAGAAAAAAATGAAACTTATAAAAAACTCGTTCTCTTAACCAATCTTAGAATTCCCCTTTCTAAATTTTGGTCAATTCCTGCTACCCTAATCATGGATGGTCTAGGTTGAAGACATCCACCTAGGAAATAAAGAAACCCAGAAAAAGGTCATTGTTAAAACAAATCATAGAATTAAATTTCTAGCAATTTTCGCTAGTCCTAATTATGAATGGTCTAGGTTGAACATCAACCTAGAGAATAAAGAAATAGAAAAATTGATCATGCTCACAACAAATTTTAGAATTACCCTATAGAAATTTAGAGCAATTCTCGCTAGCTCTAATTAGGCGATCAAATTGGCTAGCCCTAATTACACGATCGCATGAGGGTTGCATAACAAATTTACTTCTAGACTTGTCTCCTTAAATAAACTATATTCCACATCAATACCATGGGTCAATACCACGATTTGTTAAAACAAGGAGTAAAATAAAATAATTTTACTTCTATTTTATTTTAATTAATTATTTTATTTTATTTTATATTTTACTTTTATTTTTATGTAATTTGACAAATTTACTTTTAGACTTGTCTCCTTAAATAAACCATATTCCACATAAATATCATGGGTCAATACCATGGTTTGTTAAAACTAGGAGTAAAATAAATTAATTTTAACTCTATTTTATTTTAATTATTTATTTTATTTTATTTCTTATTTTTATGTAATTTGACCGTGTCAAACATCTCTTCCATGGAGTATCTTAGCTCAATGAACATGTCACCAGCCTAGATCCATCTTCACTCTGGATCTATCAAGCGCCGAGAGGGATCAAATCTCTTGTCACATCCATCTACTACTTTTACCTTAGTAAAGAATTTTTTTTTTTTTTTTTAATATATATAAACATACCATAAACATTACAGGATTCCATTTATATATTCATAGACTACAGTTATAATATTCGACAGACCATAAATCATTGCTAGTCTAATGCTCCAGAGCGCAAATCAATTTTCAACTAACTTAATGTATAAACAATTGAAAGGAAAAAATACACGGGTAAGTACGCTTGGGTTTATTGGTATTAACATAAATGCAATCGATTACAAGCATCACCGTAAGATTTGATTTATTTCTCGATCAGTCGAGATCTTGGGTTATCCGCTAGACGAGACTTATTGGTTTCCCATCGTATCTGTTCATTAATCCCATATCTCATTTGGAAATTAAATACTCTGCCACATGGCTTCTTGCTCTACTGGCTAGGGGTACAGATGTCACCCTTCAAATTTCTGGTGGTACAAGGAGTTAGAGTTGAGAGCTAGTGGTGTAATCGAGTCTCGATTTCCGCAGAGAATGCGAGGGAAAGATGCCAAGGAGGTTTCTGTCTGCCGACCTTGTCTCACAATACTAATGCTCGTTCATGGCGCACTGCTCATCTCGGCTCCTTTCTGTTGCATGGCTTTTCCTAGCTTGGAGGTAGGCAAGTCACTGCTCAACTCTTGTTTATCTTCCAGTTGTTTTGCTATATGAAGTCCTACCGATTTTTCTTGTTCTCACTCAAATCTTTTGGGTGTGGCCCTGTAAAAAGGGTTTCAACTTACAGGTTTACCTTTGTCAAACATGGCAGAGGTTAAGAGCTTCTATTCGCGGTCTTGAAACTCCAGATAAGCTCTGCCTTTGTCTCAGCAGGTATGGCCGCCTTCAGCATTGATTATTTCCTCTTTGGTTTTCTGTTTATGATTGAACCTCCCAACTCCAAGTTAGGCACATTTAAACTTCAATGCTCCAGGACTTCGGCTTATAATCCTCTAAGCCCTTGTTTCTTTTCTGAAGATGACAGGTTATGCAGAATTAATTCTCCCTTTCCAGGCACGTTCCAGAGAACAATCCTTTTTCTTCTTATGTAAATCTACTTGCCCATTTTACAACTTATCCATCAACTGGTTCTCAGAATTTCTAACAAGTTTTGCTTGTATTTGCAGGTGAGATGGTCAGGCTAAGCCTTCCTTCTACTAAGCGAAATTTCTAGTTTATTCTAGTGGCTGAAATGACTATTCTCTCATTTGCACAGGTACTCCACCGCTCACAAATGCATGAAGTCGTGGCATGCATTTATCTAGCATGTTAATTGGGTTACTAATTACCAAGCCTAGGGTTTTATTTAGCCACAGAGAGAGTTTGTTAACTTTTCTTCTCTGAGCCTAGTCTCAGTGTTAATTTGTGTGTACAGGGTGATAATTTGCTACAAAAACGATGTATTATTCTTTGACTACAAACTGTTATGGCCAAGTCCCTTGGCTGTAGAATTGTTATTCTAGAATGTGTTGTACTAAACTAATTTCTTTGCAGCTCGATATATATATATAATTCCTTCTCCTTTAAAATTATCACATGCATGGCTATAATTTTTCTGTAACCTACGCATGACCTTGCATTTATTTTATTTGACTATCAACCTGAATTCTTGTTTGGGTTCATTTGGAATGTTTACATAGTGATGATAGAGTAAAGGCATTGGTTCGAATACTCTCAACTACCTTCTTGGGGTTTATTCCTTTGGCACGGTTAATTTTAATGTTCCTTTTCTATTGAACAACTACTGGTTTCGGCCATGTCTTTAACAGGCCGAGTAATATTTTGATATAGTTGCATTGTTATGAGCATGTATCCGTAAAGAGTTTCTTGTTTACTTCGATAGCAGTATTCATCTATCTTAAATTTTTTTATAGCGCTGTATGCTCTTGTTGCGGGTATCCTGTGATTTCTCATAATTCTAACTTAAGATAGAATGTTTTAGGTATCGATTCTCACCTCTTTCTCTGTTAAAACAATTTGATTGTTCAGTTTACTTAGACCTTTCAGTACCGACCGCCGTTTTAGGGCCGCGTATAGTCTCTGGTAAATGAACAGGAGCGGGTAGGGTTTTCAACCCAACCCAGCTCTATAAGTTTCGTGCTGGGTTCTCGACCCTGCCAAGAAGAATTAGAAACTCTATTTGGATAGCGCATGTATTATTGTTTTCTGTTGCATGCATAACAGTTAACTACTGGTTCTTTCTTGTTTATCCAACATCCATGATTACTTATTGTTTTCTGTGACTATCTTGTTCTCTTTTTTTTTTTTTACGCCCAATGCATTTGAATGTATATATATTTATAAAACCCATTTAGTATTTTGTTTAGAACTCCTATAATAAAAAAATACAGTCATTCCTTACATTCTTCTGCTAACTACATTGAAAACGATTCATATACATAAAAAGGATTTATTTCTACTGAGATTACATTTTCAGGCTATCTGTTAATCACGGGTCAATTACCCAAGGAATATTTCCACATACAAATATTAAGCGCATAACCTTTCCTCCTTTCCTCTAGTCAACTGAATAAACATCATAGTAGTCTAAACTGATAAACAGTGATTCCTGTAACATAAAATTTAAGTCTTTCTGAAGTACTTATCTGATAGGAAATGAATGCTCTCAAAACTATGGTCCTCCCAACCATCAAGGGAGGCAATGACGTCCTCCGCTTGCCCCCTAGCTCTAGAATTCAGTCGGTGCCATGGGAACAATGGATAAACCTTCTGTTTTGACCTCTGGACGACCAATCCAGCCACAGACAGACAATCTGGATAGAAGGTTTGCAGAAGTTGTTCTCAACTGGTTTTCCACCTAGCTCTAGAGAATACTTCACCTTCTCTTCTTTTTCCAGAAAATTCACAGAACCCCTATCCCTCTCCTGGGATTTTCTTTTATCCCTGGAGCTTAGGTAACTATTTTCCAACTGTTCACAACCACTTCCTATTCTTAGAAAATTTACCAACAGTTTAAGATATTCACTTTCCATTTACTAACTTAGTAATTCAAAGTAAAATGGTGTTTTTGAGTTTCCTTTGCCAAAATAAAATAAACAAATAATAAAGTGAAAAAATTGTCTTTCAATTAAATTCATGCTAATTAGCTCTTAATGAGGCTGTCACATCTTCCCCCCCTAGAAGTAACACCATCCTCGGTGTTTCAATCCATGTCTACAAAGAGCTCCGGGTATGCTTCCCGCATAAACTTTTCATCTTCCCAAGTAGCTTCGTTCAATCCAAAGTGCTTCCACTGCACTTTCACCTGAACGACTATTCTTTTACGGAGCTCAATTTATCTTTTATCAAGTATACGTTGCGGCTCTACCAGAAACTCTCTGTCCGGTTCTACCTGAAAAGAGCAAGAGTGTATCCGAATTAGTATTCTTACATGTATTTGAGTATTCAAATTAGGATTATCCCTATTTTTCTTCCTACCTGAATATTTTGCCAATGGATTACGTGTTTTTCATCATGCACATATTTTTTTAATAGAGATACATGGAATACATTGTGTACTCGGATATGACTGGGCAAAGCCAGCCTATAAGCTATGGGTCCTATTCTTTCCAATATTTGGAAAGGACCACAGTACCGAGGAGCTAGTTTGGCACAAGAGGTCCACCTCATAGTGCTTCTTTTAGGCTTAATTCTTACGTATACATGGTCTCCTATCCCATATTCCCGGTAGGATCTTTTCTTGTCTGCAAAAAACTTTTGCCTATCTTGTGCAACTTTTAAATTCTACCTTATTCTCTTTACCTCAGCTTCCATCTCCGCCAACATTTCAGGTCCCAATAGTAATTTTGTTTCAGGACTACTCTAGTTTATAGGTGTGCCACACTGCCTGCCATATAGCGCTTCAAATGGGCTCATTTTTAAAGATTCTTGATATCCGTTGTTATAAGTGAACTCCACAAGATGCAGATAATCTTCCTATTTGACTGGCTACTGCATTACATACATGCGCAGCATATCTTCCAGAACTTGATTTACTCATTCTGTTTGCCCATCTGTTTGTGGGTGATAGGCTGTGCTGAAGTGTATCTGTGTTCCCAGTCCAGAGAACAAGGTCTTCCAGAATGTGGAGGTGAACTTGAAATCTCGATCTGAGATCACAGTCTTTGGTATGCCATGCAGTCGAAAAATTTCGTTCATGAATATGTCTGCAATTTGTACAGTCTTGTAAGTGGACTGCACAGGTATGAAGTGGGCAGATTTGCTTAATCTGTCCACCACTACCATAATCGAATCATTCTGCCTCTTTGTCCGGGGTATACCTATGATGAAATCTAGAGAGATGACTTCCCATTTCCACTCAGGAATGGGTATAGGCTGCAATAGCCCTGCAGGGTGTTGATGCTCCACCTTAACATGATGGCATTCCAAACATTTGCTTAGATATTCTGCAATATGCTTACGCATGCCTGGCCAATAATATACCTTTCTTATTGCAACGAGCATCTTTTGATACCCCGGGTGACCAGCGTAATTGCTGCGATGAAACTCATTAAGAATTAACTCTTTAAGGTTCGCACGATTCGGCACATAGATTCTTCCGCGAAAGGTCATCATTTGATCTTCATTTCTTCCCCATTCTGATGATTTGCCTTGCTTCCTATCCTCTTCCATTTGTTGCCATAGGAATTTGTACTCAGGGTCCTTCTGGGCTTCTTCTTTTAACTAATCTAACAGTTGGCTTTCTGTTTGACTGAAATACATTGCATAAATTCCATGCAATTTTCTACTCAAAGCATCCGCAACACGATTTTCTTTTCCTTTAACGTGCTGTATATCCATATCAAATTCACTCAAGAAGGCATTCCATCTGGCCTGTCGGGAATTTAAATCTGCTTGCTTGAAATAATTGGTCAGGCTACTATGGTCGGTTTTAAGTATAAACCTTTTGCCCAGTAGATAATGCCTCCATACCCAGAGGGCATGTACTACTGTAGTAAGCTCTAAATCATAAGCAGAATATTTTTGCTCATATTCCTTCAGCTTCCTCGACTCATATGCTATTACTTTTCCTTCTTGAGTTAATACTGCACCAACTCCTTCCTTGCTAGCATCAGTACACACCACATAATCCTTATTGGGGTCAGCCACCCTCAAAACCGGTGTTGTGGTTAGAAGCTGTTTCAGCTTCTCAAAACTGTCCTGGCATTCCTTCATCCATTTGAAAGACTTTCTTTTCTTTTGCAAGGACGTGATAGGATAGGCAATCTTAGAAAACCCTTCGATGAACTGCCTGTAATATCCCGCCAGACCCATAAATGATCTGATGTCTGCCACATTCTATGGTACTTGCCATTCCATGATAGTTTTAATCTTTTCAGGGTCCACAGCTATTCCTTCTGTTGTCACAACATGACCCAAGTATTGGATTTCTGATTTAAAGAAATCGCACTTGCTGAATTTAGCATAAAGCTGATGCTTCCTTAGCATTTCCAATACTATCCTCAAATGTTCCTTATGTTCTTCCTCGCTCTTTGAGTAAATCAATATGTCATATATGAAGATCAGTACAAAGTCGTCTAGAAACTGATGAAAAATGCCATTCATCAACCTCATAAAGGTTGCTGGTGCATTTGTCAATCCGAAGGGCAATACCACAAAATCATAATGCCCATATTTGGTGCGGAACGCTGTTTTGCAAATGTCCTCATCCTTGATTCGAATCTGATGATATCCAGATCTTAAGTCTATCTTAGAGAACACTTTAGCCCCTCTTACCTGATCGAAAAGGTCATCGATCCTTGGTAAAGGGTACTTACTTTTAACAGTCAGGTTATTAAGCTGCCTGTAATCCATACACATATGTAATGTTCCGTCTTTCTTTTTAACGAAAAGAATGGGCGCTCCCCATGGAGACACACTTGGGCGGATATAACCCTTGTCTAACAGTTCTTGTAATTGTATCTTCAGTTCTGTTAACTCAGGTACACTCATTCTATAAGGGGCTCTTGATACTGGTGAGGCTCCCGGTAATAATTCAATAGTAAAGTCAATATCTCTTTTAGGTGGCAATCCAGGAATTTCTTCTAGAAATACATCCAGAAATTCCTGTACCACAGGGATATCTTCCATTATTGGAGCTTTTTCCTTGGCGTCTGAATAACCTACCTGAATGGCATACAGTTGGCATCCCTTGCGGATACACCTACCCATCTGGTTTGCTGTGATGGGTCGTATTTGTATAGGTTTTTTAACCCCTTGAATTTCTTTTCGTACTCCATCTTGCATTCAGAAAGAAATAATCTTTTCCTTGCAGTCTACTACTACCCAGTGTTTCTCCAACCAGTCCATACCCAGTAATACATCATAAGACCCTAGTGGAAAAATATTCAAATCCACTTGTAGCTGTTGTTCTGCCACTTCTAATACACAGTTAGGAACTTTAGCTGTTACCTTTCGTTTTCCGCCAGTAGCTAGCTATACTAGCCAAGATTTCTTATACTTCTGTTCCTTTAATTTACATGTTTCAATTAATTTGGAACTTAAATAACTCAGAATTTCTCCAGGATCTACCAAAATTGAAACAGGTTTAGATAGTAAGATACCTTCTAGCTCAATCATGGTAGGCTGAAAATCAGCCTGCCGATCTTCCAAGGCTGCATTGATACGAGGTACGTTTCGCGCCACGTCCCCCACTATGGATGCTTCCTGAAAATTTGCTACTGTCTCACTTTTATTCCACCGAGGACAGTTTTTATAGTAGTGAGCTTCCCCACAGCCCCAACAATGTAGAGGAGGTTTAGGATTCTATCCTTGATCTGGTTTGCTGGATGCTTCTGTGGGTCGCTCTTCAGCTGGCCACTTGATTCTTTGATGATTTTTACCAAACTGTTTAATGATAGAGCTTCGTTCTGTGCTTTTAAAGTTGTTGTTTTTACAACCTTTAAGTGTAGAATTATTCTTCTGATGTTTCTTTGGCTGCCAGCTCCTTCCCCCGTCAACCTTGGCCTTACTTTGCTGATAGCATAGGCGTGCTTTTCGGATGGCTTCATCCATGGTCGGAGGGTTAAAAAATTATATCCGCTCCCTCATATGAGCAGGTAAGCTACTTAAAAATCTCTGTACCTTGGCTTTCTCTTCTCGGAGATAAGGTACATAACGGGGAGGTGAATTTTGTAACATAATCATCCATGGTCATTTGCCCCAACCGAAGATCATGGAACTCCTTAGCCTTGTCATCGTAGAATACTTTTGTCAGATATTTATCTTTAAAATACTGCTGAAACAATTCCCATGTGATGTTTCGTTCGTCTAGGCTGCGTACATTCTTCACCTCCTCCCACCACAGGGTGGCTTTTTCTCGTAATTGATATATAGCCAATCTGGCCTTCAAATTGCTGCTATACTCATACACCTGGAAATATTTGTTTATATTGATTAGCCAGGCTTCATCTACCTCCTCTTCTTCACCATCAAACGTTGGTGGCTTAATCTTGCAAAATTCCCCTTGCAGTTCCACTTTCTGTCTTTTATGATCCTGCTGGTCGGATAGATTTCCTGACTCTGCCTCATTATAATTACGGTTTTTGCTCCTGTGGGAGAAACTCTTTTCTGTCTTTCCGATGGTGTTGTTTTTGTTTTGCTGATCCTCTGGTTCCGTTGATAATTCTCTTTATGCACTGGGTTGCCACATCTCCTGATTTTGTTTATCGAATAAACTCTTCAGAATCTTTTCCTGGTCTTGCAACAACTTTTCATTGTCCGCCTGGACTCTAATCATCTCCTCTTGTAACTGTTGTACCGTATTTAGTAGAAAAGTAGTTTGCTGTTGTTGTTCCTCCAGCAGTCTACTCGTTTTTTGGTGCTGCTCCACAGTTTGTTGAACCCACATTTCTGGGTTCATAACTGTTGAACCTTGAGTCTCTTTCGGTTGCGATTGAGATGTTGTCCCTTCTCTCATATCTTCTGCTTCTGCTCAGTGCACTAATACATACACAACTTTGTTAGTAGACCCTTAGGTTACCAGTGTAGTAACTTGGCTCTGATGCCACTTGTCACATCCATCTACTACTTTTACCCTAGTAAAGAATTTATTATTTTTTTTAATCTATATAAACATACCATAAACATTACAGGATTCCATTTATATATTCATAGACTACAGTTATAATATTGGACAGACCATAAATCATTGCTAGTCTAATGCTCCAGAGTGCAAATCAATTTTCAACTAACTTAATGTATAAACAATTGAAAGGAAAAAATACACGGGTAAGTATGCTTGGGTTTATTGGTATTAACATAAATGCAATCGATTACAAGCATCACCGTAAGATTTGATTTATTGCTCGATCAGTCGAGATCTTGGGTTATCCGCCAGACGAGACTTATTGGTTTCCCATCATATCTGTTCACTAATCCCATATCTCATTTGGAAATTAAATACTCTGCCACATGGCTTCTTGCTCTACTGGCTAGGGGTACAGATGTCACCCTTCAGATATTTGGCAGTACAAGGAGTTAGAGTTGAGAGCCAGTGGTGTAATCGAGTCTCGATTTCCGCAGAGAATGCGAGGGAAAAACGCCGAGGAGGTTTCTGTTTGCCGACCTTGTCTCACAATACTAATTCTCGTTCATGGCGCGCTGCTCGTCTCGGCTCCTTTCTATTGCATGGCTTTTCCTAGCTTGGAGGTAGGCAAATCGCTGCTTAACTCCTGTTTATCTTCCAGTTTTTTTGCTATATGAAGTCCTACCGATTTTTCTTGTTCTCACTCAAATCTTTTGGGTGTGGCCCTGTAAAAAGGGTTTCAACTTACAGGTTTACCTTTTTCAAACATGGTGCAGGTTAAGAGCTTCTATTCACTATCTTGAAACTCCAGATAAGCTCTGCCTTTCTCTCAGCAGGTATGGCCACCTTCAGCATTGATTATTTCCTCTTTGGTTTTCTATTTATGATTGAACCTCCCAACTCCAAGTTAGGCACATTTAAACTTCAATGCTCCAGGACTTCGGCTTATAATCCTCTAAGCCCTTGTTTCTTTTCTGAAGATGGATAGGTTATGCGGAATTAATTCTCCCTTGCCAGGCACGTTCCAGAGAACAATCCTTTTTCTTCTTATGTAACTCCACTTGCCCATTTTACAACTTATCCATCAACTGGTTCTCAAAATTTCTAACAATTTTTGCTTGGATTTGCAGGTGAGATGGTCAGGCTAAGCCTTCCTTCTACTGAGCGAAATTTCCAGTTTATTCTAGCAGCTGAAATGACTATTCTCTCATTTTCACAGGTACTCCGCTGCTCACAAATGCATGAAGTCGTGGCATGCATTTTATCTAGCGTGTTAATTGGGTTACTGATTACCAAGCCTAGGGTTTTATTTAGCCACAGAGAGATTTTGTTAACTTTTCTTCTCTGAGCTTAGTCTCAGTGTTAATTTGTGTGTACAGGGTGATAATTTGCTACAAAAACGATGTATTATTCTTTGACTACAAACTGTTATGGCCAAGTCCCTTGGCTGTAGAATTGTTATTCTAGAATGTGCTGTACTAAACTAATTTCTTTGCAACTCGATATATATATAATTCCTTCTCCTTTACAATTATCACATGCATGGCTATAAATTTTCTGTAACCTACGCATGACCTTGCATTTTTTTTATTTAAGTATCAACCTGAATTCTTGTTTGGGTTCATTTGGAATGTTTACATAGTGATGATAGAGTAAAGGCATTGGTTCGAATACTCTCCACTACCTTCTTGGGGTTTATTCCTTTGGCACGATTAATTTTAATTTTCCTTTTCTATTGAACAACTACTGGTTCCGGCCATGTCTTTAACAGGCCGAGTAATCTTTTGATATAGTTGCATTGTTATGAGCATGTATCCGTAAAGAGTTTCTTGTTTACTTCGATAGCAGTATTCATCTGTCTTAAATTTTTTTATAGCGCTATATGCTCTTGTTGCGGGTATCCTGTGACTTCTCATAAGTCTAACTTAAGATAGAATGTTTTGGGTATCGATTCTCACCTCTTTCTCTGTTAAAACAATTTTCTTGTTCAATTTACTTAGACCTTTTGGCACCGGCCGCCGTTTTAGGGAAGCGTATAGTCTCTGGTAAATGAACAGGAGTGGGTAGGGTTTTCAACCAACCTAGCTCTACAAGTTCCATGCTGGGTTATCGACCCTGCCAAGAAGAATTAGAAACTCTATTTGGATAGCGCGTGTGATATTATTTTCTGTTGCATGCATAACAGTTAACTACTGGTTCTTTCTTGTTTATCCAACGTCCATGATTACTTATTGTTTTCTGTGACTATCTTGTTCTCTCTCTTTTTTTTTTTACGCCCAATGCATTTGAATGTATATATATTTATAAAACCCATTTAGTATTTTGCTTAGAACACATATAATAAACAAATACAGTCATTCCTTACATTTCTTCTGCTAACTACATTGAAAATGATTCATATACATAAAAAGGATTTATTTCTACTGAGATTACGTTTTCAAGCTATTTTTTAATCACGGGTCAATTACCTGAGGAATATTTCCACATACAAATATTAAGCGCATAACCTTTCCTCTAGTCAACTGAATAAACATCATAGTAGTCTAAAATGATAAACAATGATTCCTATAACATAAAATTTAAGTCTTTCTGAAGTACTTATCTGGTAGGAAACGAATGCTCTCAAAACTGTGGTCCTCCCAACCATCAAGGGAGGCAATAATGTCCTCCTCTTACCCCCTAGCTCTAGAATTCAGTCGGTGCCACGAGAACAATGGATAAACCTTCTGTTGTGAACTCTGTACGGCCAATCTAGCCACAGACAGAAAATCTGGATATAAGGTTTGCAGAAGTTGTTCTCAACTGGTTTTCCACCCAGCTCTAGAGAATAATTCACCTTCTCTTCTTTTTCCAGAAAATTCACAGAACCCCTATCCCTCTCCTAGGATTTCCTTTTATCCCTGGAGGTTAGGTAATTGTTTTCCAACTGTTCCCAACCACCTCCTATTCTTAGAAACTTTACCAATATTTTAAGAGATTCACTTTCCATTTACTAACTCAGTAATTCAAAGTAAAATGGTGTTTTCGAGTTTCTTTTGCCAAAATAAAATAAACAAATAATAAAGTGAACAAATTGTCTTTCAAATAAATTCATGCTAATTAGCTCTTAATGAGGCTGTCACATCTCTAGAGGTGCAAACCTCTTTTTTTGAGTGCAAAACTTGAGGAAAGGTTTGCACCTCGAGAGATTTGATCCCTCTTGGTGCTTGATAGATCCAGAGTTAAGATGGATCTAGGCTAGTTTCAGTCGTGTGCGGCCAAGGAAAATTTATCAAAAATATGATTAATTTTATCAATAATATGTAAATACATATAATATAAAAATAATAACTTTATATATGCTAAATATGTCTGATATTTATCTGGTCATTTTAATTTTAAAATTTTCATAGTTACCTCAGTTTTTTTGAGATGATAAATATTGTTAATAAATTTAATGATGAAATAATTTTTTTGAATGCAAAGTGACAATGTAATATTGTTGAATGACAGAAAATGAGAATAATAAGAATGCAGTCAACTACAAATAGTCTTCATTGTGATCATTCTCAAATTATTTTCTTTTTCTATTATTATTGTCACCCTTGTTAGTTTTGTCATATTTTCATATCGATTATATGAAAAAGGACAATTGAAATAATAAACTATCTAAATATTTAGATTGAACTATTGTACTAAATATCATACATTGTCTCTCTTGCTCTTCAATATTAATAGGTTGATTTACTATAACACAAATATTAATGTACATTGTTAATAATTTTGTGTGCTTACAATGAAATCAATGCACAATCTTAATCCAATCACTTTAAAATTAATGTACCATCAATGTACATCAAATCAGAAATCAACGTCTACACTAAAATCAATGCACCTAATGCTCCCTCTTCCTTCCTCTCTCTCCATTTATTTCCCACATATATATCTCCCTCTCTCTTCACCCTCCAACTATGTTACTCTCTCTCTCACTCTCTCTCTCTCAACATCTACACTAAAATCAATGCATATAGTGCAAGAAAAATAGGATTAGAAATCACCATCCACACTGAAATCAATGCATCGAGTGCAAGAAATCATCTTCCCTCTCTACCCCCTCCAACTACATCTCTCTTTCCCTCCATCTCTCCTCCTCTACACTGAAATCAACATCTACACTGAAATTAATGCATCTAGTGCAAGAAATCAAATAGGATTATAAATCACCATCTACTTCCCTATCTCCCCCCTCGAACTACATCTCTCTTTCCCTCCATCTCTCCACTCTCTCACATCCTCCCTCTTCCGTCCTCTCTCTCCATTTCTTTCCCACATATATATCTCCCTCTCTCTTCACCCTCCAACTATGTTACTATATCCCTCCCTCTCTCCTTCTCTCCATATCTCCTTCTTTATCTCTTTATCTCACCCCAAAACATATACACACTTTCTCCATATCTCCCTTGTCACTTCATCTCTCTCTCCACTTCTCACTCTCTATGTAATCCGTCTTCCCTCCCTCTCTCCCCTCTCTCTCTCTCTCTCTCTTTGCCCTCCAATTTTCTCTCTTCCCCCATAACTCTCTTCCTCTCTCTTGTCCTTCCTCTCCTACCTTCCTCTACCTTTTCTTCTCTCTCTCTCTTTGCAATCCAATTATCTCTCTCTCTCTGCCTTCCAATCCTCTTTCCTCCCCCAACACACACACACACACACACACTGTCTCTCTCTCAACATCTACACTAAAATCAATGCATATAGTGCAAGAAAAATAGGATTATAAATCACCATCCACGCTGAAATCAATGCATCGAGTGCAAGAAATATCTTCCCTCTCTCCCCCCTCCAAATCCATCTTTCTTTCCCTCCCTCTCTCCACTCTCTCACATCCTCTCTCTCTTCCTTCCCCTCTATCCCTTTCTCTCTCAAATCTATATCTCTCTATATCTCCCTCTCTCTCCCCCTCTTCACCCTCCAACTATGTTACTATATCCCTCCCTCTCTCATTCTCCCCCCATTCCCTCCATCTCTCCTTATTTTTCTCTTTATCTCACCCCCAAACATACACATACTCCTCTATTTCTCCCTTGTCACTCCCTCTCTCTCTCTCCACTTCTTGCTTCCTATGTAAATGCATTACTCTGGATCCAGAGTTTGATATTATCTGTATTTACACTAAAATCAATGCATCTGTGCTAGTAAGAAAATAAGATTAGAAACCAACATCTACACTAATACCAATGAATCTAATGTAAGCAATCAAATAGGATTAGAAATCATCATATTAATATACATTGTCAATAATTTTGTGTGCTTACACTGAAATCAATGCACAATCTTAATCCAGTCACTTTAAAATTAATGTACCATCAATGTACATCCAATTACATCAAATCAGAAATCAACGTCAACACTGAAATAAATGCACCTAATGCAAACAATCAAATAAGATTACAAAACAACATCTACACTGAAATAAATGCATCTAATGCAGGTAATCAAATAAGATTAGAAATCAACATCTATATTGAAATCAATGGATCTAGTGCAAGTAATAAAATAATATTAGAAACCAACATCTACACTGATATCAATGCATCTAGTGCAAGAAATCAAATAGGATTATAAATCACCATCTACTTCCCTATCTCCCCCCTCGAACTACATCTCTCTTTCCCTCCATTTCTCCACTCTCTCACATCCTCCCTCTTCCTTCCTCTCTCTCCATTTCTTTCCCACATATATATCTCCCTCTCTCTGCACCATCCAACTATGTTACTCTCTCTCTCTCTCTCTCTCTCAACATCTACACTAAAATCAATGCATATAGTGCAATAAAAATAGGATTATAAATAACCATCCACACTAAAATCAATGCATTCAGTGCAAGAAATCATCTTCCCTATCTCCCCCCTCAAACTACATCTCTCTTTCCCTCCATCTCTCCTCCTATACACTGAAATCAATGCATTTAGTGCAAGCAATCAAATAGGATTATAAATCACCATCTACTTCCCTATCTCCCCCCTCGAACTACATTTCTCTTTCCCTCCATCTCTCCACTCTCTCACATCCTCCCTCTTCCTTCTTCTGTCTCCATTTCTTTCCCACATATATATCTCCCTCTCTCTTCACCCTCCAAATATGTCGTACTATATCCCTCCTTCTCTCCTTCTCTCCATATCTCATTATTTATCTCTTTATCTCACCCCAAAACATATGCACACTCTCTCCATATCTCCCTTGTCACTTCATCTCTCTCTCCACTTCTCACTCTCTATGTATTCCTTCTTCCCTCCCTCTCTCCCCTTCCAACTCCATCTCTCCATCCTTCCATCTCTCCTTCTATCTCCCTCCCTATCTCTCCACCCTCTCTCTCTCTCTCTTTCTTTGCCCTCCAATTTTCTCTTCCCCCATAACTCTCTTCCTCTCTCTCATGTCCTCTCTCTTTTCCTTCCTCTATCTTTCCCTCTCTCTCTCTCTTTGCAATCCAATTACATATATATATCTCTCTCTCCCTCCCTCCCTCACTCTCTCTCTCTCTTTGCCTTCCAATCCTCTTTCCTCCCCCAACACACACACACACACACTCTCTCTCTCTCTCAACGTCTACACTAAAATCAATGCATATAGTGCAAGAAAATTAGGATTATAAATCACCATCCACACTGAAATCAATTCATCGAGTGCAAGAAATCATCTTCCCTCTCTCCCCCCTCCAATTCCATCTCTCTTTCCCTCCCTCTCTCCACTCTCTCACATCCTCTCTCTCTTCCTTCCCCTCTATCCCTTTCTCTCCCACATCTATCTCTCTATATACCTCCCTCTCTCTCCCTCTCTTCACCCTCCACTATGTTACTATATCCCTCCCTCTCTCATTCTCCCCCCATTCCCTCAATATCTCCTTATTTTTCTCTTCATCTCACCCCCAAACATACACATACTCCTCTATTTCTCCCTTGTCACTCCCTCTCTCTCTCCACTTCTCGCTCCCTATGTAGATACATTACTTTGGATCTAGAGTTTGATATTATCTGTATTTACGCTGAAATCAATGCATCTAGTGCAAGTAAGAAAATAAGATTAGAAACCAACATCTACATTGATATCAATGCATCTAGTGCAAACAATCAAATAGGATTAGAAATCACCATTTCAAAAGTTTACATTACTCTTGATCTATCAAAATTTACATTAGAAATCACCGTCCACACTGAAATCAATGCATCAAGTGCAAGAAATCATCTTCCCTCTCTCCCCACTCCAACTCCATCTCTCTGTCCCTCCCTCTCCACTCTCTCACATCCTCTCTCTCTTCCTTCCCTTCTATCCCTTTCTCTTCCACATCTATCTCTCTCTCTATCTCCCTCTCTCTCACTCTCTTCACCCTTTAGCTATGTTACTATATCCCTGCCTCTCTCCTTCTCCCCCCATTCCCTCCATCTCTCCTTATTTTTCTCTTTATCTCACCCCCAAACATACACATACTCTCTCTATTTCTCCCTTGTTAGTCCCCCTCTCTCTCCACTTCTCGCTGTCTATATGTATTTCTTCTTCCCTCCCTCTCTCACCCTCCAACTCCATCTCTATATCCCTCCCTCTCTCCTCCTCTCTCTCTTCCTTCCTCTCTTTCCCTTCCTCTCCTACTTCCCTCTCTCTTCCCCCATCTCTCTTCTCTCTCCCTCTCTCTCTTTTCCCTCCAATATAAAATGGAAGAGAAATAGAAAAATATGGTATTTGGCCCACTATGTTAAATTTATATATGTAGGGAGAGAAGAGATTTTTCATTAGGGCCGACATTAGATTAATTAGATTAAATTTTAAATGTTAAATATTAAACATTATTTTTACATTTACGTTTACATGTTTATTGTTACCCGAGACAGGCAATGCATATAGTGTACTAAATAAAACCACTTTTTGAGTGTTCCTAAATATAAATAGGATTATGGAGTAAATATAAAAAGAAATTTTATTTATTTACCATACCTATGTTTTATTTATATTCTATTTATTTACCATACCTCTTTTATAAATATGGTATTTGGCCCATGGTATTAAAGTGGTACATTTCTATACACTCAGGCATAACCAAAGTTTACATTAATTAAATTTAATAATATTAATATTATAATATAATAATGTGAATATTAGAATTAATAATAATATTAATATTAATATTAGGGTTAATAATGTTTTTTTTGGCATGTATTAATAATAATTTGGCCCATGGTATTTAGCTCGGGATTCACCTAAATAAAACCACTTTTTGATGTTTATAAATATAAATAGGATTATGGAGTAAATATAAAAAGCATTTTTATTTATTTACCATATATATGGTTTATTTATATTTTATTTATTTACAGTACCTCTTTTATAAATATGGTATTTGGCCCATGGTATTCAACCCATGGTATTAAAGTGGTAAATATATCAAAATTTTACATTACTCACATGACATCTACACATCTATATACACTCTGACATATCAAAAGTTTATATTACACATATTACATCAACACATCTCTATATATTGGGTCCAACATATCAAAAGTTTACCTTACACACATTACATCTACACATCTTTATATATTGGGCCTGACATATCAAAATTTTACATTACACACGTTACATCTACACATCCCTATAGAGCGCCTCTCGGTGCAACAAATAGGATTATGGAGTAAATATAAAAAGATGTTTTATTTATTTACCATACCTATGGTTTATTTATATTCTATTTATTTACCATACCTCTTTTATAAATATGGTATTTGGCCCATGGTATTCAGCCCATGGTATTAAAGTGGTACATTTCTATACACTCAGACATATCAAAAGTTTACATTAATTAAATTTAATAATATTAATATTATAATATAATAATGTGAATATTAGAATTAATAATAATATTAATATTAATATTAGGGTTAATAACGTTTTTTTGGCATGTATTAATAATAATTTGGCCCATGGTATTTAGCTCAGGATTCACCTAAATAAAACCACTTTTTGATGTTCATAAATATAAATAGGATTATGGAGTAAATATAATTTTTATTTATTTATTTACCATATATATGGTTTATTTATATTTTATTTATTTACCGTACCTCTTTTATAAATATGGTATTTGGCCCATGGTATTCAACCCATGGTATTAAAGTGGTAAATATATCAAAAGTTTACATTACTCACATGACATCTACACATCTATATACACTCCAACATATCAAAAGTTTACATTACACACATTACATCTACACATATTTATATATTGGGCCCGACATATCAAAAGTTTACAATACACATTTTACATCTACACATCCCTATATACTGGGCTGTATAGTGCCTTTCGGCGCAATAATTACAATTAACATTGGTTGTATGAATATTAACATTACCTACTCATGGAATTAGAATGGTTTTATATTTATGCTAATATGCAAGCTAAAATTTTAATTTAATTATTAATAATGATTAGGTCGATGGTAAAGAACCTCCACTAAATATTCTATAATATTATTTGAAGTATACAAAAATCAAAGGTTGAGATTTATCTCCAAAGTGATTAGTAAAAAAATGTCATATGAACAAGTGTCATACAAGTGAGTTGTGGTTCTTTGGTCATGTAGTATTGATAAGCCGTGGTATGAGAAGTGTAATATTTCTTTTTTTTGGATATGGTCAAAATGGACATAACCTACTCATGATATTTCCTGTGGCATTCTCCAATGGTATCTCCCCTTGTAGTTTCCTTCCTTTTTCTAAGGAAATAATAAAATAAGGCTACTACAGAGTCCATCAAGCCTATAAAATGGGATATGAGCTAGCCATTTGATTATCATGAGTTTGTTAGATGATTGTTTAGGATCTAGGTATCAAAGGATCCATTGAGGATCATTTAGCATGGAGATATGGAATAACACACTTGGCTATATGGGATCTTGCTATTAATGTACAAATTCTTCTTTTATGTATAACAATGGATTTCTTGAGGGAAAGCAATCTTTGGGTGAGAGGATTTGTAATATTCATTTTTTCTTTATATGGTCAAAATGGATAGATCCTAACCATGGTATTAACTATGTTATTTTCCCATGGTATCTACCCTTGATATTTTCCTTCGTTTCTCGAGGGAAATACTAAAATAAGACTTCCAGAGAGTTCATAAAGCCTATAAAAGGTGATAGGAGCTAGGAATTGGGATCATCGCTAGTTTGTCAATATTATTGTGTTTTTTTGATAACTCGACTTGTCCAGTTCTAGTTGGATCTGGGTGTTATCACCAAACTGGGACTAATTAGGTTGCTCAGCAGTCAATTCAGTGTAACTATTTGAAACCAACTATTAACTTGAAGTTAGCCCTTTTAGTCTTAGAGGGCTCTCTCAAAATTCCTATAGATTCTCATTATAAAATTGAACACTTCAGAAGGCTAATTCCATATTTTTATGAGATTATGCACGTGAAATAATGTGATGAATGCCACCATTGGGCATGGAGTAAACTATGGAAAATAAATTACAAAATAATTTATTTCATGTAAGCTAAGGAAAATTTGGTTTTAATATGATATGAAATAAAATTTTATAATAAAACACAACAATGAATGAATTTGGAGCATGTGATCGTGAAGACAACACAACCAAAAGAATGATCATGAAGATTTTAATTGACTTGCACATCCATCTGACCATATCCAATGTTCAGTGAATTTTATTCCATGACTTTTCAATGAGTCATAAATCTTTCCAAAACAATGTTGTACAAAATATGTATCATGTGTACGATCGTCACTCATATAAAAGTGATATATTTAATAACATGCCGATTTTCACTGGTGCTTTCTATATGATCTACGTTTTTTTCAGCATGTCTATATAGAATATGGATGAGCATGGAGACTTGGTCAGAATGACAGTATTCACTCTGAATTCCTTTTCGTGGAACAAATGTTTAGATTTCTACAAAATCAATTAGTGACAAAATGGTCCATCATGGAAAAATTCCATGAGATTTTTTGAATTTCAAGTCCTACCATCGAGCTCTAAAGGAATGCTTGGTGTATTTATAAATTTCTACCTCAAACTTTCTCAAACAATATATCACAAAAATTTCTTCTTCTTGTAATTCAATTCTTTTAGCACTATTTGAACCTTGAATCAATGTATGGATATGTTCATATCTCTTCCATTTCAATTTTATGTTGGACAATGATTGATCATTTATATCAGTACAATATTTGTTTTGAAATTTCATCAAATTTCCACAATCATCGCATTTTTTACCGCCAACACATTTCTTTTCGTAAAATAATTCACCGCTTTATCTTCCACATAGAATTTGAGATATGAAATCATGGATAATGGAAGGAGGAGGTGAATCTTTCCAAAATGTTCTACCAAAATTAATGAATGAGTCATAATATAACTAAAATTGCATAGGATAACAGCAACAAAAAGTGTCGCATACAGTGATAGGTTTTACATACCATGGTTTTTGTTGAATAGAAGCACTGATTAAAACACGAATTTCATGATTCTCTTCTTTGAACTTGTTGAAAAACTTAATCTGAGTGGTGTCCAAGAATTTTTTTCATGTTCTCCATACTAATTTCGTGCTATTCTTCTTTGCATCACATCCCTTGCATTTGGCGAAAGACGTGAATGTTTCTTCCAATATTCATATATTATTTTTTTAACATTTTCTCCATGTCTATCTTTGTATGGTTTCGTACAAATATCTCTCCAATAAGCAAGTTCAACATTTAAATCTATTTGCAACCAAAATTTTCGATGTTTATGCAAAGTTTTTCGTGGGGTTCCTAATGCTCATGCCATAGATTTTACCAAGCAATTCTCTTTAGCACTTGATGAAACCATTTCCATATGTATTGCTCTACATACAACTAAAACATTTTTCTGTTTAGATCTTCTAATTGAATTTATAACACTATTTATATTTTGTATCACATTTTCCTTCATTTTTTATGTTTTGTTGATTTTCAAATACCCAATAAAGTCATAGTTTCTTTTAATTTCCTTAATGATAATGGACCTTTGAACATTTGGGCTTGAACTATCAATTTTTCCTTTATGAAGTACGTATCAAAAATCTATTTAACACGATATCGTATAACATGGTGAGCTCTTTTATCTCCATATGTGTGAGTGTCAATGTTTTCTAACATCTCGTCATCGACATTGATTTCATCTGTACATATTTGAATGAACAGTACATAATAATATTACATATTCAATAAATTAATTAATTAATAAAAATGTATAATTTCAATAATACGTGCATGTGTTGAACATATATATATATATATATATATATATATACCTTGTGATTCAATTTCTTCACTTCAATTTCTTTCAACATTTTCACCATCTTCAATCATTGGTTCAATATGTGTTTCAGTTTCTCTTTCAAAATTTCATATCTCATCATCAATGGTTTGAGGAATATCTCTCTCTGTTTACATTGAAAAATATTTTTCAAATTTGTTCATCAAATAAAAATTAAGCTTCACATTTTACACTAGGAAAATTTTAAATATCAAATTCATAATATTTACATTTACATACATGCTTCAACTTCTATTTTAGGTTGATTTTCCCTTTCAATATTTGAGAGTGCTTCTCTCTTCCTTTTGCGAGATTCTCTCCCCTCTTCTCTATGTTCCTTAGGGTCTCTTGTTCGATCATATTTTCTCGTGAAATTCCTTTGATTTCCCATGAAAATAGAGTATGAAGTTCAAAAATTTTCCTTCAAAAGTTTAGAAAAAAACTCAATTAAAAAAACCATCACAAATGATTTAATTTAAAAAAGAAACTCATTTAAAAATTTTGCAAAAAAAAAAAAAATTCAATGCAAAACACTTACTTTAAAAAATCTCAGAAAAAATATGTTTATAAAAATGAAACGAAGCTCAAAATATCTCCTTCCAAGTCGTACAAAAAAATTTCATTTAAAAATTTAGACAAAAAATCATTTTAAAAAATCATTATAAAAGATTTACTTCAACCCAAAACATGTACTCTAAAAAAATGTCACTTCAAAAAATACGTCAAGAAAATGTCCATTGAAAATTAATTCCAACTTCTTAAAAATGGCACTTTAAAAAATACTTAAAAAAAGCTTCTAAACAAATATGACTTTAAAAAATACCGCCAAAAAAAGTCCTTTCAATATGAAGCCTAAAAAGAGTCCTTTCGAAATTAAGTCCAAAAAATGTCTTTTGGAAATTAAGCGCGAAAACCTCTAAAAACAAAATACATCCAAAAAAATTGTTTTGAAAATTAAGCCCAAAACCTCTAAAAACAATGAAAATTAAGCCTAAAACTTCTAAAAGAAAAATATTTAAAACCAAAGAATGTCTTTTGGAAATTAAGCCCAAAAACCTATAAAAACAAAATACATCCAAAAAAATTTCCTTTGAAAATCAAGCCCAAAACTTCTAAAAACAAAATACTTAAAAAAAAGACCAATGAAAATTAAGCCCAAAACCTCTAAAAACAAAATAACTTAAAAAAAAACAATGAAAATTAAGCCCAAAACCTCTAAAAACAAAATACCTTGAAAAAAAGGGAAGCCCAAAAAACATTCAAAAAATGTATCACATACCTCCAAGAAATATACTTTGAATGTACCTCCAAGAAAAGTCCTTAAACCCAAAACAATCCTTTGCAAAAATTTCCTTTGAATGTACCTCCAAGAAAAGTCCTTAAACCCAAAACAATCCTTTGCAAAATCAGACCTTTACAAAATCATACCAAATGAAGAAATGTGCGTATGCAAAAATAATGAATGATTTTATGTCAATTTATATTGCCGTGATTTTTTTTTTTGGAGGGACTTCATTGTATTTTCCAGCCGATGCAAAGTCTAGTAAAATTTTGGCCGAATTTTTATAAGAAATTTGACTGAACTTTTGTGTCATTAGACTTGATGGGTCATTGGTGCAAAAAAACAATTCGGCTGAACTTTTGTGTCGTTAGACTTGACGGGCCGTCGGTGCAAAAAACAATTCGGCTGAACTTTTTTTTAACAGTTCGGCCGAACTAACACTTCTGCAATTATGCATAGCCAAGCTCTGAATACATATCTTCAAATTTGGATTGATTAAACTCTATGAAACATTATCAATTAACTGTCGGAACCAAGACAAGCATTTTCAGAATTCTTTCAGGAAATATAACTTTTATGGAATTTCATAAATTTCTACTAATTTTAATTAATTTTGTAATAAAACGGGTGCAAACAATTTCTGAAGGTCATTATGATTCAATGAAATCAATATTCTGTATCTTCCAAAATACATTGTAAAAAAATTGAAAAAACTATGGTGCATTACATTGGTTAGTCCTATGTAATGGTTAGTTTTTAGATTTTTAGTTTATAACTTATATGTTGAGAAATTTCATGCTTCGCGAAACATATTCAAAATATGGAGTTTTTTCATATTGGATCAGTTCAAAAAATTCTAGTAATTATGATATGCATTAGTTGGTTTTGTAAATATAATGAAACAGAAGTAGACTCTGTCTAGATTGTTGTAACACATTTTGTTTCTCAAAAACACAAAGCTTTCAAAGAATACACCAACACGTATTAACATGACTTTTTATGAATCCTTTGATTGTTAAAAAACACACACTCAAATAAACTCTAAGTTTACATATCAAACGTGTATAAAATAATTCCAAAAAATAAATAATAGAAATCTAATAAAATTCCTGACAACTTTTATTTTTATCGCAAAATGAAATTCTAAATAGAAAAATTGTTTTGGTTTGCAGAAAGTTGAAGAACAGAAAAAAAAAATGAAATTGTTTTCTCAAAAAAAGACAAAAAGTGTAACCCAAATTCACATTTTCACCCAATCTCTTTCATGTTATGTTGAGTAGCATATAAAACCTCAAAAATATGTGCTAAGACTCCCCTTCTCACCTCTTCCATTGGAGCTTGAGGTGAAAGGTCTTCCACCATATACCAAAATGTCTTTTAGTTTATGATTTCTTGGAAATGTTAGATATATTACCTTGATTATCATGAACATGTTGTAGATGTAGAGGTAGATTTATGTTTTAGTTTCATAAGTAGGTTTATTTAAATTCAACTAATCTTTTCTACCATTTTTATGATAAGTTTATTAATGATGAATGCATGAACATGTAGTTTGATTGCATGTTTGAATAGAGAAGCATAGGAGGACCCGTTCAACACCATCATCTTAAGTGTCCACCCTTCATCAACCACCTTCCATCCAAGTCACTGTTGGGCCTTGAATATGACCATATTTTTGTCATGCAATATCACCATTCATGCCCTAAAACCCTGGGTTTTTAGCCCATTGTGTCCCCTAATTCTATAACTTCTCGTCAAATACACTATATGGTTGGTTATCATTAGGTTTCTTAGATTTTATATGATTAAATATGATTATTCTATGATTTACTAATGATGGTTTTGTTAAGTAAATTTATCACATGGTTCCATTGTCGAAACCCTTCACAAGTTTGTTGTTACGGTCCTGAAGAGTAAGAGTTTGTTGTGATTTTTTAAAGTAAAATGAAGAATGGAATCCTTGAAACTCCTTACCTTAGGTGACATGAAAAATTTGTCTAATGTGTGTGGTGTTCTCTTTAACCTAGTGTATCCTGTAAGTAGGAGTATTTTTTTTGAGAAAGTGTTTCATGTGACTCATGGAATTAGATACTCCACTTTCAAATATATATAATGATAATAGAATATCACACAGAAGGATATCATATTCACTTAATTATATTACACTTGGATACCATCTTCTCCACCAATGTTATTGGTCCAGTGATTCGTCTCCTTATCTCAAAATGAATATAAGACTAAAAATAAGTAGTATATTCTCCACACTATATATATTTGACAACAACTAATAAATAGAGAAGATAATCCCAAATTAGTATTGTGCCTACCTTCTCCATGTATGTCATTCCTTACTCGTCTGTATAACCTAGACAACTCGAAATAGAATTCCACATGTTATCTCATATTGAGCATGTCTTCCAGGGTATAGCCCCACATGGGGACTTTGATCCCCTTAAGATTGTTCAGTATTTTAGCCTTTTCTATAATTTTCTCATGCTTAATCTTCTAGGCTTCTCTTTCATACGTGATGATTTTAGGTCCCTATAATACTAGTGTATCCCCTTATTTTTATTATTAATATATCCCCCTTGTTTTTATTGTGCCCATGTACTCCCCATATTGTTATTATTGTTACACATAGAAGCCCACTATTGTTTATGTTATGCCCTTATATTATTATAGTTATGTTGGATTTGATTATATTATGACACCTTAGACTACTATATATATAAATGAGGTTTTATCATTTTAATCATGGAAGAATTGTTCATTTATGTAATTTAAAGGAGGTTCCCCCCTCGAAGAGAATAATTTTTAATTCGTTCATCTATCCTTTCTTCTATTTTCTGAGCAGTTGCATAAAATTTGTTATCAATGATTTCCCTAACTTTCCTTTTAGAAGAATTCGTTGACAAAAATTCTCTCTCCAAAACTATGCAACTCCACACACTTATCTTCTTGAAGTGCACATGTGAGATAAGGCCAAAGTCAATCAGGACAAACTATTTGGAATTGCAGTGAGTCATTACATATGATTTTTCCAGATCATGATGCAACCAAACCTACATCATGACAATAATACAACTCTACCTATATTAAATATCTTCAATTGTAAGGTTGTATAGAAAAAATTCAAAATATCGGAAGTTGCATCTCCAAGCCTTCTAGCCTTATTCATAGAAATGAAACCCTCCTAGTCCTAGCCACTCCGTACGGGATATCATTCGCTAGTGATTGGACCCTTCACAATTATTCATGAATTAGATGAGGATCTTGTATCATAATCTCATCGCACATCCTTGATAGGCAGTACCAGTTCTAGAATGCCTCAACATGCTCTCCTATGTTTTAGCACAAAGACTTTCTTGTGCTTGCAACTCCTTTTATATATTCTGATAAATATCTACTAATTTTTGTTAATTTAATTTCTCTATAGGATGCTCCTATGGACTTAATCCTCAACCAAAGTCTCATGGTTTGAATCAATTTCATAATGTTTGTAATGGACATAGCTTTTAGGAATTGATAGGTTAATTGGAATTATTCCACCTAGGAGTTTCCCCGTGGATTCTTACCTTTTGTTGTTATGGTCCTCGAGAGTAAGATTTTGTTGTAATTTGTTAAAATAAAATGAAGAATGGAATCCTTCAAACTCCTCCCCTTAGGTGACATGAAAAATTTGTCTAATGTGTGTGGTGTTTTCTTTAACCTAGTGTATCCTGCAACTAGGAGTCTCTTTTTTCATGAAGTGCTTCATGTGACTCACGGAATTAGGTACTCCACTTTCAAATATATATAATGATCCTAGAATATCACACAGGAAGTTGTCATATTCACTTAATGATATTACACTTGGATACCATCTTCTTCACCAATGTTATTGGTCCAATGATTGGTCTCCTTATCTCAAAATGTATATAAGACTAAAAATAAGTAGTATATTCTCCACACCATATATATATTTGGAATCAACTAATAAATAGAGAAGATAATCCCAATCAGTATTATGCCTACCTTCTCCATGTTTGTCAGTTCCTTACTCGTCTATATAACCTAGACAACTCGAAATAGATTTCCACTTGTTATCTCATATTGAGCATGTCTTCAAGGGTATAACCCCATATGAGGACTTTGACCCCCTTGAGATTGTTCAGTATTTTAGCCTCTTCTATAGTTTTCTCATGCTTAATCTTCTAGGCTTCTTTTTCATCCGTGAAGATGTTAGGTCCCTATAATACTAGTGTATCCCCTTATTGTTATTATTAGTATAGCCCCTTGTTTTTATTGTGCCCATGTACTCCCCATATTGTTATTATTGTTACACATAGAAGCCCACTATTGTTAATGTTATGCATTTATATTATTATAGTTATGTCGGCTTTGATTATATTGTGACCCCTTAGACTACTATAGATATAAAGGAGGTTTTATCATTTTAATCATGGAATAATTGTTCATTTATGTAATTTAAAGGAGGTTCCCCCCTTGAAGAGAATAATTTTTAATTAGCTCCTTTATCCTTTCTTCTATTTTATGAGTTGGTTGCATAAAATTTGGTATCAGAGCTTTGAGTTCTATGGTTTTCCTTCTTCAAACATGTCATCTTGGATTTTTTTCTTGTTTCTATTATTTAGGAGGATGTTGAGGCCTATGTTAGATTGGTGTGAAGTCAAGATATTTACTCGAATGAAATATTATGTTTCCAACATATTTTTCCTATCTTCAGACATAACTTATTGTATTTATATTTCTAAATTAATTTGGTTAATGTAGAGCTCTGATCTCAATAGATTTTTGTGAACTAATAGTTTTCATTCCACCATCTTAACAATAGCTTTGAGTTTATACAAATTTTAATGTAGCAATATTTTCGAATACCATTTCAATTCTTATATGTTTTAAAATCTAATACATAATTCACTTCTAAAGAAATTGTGTTATTATAACTAACTAAAAATCTCAAATTCCAAATTATAATAAAATAAATTTTAATCTAAAAAATATAAAAACAATAAAATTTTAACATTTATTTTAATTCTCCCTAATGGGGTCACCAAACACCTAGCGAGAGCACCTTGGAGTAAATCCCATGAGGAACGGTGTAGGTGAGTGAATGATACTGATTAATGTGGTCTCACGGGATGGTGACTCACATAACTCTTGAGACCTACCTATGTGTGTTACATTGTGCAGCAATGTTAGTGTAACAATTGTTGTATCTTGGGTGATGAATTCAGAGTATAGGGTGGTAGACGGTAGCATTGAAGGCCACATTATTTGGATAGATCCATAGGGTAGATTTTATTTTGTGGAATCCTTGAATAGTGTTTTCTTTTTCTTCTTAGAAGGACTATTGGCCTTCATATGGGATCCTGGTTCGTTTGGAGGTGTATCTCCTCTCTCGAGCTGTAAATTCAGTTGTGTGTGGTGGAATCATGGTTGCCAGAGATGGAGGGATGCTCTGGGCTGGTGGGTTGGTCTCATTGAAATAGGTTTCTTGAGGTTCTAGTACTTTTTGGAGAAACTAATTTTGGTGGTGGTTAGTAAGGTTAAAACGTTGCTTGTCCTCTAGACTGGGTGGCATAGTATGTGGACTCATTCTCATTTTTAAGGGAATTCTCTAGAGGGTTCTCATAGTTTGTGGTGGCTCTAGCTATTTTTTGTGCCCCTCAAGAAAAAACACCCGAGGGTGGTGGCATAACCAGTTATGAGGCGAACTTCAAGACGTTGGCTAGTTGCTACCTGGTTTTGACTATCATTGTTTTGGGTGTGTTGGGGCTGTGCTTGTGGCTTGAAAACTTCTATCCTCCTTCCCCTGTTCTAGTTATGGTGTGCTGGAGTAAAAATATTAAGTAGGGGTTTTTGAAGGGTGTTGGTGGAAAATGCTTGGTGGGAGGTCGGCTTGGAAACAATTATAGAGTTATAATGGGGAGCTTTTGGGAGGGCTCGTGTCTGGTTGGGTGTGTGTCAGCGATCGATTCCATCAGAGCATTAATGTTCCCCTTGGCCATTCTAGTAAGAGTTCTTTGGGGTTTGCCATCAAGCCAACGATCCAAGTTCTCCTTATGAGTATGTTGTTAGTGGAAAATGAGCGAGTAAGGTTGCTTTGGCCTGGGGGAAGTATTTAGGTAGAGTGGAGGCCCCAACCATGCTAGAAACAATTGCTGAAAAACTAAGAGGTGTGGAGGCCAACATGGACGTCATAAGGCAGAACTGTTATGAAGACTCAAATTAATCGATAGCCTTTGCAAATGACATTAATTTCATCTTCAATGAGACTCAAAATCATCTCGAGAGAATTCGAGGGAACTGGAGATGCCTAACGGTTTGTGGGACATCGAGGCCCTAGTATAACACATAGACTTTCATATGTACACACGAGATGGATTTTGAGTAGTTACTCCCGGCCTTCATCCTCACCACCCTCCATGACATGAGACTGATAGGGTCATTGTATTTTTTGCCATATTTTTTCTATATATAGTTGCTAAGCCTCTGAGAAATAGTGATTGTATGGTTATATCTAGTTATTTCTCCAACATCCCTCGCTCTCAACTCTAGCCTTCATGAAGCCACACAGATCTTGAAGATATTTTTGTACTTTTGTTGTAAAGGTTTATAATATAATATTTTTGTGTTGATAGAAAGATAAAAATAAATAAAAAATAAAATTTTTGGAATCTAAGCTTATGTGATCCATATAAATTAGTAGAAATTCTTTCGGTAATAATCACATGCATGTGATTATTACCGAAAGAATTTCTACTAAAAAATAAAATATTTTAATTCACTGGGCCATTTTTAAGAGATATATAAGTCTATCACAACCAAATTGAAAGTTTGATATATGCCATTTTTCACCCTAAAAAAGTAATGGTGTTGATTAATGCATATCAACCAATACTAATGTGGTTGTGATGGTTGAGTGTAGATGTGGGTGGATAGAATTAGTAAATCATGGCTACCTTTGATGTACTATGGTTGACTAAGTCAAGTTTTCTTGATCTCCATTGACTTTTGTTGACTATAATTGACCATATTGTCTTTATCTATCTAAGGTAAATGAAACTTAACTATAGTTGATGATGATATGCAATGTGTTATTATGTTTGAAAATGTTTTCACATATTGTTAATGATTGAACATTCATTCCCATGTTTGATCGTGATATGACAATGGTTAGTAATCATGGAAAATGAACTAAAGAGAAGATGGGAGAACACAATCAAAGGAAGAAAGAAGTATGAAGCACACAAATATATGAGGTAAAAATATTTAAAATTATGGAGGACAACTCAAAAACTATTTTATAACATGAATTCCTCACAAAACCAATAGTTTCAAGCCCTTATTGTCTCCTAATAGGATGTGAATATTTCCAACTATTGAAAGTGTACATACTGGATATGCAACATAATCAGATTTTTACAATAGTGATCTTTAGTTTTTTTGATATTATATTATATAACAATCCTTGAGCACTACCCATATATATATATAGTCACAAACCCTTGTGATAAAGGTGTTAACATCAAGCCTTGACATACTGCCATATTGAATTGATATTAGAAGGTCCAAGAATGAATAATTTATCATATTATACTACATATAGCTTCCCAAGGAGGTGCTTAAGTATAGCAATGAAGGCCAAAAATACTTCAACATATCGGCATATTTAAAAATACATATGCTCACAATGTTTTCCAATATTATGATATTTTTAACCTCTTGGTTATTCCTTGGTGAAGGAGATGCTTAGGTGTAGAACCTAAGAATTAAGGTCATCAACATATCAACTATCAAGAAAATGGATGAAGCTCACACATTGAAATTTTTCGATATTGCGATGTCGGAGTGCCCAATTTATGTCAACAGACACAAAATTCGATGGCGTCTATAACAATATTTCTCATCTTCTGTAATCATAAGCCTATGTTTTGTAAGAAATTTTGGTGTTAAAGTTTTACAGGGATTTTACAATATTCTCGTACAAGAATCCAAATTTTAAAATTTTAGGTTCGACTCTCTCGATAGAAAAATCACTGTGAAAGGAAGTATGCCATCTAGAGCCCACTTTATCGAGAAAATGAGTTATATTAAATTTTCCATATCCTCTTATATGAAAACACCTATTAGATAATAGGATCAGGTAAAAATAAACACCAATATTTAATGGAAATGTCCCCGTCCAAAGCGTTGAGAAAGCCATGTTAAAATATTTTGAAAATTTCTCCAATAAGCGATCTAAAAGCACTTTGATGTGCTACGTGGGGATATTTTTTAGTGCTAAGGTTCATAATTACTAATCCATGGAATGTTTCATTGAAGCTAGATTTGAGGTTATGATGAGTAAGAAATGCTTGGACAATTCCTTGTTGTATGTCATGTTGATATTTATACTCTCCAAGATTTGAAATGTTGGATGGGAGGAAGTGTCGAATTTAAAATTTGGTATTGAGGAAAGCATCAAATTATAGATTTTTCATGTTGGTAAAGAATATATATGAAATGTGGTTTGAAGGTGGAACCATCAAATCATAAATTACTACCAAGGAAAAGCATGATTTTGGATGGGATCAAATAACAGACCATGTAGTAGTGACTAAACTTAGTGACTAAATTGGATCAGTTAATAGAACATGTAGTTTAAGAAGCTAGTATTTGAAGGAAGCACTTAGTTCAAATATAACTAATCATGTATTAGTGACCAAACAGGATAAGATAATAGATCATGTAGTTTTAGAAGCTAGTATTTGAATGAAGCCTCTAGTTAAAATATGGGCTGTATGAATTGTTTATAAAAGAACATAGTTCAAATTATGTTGTATGTATTGTTTATAAATATTTTAAGTAGATTAAATGAGTAAATAGTAAATATTATCGGTGTTTATTGTATGTTGTGTTACTAATTATTATTGTAATAGTAGGTTGATTCCTAAAATGAATCATCATTTAATGAAGCATTATAGTTTTTCTTTTAGAAACATTTCCAATTATATCTTCTATTTCATGTGAAAAAGGTGAACCACTTAAGTTCATGACCTACTTCAGTGCAATGGATGTTTTGCTTCATTGGAGTGATTGGTGTCCAATGGTAGGGAGACCTAGAAAATGACTAGCTTCACCACACTAGAAGAGGGGACCTATACAACTTAGTAGCTAGAAAAGGTTGTCACCTAATGTTATATTTAAAAATAACAAAATAATAGTTACGTTAACATATTAAAATAATAATAACTAGCATTTGCACCACATGTTGAAAAATAAACGCCTTAAGGAAATAGCATGGGAAATATTAGCATAGAAGATATAAGATTTTGCAGAGAAGGAACCATCGTGAAGGAATGAAAGGAAAATTCTGCTTCCATGGAAGCGGGTCATGGAGGTTTCAAAGATATTGTTGATAAGACTTATCAACGAGAAAAGATTGTTTTAGATATTGAAATAAGAAATTTGGGATGAAACATATATGTAAACCAACATCATCTATTCACATATATAAAAAATTTGTTATAGATATTGAAATAGAAAATTGGGGTGAAAATCCTTTGGTGATTAATAATCATCCGAAAGAAGCATGAAATGAACATGTAACTCAAATAAGATATTTTAAATACATTCAAGTAAAATCTATCTAGCATAGATGTAAATAAAGATAATTTTTATTAAAGAAATAGATTTTAATCCAAGTTCATCTACATATGCCAATTGCATTCATCACTTAAGAGCGGTAAAAAAAATATTATTGAGAAAACAAACCAACACATTTGTAGAGAAAATTATAACACACTATAACACTTTTCTTATTAGAGTTAAATTCTACTATATGCAACAACCATGGATTTCATCACTTAGAGCAGTAAAAACAAGTTTATTAAGAAAACAACTCCAACACATTTGTAGAGAAAATTATAACACAATATCACAATTTTCTTATCATAACTAAATTATCTTAGCTTATTATTAATTGATGAAGAGAATATATTTTTTAGGGTGTTGTTCTATGTGCACTAAAACTCAGATGATGTCTATCACAATGTATGCAGTTCATTGCAACCATGGATATATTCTATTAGTTGATGTGATTTTTTTCATGTGGCTAAAACATAGTTTTGGTTGTGACCTAGTTATCATGATTCAAAATTATTTTATCATCTCAGATCCTTATAGAATTAGATATATTATGTGAGCTAATGTGATGTTTTGTTTGTCACAATGATTCAAAAATCAGTTATTATACCACAATATTGACTATCTCACTCGAGAGTAAATTGAGTGGTTATTGTTAGAATTTGTTGTATAAGATGAGAAATTATGGATTTGATAGCATATATCTATTTTGAAGTGACATCATGCATATAATATGATCCATTTCAACTGAGAACGTCAATAGATCACTGTGCCAATGATAACTTGTTACATACATAGCCATTTTCTTTGATTATGGATGAGGTTGCAAACTAATAACTTGTGAAATCCCTAGCAATTTTCTTTGAATGTGGATCATGTTATAAACTAGAATACACTCTCTCTTCAGAAGGCTATACAATATATATTGGATAGAGGGAAAGGTTATGATAAAACTTGTACAAAAAACCCTAAGGATTCAGTGAGTATTTTCTTCTTTAACCTTTGTTTGGAATTGAAAAATAATACAAATATAAAAGCTAAAATTATGTCGTGAAAATTTTGTTTAAAATTTCATAATAAAAGGTTGAGTAAGTTTGACATCATATAATATGAAAATTGTTTATGATTATAAAGTAAAAAACATGTGAGATGTTTTAGCTACAATTATGCAATTAAAGATATGTATATAGTTTTTTTTGAACGGAAGAAATTTGATATTCATTAACAAACAAAAATTCTGAAAAAATATATATATAGTTACAAAGTGCTATGTAGTTAAAAAATATTACAATTAAGTAATTAAAGGTAAATTTAGTATTATTTAACAACATTAAATTCCTTTTGGATGTTAATCTCCTACTGTAGAGGATTATTCTCCGATGATGCTCTGAGCTAGGGTTTCAGGTTCCCCTTCGACGGCGCCACTATGGTTCTAGGGTTTTCAGTAGTGCTCTCTATTACTGCCTGACTACACCTCCTCACAACCGCTGATCCCATGCCAATGCATCCCCCTCAGGGGGGGCTGGTACACCCTCCCCAATAGGCCCTCATACTATTTTCAACTCTGCTACGACACATATTCCCTCTTCTGACTCAACACAAAAGTCCTCTGTCTCTACGCAGAAGCCCTCTTAGGCCATAGGACTGACTGCTACGGCTGTTAATAATCAAACCTCTGGAAAACTACAGATTTTCTCGGCAACACGACTTTGCCAAAAATGACCTCTTCCACATGCAGGCCTATAACTGCGAAACATTTTAAGATCGACCTTCCAAGCCACCGCATCAATGCTCAGATTCAGTACATGAAGGACCATGCACTCATTGGAAAATTTGTTGGTTGCTGGCCTATAGAAAAAGCCCTGCATGGGTGGATCAACTCCAAATGGAAACCAAAAGGTCATGTCACGCTTCAATTAGGGCCTAAAGGATTCTTCAATGCCATCTTCAACTGTATCGAAGAAAAAAATCACATCTTAGATGGAGATCCATACTTTTTGAACTCGTCCAGACTCTACCTCCGTGATTGGGTTAAACGATTTAATCCAGACAAAGAGGATTTTAGATGGGCATCGGTCTGGATCCGGCTACACTCCCTACCCCTGGAATATTGGGACAAAGAATCCTTAACGGACATTGGAAATGGACTGGGAGAGTTCATAAAGATAGTAGAGGAGACCAAGCTTAGGCGATACACCTCATATGCCAGAATATGTGTCTACATGCATCTCGCGAAAGCACTTCTAGACTCGATAAGTCTTTTTTTATGAGACTTTGAATGGTTGTAATTTATTGATTATGAACATGTACCATTCCGCTGCTACAAATTTCATGCTCATGGCCACTTATTCTGATACTGCCCTCTCAATCCACCCCCCACTAAACCCAAATTTCCCTCTGCCAACTCCGATGAATAAGGCTTCACAAAAGTCCAAACTCACAAACGCCATCACAAGAAAGCCCCTGCTACTGCAGCCAAACCTTCTACCCCTGCTTCAGATATTCCAACCACCAGCAATAGCTTTGACGTCTTTGCAAAGCTATCTCAACCTGATTCTGAGAACCACAGCAAGTCTGTTATCCCCCCGAACCCCTCGGCCTCGACTCCTAGCTTGGAATCTCCCATTCCCCCTTCGTTCTCAAGGCCTCCACCTGAGTCTTTCCTTATACCACCTAATACCAACACAGTCACGGATCTCATCCTGAGGCAACATAATAACATGGATGTCGATGGCTCAGGGGCTGAAGGCATCCAAGCCAGTCACATGGAAGAGGAACCAGAAAACATTGACATTGGAGAGCTAGATATTCTTGTACTGGAAAAGGCTTGCAGGAAAAAAATACTATGATCAAATATCAGACAAACAGATTGAAAATATAGAGGTAGCCCTGGGTATTCAACTCAACAGCCAATGGGAAGGAAAAAAACTCTTTAAGGACTCTAAAAAGAGAGGAAGAAAAATAGATCTATAAAGGACCATCCTAATTGGGGAAATGCTCATGGAATATGGTAGTTACCCCAAGCTTACCAAGTTCTATCTGCCACTTGAAAATTGTTCTCAATGAAGCTCACATCTTGGAATATAAGGGGATTAAATGGCCCCTCCAAGTACAGAATGATCAAAAAAATGATACAAATGGAAATACCACAGGTTTTCTTCATACATGAGACCAAATGTAATAGTGATACCCTAGGTTCCATCCTCTCTAAAGCCTGTCCAAGCTGCCACTCCATTATAGTCAATGCTTCTGGAGCCTCAGGGGGATTAGCCATTGCATGGGATCTACAGGCAGTCTCAATCACGGATGCACATGAAGCACACAATTTAATCCAAGCAACATTCCACGTCATAGGGAGCAACATACATGGGCATCTTACCAATGTTTACTTTCCTCAAGACCCCATGAGGAAAATAGCTCTGCTTAATACGATGGAAGCGCTCAACTCCAACAGGACTCATCCTCTTTGGATCACGGGAGGGGACTTCAACATGATCAATAATTTTGAAGAGAAAAGAGGAGGGCGTGCCAAATTAGATCCGGACTACATCCACTTTAAAAAATACATCCAAAAGAATTGGTTGATAGATCTACCTTTCTCCAATGGCATTCATACTTGGAACAACAGGCGCTCTGGCACATAGAAAATTGCCTCTAAGTTGGATTGCTTCCTCCTTTTGGATAATTTCATTCACATTGGAGGAGACATTCAAGCCTCTATCCTACCTCTCTCAGGATCCGATGACTAGCTTATATCTCTTCAATGGTCGAGGTGCAGAAATACCACCAAAAGACCCTTCCATTTTGAAGTCTTCTGGCTTACCCACTCGGATTTCAAGGAGATGTTTACCAATGCCTACCATGCTTTTACTCCACCAATAGGATCCAAGATTTTTCAATTCCAACAACACCTCAAGGATCTCAAAACCCACATAAAAATATGGAACCATACCACCTTTGGGAACATATTCCAATAACAAAAGGTCCTCGAGAGTAACATGGTGGAGCTTCAACAACGCATCATCAAAGAGGGCCATACTGAGACGTTGGCTTTCCAGGAACAAACTCTACTCAAACAACTTGATGAAAGAAGACAACAAGAAGAGATACTCTGGAAGCAAAAATCCAAAATAAGATTGTTAAAAGAAGGGGAAAGGAACACCAAGTTCTTCCACCATTCCACCATACAACGAAGAATGCACAAAAAGATCAGCCTACTCCAAGGCCAAAATGGAGAAAGACTGGAAGAGAATCAGGATATCGAAAAAGAACTCTTAACCCACTTCAAATCAGTGATACAATCGAATCAAGCAAATAGACAACCAAGAATCATCAAAGTTCTGCAACACATTCCCAAACTAATCGGCGAAGAAAATAATCAAATGTTACTTCGCCCTGTCTCAGTTCAGGAAGTTGAACAAGCTATCACCCAATGTAAAGAAGGCAAAGCACCAGGTCCAGATGGCTTCACCTCCAATTTCTTTCATCATTTATGGGATCTTATAAAGAACAATGTATGGCAACTTGTTGAAGAATCCCACACCATGCATTGGCTTCTTCCCTCTCTCAATGCCACTTTCATTGTGCTCATACCCAAAGAAGATCAAGCCACCCCTCCTGAAAAGTTCAGGCCAATCGCTCTCTGTAACATCATCTACAAAATTATATCCAAAGTGATAGCCAACAGACTTAAGCCACTGCTGCTGTTGCTCATCTTACCAGAACAAACGAGATATGTGGAAGGCTGCCAAATCCTCGATGGAATCATTCTTATGCATGAGATCATCCACTCCCTGAAGCAAACCAAAAAGGCAGGTATGCTTCTGAAAATTGATTTATCAAAATAATTTGATAAACTTAGTTGGAGCTCTATAGAGAAAATGCTTGCAGCCTATGGTTTCAGTCATACTTGGATCAGATGGGTTATGAGTCTAATCTCCTCCTCCTTCTTCTCCATCTTGGTAAATGGCATCCCTTCTCATCCCTTCTCCCCTACTCGAGGTATTCGCCAAGGTGATCCTCTCTCTCCCTTTCTCTTTGTTCTCATGGCGGAAGGTCTGACCCATCTTATCAAGCAAGCTATCCATTCCTAGCAACTATGGGGCATCTCTATTCATGGCACCTCAGCCACCACCCATCAATAGTTTTTTGATGACAACATGCTTTTTGGCCACCCCTTAGTCCAAGAAGCCTCCACCTTCAAAGTCATCCTCGACACTTTCGCGGATGCTTCTGGCACCTCTGTCAATGCTTCCAAATCTCAAATTTTCTTTTTCAATACCTCTATCATCACCCAAAATCGAATAGCGAGAATCCTTGGGTTCACCATCGCTCATCTCCCTGCCAAATATCTAGGTGCCCCTCTGATTGATTAGGCCATCAAAGATTCCTCATGGCACTCTCTACTTGAAAATCTGGAAGCTAGGCTCTCCTCCTAGACCTGCCGTTCCCTCAACTTGGCCAGTCATCTTATTCTTGTCAAGTCCGTTCTACGATCTATGCCTCTATATTTATTATCAGTTCTTGCAGCCCCAAAGTGGGTCCTCAAGAAAATCAAAACTCTTGAATGCAATTTTCTTTGGGATTCCTCGGGGCAGAATAGAAAATGGGCACTGGTGAAGTGGACAATAGTCTGTAGGCCTACGAATTTTGGAGGTCTTGGACTCCGTGATCCATATCATAGCAATGTAGTCATGGGAGCAAAAATTTGGTGGCAGTGCCTGTCACCACCACACACTCCATGGGCCCTCCTATGGACAACAAATTATGCCAATAATCGAGCAACCGGAGACCTCGTCCATCTGAAAACAGTGGAAGAAGGCAGAATGCAGCCAAACAACATCACTTATTGATCCAAGAACATAGCTTCTAGGAAATCCATAACGGACACACTACTCGCTTCTGGATAGATTCGTGGAAACAACGCCCTAGACTTGTAAGCACTATAGTTCCACAACTTCAACTGGAAGTGATCAACGGATTAGAAGCCCACGCTCATCACTATTGGAAGGCAACCCCAAATCAGGGGTTTAGGCTCTGGAAACCAGCCTCTCTCTGCCTAAATCAGCAACAGGAGAATTCTCACAGTGCTCTTGACATAGAACTCAATTGCAGGATGTTCAAATTCTCGGAGGAAAAAGATCTTCTCAGATGGTGATACAAGTCTCGGGGAAAATTTCGTACCCAAGAAGCATACACTCTCTTAACACACAGCTAAGATCCCATTGACTCAATCTGGGACAACCTCAGGTCTTCGAATATTTGGCCCAAAGTGTCTACTTTCATGTGGCTTCTATGTCACAAGAGAACTCTCACTTGGGATATTGATCCAGGGTAAAATCTTGATACCCTTAACCAAGACCTTTTAATTCGGCTGATAAATAGAATTGCATTTAATTAAGACGTTAAAGAACTGAAATGAACAATTGTAGCTGAAAATAAGAGGAACATAAATGAGCAAGATAAACAATCATAAGAACACATCGTTTGATGATGGAGTTCGTCCAGGAGGGACTACATCTCCAGGCCTCGGTGTCAAGATGGTGTAGGCCACTGCATTATGTGTTGTGAGAAGAAGATTTACATGGATGTGCTTTCCTATGACATACAAGGAAAAATTTCCCTCACGCAGGAGTGGCTTGACTTCTTTAAGAGATGTTCCCCTTCAGAACTCTCATACATAAAGAAAGACTCCTATCAGTATGACCATAGCTGACATGTAATAAAAAAGAGTATCCCACCAATCCTGGAAAACAAGGGATCTCAACAATACACATAGAAAATAAGAACATCCCACCAATGTGGCATAAAAGGGGCTCATACATGACACAAATCCATAGCTGAAAGTACATCACTAAAAACACAAAGCAAGATCCCACAACTCATGTATCAACTGAGATCTGCAAGACATAATGCATCTCAAAGAGAAATAAATGAAGAAGTACATGGAAATCACATCATATACCTCATACTGCCATTTGCTAAAGGCTGAGCTTCTCTGCGACTGAATCTGAAAACACCATCAATCTTGTGGCGTCGAAAAAGGTGAAAACTACTGCTCACATGTGCAAATCTGACACCGGCATAACCCACTTCCAAAAGTGGCTAAAAAATCGAAAACTCAGATGCAGAAACTGAGCACGCCATTAGACTCGTGGCGCTGAGTAGTGCTGAAACGACATAAAATTTGTCCCATTTGGACAAAGTCAAAATTTCGCCCTCCTGAAAATTGGTCTCAATCAGGGTTCCGCCTGCTTTTTTCTGGGATCATGGTTCCACTGCACCTGCAAATAAAAAATAATAAACCTCGAATTCCGTGTGCACTCTGCCGGTGCACTGTAAAAATCTGGGTTTATATAAGTTTTGGTGGGCGGAATTACCAACATGGGTAGTTGGTGTAATGGTAAAAATAAGAATTAGTTGAGGAGAGGTCGGGTGGTCAAATCCGGCCCCTCCATACTTGAAATTTTTGTTTTTTGAACCCAACGAATATAATTTAAATGGGGTCAGGCCCGCCTTGAGTGGCCCGCCCAACCAACTTCGCATACGCATTAACATTGAAGTGGTTAAACGTATATCATATACGTTGTATTGTTTTAACACATAACCATTATATGTTATATATATACGATGGCTGGATTTGTTATGTGTTGGGCCGTTGTTTAAATTTTGTTGACCGAGATGTGGAGCCGCCGCGTGGGCGGACTGGCAGACCCGCCGGTGGTGGGTTTGACACCCACCAGATCTGATATATATATATATATATATATATATATATATATATATATATATATATATATTGAGTGCGTGGGGTCTCGCGGGGGTCATGGCCCACCGGCCCAATTTAATATAATTTTTTGTTACATAAACAAACCATGCCCTTTTGAAAAATTCGGTTTTGGACCATAGGGGTCATTTTAAACAGGCCACAATTTCGCCAGAATCCGGTGGCCAGAAAAAGTCCAATTCGTGCCTTCCTTAAGGCTATCTAGTCACCAAGTCAACCTCGAACTTTGACCGCTTATAGATTCTTCATACGGGCTCAGAATTGAGTGTCGTCTGCGCCATTGGAATCAGAAAGACGAGATCTACAACATGAACTTGGATTGAGGATATTTTGAACACTTTGATTTTTGAGCCTTTTACTTAGGCCACTTGTACATGTACCTGTTTTATCCACTTGGATCAAATATCCTCATCAAACGTGGTTTCACAGGGTTGTCTAGATACCCCAAATATATTGATCATGAAGAAACTATTCAGCATTTAATGGTTACCTTTCCACTAGAAACTTTTCTCTGGGAGAAAATCAACTTCAGATGTAGAAGAGATGACAAAAGACCAGGGGACCTAAATTCCATCATTTGTAATTGGCCATCCAGTTCTTACAGAAGCAACCTAATCAACTCTTTATGGAGGCTCGTCCCACGTCTCATTCTCTGGACACTCTGGAAAGAAAGAAACAAGTATATTTTCAAAGACCAAAGCACTCCTTCGAAAGTTATATGGAACAATATCTGAGGCAACATACAGGAAACTCTGGCTCTCCAACGTTGGCAACAATAAGATCTCCCCACGCAAACCTCAGAAAGATCCATATGGGAAAACTGGAAACTCGTGCTCCCTCCCTGTCTTCTTCCAGCATGCCTACATAGATAGGTGACAGCTCCTAGCCATTGGACACCTCCACCCACCGGTTTATTGAACCTGAACTTCGACGGAGCATCAAAGGGAAATCCAGGTGAAGCTGGCTACGGGGGAATTTTCAGGGATCATAAAGGTATTCCTTTACTGATCTTCTTTGGATCCATAGGCTGGGATACCAGCAACTCGGCAGAACTAGAAGGCTTATGGCAAGGGCTACATCTAGCACAGCTCAACAACTACTTCCTCGTCACAATAGAAGGTGACTCCCAAATTCTCATCAATATGGTCAATCAACTTCTCATGGGAGCATATTCTTCTAAAGTAGCTAACAGTTGGAGACTTATGGAAAAATTGGATCTTATAGCAAATTGGCTGCAACATCACCGAGCTATATCCTTCAAGCATGTCAAGAGAAATAACAACAAAGTTGTTGATCTATTGGAAAATAAAGGAGTGACCCGTTCTCAAATTCTCATGGTGGGATCCCTTTCCATTCTCAATGACAACAAACCCATACAGGAATGCACTAATCTGGTGCACGAAGAACGCAAACCCCCGGATGCGGGTGTTTAAAAGAGTTGGTACGGAGAAAGTCTTGCGGGTTGGCACATGGCAAGGTCACATGGCTACCCACAAGTTTCTCCCTTGGCATTTACCAGCACTAATGCAGCTTGGCCGCCACCCCAAGTGACATTTACTCCGCTTCACTTGTCGAGGTTGCCTCCTCCACATGAAAATGAAGCCCCCTGCTTGGTCGATTGGTTTTCTCCTTCGGCCCACTAGCTTTGTCTTTCCACTCTCTGGTTCGGCCTCTTATCCCTCTTAGAATATCCTTCATCTACATGATATTTCTATGCAGCACCATTCTCTCCCCTTGTGTAGCTATTGCTCTCCTGAGGCGGCAGAGCCAAGCTCCCGCACGGCGACTGCTAAGCGTTGCAATCTTAGAGGCTACATTGAATTCCTTCCAGTCCACCACTACTCTCACACTCCTCTCTGTCAATCACGCTTCTCGACTACCTTCGGCTTCATTTCCGCCCCTGCTTCCTGGCTTCCTCCTGCCAACCCTTTTTCCTCCCTAGCTCTGCGAGTTTTCCACCCCTACTATGCGAACATGCCCCACCTTAGGCAACACATGCGATGCCGGCATGGCATCAGTAGGGGCCGCATCTCTCCTCAGCCTCCTTCTTCTCTTTCCAGCTCTTCGTATTTTTCTCTCGAGCATTCCTCGGGCAGATACCCCGATATGCGTAGTGGTCACGACCGACTGTTCAGCTCCTCTACTCGGCCTCCCTCCTCAGAGCCTTTGATGCACCCTCCCCCTAGCTCGACCCCCTGCGCTGCCTCTTCGTAGTCCCTCACCACTACCCAATTTCAATTCCAATGTTCCTCTAACTTTCCCCTTGTCTTCGCCACCATCTCGGTCTCTTTTCGTGAGGTAACAAGCGATGACCCCTGTCTCAATCTGCCCATCCAACCCTTGCACCCTTGAAGCGACCACGACCCCTCTGTTTCGGTGAAAGCACATTAGGTTACAGTTGGGCACAATCCTGACACGAACATAGGCAGCAACTCGGACTATTACAAGGAGCCAAGCAAGCAGGACGAAGATAAAGGCGACGTTGCAGTAGTGCCACAACAGGTGGCTCCAGGCTACTCGCATGCAGAAGATGATGAATATAGATGCCTCATCGTCAAAGAGCCACCTCCAGCATCTCATGACACATAGTTTTTCAGATATTTTTCTGTTTAAGGATACCAATTTTTTAGTTTTGCCTTTTGTTTTCTATCATGTTTGGTACATTTACTCAATCTTGTACAACGTTGGTTTCCTCCTTCAAGGCAGCGCTTCAAACTTCTTCTGGTCTGGTTTCCCCATGTCGGCAGCTCCATTTTTGGCTGTTTTGAGAAAAAAAGGCCACTGTTACATGCTAGAATTGCAGAGGCCTGAGCGTCCATGTACCATATGTTCTATTAATAGATCTTAACCTTACTTACAAAAAAAAAAAAATTAGTGTGATTTAAGAAATTAGAAATGTGAAATAATTTGGAAATTTTAAAAACCACGTTCTGCATGAATATGATGAGTCAATACCATGGGTTGTTTTTATAGTTTATTATTATTAGACATATTAATTTCCACCTTTAAATAAAATACATTCTACATGAATACATTTGGTCAATATCATGGGTTGTTTTTATAGTTTATTATTATTTTATTATTTTTATTTTTTATTGTATTTTGATTTAGTTAAAATGTCCACTACATTATGTCAATCCTTTTATTTAATTTACTTTTACTTTTTATTTTTGTGTAATTTGACATAGTATCACCAAAACCTAAATTCAATCTAAGTTATTAAAAAAAAAAAAAAAACATTATAAAAAGCATATATAAAAATATTTACTTGTGGATCTAATGGCCTAAAACATTTCAATCATCTAACATTTGATCCAATGGCTCAGACATGAACAGAATGGCAACTAGCGGAGTTTTTTTCAAATAGAAATGCCTCAAGACAAAATAATAATAATAAAAGCAGTGCAAAATACTTCAGTTTCCATCTATAATTTTACTTCAAACATTCTATAAAGAAATAAAGTAATAGAAAATAAAAATGTTTTTACTTTTTAGTCTGAGATATATGTAATCCCTTCAAATATGTAATTCCTCCGTGACTTAGGGAGTTGGCAAATGGTATGTAAAAAAATGTTTTTCATAGTACATGATATGTAATATATTCATTGTTCAATTGATATTTAGTATAAAAATAGAATTATATTATTGAACAAAATAGATCTTGCAATATCCAATTTGTGTAAAGATATTAATAATTTAAATTAAAGATTTTCATATATATATATATATAAGGTAGTATAAAAAACCTACAAAATAACCAAGAAATTTGGGTATGATTATCAAACATTCTCACAAAGATTTTTGAAAATCTAGGTTACAGTAATTAAATTTCAAAATTTTCGGTGCCCTAAGTATTTTTGATGGTGTTGAATCCATTTCCACCATAAAAATGAAATTCAAACACTCCAAAAAAACTGAAAGCAAAATACTATTGTCCCACTATTATGTTGTTTCAATAGACAATTCATATATATATATATAAAAGTAGCATTTAAAAAGATATTAATAGAAAAAATAATTCAAAAAGAATTAAGATGGACCTATGCCAACACTATTTAGTTATCCCATATTTTATAATCATTTTATAACTATAAGTTTTTTTAACCTTTCGAATTATAAAATTTTCAAATATTTTAGGTGATCAAATATATCTCATCCTCATTACAAAATGATAAATAAATATAATCAATTAGAAATTTATAATGCATGAAAATAAAATATTACAACGATTTCAAAAGAACAATTTAAAAAATTTGGGGTCAATGCTCATTTTTGGTGAGCTGTTATAGCCCCAAAAACAACAAAATCAATTAATCTTAGCTCAGCTGTTTAAGTTGATTAGTCGAGATTTTGATTTTCTGGAAAATGGGAATGTATACGTCCAAATAGATATAATTGGAGCTAGACAACCGGTAGAATAGGTTATGTATTCTCCTTAGAAATTTATTTATGCGATGTAAGGATGTCATTCCAGTAAAAACAATCCGCAAATTACAAAACATTCACTACATTAACTGAGATATGATTGTTTATCAGTGTATTTAATACAGTATTGAGATTAATTATTCAATAAACAAACACATTATCATGGCTTGTTCCTCATCTTGGGGCAACATGAAGGTGGGCAATGGTGGAAGTACTTGACCGTTAAATCTAAATCTATTGAATCCGTCTCATGATATTCAATTTTTTTTTATCATCTCAGATCCTTATAGAATTAGATATATTATGTGAGCTAATGTGATATTTTGTTTGTCACAATGATTCAAAAATCATTTATTATACCACAATATTGACTTTCTCACTCGAGAATAAATTGAGGAAATTATGGATTTCATAACATATATCTATTTTGAATTGACATCATGCATCTAATATTATCCATTTCAACTAAGAACGTCAATAGATCACCGTGTCAATGATAACTTGTGACATCCATAGCCATTTTCTTTGATTATAAATGAGGTTGCAAACTAATAAGTTGTGAAATCCCTAGCAATTTTCTTTGATCGTGGATCATGTTATGAACTAGAATACACTCTCTGTTCACAAGGCTCTACAATATATATTGGATAGAGGGAAAGGTTATGATAAAAATTGTACAAAAGACTCTAAGGATTGAGTGGGTTTTTTCTTTTGTAAGTTTTGTTCGGAATTGAAAAATAACAAAAATATAAAAGCTAAAATTAAGAAGCTAGTATTTCAAGGAGGCACTTAGTTCAAATATAACTGACCATGTAGTAGTGACCCAAATGGATAAGATAATAGATCATGTAGTTTTAGAAGCTAGTATTTGAAGGAAGCCTCTAGTTAAAATATGGGTTGTATGAATTGTTTATAAAAGAACATAGTTCAAATTATGTTGTATGACTTGTTTATATTTAAGTAGATTAAATGAGTAAATAGTAAAGAGTATTGGTGTTTATTGTAGGGTGTGCTTACTAATTATTATTGTAACAGTAGGTTGATTCTTATAAGGAATCATCATTTAATGAAGTATTATAGTTTTTCTCTTAGAAACATTTCCAAGTATATCTTGTATTTCATGTGAAAAAAGGTGAACCACTGAAGTGCATGATCTACTTTAGTGCAGTACATGTTCTACTTCATTGGAGTGATTGATCTCTAGTGGTAGGGAGACCCAGAAAATGACTAGCTTCGCCACACTAGAAGAGGGGAGCTATACAACTTAGTAGATAGAAAAGGTTGTCACCTAATGTTATATTTAAAAATAAAAAAATAATAGTTACATTAACATATTAAAATAATAATAACTAGCATTTGCACCACTTGTTGCAAAAGAAATGCCTTAAGGAAATAGCATGGGAAAGAGTAGCCTAGAAGAAATAAGATTTTGCGGAGAAATAACCATCGTGAAGGAATGAAAGGAAAATTTTGTAGAGGTTTCAAAGATATTGTTGATAAGAGCTATCAAAGAGAAAAATTTGTTTTAGATAAATTGAAATAGGAAATTTGGGTGAAAGTCCTTGTACAAAAGAGGGAAAGGTTATGATAAAACTTGTACAAAAGACCCTAAGGATTGAGTGGGTTTTTTCTTTTGTAGGATTTGTTTGGAATTGAAAAATAATAAAAATATAAAAGATAAAATTATGTAGTGAAAATTTTGTTTAAAATTTCATAATAAAAGGTTGAGTAAGTTTGACATCATTTAATATGAAAATTGTTTATGATTATAAAGTAAAAAACATGTGACATTTCTTAGCTACAATTAGGCAATTAAATATATGTATATATTTTGTTTTGAAAGGAAAAAAATTGATATTCATTAACAAACAAAAAATCTGAAAGAGTATGTATATAGTTACAAAGTGTTATGTAGTTAAAAACTATTACAATTAAGTAATTGAAGGTAAATTTAGTGTTATTTAAGAAATTATAAATGTGAAATAATTTGGAAATTTTAAAGAAAATCACATATTAAAAAAAAAAATCATTATTAATTGAATTTTTTATATATTTAGAAATAATACTGATGAATAACAAAACAATTGTAACATAAATAATATATAACAAAAAAACTATGTATTTTTGGAATAATAAAATAGTTGTAACAAAAATAATATAGAACTAGAAAAACCACATTTTGCATGAATACCATCGGTCAATACCATAGGTTGTTTTTATAGCTTATTATTATTAGACATTTGATCCCTCATGGCTCTTAGTAGATCCATAGTTAATATTGATATAGGCCATATTAATTCCCCCATTTAAATAAACTACATTCCACATGAATACCATGCGTTGTTTTTATAGTTTATTATTATTTTATTATTTTTATTTGTCATTGTATTTTGATTTAGTTAAAATGTCCACTACATTATGTCAATGATTTTATTTAATTTACTTTTATTTTTTATTTTTGTGTAATTTGACATAGTCTCACCAAAACCTAAATTCCATGTAACTTATTAAAAAGAAAAAAAACTACCATTATAAAAAAACATATATGAAACTATTTACTTGTGGATCTAATGACCTAAAACATTTCAATCATCTAACATTTCATCCAATGGCTCAGACATGGACACAACTGTAGCTAGGGGAGTTGTTTTCATAAGGCCTAATAATAATAATAAAATTAGTGAAAAATACTTCAGTTTCCATCTATAATTTTACCTCAAAATTTTTATAAAAAAATAAAGTAATAGAAAATAAAAAATGTTTTTACTTTTTAGTATGAGATATATGTAATCCCTTCAAATATGTAATTCCTCCATGACTTAGGGAGTTGGAAAATAGTATGTAAAAAAATGTTATTCATAGTACATGATATGTAATACATTCATTGTTCAATTGATATGTAGTATTAAAAATATAATTATATTATTGAACAAAATAGATCTTGCAATATCCAAATTTTATAAAAAAAATTAATAATTTAGATTAAAGATAGATAGATATATAATTCGGGTAAGATTATTAAACATTGTGGCAAAGATTTTTGAAAATCTAGGTTACACTCATTAAACTTCAATATTTTGGGTGCTCTAAGGATTTTTGATGGTGATGAATCCATTTCCACCACAAAAATGCAATTCAAAGACTCCAAAAAAACTGCAAGCAAAAATCTATCGTCTCACTATTTAGTTGCTTCAATAGACAATTCTTATATATATATATATATATATATATATCATTTAAAACAATATTAATAGAAAAAATAATTCAAAGGGAATTAAGATGGACCTATGCCAACATTACTTAATTAAACCATATTTTATAATCATTTTATAACTATAATTTTTTTTTTTGAACGTTTTAAATTATAAAATTTTCAATTGTTTTAGGTGATCAAATATATCTCATCCTCATTACAAAATGATAAATGAATATAATCAATTAGAAATTTATAATCCATGAAAATAAAATATCACAATTATTTCAAAAGAACAATTTAAAATATTTGAGCTCAATGCTCATTTTTGGTGACCTGTGTGATAGCTCAAAAAAAAAAAAAAAAAATCAATTAATCTCAGCTCAGCTATTTAAGTTGATTAGTCCAACCGCCAAAGTGATTTTGATTTTATGGAAAATGGGAATGTATACGTCCAAATAGAAATAATTGGAGTTAGACAACTGGTAGAATGGGTTATGTATTCTCCTTAGAAATTTATTTATGTGATGTAAGGATATCATTGTAGTAAAAATAATCTGCAAATTACAAAACATTCACTGCGTTAACTGAGATATGATTTTTTATCAGTGTATTTTTGGAATTTCTGATAGTTCTAGAACAATAACTGAGAGAATAATACTCTCCTTCTAACACAGAGAATAATGGACAGAGATTGCAGAATAAAACTTTTCTTTTATTTCATTAACAAAACTAAAAACTATTACAACTTTCCTGCACTGAAGTGGGATTACAAACAGACTTGACTGCTATAGACACAGTGCTCTCAAAACAATTCTCTCTCTCTCTCAAAATGCACAAATAGTGCTCTTTTATGGTTCATTGAGTTTTTTCTCTGCCTACAGGCTTACACAGCAATACAACACAGTGATACGATTAATCTACTCAACTACGAGCCTTTTCACTTTTTATATGGCACGGTGGAATAAAACATAAAACAAAATAAAATGAAAATACACTGCCGAAAAATAAATTTAACCTAAACATTTATTTTGCGCGATATACGAGTGGAGCCCACTCTGCAATCAGCGATCAGCGATCGGCGGAATGGTTGAACAAAAAAAATATGCAAGGTTGCACTTGCGATTTGCGATTTGTGATTCAATGATGTTGTGATTACGTGATGAGCGATTGTGGTGGGACCACATCGCATCGACGCATCACATCGCAATGAAAATTTGACGGAAAACATAAGCGGAATGATCTTTGTGATTGCGATGTGCGATTAGCGACATCGACGATCGCATCGGCGGAAATAAAAATGCAGATGGCAGAATGGTTAAGTGATGTTGCGATGTTGCGATTGTGATTGTGTGATTGCGATCACATCGCAAACATCCAATAGAACAAAACATATGGCGGAGACTCTTTGCGATGAGCGATTGCGATTAGCGATTTTGGTGGGACCACATCGCATCGCATCGCAAACACTCAATCGGTGGAAACAATTTCAGATGCGGAACATGCATTGCTCCTTTGCAATTTGTGATTGCAACAATTGCATCGCATTAGAACACCATATCAACAAGACACTTACAATTTAAAACTTGCGATTGCAATCGGCAGTGAAGTGGTAGGGACCATTATCACGTGTCCCATTCAAAACTTAAAAGACTTTGCCGTTTAAACAAAATTTCTTCATATTTGGTTGTTGAGGGCTTAAAAGCCCGAAAAGACTTCTCTTTAATAAAACTCTGATGCTGTGTGGTTGAAGCACAAAATTCTTCAATTCTTCTGCAAACACGGCTACGGCCCATCAAACATAAATTCCATCCTTACTATTTCTCCATTCTTCTTGAATGCACGGTGCTGTGCACACAAGCTCTCTGCTGCTCCTACTGCCCTTGTCATACTTTGTTTATACCTGCATAGGGTACTATGGTGACTTTAATATTTTCAACACTCCCCCTTAAAGTTAGCTGCTGGGTTATCAGTCATACCCAAGAATTTTATTAAATGCTCAAAACTCTTTTGCCCCAATGGCTTTGTCAGAATATCTGCAAATTGTTTGTCTGTTCTACAATGTTGTAAAACAATTTCTCCATTGTTCACCAATTCTCTGATATAGTGAAACTTAGCATCAATGTGTTTCGTTCTCTTGTGAAACACATAATTCTTTGATAATGCAATAGCTAAGCTATTATCACAATAAATCATTGTGCCCTTTACCTGTTCTTGACAAAAATTCCTCAACATTCTTCTCATCCATACTTCTTCACATGTTGCTGCTATAGCTGGCACATACTCTACCTCTACTGTAGACAATACTACAATAGGCTATTTCTTAGAAGCCCATGAAATGGCTCCTGAACCCATATGAAATACATAACTGGATGTGCTTTTCCGATCATCTACACTTCCAGCCCAATCACTGTCAGTGTAACCAATTAACTCATAATCTTCTGAAGTAGTATATAAAATACCATACCTTTTAGTTCCTTTAACATACCTTAGAATTCTCTTTGCTGCTTGGAAATGTGCTTCTTTTGGCCTTTCCATAAATCTGGAGATCAAACTAACATCATGCATAATATCTAGCCTAGTTGCAGTCAAATACATGAGGCTGCCAACTATGCTTTTATGCAAACTTGGATCAAAATCCTTGCTTCTATTATCTTTACTGAACTTCAATCCAATTACTATGGGAGTAATTTCAGCTTTGCACTCCTACATATTAAATCTTTCAAATACTTGGTTAACATACTTTTCTTGTGAGATAAAAATCCCATTTTCATTCTCCTCTACTTCTATTCCTAAGAAGTATCTCAGTAATCCCATATCAATCATCTCAAATTCTTCCTTCATGACTATTTTAAAATTTTCACTGAGGTAATCATCATTACCTGTGAATATCACATCATCAACATATAACACAACAATGAGCATCTTACCATCTTTTTCTTTGATGCATAATGTGGGTTCTCCTTCACATTTCTCAAACCCATTTTCTAGTAGATAGGAATCTATCCTACTGTACCATGCTCTTGGTGCTTGCTTCAGCCCATAAATACTTTTCTTCAATCTGCACACTTTGTGTTTTTGGCCTTCTTTTTCATAAATGAGAGGTTGTTCAACATATACCTCTTCCATTAAAACTCCATTTAAAAACGCAGAATTTACATCCATCTGGTATACTTTCCATCTGTTTTGTGTTGTTATGGACAACACTGCTCTTAGTGTTTCCATTCTTGCAACTGGTGCAAAAGCTTCCTCATAGTCTCTTCCATGTTGCTGATTATATCCCTTGACAACAAGTCTGGCCTTGTCCATTTCTATCTTTCCTTCAGCATTTCTTTTGGTCTTGTAGACCCATTTAACTCCAATGACTTCTTTACCTTCTGGGAGATCAACCAACTTCCATGTTTTGTTCTTCTCTATGGCATTAATTTCTTCATCCATAGCTTCTATCCATTTTATATCTTTTATGGCATCTTCAAAATGAATAGGATCATCAACATGACAATAAAAAGAAAATAAGGAGTTCATAACTTCATTTGCTGCTTCCTGCTCATAAATTTCATTTATATTACTGAACTTTGTTCCTCTTTCATTTGGTGTAGCTGTGCTTGAAGAAGCACTCAAATCTGCTCCATGTGGCGTGCTTGGAGAAGCACTCTCATTTCTTCTCAAGGGTGTTTTTACTCCTGCTTGAGGTGTCCCTTGCTATCCTTGTGTTGGTGGAGGTTGTGTTACCGATGAGGTGTTATTTTCTGTCACATTTTCCTCATCTTCATTATGAGACAAACGACTTTTAAAATTGATTGTTTTCTCTATGCTTCTATCCCATGCTTCATCTTAAATAAATTGAACATCTCTACTTATCACAAAATTCTTTGTGGATGTGTTATACAATCTATATCCTTTGGATTCTTCACAATATCCAAGGAAGATGCACTTCTCCCCCTTACTATCTAACTTCTTCCTCAAATTATCTGGAATGTGCGCATATGCCACACATTTGAAAACTCTCATGTGGGTGACTCCCTATTTTCTGCCACTCCACGCTTCTTCTGGAACTCTGTTCATTACAGCTTTTGTTGGGCATCTATTCAAGATGTATGCTGCACAATTTGCAGCTTCTGCCCAATACTCATTTGGAAAGTGTTTTGCCTTCAACATACTTCTCACCATTTCCATTATGGTTCGATTCTTCCTTTCATCAACTCCATTTTGTTGTAGTGTGTACCTTGTATTAAAGTATTTGTGTATGTCATTCTCTCTACAAAAACGTAGGAATTCTTTTGAGATATATTCACCTCCTCTATCAGTTCTAAGAACTTTGATATGTTGCCTACTCTGTTTCTCTACTAGAGCTTTAAAGTAGAAATTTTTTTCAAAGGCTTCACTCTTATATTTCAAAAGATAAACCCACACTTTCCTTGTGAAATCATCAATTAAGGTAAGCATGTAATTGCTGCCTAAAACTGATGATGTTTGCGTCAACCCACACAAATATAAATGAATGATTCTCTAAGGGTGCTTTCACCCTTATGCTCTTTCTTAATGGAAAGTTTTCTCTGTGTTGCTTTCCCAAGATACAACCTTCACATAGGCTATCTGGTTTCTCAATCAATGGTAAACCTCTTACCATTCCTTTTCTGTGCAACAAATTTGATCCTCTGAAATTGAGATGTCCAAATCTCAAGTGCCATAACCAATTCTCATCTTTCACTTCCTTCTGAAAAACCTCTTGAGTTACAGCTACTACATTCTTTCCTTTTCCCTTCAAGTCAGCATTGAGCTTGAGTGGAAACATTCTATTGTTGGTCATTTGTATTTCAGCAATAATCTTCTTTCTTGGAGGTATATCCATTATTGTGCACACATCATTCTTGAACAATACTTTGTAACCTTTTTTTATGAGCTGCCCAACGCTCAAAAGATTACATTTCAAATCAAGGACATAATAAACATCTAGCACAAATTTTGCTCACCATTTCTTATACGGATACTAACTCTGCCTTTTCCCTTGACAAAGATCTTAGTATCGATTCCTGTGGTTACTTCTGATTTAATTTCTTCATCAAGATTGGCAAACATTGCTATGTTTCCAGTCATGTGATTATTGCAGCCTGAATCTAATAACCATACATCATCTTGTCTATCTTGTGCTACATTACATGTTAACAACACATTCTTTGGGTTCTTTTCTTCTTTGCTACATTAGCATTATGCCTATTATTCATGTCATTTTTCTTTTTTCTACATTCATTGGCATAGTGCCCATATTTCTTGCAATAATGACATTGGACATTAGATTTATCATACCTTTGTCCATGCACATGTTGGTGTCCACCTTATTAGTTGTTGCATTGGCCATGGCTTTGATTCTAATTGTTTCTCCTTCCATGTGAATGCGAAGGGCTGTTCCTTCCTCCTTTGTTCTGGCTTCCACCTCTTCTTCTTCCTCTGCCTTGACCTCTTTCTCTTCCAAAAAGAATCTGGGTCTTGAAGGCATGCTCTAGATATGGGTTTACTGTTCTTTCCAATCTCTGTTCATGTGTCATCAGCGATCCATGAAGTTCATCCACTTTGAACTTTGAGAGATCCTTAGTCTCTTCTATGGTGGTAACAATAACATCAAACCTTGAGGGTAGGCTCCTCAATAGTTTCTCCAAAATCCTTCTTTCTTCAAGATTTTCTCCATGGGACCTTATTTGTGTGACCATCCCAATCACATGAGTGAAGAATGAGTCTATGTTATCAGACTCTTTCATACAGAGAGTTTCAAAATCTCTACTCAACAATTGTAGTTTTGTTTTCTTCACTTTCTCCATACCTTGATAGGCTATTTTAATATTTTCCCATGCATCCTTAGATCTCTTAGCTACTACTATCCTTGGAAACACACTCTCATGTACTGATTGATATAAATAGAAGAGGGCTTTAGAGTCCTTCTTTCTATTTCTCTTCAATAAATCCTTCTCTGCCTGAGTCAAGGCATTAAAAGCCTGCTCATCAACTAGTTCATCAAAACCATATTCTACAAATTCCCACAAGTCTTGTGAGGCAAATAGGGCTCTCATGGTAATGGCCCAATAATCATAATTCTTTCCATTAAATTGTGGAAGCTGAGCATTTCCAGTACTCATACTAGTGCTTGGTCTAGCCATTGCTTATAAACTGAACTCTAAAATAAACTTGATTGTGTTTTTCAAACAAACTGTATTTCCTTCTCTAAAAGACAAAATCTATCTCTAAGGACTGTTCTTTTAAACAAAAAAAACAACTTATGATTTTGAGAAATACCTGGACTTAATCTTCTGTTGAGCCTTGTGTGAAGGCAAACAAATCTTCTTCTTCCTTCAACTTCTTTGACACCTTCAAAGAGCCTGGATTAGCTCCGATAACATGTTGTAATTTTTGATAATTCCAGAAAAATAACTGAGAGAATAATACTCTCCTTCTAACACCGAGAATAATGGAAAATGATTGCAGAATAAAAATTTTCTTCTATTTCATTAACAGAACTAAAAACTATTACAAATTTCTTCCACTAAAGTGGGATTACAAACAAACTTGACTGCTACAAACGCAGAGCTCTCAAAACAAATCTCTCTATCTCTCAAAATGCACAAAAAGTGCTCTGTTATCATTCACTGAGTTTTTTCTCTGCCTGCGGGCTTACACAGTGATACAACACAACAATACGATTAATCTACTCAACTATGGGCCTTTTCACTTTTTATATGGCGTGGTGGAATAAAATATTAAATAAAATAAAATGAAAATACACTGCCAAAACATAACTTTAACCTAAAAATTTATTTTGCGTGATATACGAGTGGAGCCCACTTCACAATCGATGATTGGCAGAACGGTTGACCAACCAAAATATGCAATGTTGCAATTGCGATTTGCGATTCAGCAATGTTGCGATTGCGCGATGAGTGATTGTGGTGGGACCACATCACATCGAAATGAAACTTCGATGGAAAAAATAAGCAAGATGACCTTTGCGATTGTGATGTGCGATTAGCGACATCGACGATTGCATCGGTGGAAATCAAAATGCGAATGGTGAAATGGTTAAGTTTTGATATGGTTGGTTATCATTAGGTTTCTTAGATTTTGTATGATTAAATATAATTATTCTATGATTTACTAATAATGGTTTTGTTAATTAAATTTATCACAGGGTTCCATTGTCGAAACCCTTGACAAGTTAGTTGAGTACGAGAATGCCTAATTTAGGGCTTTGACATTTCCACATGGTTCCAGAGAGACCGAGAGAGGTTATTGTCAAAAATTATGTTATAATACCTCTCCATAACCTGGATTCCACCCAACTCACTCATGTCGGTCTCTAGAAGGAAATTAGCAAAATTTCCCAAATCTGCAATAAAATTCAAGTTGCTAGAGTTGTGTCAATTTACGTGCAAATAAAGAAGAATGAATAAATTATAGAACATGGGTTTTGGTCCTACTATATAAAATATATTATCTATGAAACCATTTTAAAAAATGCAGTACGGTTTGAGAGGTATTCAAGGTTATGTGAGGCTAATTTATATAAAAATCCGAAAATTCTAGATTTGTAAAATTCTTCCAAAAAACCCTATTTTCGATATTTTTGGTTAAATACATTTGGTTATCTCAAGGATCGTTGATATCTATGAAGAATGAGCTAATGTTAGTATAGCCATCTGGTGGTTCTGATCCACATCGAACTGTTATCCATATTGTAAATAAATTTAAGGCTGCTCTCTATGAAGCTTGGATAGAGCATAAAAAAGGGGGGGAATGATTATTCAGGTGTGAAGATGATCTTGCTACCAGAATTGGATTTTAAAAAATCTATTTTATTCAAGCTCAATTTTATGGTGGAGAAGATGCGTTGATAATAGTCATTTTTCAATGGATAATTGAGGTGTGATTTAATTTCTGTGTTTAGTCTTTCTTAAATACTGTAAGTTTTCCTTCTCAGGTGTAGTAAGGGCCCACCAGAGTCTCAAAATTTCTCCTACCATAGGTAGATTTCATTAATTTTGTTGTAGAATTCGATTGTATCTGTAGTTTCTGAGTTTTCGATTTCATAACCTCGCTTTCCTTTCAGATTAATTTTTATTTCAATTCAATTGTGTGTAAGTAATTCAATTTCTCTAGGCATAGATGTGCTCCCAGTTTGTATGAAGCATTTCCTTTTAATCTAAAAATGAATTGTGTAATCCTTACCTGAATGATCAAATTGTAATTCAATTGCTATTTAATTCAAAGCATTTTTCATTTTGATGATGAACCACACAATAAATCAATTTTTAACTTAATAAAAGTGTTTTCATCCAGAATTAGAAGCAACATTGTGATTCGATCATTAAGAATTGGTAACCACTCCCATTTCGGTGTTTGAAGGATTGAACAAACAATGCATAGATCACAAGGTTAATCATTTTCTCTTGTTTTTACACATAAATCATTGAACCTTATCTAATTGAGCTATAATACTAAATGATTTGGGAAAACATTATACAAATATTAAGGTTAAGACTCTGTTTTTCATTTTTACATATAAGCCATTGAAACCAGATCAAATTGAATTTCACTAATGTGTGTTAACAATATCTCATTTGTGCAATCTGATTTACAAATTGAGAAAGAACATTGCCAGAATTGCCGAAGTAATCATACAAGTCATTTTTCCCCTTCTAAATTAAATGAATATTTCGATTTCCTTATAATTCTAAATTTCATTTTTTTGCATCGAGTAAAATTGTTCTTGAAACCATGGAGTGAATATGAGTAATTGTTACATTGTTGTGTCTTGAACTAATTTGAAATACAAGGAGTGCATGCATAGGTTTAAAACATTGTTATTCAGATGCGTTTGGTTTCTGGAATTCTTGTGAGTTAGTGACTGTAGTTTTGAATACATAGTGAGTTTTGTTCCAGAATATTCAGAGTGCATCAGAGTTAGAATTGATAGATTAAATGATTTTTTATTCCAGTCGATGAGTGTGAGTCTGTGAGTTAAATTGAATACTCATAGTTTATCTTTCAAATTAGATCTTAAATTTTGGAGTTGCTAGGTTTAAATTGATTATTTTCTAAAGCTTGCATTGGTAGTTAAAAGTGTGATTTATTTCCATTTCAGAGGCAGAGTTTTTGTCAGTAGATTGCTCAAGCTTAGGAGTGATTTATGTTTGATGCCAGTTGAAGTAGAAGTGTAACCTTTTCATCACATTTCATTGTGTGATCTAGTAGAATTGCATAGTTATATCTTTATTTTATCTTCAAAACAAGAATTAGGATTTGAGTGAGTTTTTTATTACAGTGAAATTCAGTGTTAAAAGTAGATTGAAGTTTCCTAAGAGATTTCCAGAATATTTGAAATGTGTGTGCTCAGAATTTATTAATTCCATTCGATTGAGTATGAGATGAGTGTCCTTTCCAGCAAATTGAGTGGTAGATTAGAATTTCGTTTTGGAAAATGATTGATGTGTTCTTTTACAGTGATTTTATGCCCTAGTTTATGTTAGATGGTTTGATTTTGCATTACCTATGCTCGTTCCCTGAAGCTTTCAAGTCGTGGATCGATAATTTAATGTTGGAAACTACAAAGATATAATTTCACCAACATTTTTGGTGCCATTGCTAGGGAGGTGCTAAATGGATTAGAGGCTAGTTCCTTTCACAAGAATTTTTTGTGAACTTAGTTGAAGGACAACCAAAGGGTGGAAATTGTACTATACGACATGAGTGAAGAGCCACGCATCCACTATGGTGAGGTTGCTCCAAATTTTGGTTTTCAAAGTAAGCAAGTTTGGTGGGCTTTATTGCAATTAGGAATTTTAATTCATTTATATTAAAATTTCAAGATATTTAAAGGTAAAACATTTTTGGGGTGTTGTAAGAACCATTGTGTAATAATACATGTGATGACAAGATATACCAGTTGAATGGTTGAGAACAATAATATGGTATTTTGAGGAATCATTCAATGAGGAGTTTTGATGCTGCTACAAAGATGTATAAGTCATCCAATGAAGAATTCACAAGTGAAGAATTGAATATTTTTCTTGAACATCAATTTAATATTATTAAATCTTTGAATTCGAAATTGGATGATTCTTAGGAATAGGAGAAGGATGAAGAACCATTGTTTATCTTTTGTGCCAACTATAGAAGGAAGAAATTCCTTGAACAGTGTCCAATTAGAGGTCTGAAAGTTTGAAAAGTTTGTGAGGATGGTCATGCAACCGAAAATTGGCCATCACTGCCATGATTATGAAAGTTAATGAGGGAATAAAGTAAGGAATCAAATCAATCACCAGGAATAACTCAGAACCCAACACCATTTGTTACTTAGAATAATGTTAATTTTCTTGACTAAGTTCGTCAACATGTTTATATTCCTATATTTCCATGGAAAACATTTAATCCTCCTCCAATCGAATATCCTACTTCATGACCACACTAGCCCTCTCGATGGACCTCCTCTTCCCCATGGCCTCAAGAATGGTTTTCCCCAGGGAAGAATTTCATGCAAAATAAAAAACAATCATATGTGCCATCAAGTTATCATCCTTCATGGTGTCAAGTACCTATACAACCTTTCTTTAACCCTAACCCTAATCCATACCATAGCCCTTATCCATGCCCTAGACCTAATTCAAATCCTAACCTTAACATAAACACTAGAACTAACTCTAATCCAAATCCAAAGCCTACTTCATGCCTTAACCGAAACCCTAGCTCAAACCCTAGCCCAAACAATAGCTTAGACCTAATCCAAATAAGGAGGTTGCACAACAATTAAAACACTTGTTCTTCCTATTGATTCTCCAACTGATAAAAAAAATATATCTTCCATTAGGGGAATTTTGTGGTATAAAATGGGCCTCCTAAGAAAAATGTACAACAAAAGTAAACATCATAAGAACTAATAGGATTATAGATGATGATGTAAACTATGGGGGATGATTCAACATATTTTAAGTAAAAGGGTAAAAATATTAAAAATGATAAAATAATAAAAGTAATTTTTCAACTTGTATTTTCAACTTATCTCCCAAAGTGTTTAATATATATATATATATATATATATATATATATATATATATATTCACTTTTTTTTTTTATCTCTCTATCAAAGCAACAATATTATTTTATCAACCTTTACAACAAAAGTACAAAAATATCTTGAAGAGCCCTGTGGCTTCATGAAGACTAGAGTTGAGAGTGAGGGATGTCGGAGAAAGAATTAGATATAAATATAGAACCATTATTTCTCAAAGGCTTAACAGTTGTATATAGAAAAAATATGGAAAAAAATACAATGACCCTAAGAGTCTCATGTCGCAGAGGTTGGTGAGGATGAAGGCCAGGAGGAACTACGTAGAATCCATTTCATGCGTACATATGAAATTCGATGTGTTTTACTTGGGACTCGACCTCCCAAAATCCATCATTGAGGTATCTCTAGTTCTTGCGAATGTTCTGGAGCTGATCTAGAGTCTCATTGAGGATGAACTTAATGTCATTCGTAAAGGCTACCAATTAATTTGAGTCTTCATAGCAGTTCTCCCTTATGATGTCCATGTTGGCCTCGACACCTCTTAGTTGTTCAACAATTGTTTCTAGCATGGCTGGAGACTCCAATCTACCTAAAGACTTCCCCTAGGCCAAAGCAACCTTACTCTCTCGTTTGCCACTAACAACATTCTCATAAGGAGAACTTGGATCGCTCGTTTGATGGCGAAACCCAAAGAACTCTTACTAGAATTACCAAGGGGAACACTCATGCTTTGAGGGAATAAATCGCTGACACACACCCAACCAGACACAAGCCCTCCCACAAACTCCGAATTATAACTCTATAATTGTTTCCAAGCCTCACCTCCCACCAATCCTTTTCCACCAACACCCTTCAAAAACCCCTAGTTAATATTTTTCCTGCAGCACACCATATCTAGAACAAGGGAAGGAGGATAGAAGTTTGCAAGCCACAAGCACACCCCCAACACACCCAAAACAACAATAGTAAAAAATAAGTAGAAACTATCCAATGTCTCCAAGTTCACCTCACAACTGGTTCTGCCACCACCCTAGAGTGTTTTTTCCTGAGGGGCACGACAAAAAACTAGAACCACCATAAACTATGAGTACCCTCTAGAGAATTCTCTTCAAAATGAGAACGATTCCACATACTATGTCACCCAGTCCAGAGTACAAGCAACATTTTCACCTTACTAACTACCACCAAAATTAGTTTCTCCAAAAAGTACTAGAACCTAAAGAAACCTATTTCGATTGAACCAACGAGTACCCAGCAGCCCGGAGCATCCCTCCATCTTTGACAACCACGATTCCACCACACACAACTAAATTTATAGCTCAAGAGAGGAGAGACACCTCCAAAAAAACCAGGATCCCATATGAAGGCACAATAGCCCTTCTAAGAAGCGAGAAAAACATTATTCAAGGATTCCACATAATCAAATCTACCCTATGGATCTATCCAAATTGTGTGGCCTTCAATGCTACCATCTACCACCCTACACTCTAAATTCATCACCCAAGATACAACAATTGTTACACTAACATTGCTGCACAATGTAACACACATAGGCAGGTCTCAAGAGTTATGTGAGTCGACATCCCTACACCGTTACTTGTGGGATTTACTCCAAGGTGCTTTTGCTAGGTGTTTGGTGACCCCATTAGGGGGAATTAAAATAAATATTAAAATTGTATTGTTTATATATATTTTAGATTAAAATTTATTTTATTATCATTTGGAATTTGAGATTTTTAGTTAGTTATAATAACACAATTTTTTGCGATGTGAATTATGTATTAGATTTTATAACATATAAGAATTGAAATGGTATTAGAAAATATTGTTCTATTAAAATTTGTATAAACTCAAAGCTATTGTTAAGATGGTGGAATGAAAACTATTACTTCACAAAAATCTATTGAGAGCTCTACATTAACCAAATTAATTTAGAAATATTAAATACAATAAGTTATGTATCAAGATAGGAAAAACATGTTGGAAACATAATACTTCATTCGAGTAAGTATCTCCACCTCACGCCATTCTACCATAGGCTTCAACATCCTCCTAAATAATAGAAACAAGAAAAACGTCCAAGATGAAATGTTTGAAGAAGAAAAACCGTAGAATTGAAAGCTCTCATACCAAATTGTATGCAACTAGCTCATAAAATAGAAGAAAGGATAGATGAACGAATTAAAAATTATTCTCTTCAAGGGGGGAACCTCCTTTAAATTACATAAATGAACAATTCTTCGATGATTAAAATGATGAAGCCTCCTTTATATATATAGTAGTCTAAGAGGTCACAATATAATCAAAGCTGACATAACTATAATAATATAAGGGAATAAAATTAACAATAGTGGGCTTCTATGTGTAACAATAATAAAAATATGGGGAGTACATGGGCACAATAAAAACAACGGGTGTATACTAATAATAACAATAAGGGAATACACTAGTATTATAGAGACCTAACATCATCACGGATGAAAAAAAAGTCTATAAGATTAAGCATGAGAAAACAATCGAAGAAGCTAAAATAGTGAACAATCTCAAGGGGATCAAAGTCCCCATGTGGGGTTATACCCTCGAAGACATGCTCAATATGAGATAACATGTGGAATTCTATTTCAAGTTGTCTAGGTTATACAGACTAATAAAGAACTGACATACATGGATAAGGTAGGCACAATACTGATTGGGATCATCTTCTCTATTTATTAGTTGTTGTCAAATATATAAATGGTGTGGAGAATATACTAATTATTTTTAGTCTTATATTCATTTTGAGATAAGGAGACGAATCATTGGACAATAACATTGGTAGAGGAGATGCTATCCAAGTGTAATATCATTAAGTGAATATGATGACCTCCTGTGTGATATTCTAGGATCATTATATATATTTGAAAGTGCAGTACCTAATTCCACGAGTCACATGAAACACTTGCTGAAAAAAAGACTCCTAGTTACTGGATACACTGGGTTAATGTGAACACCACACATTAGACAAATTTTTCATGTCACCTAAGGGGAGGAGTTTGAAGGATTCCATTCTTGATTTTACTGTAACAAATCACAACAAACTCTTATTCTCTAGGACAGTAAATACAGAAGGTAACAATCCACGGGGAAAATCCTAGGTGGAATAATTCCAATTAACCTATCAATTCGTGAAAGCTATGTCCATTACAAACATTATGAAATTGATTCAAACTATGAGACTTTGGTTGAGGTTTAAGTCCATATAAGCACCCTATAGAGAAAGTAAATTAATAAAAAATAGTAGATGTTTATCAGAATATATAAAAGGAGTTGTGAGCACAAGAAAGTCTTTGTGCTAAAACATAGGATAGCGTGTTGAGGCATTCTAGAACTGGTGCTACCTATCAAGGATGTGCGACGAGATTGTGATACAAGATCCTCATCTAAGTCATGAATAATTGTGAAGGGTCCAATCACTAGGGAATGATATCCCCTACGGAGTGGCTAGGAATAAGAGGATTTCATTTCAATGACAAAGGCTAGAAGGACTGGAGATGCAACTTCCAATATTTTGACTTTGTACTATACAAACTTACAATTGAAGATATTCAAGATAGGTAGAGTTGTATTATTGTCATGATGTAGGTTTCGTTGCATCATGATCTGGAAAAATCATATGTAATAACTCATTGGGATTCCAAATAGTTTGTCCTGATTGACTTTGGCCTTATTTCACATCTGCACTTCAAGAAGATAAGTTCATGGAGTTGTATAGTTTTGGAGAGAGAATTTTTTTCAATAAATTCTTCTAAAAGGAAATTTATGGAAAGGGTTATTGCTTCCTACAAAAAAAAATCAGTAAAGCAGTGGTAAACTATGTTGACATTTGAAACAATCTTTGAAAAAGGATGCTAGATAATTTTCCTTTGAGATTATCAACACATTAGTAAATTAAACATAGGAGTTGTACCTTAAGATGATGATTTTATCAAGGGGGCATTCGTGGTCAGTTTTTTCTTGATATGCAAAGTTTTTATGTACAAACATTATGAATGTAACATGCATAATTGTTTCCAACTTTACATTTTGACTCGTAGTGTATCAGCAGAATGTGGTGTTATCTATTGAGACCTCGACAACCCTGAATTTGTGAAACAGTTGTCAAAATCCCAACTTCTAGCTTCAGCTGTGCATGAAAATGAAATGACCTTTCACGTGTTAGCAAAAATTACTACTATTCTTGCTGTATGGAACATAAATGGTGGTTTATTACCTAAATACTTCACATTATCACAATTACCTTCAAATTTTACCATTTGAGTAACAAGTTAAATTCTTTCAGATTGGATGGAATCAAATTGGTATATAACTAGTCATCAAAGTGTTTAAATGTTTGTAGCAGTCTCAACCCTTAAAAATCCAAAATCAATGTGCACATGTTTGGGGACTAAATTTTTGGCTAAGTTGAGTGGATGCAACGATTCGTAGGAAGGAACAACAAGTGAACGCATAATAAAGGTATAATGGGAATGAAGATTGAGTAGCATAGTGTAACCCCTAAAATAGAAACAAAATACAAAATATTGGCCAACAATATTTCACAAAATACAAATGAGTACTAAAAAGATAGAGTTAAGCAAAGAGACAATGATTTTTCCTTCCACGTGTTCTTCAAAGTGTTTTTATTCGAAAGTTTCTTTCAACATTCGAGGAAGTTGGAATTTGTCTCAATTTGAATGAGACGGAAATATATATGAACCAGTTTGATTTGAATCAAAAATTTTACATTAAGTATATGGTCAACTGTCAAATTTCCTAATTTAACGGTCAGGTACGTCCAGCACTGCACGCCTTCATGTTGCCGCACGACGAAGAACAAACCATGATAATGTGTTTGTTCTCAATACTGTATTAAATACACTGATAAACAAACATATCTCAGTTAATGTAGTGAATGTTTTGTAATTTATTTATCATTTTGTAATGATATTTATTTATAATTTTATTTATTTATCATATCATTTTATTTATTTATCATATCATTATTTATATTTATTTATCATTTTGTAATGAGGATGAGATATATTTGATCACCTAAAACATTTGAAAATTTTATAATTTGAAATGTTTAAAAAAAGAAATTATAGTTATAAAATGATTATAAAATATGGTTTAACTAAGAAATGTTGGCATAAGTCCATCTTAATTCTCTTTAAATTATTTTTTCTATTAATATTGTTGTAAATGCTATATATATATGTAGAAATTGTCTATTGAAGCAACAAAATAGTGGGACAATAGTTTTTTTCTTGCAAGTTTTTTTGGAGTGTTTGAATTTCCTTTTTTATAGTGGAAATGGATTCAACACCATCAAAAATCTTGAAGGCGCCCAAAATATTGAAGTTTAATGATTGTAACATAGATTTTCAAAAATCTTTGCCATAATCATACCAAAATTTCTAGATTATTTTGTGGATTTTTTAGACTACCTTATATATATATATATATATGAAAATCTTTAATTTAAATTATTTATATCTTTATACAAATTGGATATTGCAAGATCGATTTTGTTCAATAATATAATTATATTTTAAATACTACATATCAATTGAACAATGAATGTATTAGATATCATGTACTATGAATAACATTTTTTTACATACCATTTGCCAACTCCCTAAGTCATGGAGGAATTACATATTTGAAGGGATTACATATATCTCATACTAAAAAGTAAAAAAAAATAAAATTATTTTTTATTACTTTATTTCTTTATAGAAAGTTTGAGGTAAAATTATAGATGGAAATTGAAGTATTTTGTATTAATTTTATTATTATTATTTCGCCTTAAGGCATTCCTATTTCAAAACAACTCCCCTAGCTACCATTCTGAGCCATTGGATTAAATGTTAGATGATTGAAATGTTTTAGGCCATTAGATTTACAAGTAAATAGTTTTATATGTGTTTTTTATAAAGTTAGTTTTTTTCTCTTTTTAAAAAGTTAGATTGAATTTAGGTTTTGGTGATACTATGTCAAATTACACAAAAATAAAAAGTAAAATTAAATTAAATAAAAGGATTGACATAATTGAGTGGAGATTTTAACAAAATCAAAATACAATAAAAAATAATAAATAATAAATAATAAACTATAAAAACAACCCATGGTATTGACCCAATGTATTCATGTGGAATGTAGTTTATTTAAAGGGGGAAATTAATATGTCTAATAATAATAAACTGTAACAACAACCCATGGTATTGACTGATCGTATTCATGCAGAATGTGGTTTTTCTAGTTCTATATTATTTTTGTTACAACTATTTTATTATTCCAAAAATACATCGTCTTTTGTTATATATTATTTATGTTACAACTGTTTTATTATTCATGAGTATTATTTCTAAATATATAAAAACTTAAATTAATAATGATTTTTTTAAAATATGTGCTTTTTAAAAAAATTCCAAATTATTTCACATTTCTAATTTCTTAAATAACACTAAATTTACCTTTAATTACTTAATTGTAATAGTTTTTAACTACATAACACTTTGTAACTATATACATATTTTTTCGGATTTTTTGTTTGTTAATGAATATCAAATTTATTCCGTTCAAAACAAACTATATACATATCTTTAATTGCCTAAGTGTAGCTAAAAAATATCAATGTTTTTTACTTTATAATCATAAACAATTTTCATATTATATGATGTCAAACTTACTCAACCTTTTATTGTGAAATCTTAAACAAAATTTTCACTATATAATTTTAGCTTTTATATTTGTATTATTTCCCAATTCCAAAAAAAACTTACAAAATAAAATACTCACTCAATCCTTAGGGTTTTTTGTATAATTTTTATCATAACCTTTCCCTCTATCCAATATATATTGTAGACCCTTTTCAAGAGAGAGTGTATTCTAGTTTATAACATGATCCACAATCAAAGAAAATTGCTAGGGATTTCACAAGTTATTAGTTTGCAACCTCATCCATAATCAAAGAAAATGGCTATGGATGTCACAAGTTATCATTGACACAGTGATCTGTTGATGTTCTCAATTGAAATGGATCATATTAGATGCATGATGTCAATTCAAAATAGATATATGTTATGAAATCCATAATTTATCATCTTATACAACAATTTCTAACAATAACTGCTCAATTTACTCTGCTTCTAACAATAACCGCTCAATTTACTCCGCTCAATTTACTCTCGAGTGAGAAATTCAATATTGTGGTATAATACTGATTTTTGAATCATTGTGACAAACAAAACATCACATGATCTCACATGATATATCTAATTCTATAAGGATCTGAGATGATAAAAAAGTTTTGAATCATGATAGCTAAGTCACAACCAAAACTAAGTTTTAGCCACACGAAAAAAATCACAACAACTCACAGAATATATCCATGGTTGCAATGAACCCCATACATTGTGATGGACATCATCTAAATTTTAGTCCACATAGAACAACACCCTAAAAATTCTATACTCTTTATCAATTAAGAATAAGCTAAGATAATTTAGTTATGATAAGAAAATTGTGATAACGTGTTATAATTTTCACTACGAATCTGTTGGAGTTGTTTTCTCAATAAACTTGTTTTTACTACTCTAAGTGATGAAATCCATCGTTGTTGCATATAGTAGCATTTAGCTCTGATAAGAAAAATGTGATAGTGTGTTATAATTTTCTCTACAAATGTGTTGGATTTGTTTTCTCAATAATTTTTTTTTTACTGCTCCTAAGTGATGAATGCAATAGGCATATGTAGATGAACTTGGATTAAAATCTATTTCTTTAATAAAAATTCTCTTTGTTTACATCTATGCTAGATAGATTGTACTCGAATGTATTTAAAATATCTTTTTTGAGTTACATGCTCATTTCATGCTTCTTTCGGATGATCATTAATCACCAAAGGATTTTCACCCCAATTTCCCATTTCAATATCTATAACAAAATTGTTATATATGTGAACATATTATGTTGGCTTACATATATGTTTTCATCCCCAATTTTCTATTTCAATATCTAAAACAATATTTTCTCATTGATAAGTCTTATCAACAATATCTTTGAAACCTCCACGACTTGCTTCCATGGAAGCATAATTTTCCTCTCATTCCTTCACGATGGTTCTTTCTCTGCAAAATCTTATTTATTCTATGCTACTCTTCCCCATGCTATTTCCTGAAGGCGTTTATTTTGCAACATGTGGTGCAAATGCTAGTTATTATTATTTTAATATGTACATGTGTAACTATTATTTTTTTATTTTTAAATATAACATTAGGTGACAACCTTTTCTAGCTACTATGTTGTATAGCTCCCCTATTCTAGTGTGGTGAAGCTAGTCATTTTCTGGGTCTCCCTACCACTGGAGATCAATCACTCCAATAAAGCAGAACGTCAACTACACTGAAGTAGACCATGCACTTAAGTGGTTCACCTTTTTCACATGAAATAGAAGATATACTTGGAAATGTTTCTAAGAGAAAAAATATAATACTTCATTAAATGATGATTCCTTTTAGGAATCAACCAACTATTACAATAATAATTAGTAAGCACAACATACAATAAACACCAATACTCTTTACTATTTACTCATTTAATCTACTTAAAATTTTTATAAACAAGTCATACAACATAATTTGAACTATGTTATTTTATAAACAATTCATACAACCCATATTTTAACTAGAGGCTTCCTTCAAATACTAGCTTCTAAAACTATAGGATCTATTATCTTATCTAGTTTGGTCACTACTACATGGTCAGTTATATTTTAACTAAGTTCTTCCTTCAAATACTAGCTTCTTAAACTACATTTTCTATTAACTGATCCAATTTAGTCACTAAGTTTAGTCACTACTACATGGTGTGTTATTTGATCCCATCCAAAATGATGCTTTTCCTTGGTAATACTTTATGATTTGATGGTTCCACCTTCAAACCACATTTCATATCTATTCTTTACCAACATGAAACATCTATAATTTTATGCTTTCCTCAATACCAAATTTTAAATTTGGCACTTCCTCCCATCCAACATTTCAGATCTTGGAGAGCATAAATATCAACATGACATACGACAAGGAATTGTCCAACATTTCTTACTCTTCATAACCTCAAATCTAGATTCAATGCAACATTGCATGGATTAGTAATTATGAACCTTAGCAGTAAAAAATATTTCCAAGTAGCACATCAAAGTGCTTTCAGATCACTTCTTGGAGAAATTTTCAAAATATTTTAACATGGCTTTCTCAACGCTTTGGACAGGGACTTTTCCATTAAATATTGGTGTTTTTCTTACCTGATCCTATTATCTAATAGGTATGTTCATATAAGAGGATATGGAAATTTTAATATAACTCAATTTTTCGATAAAGTGGGCTCTAGATGGCATAATTCCTTTCATAGTGATTTTACGATCTAGAGAGTTGAACCTAAAATTTTAAAATTTGGATACTTGTACGAGAATATTGTAAAATCCTCGTAAAAATTTAACACCAAAATTTCTTAGAAAACATAGGCTTATGATTATCGAAGATGAGAAATATTGTTATAGACGTCATCGAATTTTGTGTCTGTTGACATAAATTGGGCACTCCGACATCCCAATATCGACAAATTTCAATGTGTGTGCTTCATCCATTTTCTTGATAGTTGATATGTTGATGACCTTAATTCTTAGGTTCTACACCCAAGCATCTCCTTGACCAAGGAATAACCAAGAGGTTAAAAATATCATAATATTGGAAAATATTGTGAACATATGTATGTTCCAATATGCCAATATGTGAAGGATTTTTGGCCTTCATTGCTATACTTAAGCACCTCCTTGGGAAACTATATGTAGTAGAATATGATAAATTATTCATTCTTGTACCTTCTAATATGAAGTCAATATGGCAGTATGTCAAGGCTTGATGTTAACACCTTCATACAAGGGGTTGTGACTATATATATATATATAACTTGTAGTTTTTTATTAAATGTTGGTATGGTCATTTTCCTAGGTATTTTAGGCGTTAATTACTAAAATTTAGCACCTTGATGACCAAGGGTAGTGCTCAAGGCTTGTTATATAATATAATATCAAAAAAACTGAAGATCACTATTGTAAGAATCCCATTATGTTGCACATCCAATATGTACACTTTCAATAGTTGGAAATATTCACATTCTATTAGGAGACAATAAAGGCTTGAAACCATTGGTTTTGTGAGGCGTTCATGTTATAAAATAGTTTTTGAGTTGTCCTTCGTAATTTTAAATATTTGTACCTCATATATTTTTGTGCTTCATACTTCTTTCCTCCTTTGATTGTGTCCTCCCATCTTCTCTTTACCTTATTTTCCATGATGGCTAACCATGGTCATATCATGATCAACCATGGGAATGAATGTTCAATCATTAACAATATGTGAAAACATTGTCAAACATAATCACACATTTCATATCATCATCAACTATAGTTAAGTTTCATTTACCTTAGAGAGGTAAATACAACATGGTCAATTATAGTCAACTAAAGTCAATGGAGATCAAGAAAACTTGACTTAGTCAACCATCGTACATCAAAGGTAGCCATGATTTACTAATTCTATCCAACCACATCTACACTCAACCATCACAACCACATTAGTATTGGTTGATATACATTAATCAACACCATTATTTTTTCATGGTGAAAAATGACATATATCAAACTTTGAATTTCTTTGTGATAGATTTGGGTATCTCTTAAAAATGGCCAAGTGAATTAAGATAAAAAAAAAATTTCTTTTGTTTTATCTGTCTATCAACACAGCAATATTATATTGTCAACCTTTACAACAAAAGTGGAAAAATATCTTCAAGGGCCATGTGGCTTCATGAATACTAGAGTTGAGAGCGAGGGATGTCGGAGAAAGAATTAGATATAACCATACAACCCTTATTTCAACTGTATATAGAGAAAATATTGCAAAAAATACAATGACCCTATGAGTCTCATGTCATGGAGGGTGGTAAGGATGAAGGCCAGGAGTAACTACTCGGAATCCATCTCATGCATACATATGAAAGTCGATGTGTTATACTTGGGCCTCGACGTCCCACAAATTTTCAGGCATCTCCAGTTCCTTCGAATGCTCCTAAGATGATGTAGAGCCTCATCGAGGATGAAATTAATGTCATTCATAAAGGCTACTAATTAATTTGAGTCTTCATAATAGTTCTCCCTTATGATGTCCATGTTGGCTTCGACATCTCTTAGTTGTTCAAAAATTGTTTCTAGCATGGTTGGAGCCTCCACTCTACCTAAATACTTCCCCCAAGCCAAAGAAACCTTACTCGCTCATTTTCCACTGACAACATACTCATAAGGAGAACTTGGATCATTGGCTTGATGGCAAAACCCAAAGAAATATTACTAGAATGACCAAGGGGAACACTAACGCTTCGATGGAATTGATCGCTGACACACACCCACCCAGACATGAGCCCTCCCACAACCTCCCCATTATAACTCTATAACTGTTTCCAAGCCTGACCTCCCACCAAGCCTTTTCCACCAACAACCTTCAAAAACCCCTAGTTAATATTTTTCCTCTAGCACACCATAACTAGAATAGGAGAAGGAGGATAGAAGTTTTCAAGCCACAATCATGGCCCCAACACACCCAAAAAAAGGATAGCTGCAACCAGGTAGAAACTAGCCAATGTCTTGAAGTTCGCCTCACAACTAGTTATGCCACCACCATCGGGTGTTTTTTCCTGATGGGCACAACAAAAAACTAGAGCCACCATAAAATATGAGTACCCTCTAGATAATTCTCTTCAAAATGAGAATGATTCCACATACGACACCACCCAGTCCAGAGGAGAAGCAACGTTTTAACCTTACTAACCACCACCAGAATTAGTTTCTCCAAAAAGTACTAGAACCTCAAGAAACCTATTTCAATGAGACCGATGAGTACCCACTAGCCCAGAGCATGCCTCCATCTTCGGTAACCATGATAAGACCACACACAATTGAATTTACATCTCGAGAGAGGAGATTCACCTCCAAACGAACCAGGATCCCATATGAAGGCACAATAGCTCTTCTAAGAAGAAAAAAAACACTATTCAAGGATTCCACAAAATCAAATCTACCCTATGGATCTATCCAAATTGTGTGGCCTTCAATGCTACAGTCTACCACCCTACACTCTGAATTCATCACCCAGGATACAACAATTGTTACACTAACATTGTTGCACATTGTAACACACATAGGTAGGTTTCAAGAGTTATGCGAGTCCCCATCCCGTGAGGCCACATTAATCAGTATCCTTCATTCACCTACACTGTTCTTCATGGGATTTACTCCAAGGTTCTCTCGCTAGGTGTTTGGTGACCCCATTAGGGGGAATTAAAATAAATGTTAAAATTGTATTGTTTTTATATTTTTTAGATTAAAATTTATTTATTATCATTTTGAATTTGAGATTTTTAGTTAGTTATAATAATACAATTTGTTTCAAAGTGAATTATGTATTAGATTTTATAACATATAAGAATTGAAATGGTATTAGAAAATATTGCTACATTAAAATTAGTATAAACTCAAAGCTATTGTTAAGATGGTGGAATGAAAACTATTAGTTCACAAAAATCTATTGAGAGCTCTACATTAACCAAACTAATTTAGAAATATAAATACAATCAGTTATGTCTGAAGATAGGAAAAATATGTTGGAAACATAATATTTCATTCGAGTAAATATCTCAACCTCACACCAATCTACCATAGGCCTCAACATCCTCCTAAATAATAGAAACAAGAAAAAATTCCAAGATGACATGTTTGAAGAAGCAAAACCCCAGAATTCAAAGCTCTGATACCAAATTTTATGCAACCAGCTTAGAAAATAGAAGAAAGGATAGAGGAACGAATTAAAAATTATTCTCTTCGAGGGGGGGAACCTCCTTTAAATTACATAAATGAAAAATTCTTCCATTATTAAAATGATAAAACCTCCTTTATATATATAGTAGTCTAAGGGTTCACAATATAATCAAAGTCAACATAACTATAATAATATAAGGGTATAACATTAACAATAGCGGGCTTCTATGTGTAACAATAATAACAATATGGGGGGTAAATGGGCACAATAAAAACAAGGGGCTATACTAATAATAACAATAAGGGAATACACTAGTATTATAGGGACCTGACATCATCATGGATGAAAAAGAAGCCTAGAATATTAAGCATGAGAAAACTATATAAGAGGCTAAAATATTGAACAATCTCAAGGGGATGAAGGTCCCCATGTGGGGTTATATCCTCGAAGACATGATCAATATGAGATAACATGTGGAATTCTATTTCGAGCTGTCTAGGTTATACAGACAAGTAAGGAACCGACAGACATGGAGAAGGTATGCCTAATAGTGATTGGTATTATCTTCTCTATTTATTAGTTGTTGTCAAATATATATATATATGGTGTGGAGAATATACTACTTATTTTTAGTCTTATATTCATTTTGAGATAAGGAGACGAATCATTGTAGCAATAACATCGGTGGAGAAGATGGTATCCAGGTGTAATATCATTAAATTAATATCATAATCTCCTATGTGATATTCTAGGATCATTGTATATATTTCAAAGTGAAGTACCTAATTCCATGAGTCACATGAAGCACTTGCTAAAAACAAGGACTCCTACTTATAGGATACACTAGGTTAAAGAGAACACCACACACATTAGACAAATTTTTCATGTCACCTAAGGGGAGAAGTTTGAGGGATTCCACTCTTCATTTTACTTCAAAAAATTACAACAAACTCTTACTCTCCAGGACTGTAACAACAAAATGTAAGAATCCACTGGGAAACTCCTAGGTGTAATAATTGCGGGAGGCCTGGTATTTATTCTTAGGTTCTCTTGATTTAGAATCTCGAAGTGAGGGATAATTACGAAGACTTGAAATTAGGGTTCCGATCCAATTAACCTATCAATTCCTGAAATCTATTTCCATTACAAACATTATGAAATTAATTCAAACCATGATACTTTGCTTAAGGTTAAGTCCATATAATCATCCTATAGAGAAATTAAATTCACAAAAATTAGTAGATATTTATTAGAATATATAAAAGGAGTTGCAAGCATAAGAAAGTCTTTGTGCTAAAACATAGGAGAGTGTGTTGAGGCATTCTAGAACTGGTACTACCTATCAAGGATCTGTGATGAGATTATGATACAAGATCCTCATCTAAGTCATGAATATTTGTTAAGGGTCCAATCACTAGCGAATTATATCCCTTATGGAGTGGGTAGGACTAAGAGGATTTCATTTCAATGACTAAGGCTAGAAGGCTTGGAGATGAAACTTCCAATATTTTGACTTTGTACTATACAACCTTACAATTGAAGATATTGAAGATACGTAGAGTTGTATTATTGTCATGATGTAGGTTTGGTTGCATCATGATCTGGAAAAATAATATGTAATAACTCATTGTGATTCCAAATAGTTTGTCCTAATTGACTTTGGCCTTATCTCACATCTGCACTTCAAGAAGATAAGTTTGTGGAGTTGCATAGTTTTGGAGAGAGAATTTTTGTCAATGAATTCTTCTAAAAGGAAAGTTATGGAAAGCTTTGATAACAAATTTTATGCAACCAACTCAGAAGATAGAAGAAATGATAGATGAACAAATTAAAAATTATTCTCTTCGAGGGTGGAACCTCCTTTAAATTACATACATGAAAAATTATTCCATGATTAAAATGATAAAAGATCCTTTATATATATAGTAGTCTAAGGGGTCACAACATAATCAAATCTGACATAACTATAATAATATAAGGGCATAACATTAAAAATAGTGGGCTTCTATGTGTAACAATAATAAAAATATAGGGAGTACATGGGCAAAAATAAAAGAAAGGGGCTATGCTAATAGTAACAATAAGGGGATGCACTAGTATTATAGGGACCTAACATCATCACGGATGAAAAAGAATCCTAGAAGATTAAGCATGAGAATACTATAGAAGAGGCTAAAATACTGAACAATACCAAGGGGATCAAATTCCCCATGTGGGGTTATACCCTAGAAGATATGCTCAATATGAGATAACATGTGGAATTCTATTTTGAGTTGTCTAGGTTATACAGACGAGTAATAAACTGACATACATGGAGAAGGTAGGCACAATACTGATTGGTATTATCTTCTCTATTTATTAGTTGTTGTCAAATATATATATGGTGTGGAGAATATACTACTTATTTTTAGTCTTATATTCATTTTGAGATAAGGAGACGAATCATTGGACCAATAACATTGGTGGAGAGGATGGTATCCAAGTGTAATATCATTAAGTGAATATGATATCCTCTTGTGTGATATTCTATTATCATTATATGTATATTTGAAAGTGGAGTGCCTAATTCCATGAGTCACATGAAACACTTGCTGAAAAAAAAGACTCCTACTTACATGATACACTAGGTTAAAGAGAACACCACACACATTAGAAAAAAATTTCATGTCACCTAAGGGGAGGGGTTTGAAGGATTCCATTCTTCATTTTACTTTAACAAATCCCAACAAAATCTTACTCTCTAGGACCGTAACAACAAAAGGTAAGAATCCACGGAGAAACTCCTAGGTGGAATAATTCCAATTAACCTATCAATTCCTAAAAGATATGTCCATTACAAACATTATGAAATTGATTCAAACCATGAGATTTTGGTTGAGTTTTAAGTCCATAGAAGCACACTATAGAGAAAGTAAATTAATAAAAAATAGTAGATATTTATCAGAATATATAAAAGGAGTTGCAAGAACAAGAAAGTCTTTGTGCTAAAACATAGGAGAGCATGTTGAGGCATTCCAAAATTGGTGATTCCTATCAAGGATGTGCGACGAGATTGTGATATAGGATCCTCATCTATGTCATGAATAATTGTGAAGGGTCCATTCACTTGTGAATAATATCCCCTACGGAGTGGCTAGGACTAAGAGGATTTCATTTCAATGACTAAGGATAGAAGGCTTGGAGATGCAACTTCCAATATTTTGACTTTGTACTATACAACATTATAATTGAAGATATTGAAGATAGGTAGAGTTGTATTATTGCCATGATGTAGGTTTTTTTGCATCATGATCTGAAAAAATCATATGTAATAACCCATTGGGATTCCAAATAGTTTGTCCTGATTGACTTTGGCCTTATCCCACATCTGCACTTCAAGAAGATAAGTTCATGGAGTTGCATAATTTTGGAGAGAGAACTTTTGTCAATGAATTCTTCTAAAAGGAAAGTTATGGAAAGGGTTCTTTCTTCCTACAAAAAATCAGTAAAGCAGTGGTAAACTATGTTGACATTTAAATCAATATTTCAAAAAGGATGCTAGTTAATTTTCCTTTTAGAGATTATCAACACATTAGTAAATTGAACATAGGAGTTGTAGCTTAGGATGATGCTTTTATGAAGGAGGGCTTTCGTGGTCAGTTTTTTCTTCATATGCGATGTTTTTATGTACAAACGTTATGAAAGTAACATGCATAACTTTTTCCAACTTTATATTTTGACTCATAATGTATCAAAAGAATGTGGTGTTATCTATTGATAACTCGACAACCTTGAATTTGTGAAACAGTTGTCAAAATCCCAACTTCTAGCTTCAACTATACATAAAAATGAAATGACCTTTCACGTGTTAGAAAAAATTACTACTATTGTTTCTGTATGGAGCATAAATGATGGTTTATTACCTAAATACTTCACATTATCACAATTACCTTCAAAATTTACCATTTGAGTAACAAGTTCAATTCTTTCAGATTGGATGGAATCAAATTGGTATATAACTTGTCATCAAAGTGTCTAAATTATTTTAGCAGTCTCAACCCTTAAAATCCAAAATCAATGTGCACATGCTTGAGGGCTAAATTGTTGTCTAATTTGAGTGGATGCAACGATTCGTAGGAAAGAACAACAAGTGAAGGCATAATAAAGGTATAATGGGAATGAAGATGGAGTAGCATAGCGTAATTCCTAAAATAGAAAAAAAATACAAAATATTGGCCAACAATATTTTGCAAAATATAAATGAGTCCTAAAAAATAGAGTTAAGCAAGGAGATAATGATTTTTCCTTTCACGTGTTCTTCGAAGTGTTCTTATTCGAAATTTTGTTTCAACATTTGAGGAAGTTGGAATTGGTCTCAATTTGAATGATATGGAAATATATATGAACCTGTTTGAATTGAATCGAAATTTTTACATTAAGTGTATGGTCAACTATCCTAATGAATTCTCTGGTCTTATAAAGGAAAATGACTTGTGACTCTGAATCTTTTTACAAAATCATGTCAAACGTGATGTGTATAGTGTTTCCAATGATAATACACACCCCCAATTATATAATTACATCAAATATTCATCAATAGGGACACCCTTACATAATAACATAAGAAGAGGGAACCCTAGCTCTTTTTCAGAATAGAAATGACAAAGTTCCCACATCCCCAAATAGGAGCCTATGTTACAACTTATATTTTTGCATGTTGTTTATATCAAAGAAATCAATAGGATATGAATCAATTAGTTGCTTTAATGTCTATTGTAGTTCCCCTCCATCCAATTTTTTTTCTGTGCTTGTGCTTCAGGGTTTGAACCTAATCAAACAATTGTGGAAAAGGTAGTGAGAAAAGATAATGAGAGGAAATAAATTTTTTATTTGACTGTGACTACTCATAAGAAAGAAAATTATTAAGCAAAATTCCTTCAAGAAGTAAAAGCATCCCATATTGGATTTTAACTCTAAGATTTTTTATGGGAAGGCATATTTCAATGAGTAAGGCTAGAAGGCTTGGAGATGCAACCCCCAATATTTTGACTTTGTACAACACACCCTTACAATTGGATATATGTAATATAGGGAAAACAATATTTTTTTCATGATCTAGGTTTGGTTGCGTCATGATTTGGAAAAACCATATATAATAATTCGTTGGGATTCCAAATAGTTGGTCCTATTTGACTTTATCCTTAGCTCATATCTTGACTGTTGTAAGATAAGCTTGTGTATTTAAATTGTTCTTGAGAGAGAAATTTTGTCAATGCATTTATATAAAAGGAATGTTATGGAAAGGGTTTTTGTTATAAAATATTTTATCACACTCCTTTTGTGTCCTCATGCCACGAGTGTCACAAAATATGTTCTCCATCAAACAAACGTAGAAAATCCCTGAAGAAGTGGAAGAATACTTGATTTAAAAATATTCTGAAAAGCTTGTCAAAAACCTTCTTTTACAAGCCCAATGTGCACTGCATAGCTAAGGACCCACAATTGTCACCTTTTGAACTACATGTTTCTTGTAGTACATACATGAATTTTGTCAGGAAAATCTGTGCTCGCACTCTTCAGAAAGTTCTTCCAAAAATGGAGGAGAAGCTTCCTTTACAGGAAGCCCTAAGAATGAAAAAATGGTTTTAGGTTGTTGATGATAGGAGCGAGACCTCCCATTCATGGAAATGGATCCCCTTTCCATGGATATTTCCACTAAGATGTGGAATTCCTCCCACCTATAATAGATCCTCAGCTCTCTATCCTTCCCTATAAATGAAACCCCTACCCTCTACTAATGGTTGGTTTCCATCTTATGAGTTGAAGCACGCCCAATTGTTGCACGTCTATGAAGGAGGGAATTGTTTAAATAGTTGAGGATAGGACTTAAGGTCTCACCTAAAGGAGGTGTGAAAAATCAAGGATTCTAGCTATATTTCTCCCTTTACCATTCTATTAAAAATAAATTATGTGTTTCCTTTCCATAAATGTGTATGTTATTGCATGTTTACTGTAGTTCTCAATGACCTGCTACAAAAATTATACTACATATTGTTATAATTTGTATCCATTTATTGCCTCCACTTGTTCTTACTTACATGAATTTGTATTCACTGACGGAGATCGTGATCATGAGTGTGGAAGTGAAAGAATAATGGATGACACAAAAGTCACTAGCATTAGAAATATATAGGGAATCTATTTTCCTTCATGTTTTCTAGCATAAGTTAGGAAAGGTTGCATATATTTGTCTCGTTTGTTGGTAGATCCTTCCATAGGACTAGAGGGATCATTTTTGTATGTGAAAAGGATTTCCTACATAGCAAAATGGTGACTCCATTTGGGAGCTTATAACCCTTCAAACCTTGTTTTATTTTGGGTCTCTTAGATTAGTTTAGCCAATCGCCTTATAATACATAATTTTGATTGATTATAAACCTACATTAAGAGAATTTTTGTCTTTAGAGTGTAAATTCTATGGTTCCTTTCAGTTTTTATTGAATTTTCCTAAGATTTCCTCACCCAACACATTTTCTATGGAAAACAGAGTGTTGTAAGCATGTATTTCACTATGAAAAATCACACTTAACACCCTTGTTTGCATGGGCTGCCCACGCTTGTATTAAAAGCAAGATTTTTTACGGTTTCTTAACTAAAAGTCTGGATTTTTTTTAATCTTTGAGGTCCTCTTGTTTCTCTTTGTGCTTAGCATTTTGATGGCTTTCTATTAGATTCTATATGGTTTGCAAAATTTTGTTCCATGTCCAAGTAGTGAAAATGAGCTTGAGGTGAATATTAGGTTCTTTGGGTAGTTAGATTTACTGTTTTGTTTCTTGCATGTGTGTTTGATGAGAATTTTATTTCTTTTGGAAACTTGAAAAAATTGTATTTGCATTTGTTGAAATTAATCTCAAAGTTTACTTCTGAAAGTGCATTAGATTACATTGCATTGGAAATTTTTTTTTTTCAGATTATCATTGAGCATAGATTTCATTTCTTAGTATTGAAATTTGATAAGTGCATCCTCATTCATTTTAAAAGGAAACTATCCATATACTTGCATTTGCATAGTTCTTAGGGGAATCATGCATAGATTACATTTCATAGTTTGGAATATTTTAATGCTTTGAAACGAATTGGAACCATGAAAGTGAAATATCTAGTTAGAAATCTCTTGTCAGTCACATACTTGATTTTGGTATCAATTTTTTCACTTCTTCCCTATGCTAGATAAATTTCATGGAAAGGGAAAGAGTATTTTCATCATCTTATTTTCATTATAAGTATGTTCAAGTGACATCAATTTTGAGCCTTGAAATTGAAACATAATTCAATATCAACTTAAAATTTATCTCAGTTAACCTAACGAGCATTTAGAACATTAACGAAAACATCTAGAGGTCTAGGCTAGAGACACATTCCATCATCATTAAACGTACTAAGGAACTTCCATTATTTTTGAGTGTTTGATCCCATAGGTTAAATCACTTTCCATGTACGCAAGTGTATAAGATCATTGTCCACGTACCTTTGGGTATATCAGATGACACTCCACACATGAAAATTATATGGTAACACTCTCATCGAATGATTACAGTAGACAACATTACTATGGACTGCACTCCCACATACCATTGTGGATATTTTGGGAGTCCTCATTACGTTGCTATCCATCCATAGGTAACCGAGTTGGTCGCCTTTTACACCATAATAAATCGAACAAAACATTCATGGAGATTGGATTTTGTACGTTAAGTCCTTGGTTCGCTAAGGTGTATATTCCAGTTCATGATTTCTTGGTAAACCTTTATGTATAGACACCCCTTATTTCGACTTTTTTTTTTTTTTTTTTTCTAAAATTAATGAACCACAAAATAACATCCTCCCCATGGAACAACTCCTTAGTGGTTCTTAGGTTGAGACTAATGGAAACAGTTCCTCAGTTTAACAATGATGGAAAAGGTTAGGAGAGGTGAGAAAAAGGTTATGAGAGGTTGGTTGAAGGTGGATATAGGTATCTGAAGGGTATCAAACCCCTTGGCCTAGCTCAAAAATCTTCAAAAGGCCTATGTTTCACCTTCAAGGTGGCTCTCGGTGATGTGGTGGAAATTTCCAAAAATAGGGTTGTAGATGATTGTTGGTCAAATTATATGTTTATAGTTTCGAACATTAGTTTATCAATTCGGGAATCGTAAGCTTCGAGGTGCAAGTGCAGGTAATTCAGGATCATAGAATATAACCTAAAATAGGGCATAAAATCACTGTAAAAGAACACACCATTCATTTGTCGGAAGGAAACTCTAATCTACCACTCAATTTGCTAGAAAGGACACTAATCTCATACTCAATCGAAGGAAATTAATAAATTCTCACCACACACCATTCAAATCTTATGGAAATATCTTAACCACTTCAATCTAACTTTAACACTAAATCTCACTTTTATAAAAAACTTAGTCAAATCCTAATTCTTGTTTTCAAGATAAAAAAAAGACATAACTATGCAATTCTACTAGATTACATAGAGAAATGTGATGAAAAGGTTACACTTCTACTTCAACTTGAATCAAACATAAATCACTCCTAATCTCAAGCAATATACCAACCAAAACTCTACTTCTCAAATGGAAATAAATCACACTTTTAAATACCAATGCAAGCTTCAGAAAAATAATCAATTTAAACCTAGCAACCCCAATATTTAAGATCTATTTCGAAAGATAGACTATGGGTATTCAATTTAACTCAAAAACTCACACTCATTTTCTGGAATCAAAATTCATTTAATATATCAATTCGAACTTTGATGCACTCTCAACATTCTAGAACAAAACTTACTCTGTATTCAAAACTACATTCACTGACTCAAAAGCATTCTAGATACCAAATGCATATGAATTGCAACATTTTAAACCTATGCATGAGATTCTTATATTTTGAAATTAGTTCAAGACAAAATAATGTAACAATAAATAATATTCACTCCAGGGTTTCAAGAATGATATTACTCAATGCAACAAAATGACATTTAGAATTATAAGGCAAACGAAATTTTCATTCAATTCAAAAGGGGTAAAATGAATTATATGATTACTTTAGCAATTCTAGAAATTTTCTTTTTGAATTCGTAAATCAGATTAGCACAAATGAGATATTGTTAGCATACAATAGTGTAATTCAATTTGATCTGGGTTCAATTTCTTATATGTCATGATGAAAAAGAGAGTATTAACCTTAAGATTTTTATAACGTTTTCTGAAATTATTCAGTAATATAGGTCAATTCGATCTTGTTCAATGATTTATGTGTAAAAACGAGAGAAAAGGATTAACCTTGTGACTTTTTCAATTTTTGTTCGATCCTTCAAATGCTGAAATTGTAGTGGTTACCAATTCTTAATGATCGAATCACAATGTTGCTTCTAATTCTGGATGAAAACATTTTGATTAAGTGAAAAATCGATTTACTGTGTGGTTCATGATCTAAATGAAAAATGCTTTGTATTAAATAGAAATTTAATTATAGTTTAATAATTTAGGAAAGGATCACACAATTCATTTTTAGAGTAAGCTTCATACAAACTGGAAATGCATCTATACCTAGAGAAATTGAATTACTTACACACAATTGAATGGAAATAATAATTAATCTGAAAGGAAAGTGAGGTTAGCGAATCAAAAACTCTGAAGTTGCATAGAAAATCAAATTATACAACAAATTTAATGAAATATACCTATATTAAGAGAAATTCCCTGACCGTGGTGGGCCCTTGCCACACCTGGGAATGTAAACTTACAGGTGTTAAGAAAGACTCAACATATAGAATAAATCACACTTCAACTCTCCATAAAAAAATGACTATGATCAACGCATCTTCTTAACCATGAAATCGAGCTTGTATTAAATGGATTTTTTACAATCCAATTCTGGTAGAAAAATCATCTTCATACTTGACTAATAATTTCACCCCCTTTTTATGCTCTATGTGGCCTTCATAGATAACAGCCTTCAATTTATTTATAATATGGCAATGAATTCGATGTGGATCATATCCACGAGATGGCTATACTAATTTCTAATTACAAATGATGAATTTGGCTTTAGTTTTAAAAAACAGTAATCATGGCTTTGTAAATAACTAATATTTCTTGTTGATCCATGTGGGTCGTGATCTTTCGGAGCCTTTTTGAGGCCCTAAATGACATTTTTTTGGCATCTCTTTTTTGGGGAATATGAGTCCATTCCAGACTCATTATTCACAACCAATAGTTGCAGTCCACGGATAGATATTTCTAACGATGTATCATTGATCTGAAAATGGAATGTACTTGTTTGAGGGTGCAAGGTATCCATTTCCCATAATTTCAAATTGAGCTATACACTCCAAGTGACCTCTGAAAATGTGAGAACAAACTATTTCCTATACAGAGATGGACTGTAGGGGCATTCACCGGATGTTTCACCTTTCTAGGAAAGTATGAATCCAGAGGCTACCTGGCCCTCTACAGACTCTGCCTAAGGAAATAATATGTAAACACTTAGAAGTCTTTGACATTCACATACTTGAAATTTGATGTCTTGCGGAATAAGACAAATAACTTTCTGCAGCTGAGTAGGTGATTATGTGTATATGAAAGTTATGTATATTTTCTGTTTAACAATTTATATCGGTTTTTTTTAGCATATCATCTTCAGCAAATAAAGACATCAAAATGATAAGCAGTTCACCCCCTTCTCTGGGCTACATCTGCTGGACCAAGCCTCTCAAACTAGGCTTGTCCTCTTGTATTAAAAATGCTACAAAGGCTAATACAAGAATAAAAGTGTCTCGAAAGACAGATCTGACTGTAAATACAGAATTAGAAGATAGGAATTAGCTGAACATGCTCTTTCCCAAACACTAAACAGTGAAATTTGTACCTGCTACAGTACTTTTCCCCAATTGTCCTTGGTGGCCCTTTAGACTTGCAGGGAGAATTTCGAGGTGAATATGACCTCAATTGGTTCTGAAACCTCTGCCATTCAACTCAGAAGGTCAAAAATATCAGAAATAGACTTTTGAATCACCAAAAATGGAAGAACATAGTCCCCAAACAGCTCCAACACTGAAATGGCCCTCTTGGCCCTGAAAGCTTCCCTGAAGCTAAACAGTGAGAAGAATTCCTCAAAAGGAAAAACGAGCTGTAGAAATAGATTCATAATGCTGAAAAAATTCAGGAATGACCTTCGTTCCACATTCACTGGCTGCACAATTCCCAATGCAGCTCCCAAACTGATTTGGCCATAATAGCTCCTGGAACTTCCACGAAGAAAAATCACCTAAAAACGGCCTCAGATGGCTGTGAAACCTATGCCAATGGCTTCAGAAGGTCGAAGAGACCCAAAATCAAAAAAAAAATTCGTCTTCAAAGGCCTCTCCTAGCAGAAGTTATGGCCAAAAAACTAAACTGCCTCTTTCCCCTTGAGAAACTCCACTAAATGTGGAAATACTGCAGTTAAGGGCGCCAAATTAGGAACTAGTGCCAAAAAGGGCGGAGTTGCCAATTATCCGCCAAACATGGCATTAAATGTAATGGTTATCAAAACAACGCGTTCACATGTTGGCGGGGTCATTGCAAACGGTTCGGCGGTTATAACAACTGTTTTAAACGTTTGAAATTAATACAAAACGTTTATTATTAAAAACCCACAACATATAACATAACCAAAGTATTAAAACCCGCCGTTGAAAGAGCGCGCCGATGAGCTGGGGTCGTGGTTCCGCCCGCGGGTCCTATGCATCGGGGGCTGGCCCTTAGGGGCTGGCCCCCTTCCGGGCCCCGCCCAAAACAAAACACGCTTCAAGTATTAAATTGTCCGCCACCATAACAAGAACTGAACGCGTGGCTCGTTGGAAAAGGCGTTGTGTTAATAAACCGGTGGTCGCGGGTTCGAATCCTGTGAGCCCAAACAAATTTTTAGAAAATGCGCCATTTCAAATTCGGACTTGGGGCCCACGTGGCGGCCTCCGGGCTAGCCACGTGGCGCCATATGATTGGCCGATACGGGAATATTCCCCAGAATATTCTGCGGAATATTCCACAGAATATTCTGTGGAATATTCTTTTTTTAATAAAAATTTTCCAAAGTCCAATTTGCCCTTTTTTTTAATGGAAATTGACAAAACTTTGAAGCTGAATAACTTCTTCATACGGAGACCATTTTTCGAACCGTTCACGGCGCCGGAATTAGGAAGACGAGCACTATCCGGTCGTCTAGGTTCAAAACCAGTTCTGAGCACTTTCATTTTTGACCATTTTACGACACTTGGTCCTGAGCTCCTAATCAATGATGTGCATAAAACATAGATAGTATGCCAAAGTTACGACCTTGGGAAATTGATGTGCCAATTTATCCTGACAGGGCCCATATTGTGAAATTTCATCTCCTAGGGTTAGGTTTTTGAATGTTTATGGTTTTCCATTGTTTCTAAATAATATATAGACCTTTTATCCTCATTGTAACATGGAGTTGAGGGGCATGTAGCCACCACATCTCTTCTCAGAGATAAGCTACAAGCGCCCTAGATATTTTATTTCCATTTTGACTGTAAAAAAAATTTAGTTCTTTGATATCAATCAAATGAAGTGTTATTTTCATTGCATTTTTATATTTATTGTTATATGTGTATTATTTTGCATTCTTGCACAAATCCAGATCAATGGTATCAAAGTAGTCTTCTCTTTCTCGATCCCTCTTTGCATGTGCCTAACGAGGTCAAGGTATAAGGAGTTAGGGCTCGATCTCGTTGAACCTTTGCAATATTAGCCTAACAAACCCTGACGACGACCCATGGGGGAAAAAAGAAAGATGAGGGAGCAAGAGACCCTATCAAAATATTGCTTGAGTATGCCCTCAAAAAACAAAGGAACACGGTGATGGACAACTTTGATGAGATCCTTCAACGAGTGCCCACTTGCGGCTCATTTGCATCCAACAGCCACTCTGGAGACACAACTCCTTTTAAGGTACAAGTAAATGTTGAAATTCCCATATTTGAGGGCCAAATAGATGCAGACACCATAGGTAGATGGTTGAATCTATTAGAAGAATATTTCTCATTTCATGACTTTCCCGACGGGGAAGAGATTATTTTTGCACTCCTCAAAGCTACCCCCCATATCCAGGACTAGTGGGGAACCTACTGTGAGAAAAAGGATGAGGTGGAACCCTCTCTGTTCTCGGTTGTACCCACTTGAAATTATTTCCAAGACGCTATTATCAAGCAATATTATGTCATGGGGAGCTATGAGGATAAGTACATACAATGGACTACGTTGTGGAAACAAAGGGATCAATATGTGGATGAGATGATGAATCTATTCCATACCCTGTGCAAAAAGTTGGAAATCAAAGATTCATAGAAAAATTTAGTGTTGAAGGACCGTATTTTTCTGCATTGTAAATGGATTTCCTTGAAATCTCCTTGCTTGGTACGACATATCGGTATGCTGCCAAGATTGAGCAAAAATTCAAACAGAAGAAGTGAGACTTTGGATCTGCGAATCAAAAGCAAGGGAAAGGTGTCTCCAAACCGTAGAAGAAAGGAAAAAGCCAAGGCATGGAGACCAAATATAACATACCAAAGCTACAATTAAATAACAACCCCACGAAGCTGATGAAGGACCCAGGAAAGTGGTGTGAGTTCCATAAGAGTTCGACTCACAACATAAGTAAGTGTCAGGCCAAGCAGTCACTAGTGGTCGAGATGAGGGCTTTAGAATTGGATGCATGCTCCAACTCTAAATTAGAACCTGAAAAGGGAAATGAAAAAGGGAAGCATATTATTGATGTAGATCCCAATGCCACCGTTTCCAATGCAAAGATCCAGAAAGAGGAATCGAAAGATCTAGAGGAGAAGGAATGTCTCTTCCACTCTCAAATGTGGATAAAGGGTTCCCTGCTACATTTCATTGTCGACACTGGGAGCATAAATAATCTCATTTCAACAGAGGTAATGAACCATTTGGGCTTGCTGACCACAATACACCCATGACTATACACCATCGGGTGGCTTGACCAAGAACGGGATCTCCGTGTTAGTAATCAGTGCCGCCTTCCATACAGCATCGAGCCCTTCATAGATGAGGTATTATGTTACATTACTCCTCTTGATGTTTGTGATGTATTATTAGGCCAGCCATACTTCTGGAAGCGACATGATGTGTATGAGTCCCGACCTCATGTTTTTATTGTTACTTTGGGCAATAAGTTATATAGGATACCAAAGGTACCACTGGCTATGGCTATCTCTTTGGTTACTACAAAACAATGCAGTAAGCTCATTTCTAAGACCGAGAAATTTATTTTCCTGATGTTTCACCCCCAGGGCAAGAATAATACCACTGCCACAACCTCCAGACATGGCTCCTCCACATGAAAAAAACAAATGAAAAATGTCATGGAGAAGTACGAGGACATCTTCACCTCACCGACAGGGGTGCCTCCGCATTGTCAGGTCAAGCATGTCATCGACATGACCGCAGGTTTGCCACTACCTCATGGACCAGTCTATCGGCGCTCTGTTTGAGAGAATGATGAACTAGCGAATTAGGAACTGCTACAGAAAGGTCACATCCCACCGAATTCTTCACCATGTGGGAGCCTGATCATGTTGGTGCGGAAGAAGGATGAAACTTGGAGATTTTGTATTGATTATCGGGCATTGAACAAGATCACTGTCCCAAATAGGTACCTAATCCCAAGTATGGATGACCTTTTGGATCAACTCAAATGGGAAAAATATTTTAGCAAGATCAACTTGAAGTCTAGGTATACCCAGGTACCTATCGAACCCTCTGATGTGTGGAAGATTAAATTCAAATCCATAGAGGGCCTTTTCGAATGGATGGTCATGCCTTTTGGGTTGACGAATGCTCCCGCAACCTTCATGAGGCTAATGGACGATATCTTGCAGCCATTCACCAAATCATTTGTAGTAGTGTACTTGGATCATAGCCTGATCTTCAGACAGACTTGGGACGAGCACCTCCACCACATTCGACAGGTCCTCATAACACTACGACAACACAAGTTGTGTGCCAGTTTGGAGAAGTGCACTTTTCACGTGACCTAGGTTAAGTATCTCAGATATATTATTGATGACCGGGGGGTGCATGTGGATCCAACCAAGATCCAAGTAATTCAGGATTGGCCAGCCCCAACCACTCTAACAGAACTTTGAAAATTTTTGTGTCTTGCTAATTTATACCGTAGGTTCATGTTGGGATTCTCTCATACCACTTGGCCCTTGAGTCAAGTCACCAAGAGAGGAGTGAAAGGAAAATTCTTTTGGTTGGAATCTCAACAAAAGGCGTTCTTTGAATTGAAACATTTCCTCTTTTTAGCCCTAGTACTCACATTACCTGACTTGTAACAACCATTTTAGATCGATATAGATGCCTCTAACTATGATATTAGGGCAATTCTTACTCAACAGGAGCATGCAATTCCATATCATAGTGAGAATTTGTCTAACACAGTCCACAAGTATCCCACTTTTGACGAAGAAATGTATTCCATTGTGTAGGCATTCTGCCAATGGAAGCATTACATTTTGGGGAAGGAAACGATCATCCACATAGACCACCAACCCCTGTAGTTCATACAGACACAAGGGAAATTGCAAAATCATTGACCTCAAAAGTGGTACACATATCTGCAACAATTTCATTTGAACATCAAGTATAATAAGGACAACATTAATAATGTTGCAGACTACCTCAACCGACAACCGATCATGGTGCTAACCACCATTCTCCACTCTTATGGGCACGAGACTTCTAATTGGCCGCTTCTCTACAATATCGATTAGGAATTCAACCACATATACAAGACACTCTTGGAGGGTACGAAAGTTCCAAATTTTCACCTCCAGGATGCACTAATATGTCACCTAGGATACTTTTTTGTTCCTTCAAGCGAGCATGCCAAGTTGATTTGGGAAGCATAACTACAGTCCAGTCACTGGGAATTTTAGGGTGGAGAAGATAGTGGAAGTTCTGTAGAAGTATTTCTATTGGCCAAACCTTCGATACAATGTTGGGAAGTACATCAGATCATGCAATGCTTGCTCCATTTCCAAACCAACCATCAAGAAGCAAGGAATCTATACTCTGCTACCTACCCCTAGTCGACCTTGGGAATCCATCTCCATGGATTACATGTCAAACATTCCTTATAATAAGCATGGAAATGATTGTGTTTTCGTGGACGTCAAGAGATTCTCGAAGATGGCCATTACGTCGGCCTGCAAGAAGAAAATCACAACATAAGCCACTACTAAACTCTTATTTGAACGAGTGTGGGTGCACTTTGGTATCCCATAGTCTATCATCTCTGATCAGGATATCAGGTTCTTCAGCACATTTTGATCCAGCCTCTGGTCATTGTTGGACACCAAGCTCACCAAGTCCACAACTTTCTATCCCCAAACTGATGGTGAGACAGAGCTTGTTAGCAGGATGATCATACACATTCTGCGCATGTAAAATTCAAAGCATCCATGAACATGGCATGAGAGACTTCCCTATGTACGACAAAGTTACAATTGGGCTCTCCATAGCTCAATTGTCCACAACCCCTTTCAAGTGGGTCTCGGTTCTAGCCACTATGTCCCATTAACGTAGCCATGCCATTTGTGACTACTCAGGCCGATTAGGGCATGCCCAGAGTGAAGTTGACAAAGCGAACAACTTCATTGAACACATTCATCACATCTGTGAGTAGGTTCATGACATATTGGATAGAGCCAATGCTAAGTACATGTAACAAAATTATCAACATCGGCTGCAACACCACTTCGAGGTGCGCGACAAATTGTGGCTACATTTGGAGAAGGAGCGCCTCACTGGACCCCACCGCAAGCTTCACCTGGTCTGATATGGGTTGTACATAGTCACCAAGGCTATAGGGAATAATTCCCTCGAGCCCAATATTCCACCATTAATTAGTCTGCACCTAGTATACAATGTGGACCACCTTCAACCCTATTTCCCACATCTATTGGACACCTATGACATTGTAGAAAAACTCACACCGATAGAGTAAAACCCAGACTACATGGAACATGCCACCACAAATTGTAACATGGACATGCAAATAAATAACACTCTCCAACAGAAGATCCAACTATATTAGGTTGTCAAAGTTGGACAAATCCTACACCAAGGCAAGTCGTTCACTAGGGACTAAGTTCAGCAGAAGTTTCCTCATCTCATGGAGGAACTCAATGCAATGGGGACCATTTCTTCCTAAGGGGGGAGGAATGAACCAGGTGGATATTCATGGCCACTCATCTATTCCACTTGGTACCCCACCATTGTTTCTTTCAGATTTTCAGTTTACTTAATTATAGCACAATTTACTATTTTAGTAGTTTGTGGGTCGTGAACTTCCAGAGCCATTTTGAGGCCCTAAACGTTGTTTTTTGAGTATCACTTCTCCAGAGTATATGAGTTCATTCCAGACTCAATATTCGCAGTGAGAAATTATAGTCCTCAGATAGATATTTCTAATGATTTATCATTTTTTTCAAATGAAGATAATGTGCCAAAGTTACGATGCTAGGAAATTGATGTACTAATTTACCCCGACAGGGCCCATATTCTCACATTTCATCTCCTAGGGTTAGGTTTTTCATTGTTTAGGGTTTTCCATTCTTTCTCAATAATATATAGGCATTCAAGTCTCATTGTAACACAGAGTTGAGAGGCCTTTAGCCACCACATCTCTTCTCAGAGATAAGCTACCAACGCCCTAGCTAGTTTATTTCCATTATGTCTATAAACAAATTTGATTTCTTTGATATTAATGATTTGAAGTATTATTTCCATTGCATTTTTATATTTATGGTTATATGTGTATTCTGTTGCATTCCTACATAAACCTAGATTAGTTGTAGAAGAGTCATGGCAGCTCTTTCTTGATATACATCATCAATCCTTCATACAACCAACTCTATTTGAAAAAAAAAACCAAAACAGGGTTGTTTGGAATATTTTTACAAATCTGGAATATTCAGAATTTTAGATAAATCGGCCTCCAAGAACCCTAAATATATCCCAAACCCTAATGCATTTTGGAAAATGGTTTTAGGTGTAATATACTTTCTATACTAGCACCCAAAACCATAATCCATAATTTGATCATTTCCGTTATGCACGGAAATCTAGGCATAGTTTGGCATTTTGAACTTTATTTCAGATTGTTGAAAATTTGCTAATTTCATTTTAGAGACCGACATGAGTGAGATGGTTGGAATCCAAGTTATGTACAAGTATTATAACACCATTTTTTACTCTAATGTGTCTTGGTTTCTCTGAAATCATGCCGAAAGTTTCAAAGCCTTAAATTAGGTATTCCCGTACTCAAATGGCTTGTGAAGGATTTCGGCGATGGAACCCCGGAATAAATGTACTTAACAAAATCATCATCACTAAATCATAGCATAATCATCTTTAATAATAGAAAATATAAGAAACCTAATGATAACCAACCATAGAGTGCATTTGATGGAAAGTTATAGAGTTATGGTGCATAATGGGCTAAAAAGCTAGAGTTTTATGGCATGAATGGTCATATTACATGATGAAAACATGGGCATATTTGAGTCCAACATCGTCTGATGCCTAAGTTTCTGCATGCCCTCATGCAAACAAATACGTTTTTCATATGTAGGTTTTTATGGCATCATAGCTCTAGGTGGGGTTAGTTCTTGTGGAGTGACACTGCATGAAGATTTGATTGCCATAGATTTGATTTTAAGAGCGATACAAATTGAGGAGAACAAATAGATATGTTAGGAGGAAAATGATGAATAGGATGATAGATGACAGTGGAAATGGTGGATGAGATGGGGTTGTGATGGTAAAATGGGTGCTTGCATGCTCTGTTTTTGTGAGGCCAATGCTTATGGATGGTTTCTTCTTGAAAGGCAACAATGAATTCACCCTCTATTGGATTGACAATACGTATGATTGTCAGAGGGGAAGGCACTATAGTTACTGCTTTTGTTTACATGAACCAATCTGATTATGAACTTGTTGGAGTAGCATGAAAATGGATGGTATATGGAAATCCAGATATACAGAATATGTAGTGGCTAATCATCAAATATTTATTAAATATCTAATCAATTAAAGAATATTAATCCATCTCTACCTCAATTTTTACCGTTGTTTTTTATGTCCTCAACACTGCAAGATGAAGTAAGTGATGGAATGGCTTGAGATGATGTGACTGCAGATATGATTTGCTAAAGAAGACGAAGGATAAACTAAATATGTTAAAAGGTCTCAACATCCACATTATCCCGAAAATGTTGAGACATGTGTATTTTTCACCGTGGCTTCCCGAGACAACACAAGAACCATTATCAATAATTCTCTTTATTGAAATAAAGGAAATAGGTTAAATTAAAGAATAATTCCCTCATCATGCTCCAAGCCCAAAAATGGTGCAAAATGATAATGAAAACCATGAGTAAGAATAGGGTGAAAATGTTAATTTGAACATGAAAATTCAAATAATATCTCTTCCCCCCATGCCAATCATCTTGCATGTCCGCATGAAATAAAAACCTTTGACAAAGACCAAACATTAATTAAGACTGAAGGGCTAGGGTTTCTATATTAGAATCATTATTTAATCTATAGGGGTAATTAAGTGACATCATGTCAGTAAGCTTTATGTGATGTAAGCTTCCTTTGTATTAATAAACAATGTTACCAATGAAACAAGAACTGTTACCTCAAAACAAGAACTCTAGCCCAAAAAGACTCAAAAAACATGAAAAAATGCCCCAAAAACAAAAAGTGTGTATTCCAGAACACATTTATTTTTTTCTCAAGGTCAAATTTCACCATTTTATAAAATTATGCTAAAAAAGAAATTGTTTCTTGAAAAAATGATCGAACAAACACCCTCAGAACAAAATGAGTTGATGCTAGAATAACAAAAAAAACATTGTGTCACACTTTTGACACATTGTAACAATTTAGTTAAAGACAACATATTAGGACATTGAAGAATCGTAAAATTCTAAATTTTTTGATAGATGATGTTAAATATAAACAAAATCATATTTGAAGGCTTATAATTTCGAACAATTTTTATCCATGTTGTTAAACATAAAATATCTTGACTCTAAACAACCCTAAAATTGTAATTATTTTCAACCATAACAATAAAGATAAAATTTCGTGGCGCATAAAAACCTTAATCACAAGTTGTAAATCTCAAGTTTTTAAATCTTAAGTTTTCAAGATACTTGAACCATGAAATTATGGAGAAATTATATTACTTGAACAATTTTTAAAAAATGAACAAGTAAATGAAAAATTTATTATTCATATATTTGTTTGTTTATATATAAAAACATATTTTTTATTTTTTTTTCTATATTTTAAATTATAATTGTTTTAGTTTTAAGAAAATAAAAATTAAAAATTAAAATCTTCTTATATATGTTTGTTTATATTTTAAAATATATTTAAAAAAAAAAAATTATATTTTAAATAATAATTGTTTTAATTTAAAAAAAATTAAAATTAATTTTTTTTTTTTTTTATATTTGTTTGTTTATTTTTTAAAACATATTTTTTAATTTGTTTTTACTGTTTTTTTATATTTTAAAATTTTAATTGAATAGTTTATATATATATATATATATATATATATATATATATATATATATATATATATATATATATATATATATATATATATATATATATATATATATATATATATATATTAAACAATACATTTTTTTTTATTATAGTAGTTTTTGTTTTAAAAAAAAATTAATTTTTTAAAATAGTTTGTGATTGAAAAAAATAAAATAAAATAAAAATTAATTTGCCACCCGCCAGGCGTCGTAGGCAGGCTGGGAAGCCCTCGACGACAGTGCCTGGCTAGCCTATGGCCCCCGGCTGGGCGAAGGGTGATTCAGAGAGTCACCGCCGGCTGGGTAGAGGGCGATTCCGAGAATCACCCCTGGCTAGGCAGAGGGTGACTCTTGAAATCACCCTTCGCCTAGCCGAGGGTAATTCTTGGAATTGCCTTCCACCCAACCAGGGGTAATTATCAGAATTGACCTCCGCCCAAGTCACCCTCCACCCAGCCAGGGGTAATTCTTGGAATTTCCTTCCACCCAACCGGGGGTGATTATCAGAATTGACCTCCACCCAGCCAGGGGTGATTCTCGGAATCACCCTTTGCCCAGCCAGGGGCGATTCTCGGAATCGCCCTTTGCCTAGCCGAGGGCGATTCTCAGAATCGCCCTTTGCCCAACTGTGGGTGATTCTCAAAATCAACCTTTGCCCAACCGGCAGTGATTCTTGGAATCGCCCTGTGCCCAGCCGGGGGTGATTCTCAGAATTGCCCTGTGCTACCCAGCCTGCCTCTAGTCCCTTCTGGGCAGAGGGAAATTCTGAGAATTTCCCCTGGCTGGGTAGAGGGTGATTCTCGAAATTGCCCTCCACCCAACTGGGGGTGATTCTTGAAATCTTCATCCACCCAGCTAGGGGTGATTCTTAGAATCGACCTACGCCCAGCTGGGGGCGAGTCTCAGAATCACCCTTCGCTCAGCCAGGGGTGATTATTGGAATCACGCTCCACCCAATCGAGGGTGATTCTTCGAATTGCCCTCTACCTAATCGAGGGTGATTCTCCATATTGCCCTATGCCCAATGGGGCTGATTCTTGGAATCGCCATTTGCCCATCCAAGGGTGATTCTCAGAATCTCCCCCCACCCAACCAGGGGTGATTCTCGGAATCAACCTCCACCCAGCCGGGGGTGATTCTTAGAATCGACCTCTACCCAGCCAGGGGTGATTCTTAGAATCGACCTCTACCCAGCCAGGGGTGATTCTCAGAATCACCCTCCCCCCTGCAGGGGGTTATTCATAGAATCGCCCTCTGCCCAGCAGGGGGTGATTCTCGGAATTTCCCTCTACCTAGCCGGGGGTGACTCTTGGAATCGCCCTCCACCCAACCGGGGGTGATTCTCAGAATCGCCCTCCAATCAGCTGGGGGTGATTCTTGGAATCACCCTCTACCCAACTGGGGGTGATTCTCGGAATCGCCATCCACCAAGATGGGGGAAATTTTCGGAATCACGCTCCACCAACCTAGGGTTGATTTTTAGAATCGCCCTCTGCCAACTTGGGGGCGATTCTATGAATTTCCCTCCACCTAGTTGGGGGCAATTCTCAGAATCGCCCTCCGCCCAACCAGGGGCAATTCTCAAAATCACCCTCCACCCAGCCGGGGGCGATTCTCGGAATCGCCCTCCACCCAGCCAGGGGTGATTCTCAGAATTACCCTCCGCTCAACCGGGGGCGATTCTTGGAATCGCCCTCCGCCCAGTCAGGGGCGATTCTCGAAATCGACCTTCGCCCAGCCGAGGGCAATTCTCGAAATCATCCTCTGCCTAGCCAGGGGTGATTCTCGAAATATCCCTCTACCCAGCCGAGGGGATTCTTGGAATTGACCTCTGCCCAGCAAGGGTTGATTCTTAGAATTGACCTCTGCCCAGCCGGGGGTCATTCTTGGAATCGCCCTCTACCCAGCAAGGGGTGATTCTAAGAATTGCCCTACACTGCCCAGCTTGCCTCTGGCCCTCGGCTGGGTGGAGGGAGATTCTAAGAATCACCCCCGGCTGGGTAGAGGGTGATTCTTAGAATCACGTTCTACTCAGCTGGGGGTGATTCTCGGAATCGGCCTCCACCAAATCGGGGGTGATTCTTGAAATCATCCTTTGCCTAGCCGGGGGTGATTCTCAGAATCGCCCTTCGGCCAATCAGGGGTGATCCTCTAAATCACCCTCTGTCCAATCGAGGGTGATTCTCGGATTCTCCGCCTACCCAGCCAAGGGCCAGAGGTAGGCCAGGCGGTGCCGTCGAGGACTACCCAGCCTACCTTTGACCCACGACTAGGTGGAGGGCAATTCTCAGAATCACCCTCCACCTAGCCAAGGGCCAGAGGCAAGCAAGGTAGCCCTCGACAGTGCCATCCGGCTGGCCTCTGTCCCCCGGATAGGTGGAGGGTGATTCCAAGAATCTCCCTCCACCGAGTCAGGTGTCGGAAGCCAACCGAGTGGTGCCATCGAGGGCTGACTAGCCTACCTCTTCCTAGTCGAGGCTTGGAGGCAGGCTGGGAAACCATCGACGGTGCTTCTTGGTCTGCGTCTAGCCCCTGGCTTGGAAGATTTTGATTCTGAGAATCACCCTCGGCTAGGCAGAGGATGATTCCGAGAATCTCTCCTGGCTGGGCGGAGGGTGATTCCGAGAATCACCCCCAGCTGGGCGGAGGGCGATTCTGAGAATCATCCACAACTAGGTAGAGGCTGGCCAGATGGCACCATCGAGGGCTGCCCAACCTGTCTCCGGCCCCCAGCTGGGCAGAGGGCGATTCTTGAATAGCCCTCTGCCCAGCTAGGGGTCGGAGGTAGGCCGGGCGATGCCGTCAAATGAAGGATATTGGATTTTGGATCTATCTTCAAGTTCAGGTAAGGTTTATTATACAAATTTAAATTTAAATATTTTATTTTTTATTTTTTATGTCTTTATACTAATTTTCTTATTTCTTTCTTTTGTACTTGATGATTAGGTACAACACTAGCATGTTGCCTACCAAAAGGAAGAAACTGCATTTCCATTGAGAAAGACCCAGTGCAATCAAAAAATTTCAACAAAGAATTAAACCTCTTTAATTCCTTCCAGTTGTGAAGCAAGAAATTGGTTTGAAGAAAGGGGATTTTAATGAATCACGCGTGGAAAAAAAGAGCAAAGGAACCTCAACCACCATTATATGGAATGATTGGAAATGGACACTTTGGAAGATTTGCAGACATGAAATATTCATTAGAAAATGACAATGACCAAAAGGAAGTATAAAATGTTGCAGAAGAAGCCATCAATGATGTTCTAGATGATGTTGAACATGTATTAGTTGATATTGTTGAGGATCTTTAAGTTATGCTTGGAAACAAAGCTCATTTTTGAGATCTATTAATGAGTTTTACTTGTAATGTTTAGACTTTGTTATTTTATGAGAAGAATCCTTATTTTTTGCAAAAAACATGCGACTACTATTATTTTTTGACATAGAATTCAATAAAAATGCGATTTTCTTAAGTTTTTTTTGTTAAGATTTTCCCAAAAATTAGTTTATTTAACACGTTTTTTTAACAAAAGGTCTCTAAAAGTGTATTTTTTTCATTCTATTTGTATTGAAAATTTGTATTTTTTTGTCATATCATTCAAAATATTGGTTTTTTAGTGACAATTTTTTGATGTGCATTGAAAAATTAATTAGCAATACTTAAACTTGTAGAAAATATAAAATTTATAATATTGACCTTTTTTCATTTTTTATCTATGTGAGAAGTGAATATATCATTACAAATTTTTATTTTAATTTTAATTTTTTCATTTTAAAACACAACTACATAAATGCACTTAAAAATAAACATCTCACGAAAGAAGAAGAGATTAGAAAATGTATAGTGTCAAAGTCAATCCTCTAAAAAAAAGTTGGTGATTATACGCCACCACTATTCAAAATCGACATAAAAATCATCACAGAAAAAAAAAAAAAAAATTAAAGTGCCAAAAAAATTCTCAAAAAAAAAAAAAATGATTTTGCATCACCACTTTTCAAAATTGGGTGTTTTTCTTGCTACGTCAAAAAGTAGGTACCCATGCAGTTACCTATTTCATCGGTAACAGTGTTAATAAGATAAGAAAAAGTAGTTACCATGGATTCAATGATGTCAAGACTTACCTTTATTGTTCCAAAAGAGTAACTAATGTTAGGGCCACTGAAGGAATACTAAAAAATGTTGTTACTGTAGGGATAGTGTCATCCTAAGACGTTTAACCATAAAATTTTCCACAAAACATATTGAGAGTAGTCCAAAGCAGTAGGTATTCACTTCCAATAGCCTCATTATTATAAATAGAAGTGAATTTATTTTAAAAACCAATGCATTGAAATGGATGGAAAAATGGAAAAATAAATATGACAAAATGATACCTTCCGATAATGATTGTCTTACCATTACCCAAGCATATAGTTGAAGCACCTCTTATTCAAGCAATGTCAATCACCTACACTAAGGGTCTCACAACCATGAAAACCAAAATATTTCTGAAAGATAGAATTCCAAAGCACATTACTGAAATGATCTCAACGCCATTCTTAGAGAGATATGATAATGAGTTCGGGGAAGACAAAAACAACCAAGTAAATCATAGTGTAAAATTAACTTTAATACCATATGCATGGCCATGCCTCCAACACGAATCTACAGGCTCGATAGGGATGCCTCCTAACACAATGAAATGCCTGTGTCCCACCTATTAGATATAGATTTAGAGTCATTTAAAAGAACTTAATTTAATTCGAGAATTAACTAAAGGCCGTTGTCGTGGCTTGGCAATGAATGACAGTGCCATTCACAAGAGATAAAAAGAATGAACAAGTTGAGTTATGATAAGAACTCTTGTCTTCTAGTCTTTTAAATTGAAAGTCATTACCATGGCTTGGTGACCTATAGTGGTAAATTCATTATCGTTATGACCCATGATCATATTAGGTCGAATCTTAATGAGACCTCCTATTCCTCAATTAATTTTTTTGTGTTAAAAAACTATGATTATGATTAACCTCAAATAGGTTACTTAATAGGTGTGGAAACAAATCTACTCTATAAGAGCACATGATGGCATGAAATTTTTTTAATTACTAATCTTTACTGGTTGGTATTGCTACCCTAAAGACTCATTTTTTTTAAAACATCTCAGATAATGACTGAAAGATTCCTCAAGTTGGTCATGCTAGGGTTCTTATGATATTTCATTATGGTCTTATAGGAGTGGTCCACCCTAGGAGGATTTTCATTAAACTTGCAAAGAGACACTTGAAAAGGTTTACTGGATAATAGTCTCTCAAGATTATGAATGGAAAGTATAATAATAACAATTTCCCTGTGGTTATCTCTTTCGTTACATCAAAACAATGTAGTAAGCTCATTTCCAAGACCGAGAAATTTTTTTTCCTGATGATCTTCCCCCAGGAAAGAATAACCCTTCTGTCACAACCTCCAGATTGGGCTCCTCCACATGACAACAACAAATGGAAAATTTCATGGAGGAGTATGAGGACATCTTCACCTCACCCATAGGGGTGCCTCTGCACTATTAGGTCAAGCACCCCATTGATATGACCCCAGGTGCGCCACTACCCAATGGACTGGTCTATCGGCTCTCCGTTCTAGAGAATGATGAAATCAAGAGGTTGATTAAGGAATTGCTACAAAAAGGTCACATCTCACCAAGTTCATCGCGTTGTCGGAGCCCGGTCATGTTGGTGCAGAAGAAGGATAATACTTGGAGACTCTTTATTGACTATCGGGCATTGAACAAGATCACTATCCCAAATAGGTACCTGATCCCAAGTATGGATGACCTATTGGATCAACTCAAAGGGGAAAAGTATTTCAGTAAGATCGACTTGAAGTCTAGGTATCAACAGGGACCAATCGAACCCTCCGATGTGTGGAAGACGACCTTAAAATCCAAGGAGGGCCTTTTCGAATGGCTTTTCATGCCTTTCAGGTTGACGAATGTTCCCATAACCTTCATGAGGATAATGGACGATATATTGTGGCCATTCACCAAATCATTTGTAGCAGCATACTTAGATCACATCCTGATCTTCAGCCAGAATTGGGAAGAGCACCTCCACCACATCCAACAGGTCCTCATAACACTGTGACAACACAAGTTGTGTGCCAATTTGGAGAAGTGCACTTTTGGCATGACCCAAGTTCAATATATGGGATACATTATAGATAAACGAGGGGTGGATGTGAATCCAACCAAGATCCAAGTAATTCGGGATTGGCCAGCACCAACCACTCTAACAAAGCTTTCCAACTTTCTGGGTCTTTCTAATTTATCCTGCAGGTTCCTGTTGGGATTCTCTCATATCACTTGGCCCTTGAGTCAAGTCAGCAAGGGAGGAGTGAAAGAAAAATTCTTTTGGTCTGAATCTCAACATAAGGCATTCATAGAATTGAAACATCGCCTTTGCTCTGCCCTAGTGCTCATATTACCATACTTGCAACAACCATTTTAGATCGAGACAAATTCCTATAACTATGTTGTTGGGGCAGTTCTTTCTCAATAGGGGCATCCAGTGGCATATCACAGTGAGACACTATCTGACAGAATCCTCAACTATCCCACTTATGAAGAAGAAATGTATTCCATTATGCAGGTGTGCTGCCAATGGAAGCATTACATTTTGGTCAAGGAAACGACCATCCACACAGACCACTGACCCTTACAATTCATACAGATAGAAGGGAAGTTGCAGAATGATCAACATCAGAAGTGGTCCACATATCTAGAACAATTTCATTTAAACATCAAGTATAATAAGGAAAACACCAATAATGTTGAAGACTACCTCAGCCGACCATCGATCGTGGCACTAACCACCATTCTCAAATCTTGTGGGCACGAGACTTCTGATAGGCCACTTTTCTACAAGATCGATCCGGAATTTGACCACACATACAAGACACTTTTGGAGGGTATGCAAGTTCCAAATTTTCACCTCTAGGATGCACTGATATGTCACCTAGGACAGCTTTTTGTTCCTTCAAGAAAGCATGCCAATTTCATTTGGGAAGCACACTATAGTCGAGTCACTGGGAATTTCAGGGTGCAGAATACAGTGGTGTTAGAAAATTATATATTATGGAGCAATGCAACACATAAAATATGCGGAAAATACAAGCACACAAAACACATAAAACTAGAGAGACACAGATATACGTGGTTCACCCAGTTTGGGCTACATCCACCCTGAACAGCTAGTCCTTCCTTTCTATTATCCAGCAAAAATGAAGAGACAAAACCTACAGCAGATCCGCTGTAATATCCTCTGTTCTCTCTCACAGTCTCCCTCTCTGTTTCTCGCTCCAATAATACACACATAATACACAGCCACAATACAATGCCCTCATATATATAAGGGGGTTGCCTTCTAGGGATAAAAACCCTAATATAAACATAACTTCTACCGTCAGATCATTTGCCTAATGAAAAACCCAGATTGACTAGAAATTACTATACTTTTACAAGGCAATTTTACATTTTTTTTTAGCTTCGGGGGCACTGCCCCCGAACCCCCGCCAGGGGGGGCTCCAAAAAGCGCTACCGCCCCCCCCTGGACCCCCCACGGCAGTGATTAAATAAAGGTGTCATTGCCGCCCCTTTTAAGGTACATGGGTCCAATGTTGTGATACAAAGTAAACAAGATAATCAGGCTCCACACCCAACAATCTCCCACTTCGAGACTGGTTGTAGCAACTCCACCACTGCTTCATTTGCTGGACAATGACTCCTCTTTGGACCTGGCTATTCCTCATCTTCATCATCATCCTTGAAGACCAATTGAAACTGAGCACAGTCTCAGTTTCTCCCTAGTACAACTTTTGTTAGCATATCTACGGGATTCGGCTAGTGTGTATCTTTTCCAGCTTCAACTGTCCATCTTCCAATATTGACCGTATGAAATGGTACTTGAGTTGTATGTGTTTAGTCCTGGAATGAAATGTTGAGTTCTTTACAAGATGAATGGAACTTTGGCTATCACTGTATAACGTACCCATATCATGATTCTTACCCAATTCATCCATAAACCTTTGTAACCAAATCATTTCTTTACTAGCCTCTTTAGCAGAAACATACTATGCTTCTATTGTTGAAAGTGCAACAACACTTTGAATTTTTGAAACCCAACTAACAATTGTTCCACCTACAGTAAATACATATCCTATAGTGCTCTTCCTGTTATCTCTGTCACCTGCCATATCTGCATCAACATATCCCTGTAGAGCAATGTTTGAACCACCAAAGCATAATGCTTGATTTCTGGTACCTCTCAAATATCTAAGAATCCATTTTACTTCCATCCAATGTTCTTTTCCTGGATTTTTCATGTACCTACTTACAACTTCCACTGCATGTGCAATATTAGGCCTTGTGCAGACCATTTCATACATTAAGCTTCGAACTGCTAATGCATATGGAACTTTAGACATATAGTCCATTTCTTCTTGGATCTTGGGGCACATCTCCTTACTAAGTTTGAAATGGCTAGCAAAAGGTGTACTAACTGGTTTTGCATCTTGCATATTAAATCTTTTCAACACCTTTTGTATGTACTCATTCTGAGACAGTATTAATTTGTGATTTTTCTTGTCTCTAGTTATTCTCCTACCAAATATTTTTTTGCAACTCCCAAATCCTTCATTGCAAAAGAATTTGCCAATTTTATTTTGAGCACATTTATTTCCTGCATGTTAGACCCTGCAACAAGAATGTCATCTACATACAATAACAATATAATATAGCTGCCATCATTTTTCTTTTTCAGATAAACACAATGATCAGAGTGACATCTAGTATAACCTTGTTCAGACATAAACTTGTCAAATTTCAGATACCACTACCTTGGAGCCTGTTTTAAGCCGTACAAGCTCTTCTTTAACTTGCACACCAATTTTTCTTTCCCTTTGACCTCATATCCTTCTGGTTGATGCATATATATCTCTTCCTCCAAATCTTCATGGAGAAGTGTTGTCTTTACATCTAACTGTTCAAGATGTAAATCTTCTGCTGCTACAAGACTTAAGATAGTTCTAATTGAAGTCATCTTAACAACAAGAGAAAATATTTCATCAAAATCAATACCTTTCTTCTGTGCAAACCCCTTCACCACAAGTCTAGATTTGTACCTCTGTTTTCATCCATCTTCTTCCTTCAGCCTGTAAAACCATTTATTCTGCAATGTAGTTTTACCTGCAGGCAACTTGACTAAGTCCCAAGTCTGGTTATGCATTAAGGAGTCCATATTTTCTTCCATGGCTAGCTCCCACTTATTCCTAATTTCAACCTGCATTGCTTCTTCATAACATTCAGGTTCACCAGAATCAGTCAACAATAAATAATATAATGAAGGAGAGTATCGTTCAGGGGGTCTACTTATCCTGGTAGATCTTCTAACACCACTTTCAGGTGTTTGAGGTGCCTGTTGCTGTTGTGGTAGTTGTTGTTGTTGTGGTTGTTGATTATTATTATTTTCAGGCACCTTTACTTTTTCAGATATCTCATCAAGAACCGCGTATTCCTTGCTTTCTTTTTCCTGTTTCTTTTCCTGCAACTGATTCTTATACAAGACCTTTTCATTGAATATTACATCTCTGCTCCTAATGATTTTGTGATTTTAATAATCATATAAGCGATAACCAAAATCATTAGCACCATATCCAATAAAGGTACATTTCTTTGATTTTGCCTCAAGCTTTGTTCTGTTTTCTTTATTAATATGGACAAAGGCCTCACAACCAAAAGGCTTTAAAAAAAGAGTAGTTTACCTTTTTACCTGTCCATGCTTCCTCTGGAATACCACCATCCAAGGAACTTGAAGGCCCTCTGTTTATTAGATAAACAGCAGTATCTACAGCATCTGCCCAAAATTTTAAAGGCAATCCCGCATGCAATCTCATGCACCTTGCACGCTCCATGATTGTTCTGTTCATCCTTTCTGACACACCATTTTCTTGTGGTGTTCTTGGAACTGTCTTCTCTCTACGAATTCCATGCTCTGAACAGTACCTATCAAACTCTTTGCTGCAATACTCACCTCCATTGTCCGATCTGAGACACTTCAACTTCTTTCCTGTCTCAATCTCAACCAAAGCTTTCCATTTCTTGAAAGTATCAAATACATCAGATTTATTCTGAATACAATAAATCCATGTCTTTCTAGTTGCATCATCAATAAAAGTAACATAATAACGAGAGCCACCGAGAGATGATACCTGAGCAGGTCCCCATACATCTGTATGCACAAGCTCCATTTTTTCACTCTTCTTTTCTTTCCCAACTCTGAGAAATCTGACTCTCTTTTGTTTTCCATAAATGCAATTCTCATAGAAATCCAAATAAACATTCTTCAATCTTGGCAACAAATTTCTTGAGTGAAGAATCTTCATTCCCTTTTCACTCATGTGTCTGAGCCTATGATGCCATAATGTTGCATTTGCTCCTTTGGAATTTAAAGCATTAACAGAGTTAGAAATACCATTGCATAAATACAATGTACCAACCTTTTCACCTTTTGCTATTACCAACGCTCCTTTAGTGACCTTTCAAGTTTTATCTGTGAAAGTTGTCACACAACCTTCACTGCCTAACTATCCTGTTGAAATCAAAATTTTCTTCAGATCTGGAACATGCCTTACCTCCTCTAGTAGCCATTGGTTTCCATTCTATTGTTTTACAAGAAATTTACCCATTCCAACAATTTTACAAGGTTTATCATCACCCAAACGAACTTGTCCAAAATATCCTTGAACATAGTCATGAAAATATTTCTTATCGGGTGTGGCATGGAATGAAGCCCCTGAATCTACAACCCAAGAATTAGTAACATTTTTGAAAGAAAGAATAAAATAATCTTGTAACACATCACCTATCACATTTGCTTCATGATTGTTTTCTTGCTGTGTGTCTCCCTCTTTTCCCTTCCGAGATCTACAGTATTTCTTTAGGTGTCCTTTCTTTCCACAATTCCAACACACTATTCCTAATCTGGACTTGGATCTGCCTTTCCTTGATTTACTGCGATATCCTGAGCGATTTCCTCTTTCCATTATTCTTCCCCTAGACTCTGCACTCAAAGCATTACCTGATGTCTCATCGGAGCTTTTCCGTCGCATTTCCTCACTAAGGATAGCACCAACAACATCATCAAACTTTAAAGTACTAGATCCAGAGACAGAGTTACTAATGGCCATTACTAAACCATTCCAACTCTTTAGCAATGAGCACAAGACTAACAGAGCTCTAAATTCATCATCAAAGTTTACCCCTACAAAACTTAACTGACAGGTAATTGTATTAAATTCATTTAAATGGTCTATAGCAGATCCACCTTCCGACATCTTCATATTAAATAGTCGTTTCATAAGAAATACCTTGTTTGAGGCCGAGGGCTTTCTATACAGTTTCGCCAACATCTGCATCAAACCCTCTGTTGTTGTTTCCTTCGAAATATTGAAGGCAACTGATGCCGCAAGACACAACCGTACTATTCCGAGTGCCTTTCTATCGAGAATTTTCCATTCCACGTCTGTCATGGTCACCAACTTCCTTGTTTTTCCACTCAATGGTAGGTATAGATCTTTCTGATACAGATAATATTCCATCTGCATCTTCCACAGCGGGAAGTTTTGGCCGTTAAATTTCTTGACCCTAAACTTACCATTGTTCACCATTGCTCCCACTCGAACCAGGAACCCTTCTTTCCTGCGAGTTTATCAGCCAAATATACCTTCGGCTCTGATACCAGCTGTTAGAAAATTATATATTATGGAGCAATGAAACACATAAAATATGCGGAAAATACAAGCACACAAAACACATAAAACCAGAGAGACACAGATATATGTGGTTCACCCAGTTTGGGCTATGTCCACTCGGAACAGCTAGTCCTTCCTTTCTATTATCCAGCAAAAATGAAGAGACAAAACCTACAGCAGATCCACTGTAATATCCTCTGTTCTCTCTCACAGTCTCCCTCTCTGTTTCTCGCTTCGAGAATACACACATAATACATAGCCACAATACAATGCCCTCATATATACAAGGGGGTTGCCTTCTAGGGAAAAAAACCCTAATCTAAACATAACTTCTACCGTCAGATCATTTGCCTAAAGAATGGCCCAGATTGACTAGAAATTACTATACTTTTACAAGGCAATTTTACATCTATTTTTAGCTTCGGGGGCACTGCCCTCGAACCCCTACCAGGTGGGTGCTCTGAAAAGCGCTTCCGCCCCCCCTGGACCCCCCATGGCAGCGATTAATTACGGGTGGCGTTTTCGCCCCTTTTAAGGTAAAGGGGTCTAATGCTGTGATACAAAGTAAACAAGATAATCAGGCTCCACACCCAACAAGTGGCAGTTACGCAGAAGTATTTATATTGGAAAAACATTCAATAGGATGTTGGGAAGTACATTAGATCCTTCACTGTTCTCTCTATTTCCAAAATTACCATCAAGAAGCAAGGCCTCTATACTCTGCTACCTACCCCTAGTTGACCTTGGGAATCCGTCTCCATGGATTACATGTCGGACCTTCCTTCTACTAAGCATGGAAATGACTATGTTTTCATGGTCATCGGTAGATTCTCGAAGATGGCAATTATGTCGTCTTGCAAGAAGAATATCACAATAGAAGGAACTACCAAAATCTTCTTTGAATGAGTGTGGGTGCACTTTGGTATCCCACAGTATATCATCTCATATTGGTATAGAAAGTTCTTCAACACATTTTAGTCCACCCCGCGGTCAATGTTGGACACCAAGCTCACCAAGTCCACCACTTTCAATCCCTAAAATGATGGCGAGACAGAGCTCATCAACAGGATGATCTTACACGTGCGCATGTAAAATTCAAAGCTTCAACGCACATGGGATGAGAGCCTTCCCTATGTACGACACAGTTATAATTGGGCTCTCCATAGTTCAACCAACCACATCCCCTTTCAGGTGGGCCTGGGTTCTAGCCATGATGTCCCATTGACGTAGACATGCCATTTGTGACTACTCAGGCCAATTCAGCTAATGTCCAGAGTGAAGTTGACAAAGAGAACAAATTCATTGAGAACATTCAACACATCCACGAACAACTTCATGACATATTTGACAGAGCCAATGCTAAGTAGAAGAAACGACATGATCAACATCGGGTGTAACACCACTTCTATGTGGGCAACAAATTGTGGCTACATTTGGAGAAGGAGCACCTTACTGGACCCCACCGCAAGCTTCGCCCACTCTAATATGGGTCGTATACCATCACCAAAACTCTAGGCACTAATTCCTTTGAGCTTAGTATTCCACCATTCATTATTTTGCACCCAATATTCAATGTGGACTACCTTCGACCCCATTTCCCACACCTATTGGACACCTATGACATTGCAAAACAACTCACACCAACAAAGTTAAACCCATATTGCATGGAATAGGCCACCATAGATTGTATCATTGACATGTAAATCAATAACACTCACCAACAGAAGATCCAACTATATCATGTTGTCAAAACTAGACAAATCTTACACCAAGGCAAGTCGTTGACCAGGGACCAAGTTCAACAGAAGTTTCGTTATCTCATGGAGGAACTCAATGCAATGGGGACCATTGCTTCAAAAATAGGGAGGAATGATCCAGGTGGATATTGGTGGCTACCCGTCTATTCCACTTGGGGCACCACCATTGTTTCTTTTAGCTTTTCAGTTTACTTAATTATAACACAATTTACTATTTTAGTAGCTTTCGAGTCTTGAACTTTCGGAGCCGTTTTGAGGCCCTAAATGATGTTTTTTGAGCATCACTTCTCTAGAGAATATGAGTTTGTTCCAGTCTCAATATTTTTTGTGAGAAATTATAATCCTTAGATAGATATTTCTTTTGATGTGTCATGTGTGTCAAACGAAGATAATATGCGAAAGTTACGACCCTAGGAAATTGATGTATTAATTTACCCCGATGGGGCCCATATTCTAGCATTTCATCTGCCAGGGTTAGGTTTTTGGATTTTTAGGGTTTTACATTGTTTCTCAATAATATATAGGCCTTCGAGTCTCATTGTAACACATATTTGAGAGGTCGGTAGCAACCACATCTCTTCTTAGAGATAAGCTACCAGCACCCTAGCTAGCTTATTTCCATTTTGTCTGTAAAAAAATTTAATTTCTTTGATATTAATGAAATGAAGTATTATTTACTCTTAAATTTTATATTTATGGTTATATGTGTATTCTTTTTCATTCATGCATAAACCCGGATTAGTTGTTTGGAATATTTTTACAAATCTGGAATTTTCGGATTTTTAGATAAATCGACCTCCAAGAACCCTGAATATCTCCCAAACCGTAATGAATTTTGGAAAATGGTTTTAGGTGTAATATAATTTCTATACTAGGAAAAAAATCCATATTCCATAATTTCTTCATTTTCCATTATATGCATAGAAATTGAGGCATAGTTTGGCAGTTTGAACTTTATTGCAGATTTGGGGACATTTCCTAATTTCCTTTTAGATACCAACTTGACTGAGTTGGGTGGAATTCAAGTTATGGAGAGGTATTATAACACCATTTTTTACTATAACATCTCTCGATTTCTCCGAAATCATGTTGAAATTGTCAAGGCCTTAAATTAGGTATTCTCGTACTCAAATGGCTTGTGAAGGATTTCGGTGATGGAACCGTGTAATAAATGTACTTAACGAAAACGTCATCAAGAACCAAAGGTCACCACTTACAAATAGATCACAAATTAGTACACTAGTATAATCGCGTGGTTATAACCCTCAAAGAGGGAAATAGTCCACGCCCTGAGCCAACGCGGCCACTTCAAGGAATTTATTGATATAAAAGAAAAGTTACATATGTTCCTCTCATAAATGGTTACTGGACAAATGACCCTCCATGCTATTTAAATAGAGATCATGGACCAATCTAGTGCTAAGCCACGGATCAGGTGCCGTTAATACCGAGGTGAGCGATAATCGTTGGATCACTACAAATCATGATCGTTAGATTATAAGCTACAAAGGTACATGGTAAAGAAACACACTTTACCTAACTCTACACTAGACTAAGTTATTATTAACTATTTCCTATGTGTCGAAATATCCTAACATCCCCCCTTAAGAATAACTTGGGATAGGATTGAAGGATTTACAAAGGTGACACAAAAGGAGCCTATTTCCTGTGCGTCGAAATATCCTAACATCCACCCTTAGGAACAGATTGGGATAGGATTTAAGGATTTAAAAAAATGACACAATAGGAGAAGGTAGGAGGCATTAGAGCCTATCCCCCCTAATGACAACATTCCTGAACTCCAAGCATGGATCAAAGTTTGGTAAACTTCGCTTCTGTGAGCCCTCATAAACATATCAGCTACTTGATCATTGGTCGGAAAATACTACACTTCAAGAACATGGTCATGAATGAGCTTTCTGATGAAGTGTATGTGGAGTTCAATATGTTTCATACGCTAATGCTGAAATAGATCTTTACATATCTGAATGGCACTCTGATTATCACACCAAAGTGTAGTTGGATGCTGCTTATGAAGAACAAATTTAGACAGGATCCAACGAAGCCACATCGCTTCCTTGCTAGTTTCAACTGCACCACGATACTCTGCTTCTGCTAAAGAAAGGGAGATGGCACTTTGTTTCTTACAAGAAAAAGTAATAGGTACTGAACCAAGAGTGAATACATATCCTGCAGTGGACTTCCGATCATCAGGGTCACCAGCCTAATCAGAATTAGTGAAACCAATCAACAAGGGAGATGCTCTTGCACTGTAATGAATCTCAAACTAAATTGTACCTCGAATATATCGAAGTATTCTTTTAGCTACTTCCTAGTTAATTTCATGAGGTTGGCGCATAAACCAAGTGGCAAGACCAACGACAAAGGAAAGGTCAACATGGGTATGGGTTAGATACAAAATTTTTCCAAGAAGTTGACGATATAAGGTAGCATCAACTTCAGGGGTAGTAAATCTGACTAAAAGCTTGACTCGAAACTGAAAGGGAGAAGGGGCAGGCTTATAGTCTTCCATGTAAAAGTGGTGTAGAAGATCATAGGCATACTTGGACTGAGAGAGGGTAATGCCTTCCTTGGATTGCAGGACTTGAAGACTAAGGAAATAATGCAAGTGTCCTAAGTTTGTCATTTCAAACTTTTTTTTGAGGCTAGAATTCACATAGTTTATATGATTTGGATCACTACAATAAGGATAATATCATCAACATAAAGAACAAGGATGGTGAAGGAATTACCCACCTTCTTGGTGTAGATAGTGTTGTTAGAATGACACCTAGAAAAGCTATTATCTAAGAGAAATCTATCCATTTCGGCATACCAAGCCCGAGGAGCTTGTTTGAGACTATAGAGATACTTCCTAAGGAGACAAACAAGGATGGAGTCTTTTTGGATAAAGCTAAGGGGTTGTTCCGTGTAGATTTATTCATGCAAATCTCCATGTAAGAAGGCCTATATAACATCCATCTGATGGACTTCCCCTTTAAAGGAGGCAGCAAGGGAAAGAACAAGGCGGATAGAATTCATTTTGGAAACATGGGAGAAGGTTTCAGTATAGTCAATGCCTTCAACTTGTGAAAAACCTTTAGCAACAAGAAGAGCTTTATGTCTATCCACATTTCCATCCGGTCCAAACTTTGTTTTGTAAACCCATCTTCATCTGACAAGTTTTCCTCCTTTTGGAAGAGGAACAAGATCCCAAGTATTGTTTTCCAATAATGAACAATACTCTTCAGTCATAGCTTAATCCCAATCTGGATGATCGGAGGCTTCTTCAAACGTTTATGGATCAATTTTTTCTGTAACTTGAGTCAATAATGAAGAATCTCTTTCGAACTAAGAACGTGTACGTCGTCAATCGACAGGGTCACCTAGAAGATAACTTGTTGCATCTCGAGTATAATGGACCTATCTTGGAAGTGGTGGATTATAAGGAACAATTTCATGAGCTGGAGGAGGATTTTCATCCTCACTATCATCATCTGAACTAGAAGGAACTCTATTAAAAATAAAATAGAGAGAGAGAGGTGACACATATGCCGAATTCAGGCTCGCAGGACAAAGGTGGCACACCCAACGAACTAGGCTCGCAGGCCGATATTTTTCATCAAAATTTACATCTCTTCTAATGATTATATTTTTGGTTTGATTGAAGAAGTCTATATCCTTTGAAATCTTCAGAATATCCAACAAAAATAAAATTTTCACCCTTAGGTTTTAAGGCTTTATGTTTCGCATCTAGAATAAGGGCCCAAGCATCACTTCCAAAAACATGAAAGTGACTTACCTCTGGTTGGATTGAGCTCCAAGCTTCTTTTGGAGTTATATTCTTTAAAACCTTAGTAGGAGTGTGATTTACTATGTAATTTTCACAGCTAATGGCTTCTGCCCAAAAATTGAGACCAATTTCTTTAGATTGAAGCATACAATTAGCCATTTCTTTTAAGGTGCGATTCTTCCTTTCAGCTACACAATTTTTTTGTGGAGTATATGGAACAGTATGTTGCAATTGAATGCCATGCTCATTACAGAAGTTGATAAATTTGTGTTAACATATTCTCTGCCATTGTCTAATCTTAACTTAAGAATTTGATGTCCAGATTATTTCTCAACAAAGGCCTTGAAGACCAAGAACATGTTAAAAAATTCATTCTTGAGTTTTAAGAAATATACCCAAGTGCCTCTGGAAAAATCATCAATTGAAGTTAAGAAGTACTTGCAACCAGATAAAGAAACAACAAGAAGACGACCACATAAATCACTGTGCACAAGCTGCAAAGGGGTTGGAGCGTGCCAAGTGGCATGTTTGTCAAAACTGTCCCGATGATGTTTTTTGAGTACACATCTTGAGAAAATACCATCTCAGAAAGATACCATAGGAAGCCCAGTCACCATATTTTCCTTACATAGAGTTTGAAGAGAGCGATAGTTTAAGTGACCAAATCGCTCATGCCAAAGTTTTCTTACATCATCATTATGAGCAAAAACGATCGAGGGAAGAGATGATGACCCAATGTTGTCAAAATTATACAACCTTATGGAATCATCAGCAATGCCAGTAGCTAAAATATGTTTACGATATTTGAGGTCCTTGATTACAACATCATGAGGTGAGAATTCTACTATTTTCCCTTGACTTGAATGATTTATCTGATAAACAGATAGAAGGTTGCATGACAAGGTAGGAACAAATAGTACATCATTAAACTGATCATTATCTAGATGAATGGTTCCAGATCCTACAGCACTAAGAGATCTATCATCACCAACATAAATATGTTTGGTGTTACAATCATTTAAAAAAGGAAACATGGATTTATTTTTAGCCATTTGGTAGGAAGCTCTAGAATCAATGAGCCACTCATGAGAAGTAGAAGAAGAAGATACATTTAATGCATAACGAGAACTTGATGCTTGACAACCATAAGAAGAAAGTGCCATGCCTAAAGATGAAGGTGAAGAGTGCTCCAAATTGATGTTACACTTCTTCATTACTGCTTCTAAGGCTTCCATATTCTTAAAAACATTTGGACTCTATATGGCCATCCCAATTGCAAAAGTTGCAATGTCTATCTACCTTCTTCCCTTTATTTGGATTTTCCTTACTATTTTGGTGATTTCATTTTTTAGTTTGCGGCTGAAATTGCTTAGGGCCCTTATTTGGTTTAGGACCATATTTTTTAGGATACTGCTTCTTGGGATTATTTTGATATGGTTGTTGTTGGGCTACTAAGGCTTTCTTAGTAGCATTTCCAGCAGTGATAAGACCAAGTTGTAAATTTTTTTTCGTTATCTTATCAAAGAATCACAAAAGGCATCAAAAGAGGGATTCATGTACGTGGTTCCTGAAGAAATGATCGCTTATCTGGTGGAATGGAAGGTGGAAACACATATAGAGTATGCATGGCCAAGCTTAGAAAGAATGCAATAGATGAGGCTACCATCTTCCTTTTTGACCTTACACCCTTCTAAAAGAAGTCTAAGGGTCTTGAATTTGGACAAAAAGTATTCAATAGAGGAGAAATTATTAGGGTCCAAAGTAAGCAACTCATTTTCAAGATGGTGGGCACTGATTTGATTTTGAATGCCAAAAAAAGTATTTAGCTTTTCTAGGGCTTTATTAGGGGTGTCAATGTCAAGGATGTGAAATTGAAGATATTGAGCAATGGACATTTCTATCAACCCTCGTGCTTGATCTTGTCTATTTTCCCATTTAGGAGCTTTATCATCATCGAAAGGTTTATTTTCTTGTCTAGTGGCTATTTTATAAAGCCCTTTACTTCTAAGTATATATACTTGGTGAGGTAGCCATTGGAAGTAATTGGTGTTGTTAAGAATAACTAGGCATGCACTTTCCATTTAAAAAGAAAAAAAACTAAATCCAAGAAAATCTAAAACTAACTGCTCCAATGGAAATATCTTGAAAAATTAGGCTCTTTAAAAAGAATTGCTCGAAAAATGGCTTCCAGATGAAGAAGTTATGCCTTTTAAAAAAACTGAGTTGTAGATGCTGAATAGTTATAGGAACGGGATGAAGTGCGGCTTTTTAAAAAAAATTCCACCCCTTTTAACAAAATTTTTTTACATAAGAAGATTGAGGATGAGACTTGAACCCAAGACCTCTATTCTCATAAACTAACCCCTCACCAACTGAGATAGTAAAAGGATCATGTTATTTTAGAAAGGAGCAAAAAAAAACACAAATACACAAAAAAAGAGCAAAAAAAAAAATGAAATGCAAAGCCTTACAGCAGAATGTTAGATTCTTGGTTAGCCTTACCGGCAACTATCACTTTTTTCACTATTTCTGATTTCCTGAGACTGCACAAAGACGTGGGGAAATAACATACATAGCAAAAAAAAATCCTTTTTTCCTATTTTTGATTTGCCAAGATCGCACGGAGTGCATAGAAAAGAGCATACATAGAGAAGAGGGTATAGATCCAACAAATAAATAAAACCTTAATACGTAGAAAAAAACAAAATAAGCAGAACTATTATCAAATATAACTGCAAGATAGATGCTTTATACCTCCATATCTAAACTGACATAACTTGGGCAACCAAAAACCTTTTCGCATGAAATGAAAGACATTCCTCACTGTAATAGATGCTCCGGACACAACCGAGCCATTCTGCAATCCCAAAAATGTTCATAAATAGTAGATCTACAAAACAACATTCGCATGCAGTCAAAATGACTTTGGATTTTGATCAACAACAGACGCGGCCCTCAAAATAGCTCTAATACCACGTAGGAATTTATAGGGTAATTTCGGTAGATCAAGAACCAAAGGTCACCGTTCACAAATAGATCAAAAATCAGTACACTAGTATAATCACCTGGTTAAAACCCTCAAAGGGGGAAACAGTCCATGCCATGAGCCAACGCGACCACTTCAGGGAATTTATTAATATAAAATAAAAGCTACATATGTTTCTCTCATAAACGGTTACCGGAAAAATGAGCCTCCATGCCCTTTAAATAGAGATCATGGACCAGGTGTTAAGCCACGGATCAAGTGCTGTTAATACCGAGGTGAGAGATAATCGTTGGATCACTACAAATGGTGACCGTCAGATTATAAGTTACAAACGTACAAGGTAAAGAAACACACTTTACCTAACTCTAAACTAGACTAAGTTATTCTTAACTATTTCCTATGTGTTGGAATATCCTAACAACCTAATGATAACCAACCATATAGTGTATTTGACGGCAAGTTATAGAATTATGGTACAGAATGGGCTAAAAACCTAAGGTTTTAGGGCATGAATGGTGATATTGAATGATGAAAACATGGGCATATTTGAGCCCAAAATCCCCCCATGCCTAAGGTTTTGCATGACCTCATGCAAAAAAAATACTTTTCTCATAAGTAGATTTTTATGGAATCATAGCTTTACATAGGGTTAGTTCTTGTGGAGTGATAGTGCATGAAGATTTGATTGCCATAGATTTGATTTTAAGAGTGATACAAATTGTGGAGAAAAAATAGATATGTTAGGAGGAAAATTATGAATAGGATGATAGTTGACAATGGCAATGATGGCTGAGATGAGGTGGTGATGGTAAAATGGGTGCTTGCATGCTCTGTTTTTGCAAGGCCAATTCTTATGGATGGTTCCTTCTTCAAAGGCAACAATGAATTCACCCTCTATTGGATTGAAAATATGCGTGAATGTAGGAGGGGAAGGCACTATAGTTACTACTTTTGTTTACATGAACCAATATGATTATGACCTTTTTGGAGTAGCATGCAAATGGATGGTATACAAAAATCCATATATACAGAATATGTAGTGGTTAACCATCAAATATTTCTTAAATATCTAATCAATTAAAGAATATTAAGCCACCTCTAACTCAAGTTTTACTCTTTTTTTAATGTCCTTAGCACTACAATGTGAAGTAACTGATGGAATGGCTGGAGCTAATGTGACTGCTGATATGACCTGCTGAAGAAGATGAAGGATAAAATAAAGATGTTAAAAGGTCCCAATATCCACATTATCCCAAAAATGTTGATGCATGTGTATTTTTGACTATGGCTTCCATAGACAACACAAGGACGATTATCAATAATCCTCTTTATTGAAATAAAGAAAATAGTTTAAATTAAGGAACAATTACCTCATCATGCTCCAGACCAAAAAATGGTGCAAAGCGATAATGAAAACCATGAGTAAGCATAGGGTGAAAATGTTAATTTGAACATGAAAATTCCAATAATATCTCTCCCCCCATGCCTATCATCTTACACATCCGCATGTAAGAAAAAACTCTGTCAAAGACCAAAGATTAATTAAGACTAAAGGGCTGGGGTTTCTATATTAGAGTCATGCTTTAAACTACAGGGTTAATTAAGTGATAGCATGTGAGTAAGTTTTATGTGATGTCAGCTTCCTTTGCATCAATAAGATAAGAAAAAGTAGTTACCATGGATTCAGTGATGTCAAGACTTACCTTTATTATTCCAAAAGAGTAACTAATGTTAGGGCTACTGAAGGAATACTAACAATGTCATTACTGCAAGGATAGAGTCATCCTAAAATGTTTAACCATAAATTTTTCCACAAAACATCTTGAGAGTAGTCCAAAGTAGTAGGTCTTCACTTCCAATAGCCTCATTATTATAAATAGAAATGAATTTATTTTAAAAACCAATGCATTAAAATTGTTAGAAAAAGGGAAAAATAAATATGACAAAATGATACCTTTTGATAATGATTGTCTTACCGTTACCCAAGCATATAGTTGAAGCTCCTCTTATTCAAGAAATGTCAATCACCTACACTAAGGGTCTCACATCCATGAAATCCAAAATATTTTCTGAAAGATAGAAGTCCAAATCACATTACCGAAATGATCTTAAATCCATTCTCAGAGAGATATGATAATGAGTTCAGGGAAAGAAAAAAACAACCTAGTAAATCATAGTGTAAAATTAACTTTAGTACCATAAGCATGGCCTTGCTGCTAGCAAGAATCTATAGCCTCAACAGGGATGCCTCCTAACCCAATGAAATGTATGTCTCCCACCTATTAGATATAGATTTATAGTCATTTAAAAGCATTTACTTTAATTTGGGAATTAACTTAAGGTCATTGTCGTGTCTTGGTAATAAACGAATGATAATGCCATTCACAAGAGATAAAAAGAATGAAAAATTCGACTCATGAAAGCCATTACCATGGCTTCATGACCTGCAGTAGTAAATTCATTCTCGTTAGGGCCCATGATCATAGTAGGTCAGATCTTAATGAGACCTCCTATCCCTTAACTAATTTGTTTGTGTTCAAAAACTTTGATTATGATTAACCTGAAATAGTTTACTTAATAGGTGCAAAGGAAAATCTACTCCTTAAGAGTGCAGGATGGCATGAAAAGTTTTTAATTACTAATATTTACTGGTTGGTATTGCTACCCTAAAGAGTTTTTTGAAAAAAAAAACATCTCAGATAATGACTGAAAGATTCCTCAAGTTGTTCATGCTAGGGTTCTTATGAGAGCTCATTATGGTTTTATAGGAGTGGCCAACCCTAGGAGGATTTTCATTAATACTGCGAAGAGAAACTTGAAAAGGTTTACTGGATGAAAATATGTCAAGATTATGAATGGAATGTATAATAATAACAATTTCCCTAATTGTCCCGGTAAATAATCTTTGTCAATAATCAAAGTCGCTTTAAAATATGAGGCATTAAGAGTGAACTTCTTCTCACAAGTCTTACCACAAGAGTGCATAGTGAAAAAAATTTCAATGGCTGTGCCTTAGGAATTGGAGTTTTAAGAATGATGATGTAATAATTTTATTTCAAATGATAATACTACACTACCCTACTTTAGAGAGAGGAAGATACCCTTCAAGTGTAGGAGTACTTCCAAAGCAGCCATGTGCGTAACAGTTTGCTAAATAAACTCACACTCAGTTTTAAAGAATAAACTTCAACACATACCAGAGTATGAGAAACTAGTTTCTTTAATTGATATGGTACCAAGATTTGTTAAACAATTACAGAATAAGGTGTATTAATTACTAGTTGAAACCATGATTAAATGAGATCCTCACATTTATGATTCTCCCGCTTATGCACGTATTCCACAGTTTGATAATCCCTCTCTTGGAGGTATAATGGATCTGGTGAAATACATAAGATAAATCCATCAAGTTTAGGTTCAAATATATGATTTTCAAATTGACAAGAATCGTCAAGGGGAATTATAGGGTTTTGAGCTTCACCAATACTTTTAGAATAGGTTCTAATTATAGATTTCTCCTCTAATTGTCTTTGAATTAGATTTTCCTGGGGTGAATGCTTTGTAGCGAAAGGAGATGTTTCCAAACTCACCCCTTCCCCCAACCTTCATTAGGGATTAGGTCTAAGATATTGTTTGGGCTAGGGTTTGAACAAGGGTTTTGGGTAAGGCATGAACTAGACTTTGGATTTGGATTAGAGTTATGTCTAGGGTTTAAGTTAAGGTTAGGATTTGAAATAGGTCTAGGGCATGGATAAGGGCTAGGGCATCGATTAAGGTTAGGGTTCAAGAAAGGTTTCATAGGTACTTGACACCATGAAGGATGATAACTTGATGGCACATATGATTGTAGTTGATTTTGCATGAAATTCTGCCCTGGGGAAAACCATTCTTGAGGCCATGGGGAAGAGGAGATCCATTGAGAGGGATAGTGTGGCCATGAATTAGGATATTAGATTGGAGGAGGATCAAATGTTTTCCATGGAACTACATGATTATAAACATGTTGACGAACCTACTCAGGAAAATGGATATTATTCTAAGTATCAAATGGTGTTGGGTTTTTAATATGCCTGGCGGTTGATTTGATTCCTTACTTGATTCCCTCATTACCTTTCATAATCGTGGCAGCGATGGCCAATGTTTGGTTGCATGACCATCCTTGCAAATATTTCAAACTTTCATACCTTTAAGTGGACACTTTCCAAGGAATTTCTTCCTTCTACAGCTGGCACAAAAGATAATCAGTGGTTCTTCATCCTTCTCCTATTCCTAAAAATCATCCAATTTCGAAATCAAATATTTAATAATATTAAATTTATGTTCAAGAAAAATATTAAATTCTACACTTGGGAATTTTTCATTGGATGACTTATACGTCTTTGTAGCAGCATCAAAACTCCTCATTAAATGATTCCTCAAAATACCATTTTATTGTTCTCGACAAGCCAACTAGTATATCTTGTCATCACATGGATTATTACAGAATGGTTCTTACAACAACTGAAAAATGTTTTATCTTTAAAGATCTTGAAATTTTAATCTAAATGAATTAAAATTCCTAATTGCAATAAAGCCCACCGAAATTTCTTACTTGGACAACCAAAATTTGGAGCAACCACACCATAGTGGATGCGTGTCTCCTCACTCACGTCTTACCATACACTCTCCACCCTTTGGTTGTCCTACAACTAAGTTCATACAAAAATGTTGTGAAAGAAACTAGACTCTAATCCCTTTAGCACCTCCCTGGCAATGGCGCCAAAAATGTTGGTGAAATTATATTTTTGTAGTTTCCAACATTAAATTATCAATCCATGACTCAGAAGCTTTGAGGAACAAGCGTAGGTGATGCCATATCAAAGCATATAACCTAAACTAGGGCATAAAATCATTGTAAAAGAACACATCATTCATTTTCTAGAAGGAAATTCTGATCTACCACTCAATTTGCTGGAAAGGACAATCATCTCATACTCAATTGAATGGAATTAATAAATTCTTAACACACACCCTTCAAATATTTTGGAAATATCCTAGGCAACTTCAATCTACTTTTAACACTAAATCTCACTGTAATAAAAAACTCACTCAAATCCTAATTCTTGTTTTGAAGATAAAATAAAGACAGAATTATGTGATTCTTCTAGATCACACAAAGAAATGTGATGAAAAGGTTACACTTCTACTTCAACTAGCATCAAACATAAATCACTCCTAAGCTCAAGAAATCTACCAACTAAAACTCTACTTCTCAAATGGAAATAAATCATTATTTTAACTACCAATGCAAGCTTATGATTACTTTGGTAGTTCTCGCAATGTTCTTTCTCAATTTGTAAATCAGATTGAACAAATGAGATATTGTTAACACACATTAGTGGAATTCAATTTGATATGGGTTCAATGGATTATATGTAAAGATGAAAAACAGAGTCTTAACCTTAATATTTGTATAACATTTTCCCAAATCATTCAGTATTATAGCTCAATTCGATAAGGTTCAACGATTTATGTGTAAAAACAAGAGCAAAGGATTAATCTTCTGACTTATGCATTGTTTTTTCAATCCTTCAAATCCCGAAATGGGAGTGGTTACCAATTCTTAATGATTGAATCACAATGTTGCTTCTAATTTTGGATGAAAACACTTTGATTAAGTTAAAATTTTATTTATTGTGTGGTTTATGGTCTAAATGAAAAACCCTTTGGATTAAATAGCAATTGAATTACATTTTGATCATTCAGGTAAGGATTACATAATTCATTTTTAGAGTAAAAGGAAATGCTTCATACAAAATGGAAGCACATCTATGCCTAGAGAAATTGAATTACTTACAAACAACTGAATTGAAATAAAAATTAATCTGAAAGGAAAGCGAGGTTATGGAATCGAAAAGTCAAAAACTACAGATAAAATTGAATTCTACAACAAACGTAATGGAATTTACCTATGGTAGGAGAAATTATGAGACTGTGATGGGCCCTTACTATAGCATGGAAGGAAAACTTAAAGTAGTTAAGAAAGACTCAACATAGAAATTAAATCACACCTCAATTCTCCATTGAAAAATGACTATTATTAACGTATCTTCTGAACCATAAAATTGAGCTTGAATAAAATATATTTTTTACAATCAAATTAGGGAATCAAGATCATCTTCAGACCTGAATAATCATTCCCCCCATTTTTAATGCTCTATGCAAGCTTTATAGAGAGAAACCTTCGAATTATTTACAATTTGGAAAACATTCGATGTAGATTAGATCCACCAGATGGCTATACTAACATTAGCCTACTAATTTTTTATTACAAATGTCAAATTTGTGTTTAGTTTTAAGAAACACTAATCATGGCTTTGTAAATAACTGATATTTGTTGTAGAGGAGGTATGGAAGCTCGTTCTTCATAGACATCATCGATCCTTGAGATAACCAATTGCATTTGACCAAAAATATCCAAAACAACGCTTTTTGGAAGATTTTTACAAATGTGGAATTTTTGGATTTTTATATAAATTAGCCTCACATAACCCTAAATATCTCTCAAACCGTAATGCATTTTTTAAATCGGTTTCATATATAATGTATTTTCTATACTAGGACCAAAACCCATGTTCTAGAATTTATTCATTCTCCTTTATCTATACGTAAATTGACGCATAATTTGGCAATTTGAAATTTATTGCAGATTTGGGAAATTTTGCTAATTTCCTTCTAGAGGTCGACATGAGTGAGTTGGGTGGAATCCAGGTTATGCAGAGGTATTATAACACAATTTTTGACAATAAACTCTCTTAGTTTCTTCAAAAGCATGTTGAAATGTCAAAACCGTAAATTGGGCATTCTCGTACTCAACTGGCTTGTGAAGGGTTTCGACGATGGAACCTTATGGTAAATTTACTTAACAAAACCATCATTAGTAAATAAAATAATAATCATATTTAATCATAGAAAATCTAAGAAGCCTAATGATAACCAACCATATAGTGCATTTGACAAAAATTTATAGAATTAGGGTACACAATGGGCTAAAAACCTAGGGTTTTAGGGCATAAATGGTGATATTGCATGATGAAAACATGGTCATATTCAAGGCCCGACAGTGGCTTGGAAGGAAGGTAGTTGATGACAGCTCTTTCTTGATAGACATCATCAATCCTTGATATAACCAACTCTATTTAACCAAAAAAATCTGAAACAGGGTTGTTTGGAAGATTTTTACAAATCTGGAATTTTCAGTTTTTAGATAAATCAGCCTCTAAGAACCCTTAATATTTTCCAAACTATAATTAATTTTGGAAAACTGGTAAAGGTGTAATATACTTTCTATACTAGGACAAAAACCCATATTCCATAATTTCTTCATTTTCCTTTATATGCATGGAAATTGAGGCGTAGTTTGGGAATTCAAACTTTATTGCAGATTTGGGAACATTTGCTAATTTCCTTTTGAGATCGACATGTGTGAAATGGGTGGAATCTAAGTTATGGAGAGGTATTATAACACCATTTTTTACTATAAAATATCTCGGTTTCTCCGAAAGCATGTCCAAAGTGTCAAAGCCTTAAATTAGGTATTCCCGTACTCAAATGGCTTATGAAGGATTTTGGCGATGGAACCCTGTAATAAATGTACTTAAAAAAAAATTCATCTGTAAATCATACCATAATCATATTTAATAACGGAAAATATAAGAAACCTAATGATAACCAACCATAGAGTGTATTTGATGGCAAGTAATAGAATTGTGGTACATAATGGGCTGAAAACCTAAGGTTTTAGGCCATGAATGGTGATATTGCATGATGAAAACATGGGCATATTTGAGCCCAACATCCCCACATACCTGAGGTTTTGCATGCCCTCATGCAAAAAAATACTTTGCTCATATGTAGGTTTTTATGGCATCATAACGTTAGGTAAGGTTAGTTCTTGTGGAGTGACAATGCATGAAGATTTGATTGCCATAGATTTGATTTTAAGAGTGATACAAAATGAGGAGAAAAAATAGATATGTTAGGAGGAAAATTATGAATAGGATGATAGCTGACAATGGAAATGGTGGATGAGATGAGGTGGTGATGGTAAAATGGGTGCTTGCATGCTCTATTTTTGTGAGGTCAATGCTTATGAATGGCCCCTTCTTGAAAGCCAACAATGAATTCACCCTCTATTGGATTGAAAATATGCGTGAAAGTAGGAGGGGAAGGCACTATAGTTACTACTTTTGTTTACATGAACCAATATGATTATGACCTTGTTGGAGTAGCATGCAAATGGATGGTATACGGAAATCCATATATACAAAATATGTAGTGGTTAATCATCAAATATTTCTTAAATATCTAATCAATTAAAGAATATTAAGCCACCTCTACCTCAAGTTTTACCCTTTTTTTTATGTCCTCGGCACTACAAGATGAGGTAAATGATGGAATGGCTGGAGCTGATGTGACTGCTAATATGACCTGCTAAAGAAGATGAAGGATAAACTAAAGATGTTAAAAGGTCTCAACATCCATATTATCCCAAAAATGTTGATGCATTAGTATTTTTCACCGTGGCTTCCCAAGAAAACACAAGGACCATTATCAACAATCCTCTTTATTTAAATAAAGGAAATAGGTTAAATTAAAGAACAATTACTTCATCATGATCCAAGCCCAAAAATGGTGCAAAATGATAATGAAAACCATGAGTAGGCATCGGATGAAAATGTTAATTTGAACATGAAAATTCCAATAATCTCTCTCCCCCCATGCCGATCATCTTGCACGTCTGCATGCAAGAAAAAACTCGGACAAAGACCAAAGATTAATTAAGACTAAAGGGCTAGGGTTTCTATATTAAAGTCATGCTTTCAACTATAGCACTGATTAACTGAGAGCATGTCAGTAAGTTTTATGTGATGTCAGCTTCCTTTGAGTCAAGAAGATAAGAAAAAGTAGTTACCATGGATTCAATGATGTCAAGACTTACCTTTATTATTCCAAAAGAGTAACTAATGTTAGGGCTACTGAAGGAATACTAAGAATGTTGTTACTGCAGGGATAGCGTCATCCTAAAATGTTTAACCATAAAAATTTACACAAAACATCTAGAGAGTAGTCTAAAGCTGTAGGTCTTCACTTCCAATAACCTCATTATTATAAATAGAAGTGACTTTATTTTAAAAACCAATGCATTAAAATTGATAGAAAAAGGGAAAAATAAATATGACAAAATTATACCTTTTGATGATGATTGTCATACCATTACCCAATCATATAGTTGAAGCTCCTCTTATTCAAGCAATGTCAATCACCTACACTAAGGGTCTCGCATCCATGAAAACTACAAAAATTTCTGAAAGATAGAACTCCAAAGCACATTACCGAAATGATCTTAAAGCCATTCTCAAAGAGATATGATAATGAGTTCATGAAAAAGCAAAAACAACCGAGTAAATCATAGTGTAAAATTAAGTTTAATGCCATAAGCATGGCCCTGCTGTTAGTAAGAATATATAGCCTGAATGGGGAAGCCTCCTAGCTCGATAAAATGCCTATGTCCCACCTATTAGATATAGATTTAGAGTCATTAAAAAACAATTACTTTAATTTGGGAATTAACTGAAGGTCGTTGTTGTGGCTTGGTAATCAACAAATGATAGTGCCATTCACAAGAGATAGCAAAAATGAACAAGTCGACTCATGATGAGACCTCTTGTCTTCTAGTGTTTTAACTTGAAAGCCATTACCATGTCTTGGTGACCTGTAGGAGTAAAGTCATTCTCGTTAAGACCCATGATCATAGTAGGTCAAATCTTAATGAGACTACCTATCCCTCAATTAATTTGTGTGTGTTAAAAAACATTGATTATGAATAACCTCAAATAGGTTAATTAATAGGTGCAGAGGCAAATCTACTCCTTAAGAGTGCATGATGGTGTGAAAATTTTTTAATTACTAATATTTACTGGTTGGTATTGCTACCCTAAAGACTCATTTTTTTTAAAAACATCTTAGATAATGACTTAAAGATTCCTCAATTTGGTCATGGTAGGGTTCTTATGAGAGCTCATTATGGTTTTATAGGAGTGGTCCACCCTAGGAGGATTTTCATTAATCCTGCGAAGAGAAACTTAAAAAGGTTTATTGGACAATAGTATGTCAAGATTATGAATGGAATGTATAATAATAACAATTTCCCTAATTGTCCTAGTAAATAATATTGGCCAATAATCAAAGTCACTTTAAAATATGAGGCATTAAGAGTGAACTTCTTCTCACAAGTCCTACCACAAGAGTGCATAGTGAAAAAAATTTCAATGGTTGTGCCTTAGGAATTAGAGTTTTAAGAATGATGCTATAGCAATTTTATTTCGAATGAAAATACTACACTACCCTAATTTAGAGAGAGGAAGATCTCCTTCAAGTGTAGGAGTACTTCCAATGCAGCCATGTCCGTTATAGTTTGCTAATTAAACTCACACTCAGTTTTAAAGAATAAACTTCAACACATACCACACTATGAGAAACTAGTTGCTTTAATTGATATGGTATCAAGATTTGTTAAACAATGACAGAATAAGGTGTATTAATGACTAGTTGAAACCATGATTAAATGACATCCTCATATTGATGATTCTCCCTCTTATGCACATATTCCACAGTTTGATAATCCCTCTCTTGGAGGTATAAGGGATCTCATGAAATACATAAGATAAATCCATCAAGTTTAGGCTCAAATATATGCTTTTCAAATTGACAAGAATGGTGAAGGGGAATTCTAGGGTTTTGAGCTTCAACAATAGTTTTACAATAGGTTCCAATTTTAGATTTCTCCTCTAATTGTCCTTAAATTATATTTTCCTGAGGTGAATGCTTTGTAGCGATAGGAGATGTTTCCAAACTCACCCCTTCCCCCAACCTTTATTAGGGGAATTTTGAGGTCTAAACTGGGCCTCCTAAGGAAATTATAAAATAATAGTGGAAATAATAAAATAATATTTGATTACATCATAAAATTTTAGAGGGAAAAAAGAAAAAACTACATTTTCAACTCATATTTTCAACTTATCTGTTAAATTGTTTACTTATATTTCAAGTGTGAGTACTCGTTGGATGAAAAATTTAATTCCTCATCCAAGGAGTACACGTTGTATACTTTCAATGGATCCTGCTACACAAAAAACGAGAAATACATGAAAAACGTGATTGCAATCACATTTTTCATGTATTTCTCATTTTTTGTGTAGCAAGGTCCATCAAAAGTATGAAACATGGGTACTCCTTGGATGAGGAATTAAATTTTTCATTAAAGTAGTACTCATTCTCGAAATTTGAGTAAACATTTTGGGAGATAAGTTGAAAATATGAGTTGAAAAATTATTTTTATTACTTTTATTATTTTTTTATTCTTTTTACCGTTTTACTTAAAAAATGTTGAATCATCCCCCATGGTTGACATCATCATCTTTAATCCTATTGCTTCTTATGATGTTTATTTTTTCGTGCATTTTCCATAGGAGGCCCATTTTAGACCACAAAATTCCCCTAATGGAAGATATATCATTTTTTTTAGTTGGAGAATCAATAGGAAGAACAAGTGTTTTAAATTTTTGTGCAACCTCCTTGTCTGGATTAGGTCTAAGCTACTGTTTGGGATAGGGTTTGAACTAGGGTTTCGATTAAGGCATGAAATAGGCTTTGGATTTGGATTATAGTTAGGTCTAGGGTTTAAGTTAATGTTAGGATTTGAATTAGGTTTAGGGCATGGATAAAGGCTAGGGCATGGATTAGGGTTAGGGTTAAAGAAAGGTTGCATAGTTAGTTGACACCATGAAGGATGATAACTTGATGGCACATATGATTGTAGTTGTTTTTGCATGAAATTCTACCCTGGGGAAAACCATTCTTTAGGCCATGGAGAAGAGGAGGTCCATTGAGAGGGCTAGTATGGCCGTGAAGTAGCATATTAGATTGGAGGAGGATTAAATGTTTTCCATGGAATTGTAGGATTATAAACATGTTGACTAACCTTCTCAGGAAAATAAACATTATTCTAAGTATCAAATGGTGTTGTGTTTTGAGTTATGCCTGGCGGTTGATTTGATTCCTTACTTGATTCCCTCATTACCTCGTAATCATGGTAGTCATTGCCAATGTTCGGTTGCATGACCATCCTCACAAATTATTCAAACTTTCAGACATCTAAATGGACACTTTCCAAGGAATTTCTTCCTTCTATAGTTGGCACAAAAGATAAGCAGTGGTTCTTCATCCTTCTCCTATTCCTAAAAGTCATCCAATTTCAAAATCAAAGATTTAATAATATTAAATTTATGCTCAAGAAAAATATTAAATTCTGCACTTGTGAATTCCTCATTGGATGACTTATACATCTCTGTAGCAGCATCAAAACTCCTCATTAAATGATTCCTCAAAATACCATTTTATTGTTCTTGAAAATCCATCTATTATATCTTGTCATCAAATGGATTATTACACAAGGGTTCTTACAGAACCCCAAAAATGTTTTATCTTTAAAGATCTTGAAATTTTAATCTAAATGAATTAAAATTCCTAATTGCAATAAAGCCCACCAAACTTGCTTACTTGGACAACCAAAATTTGGAGCAACCTTACCATAGTGGATGCGTGTCTCTTCACTCACGTCCTACAGTACACTCTCGGCCCTTTGCTTATCGTGCAACTAAGTTCACACAAAAATGTTGTGAAAGAAACTAATCTCTAATCCCTTTGGCACCTTCGTAGCAATGGCGCCAAAAATGTTGGTGAAATTATATGTTTGTAGTTTCCAACATTAAATTATCAATCCGTGACTCAAAATCTTCGAGGAAAAAGTGCAGGTAGTGCTAGATCAAAGCATCTAACCTAAAATAGGGCATAAAATCACTGTAAAAGAACATATCATTCATTTTCCAGAAGGAAATTATAATCTACCACTCAATTTGCTGGAAAGGACACTCATCTCATACCGAATCGAATGGAATTAATAAATTCTGAGCACAGACCCTTCAAATCTTCTGGAAATCTCTTAGGAAACTTCAATCTATTTTTAACACTAAATCTCACTGTAATAAAAAATGCACTCAAATTCTAATCCTTGTTTTGAAGATAAAATAAAGATAGAACTATGCAATTCTACTAGGTCACACAAAGAAATGCGATGAAAAGGTTACACTTCTACTTCAACTGGCATCAAACATAAATCACTTTTAAGCTCGAGAAATATACCAACCAAAACTCTTCTTCTCAAATGGAAATAAATCACACTTTTAACTACCAATGCAAGCTTCAAAAAATAATCAATTTAAACATAGCAACTCCAATATTTAAGATCTATTTTGAAAGATAAACTATGAGTACTCAATTTATCTTACAAACCCACACTCATTGACTAGAATCAAAATTCATTTAATCTATCAATTCTAACTATGATGCACTCTCAATATTCTGGAACAAAACTCACTCTGTATTCAAAACTACAATCGCTGACTCACAAGCATTATAGAAACCAAACGCATATGAATAACAAAATTTTAAACCTATGCATGCATTCCTTGTATCTTAAAATTAGTTCAAGACACATCAATGTAACAATTACTCAGATTCACTCTAGGGTTTCAAGAACAATTTTACTTGATGCAACAAAATGAAATTTAGAATTATAAGGCAATTGAAATTTTCATCCAATTGATAAGGGGAAAAAAGACTTCTATGATTAATTCAGAAATTTTGACAATGTTCTTTCTCAATTTGTAAATCAAATTGCACAAATGAGATATTTTTAACACACATTAGTGGAAGTCAATTTGATCTGGGTTCAATGGTTTATATGTTAACCTTAATATTTATATAACGTTTGCCCAAATCATTGAGTATTATAGCTCAATTTGATAAGGTTCAATGATCTATGTGTAAAAAAAAGAGCAAAGGATTAACCTTGTGACTTATGCATTGTTTGTTCAATTCTTCAAATGTCGAAATGGGAGTGGTTACCAATTCTTAATTATCGAATCACAATGTTGCTTCTAATTCTAGATGAAAACACTTTGATTCAGTTAAAAATTTATTTATTTTGTGGTTCATGATCTAAATGAAAAATGCTTTGGATTAAATAGAAATTGAATTACAGTTTGATCATTCAGGTAAGGATTACAAAATACATTTTTAGAGTAAAAGGAAACGCTTCATACAAACTGGAAGCACATCTATGCCTAAAGAAATTGAATCACTTACACACAATTGAATTGAAATAAAAATTAATCTGAAAGGAAAGCGAGGTTATGGAATCGAAAACTCAGAAACTACAGATAAAATCGAATTCTACAAAAAACGTAATGAAATTTACCTACGGTAGGAGAAATTATGAGACTGTGGTGGGGCCTTACTACACCTAGGAAGGAAACCTTTTAGTAGTTAAGAAAGACTCAACACAAAAATTAAATCACGCCTCAATTCTCCATCGAAAAATGACTATTATCAACAGATCTTCTCAACCATAAAATTGAGCTTGAATAAAATAGATTTTTTACAATCTAATTCTGGTAGCAAGATCATCTTCACACCTAAATAATCATTCCCCCCATTTTTAATGCTCTATGCAAGCTTTATAGAGAGCAGCCTTCGATTTATTTACAATATGGCAAACAGTCTGATGTGGATCAGATCCACCAAACGGCTATACTAACATTAGCCTACTAATTTCTGATTACAAATGCGGAATTTGGGTTTAGTTTTAAGAAACACTAATCATGGCTTTGTAAATAGTTGAGATTTGTTGTAGAAGAGGTCTGGAAGATTTTTCTTCATATACATCATTGATCCTTGTGATAACTAACTACATTTGACCAAAAATATCCAAAACACGGCTTTTTGGAAGATTTTTATAAGTGTGGAATTTTCATATTTTTATATAAATTAGCCTCACATAACCCTGAATATCTCTCAAACCGTAATGCACTTTTTTAAAAAAATTCAGATATAATGTATTTTCTATACTAGAAACAAAACCCATGTTCTAGAATTTATTCATTCTCCTTTATCTGCACGTAAGTCGATGTAGAATTTGGCAATTTGAAATTTGTTGTAGATTTAAGAAATTTTGCTAATTTCCTTCTAGAGACCGACATGAGTGAGTTGGGTGGAATCCTGGTTATGGATACGTATTATAACACAATTTTTGACAATAACCCCTCTCGGTTTCTCTGAAAGCATGTCGAAATTTCAAAGCCCTAAATTAGGCATTGTCGTGCTCAACTAGCTTGTGAAGGGTTTCGATGATGGAACCCTGTGATAGATTTACTTAAAAAAACTATCATTAGTAAAGCATAGAACAATCATATTTAATATTATAAAATCTAAGAAACCTAATGATAACCAGCCATATAGTGTATTTGAAGAGAAGTTATAGAATTAGGGTACAAAATGGGCTAAAAACCTAAGGTTTTTTGGCATGAATGGTGATATTGCATGACGAAAACATGGTTGTATTCAAGGCCCAATAGTGACTTGGATGGAAGGTGGTTGATGAAGGGTGGACACTTAAGCTGATGGTGATGAACGGGTCCTCCTATGCATCTCTATTCAAACATGCAATCAAACTACATGTTCATGCATTCATCATTAATAAACTTATTATAAAAATGGTAGAAAAGATTAGTTGAATTTAAATAAACCTACTTATCCAACTAAAACATAAATCTACCTCTGCATCTACAACATGTTCATGATAATCAATATAATATATCTAACATTTCCAAGAAATCATAAACTAAAAGACATTTTGGTATGTGGTGGAAGACCTTTCTCCTCAAGCTCCAATGAAAGAGGTGAGGGAGGGAGGCTTAGCACATATTTTTGAGGTTTTATATGCTACTCAACATAACATGAAAGACATTGGGTGAAAATGTGAAGTTGGGTTACACTTTTTGTCTTTTTTTGAGAAACAAATTTCATTTTTTTTTTTCTATTCTTCAATTTTCTGCAAGACAAAACAACTTTTTTGTTTAGAATTTTATTTTGTGATAAAAATAAAAGTTGTCAGAAATTTTATTAACTTTCTATTACTTATTTTTTGGAATTTTTTTTATACACGTTTGATATTTCAACTTATCGTTTCTTTGAGTGTGTGTTTTTTAACAATCAAAGGATTCATAAAAAGCCATGTTAATACGTGTTGGTGTATTCTTTGAAAACTTTGTGTTTTTAAGAAACAAAATGTGTTACAACAATATAGATATAGTCTACTTTAGTTTCATTATATTTACAAAGCCAACTGATGCATATCATAATTACTAGAATTTTTTGAATTGATCCAATATGAAAAAACTGCATATTTTGAATATGTTTCGAGAGACAGGAAATTTCTCAACATATAAGTTATAAACTAAAAATCTAAAAACTAACCATTACATAGGAATCACCAATGTAATGCACCATAATTTTTTCAATTTTTTTTACAGTGTATTTTGGAAGATATAGAATATTGATTTCATTAAATCATAATGACCTTCAGAAATTGTTTGCACCCGTTTTATTACAAAATTAATTAAAATTAGTAAATATTTATGAAATTCCATAAAAGTTATATTTCCTGAAAGAATTTTGAAAATGCTTGTCTTGGTTCCGACAGTTAATTTAGAATGTTTCATGGATTTTAATCAGTCCAAAGTTGAAGATATGTATTCATATCCTGGCTCTGTGTAATTGCAGACGTGTTAGTTCGGCCGAACTTTAAAAAAAAAAGTTTGCTCGAATTGTTTTTTGCACCGACGACCCATCAAGTCTAACGACACAAAAGTTCGGCCAAATTTCTTATAAAATTTCGGCCGAAATTTTACTTGACTTTCTGTCGGCCGTAAAATACAAAGAATTCCCTCCCAAAAAACATTTCACGGCAATATAAATTGACGTAAAAGCATTCATTATTTTGGCACAATTTCGCACATTTCTTCATTTGGTCTAATTTTGCAAAGGATTGTTTTGGGTTTAAGGACTTTTCTTAGAGGTACATTCAAAGGACATTTTTGCAAAGGATTGTTTTGGGTTTAAGGACTTTTCTTGGAAGTACATTCAAAGGATATTTCTTGGAGGTACGTGATACATTTTTTGGATGTTTTTTGGGCTTCATTCTTTCTAAGGTATTTTGTTTTTATAGGTTTCAGGGTTAATTTTCATCCTTTTTTTTTAAGTTATTTTGTTTTTAGAAGTTTTGGGCTTAATTTCAATTGGTTTTTTTTTTAAGTATTTTGTTTTTAGAAGTTTTTGGCTTAATTTTCAAAAGACATTTTTTTCGATGTATTTTTTTTTAGAGGTTTTTGGGCTTATTTTGTTTCTATGGGTTTTTGGGCTTAATTTCCAAAAGAGATTATTTGGACTTAATTTCGAAAGGACTCTTTTTAGGCTTAATATTCAAAGGAATTTTTTTGGAGGTATTTTTTAAAGTGATATTTTTTTAGAGTCTTTTTCGAAGTCTTTTTTAAAGTGGCATTTTTTAAGAAGTTGGAATTAATTTTCAATGGACATTTTCCGGAGGTATCTTTTGAAGTGACATTTTTTTACAGTACGTGTTTTGGGTTGAAGTAAATCTTTTATAATGGTTTTTTAAAATTAGTTTTTATCTAACTTTTTAAATGATTTTTTTTTTGTACGACTTGGAAGGAAATATTTTGAGCTTTGTTTCATTTTTATAAGACATTTTTTTCTCCGATTTTTTAAAGTAAGTTTTTTGGATTGAAGTATGTATTTTTTTCAAAATTTTTAAATGATTTTTTTTTTTTTTTAATTAAATCTTTTGTGATATTTTTTTTAATTGAGTTTTTTTCTAAATTTTTGAAGGAAATTTTTTGAACTTCTTTTATGAAGGTAAATCCTCTCTACGGATAGAGAAAATCCCTCTGGTAACAAAAGGACACGCTAAAATGTTGCTTCCTAGTTAATGAATGAACAAAATACATGGTAGATTGACTTACCTTGAATCGAACACTATCGATGTTGTAGAAAGAGTAGTGGCCTCTTGTTCCTACCTTGGAAAATCACGATCCATTCACTTTCACGGTCAGATACCTGCACATAGGACAAAGAACAAGAGCAACATATGACATAGTAGTTTCATTCACAACTATTAACTAGTCAAGGAAGGCTAAACATATCACATCAAATAAACATCATAACACAATAGTGGAATCAAACAATATTCATGTATATTAATGAGTAGAAGGATGAGTACAAATGATGCTTTGACGTCGCAGTCTCCTCCAACAGGGTTTAGACAAAGCGCGTCTAAAATGTTTTACAGGGAATTCAGACTCAAGCTCTCTTAGAAGTCACTGACTCGAGCTCTCTCAACACAATATTTCTTACTCTATCTTCTCTAGTATCTTAGCTATAGTATTATTCTCCTAGTTGAGCTATTCAGCTGTTCAACTAGCTTCTACTAAAAGAGATAGTTTCTTAGATAGAGGAAAGGGAGGAGGTTGGGATCCCTACAACGGTGGGAGGGAGTCCTATCCTTTGAGAGAGTTCCAAGGGAGGTGGAAACTACTAAATAAAGGAAGGATTCCGTGGTTGTTTCAGTTCAACCACTCCTAGTGACTCATCCCCGAGGTGGTTGGAATGGAACCTCTGCCACCATTTTAAAAAATAAATCCATAAACAGCCTGGAATAGGTGTCTAAATAGCACAGAGTACCAAGTGAAATGGAATCAGTGTTAAATTTCCTGGTCAACATGAGGGTGTAACTGGATACTCGCGCTAAGGTAAAATTACGGATTTTCACAACTCTTCTTAGGGAAATGTCAACAAGAAGAATGTTGCTTTCATCAAAAGGGATGCAAGGATGGTATTTGAAAAGCATATCACTGCTTATTGGTCACAAAAATGACCCTCCAATTTGCAAGTTGAGGATTGCAGGGACAATGACAAAATGTTTTCTAACAGATGCCCCCTAAAGCATGAAGTTCGAGAGAGAGGGAGGGGTGAACTGCTTTATGAGAACGTGTTTGAACCAAACACTGCTGTCGGAAGACTTGAAATTACAAATACAACTGATATCTGTGATACATGAATCATGTGGCATGGGAGATGGCATCCATAATAAAGTATATAAAAAACCGTGCTCTAAGGTATGGACACAACCATCGAATGGGAAGGATCAATAAATATACTTAGGTATGGTCACAGCCATCCAATCAAGAGATTCATGTAATAATTCATAATGAACCACAAAAATCTGTAGCCTAGAGTTTATCAGACAAAGACCCAGGGTCTTGCGCTCCATATCGACCCGAACAAGTAGAATTTAGAGCATGTGAATGTATAAGATGAAGTCAAACATGAAAGAAAAATGTCTCATTATCAACCAATGATGAAAGCTACTAACAGACATGAGAGAAACCACCAATGATGACGATGGCCCTCAAGGTAGAGAAGGTACAATCTACGAAATGTAAAAAATTATCTAACGTCGAACATCTTCAGAATCAGTCGATCGAAGGCCAATGATGTGAAACTTGCGTCCAATGTAAAAAACCTGCCATTGAGGCATCTAGGCTCCAAGGTTCCAGAAGGGAGTCTCTAGATAAAATTCCTAGATAATGAGCTAAAGTCGACAGGAAGTGACTTGGTCGAAGGAGGCCCATAAGGTTTCCCACATCATCGACACAAGACAAAGGAACATGATGAAAGTGGATCAGGACCAATAGGAGATCAGAGGAAGGTTGACAACTGCAGAGGCAAACTTCTCTTGAACAAATCAATAGCACGACACTGGATTTGGCAGTATTTGAAATCAAAGGATCTGAGGTCATGATGACATGGCAAAGAGTAGTTGGGAGGTCAAAATAGATTACCCGAACCCTTGAAGAAGGAAATAATGAAATGAGATGTCCCCAACCCGACACAAATGTAGACAAGTGCCATGTTCAAGAGCGACATACTGTCAACATAACTAAAACTTGGATCCATTCCCCCCCACCATTTTCATCGAGTATCCCAATTTTTTTTTAAAATAAGCTTGAAGGGGATAGCATATTCTTGCACTATAAGTTTGTCCTTCAGAAAAATCCAACCTAGTACATTTTACGAGCCCTAGGAAGGAGGAACTCGAAATAACGTCATGGTGACGAAGTCCAATGTCATTAGGTTTTAACAAGTCTGACAAAGGGAGAACTCGGGATCTTTTCATGTTTAGAGAGTTTGGAAAGAAGGAAGAAAAGGAAACTCCAGCAGTCCCTTTTTATGGGTAGTCTCACAGATCCGAAAAGGTAGAAAATTGTGTCTGAGAGAACCTCTTAGTCGTGATAGGCTAAGGTATTCCTTTTTCGTAAATAATCCATCCTAGTGTGAAAAAGGGTTAAACATATACTGGGTAGATATCGTTTCACATCCATTTAATGAGTTCAAAATGACAAGAATCTCAACAATATTTTAAATTTTAGAGAGTCAGAAAAGAGCTAAAAGATGACTCCAGTAGTGAATTTTTTGTGTTTTTACCGAGCCTGAAAAAGTATAAAATACAATTCATTACTTCATCATTGTCGCATGAAAAACCTGTTGCTGCACAAGAGACATGTGTAAAACCCATTCCTTGAAAATAATATAATAAAATAATCGAAAAACATGGCTTAATTTAACCTAATTAGGGCTATGAAAAAGTTATAAAATGCCAAAAATGGTAAAAATAATTACTTTTCACTTTTTACCTCTTGTGGAGCAATAGTTACCCATTTTAATGTGCAATCTTGCAGCAGCGATAGCAGCCAATCCAGCAGATCAATCGCAAATCCGTCAACTCTAGGTAAAAGCTGGGATCCCTCTTGTCATTTAAAGTCATTTCTTGCTTCCAACAATTGTGAATTTCAAATTTTGGGGGAGGAAATGAAAAAATTAGGGCTTTTCAGTTGGCACGGGTTTCAGGCATGGACTCGCGTCCACCGACCATTTTTTTACACAAGGGCGTACCCATTGGCGCGACTGTTTTGGAAACAGTCGTGCCAATGGCGCAAACCATTTCTAGTATAAAATGCTCATCAAATACCCCAATTGTTTACAAATTTAAGGTTCAAGATTGACTAATACCACTCATGTGTATTTTTTTGCAGGTAGAAAGAGGAGAAAAGGTCATTGAAGAGAAAGAATGGGAACATAGCGAAGAATATGAGCTGGCCTTGGAAGATGAGGGAGTCATGGAAGCTCTCAGAAACTGTGGCTTGAAAAAATTCTTCCTAACACCATGTCTCTAAGCCCAACCAGCATTACTACAGTATCTTATCAGTATATGGGATGAAAATCAAGAGAAGTTCATCCTTCAAGATCAAGAACTTGAGATTGATGTTTTTGACGTGTACTTCACCAAAGGATTATCGCAGAGAAGTGCAGCACCAATCCTAACCGCCACCCAGCCTTGCATGGAAAGCATGACCATGGTGATAGACAGGGTATGCCGAGGAGCATGGAAGGGATCAGGTAGTAGGAAAGTTGATATACAAAGTATCCCAAATTTGACACTACGCGTGGTATTGCATACCATCACACAGGCTACAAGATCACAAGCACCACATGAAGCAACAAAGACATAGTTGCTTCTTGCTGTGGACTGCATGGCACCGACCATATATAACTGGGCAGAGGTTGTGACCATAAACATGAAGCTCCAACTAACCAAATGCAAGAAGACCAAACTGAAACAATTTGGTTATGGATCTATTCTGGTATCATTCTTCTCGGAATGACTACCCATTTTTCAGTGACATGAGGTTATAGTCCCGACACCACCCGCAAGATAACCATGGATGGCTCGATGGGAAGATTTGATACCAAGGGTAGGGGCCGGTCAACAGATGTCCTGGAGACTGAAATGATTTAATTGGCTCACGTGGGATGATTTCGTGGAGGAGTGACCTCTCTGGGCTGTGGGATTTATATTGATGATCCAGGACACTCCGGTCCCGAGAGGGAGAAGATTGGGATGAATATTTAGGTGAGACTCATTTTTAAGTTTTATTTGTATGGTTTTCATTTAGCCATGTTAATGACATTAAATCCATGTAATTGAGATTTTGACGAGAGATACCTACGATATGTCACGGAATGAGTGGCCGAATCACTCACCAATTTCAACCCTCGGAGTGAGGCGCGGGAAGATGGACAGTCGCAACCTAGAAGGATCACACGGCAGGTCACACGATTGTACGGTTTTGATGATCTTCCTCGCACTATTAAGATATATTAGGAGTTGACCAAATTCACCACTTGTTGAGGCGGTTAGTACGGGTCATGACATGTTATCATGAGCACCATGCCGATTAGACACCTAGGTTTTATTTTATCTTCATATTTTGAGAGACATGATGTCTCGAGATGTAACAGAAACACACACGTATTTTTTGAAGCTAGTTGCACATGGTTGAAAACATGCGATATATATATATATATATATATATATATATATATATATATATATATATATATATATATATATTTCCCTACATGGATTTTTTACATATAGGATGCTGTTACAAATTATGAAAATGTCTATCTAATATAATGTTAGCCACTATATCAGTTAATGTGTTCATTCGTTTAGGAATATGTTGATAGGTAATAAAATCAAAATGTCTTGCCAACAAACAAATATGTAAATATAATCTCATAATGTGTGGATTTCTAACTGAATAATGATTATTGAGTTGCAGAATGACAAGCTGTGAATCTAGATTTACAAGCAATGCGCGTATGTCGAGGTTGATTGCCTCGGTTAATAGCTCAGTGACAACGCTATATTCAGCGACACTGTTTGTAGTTCGTCCTAGATAAATACCTTGCAGATATATCAACTCACCAGTAGGATCATAAATTACCCAGGCTGTAGAAGACAAGTTCCTGGTACTGCTGGAAGCACCATTCATGAAACCGACATAAGGGGTAATATAAATCTGCACAATAAGCAAGACCCAATAAGTAGGAAAATGCTCACAAAGCACACCAAACCAAAAAACATGTAAAAATCAAAACAACACCTATGTACACCTATTACGCATGAATCGCTCATGCATAATATTTTTTGAGATACAACCCATTTCTGGGTTGTTCAAGAGGATGAAATTTGTAGTCAATTAGCTCATAGGTCCCATTCTGCAACACACATTTAATGATGTAGGGTCCATGCCACATAGGTTGAAATTTTCCTGCCCTGAGCTTATCACGAGCTTGGTCATACAGGAGGACGAGATCTCCTTCAATGGAAGAATGAGGGGAAACTGAAGGATCAAAATGAGCTTTGACCTTGTTTTTCTCTACTTCAATAACAAGAGCAGCAAAGCAGCGAGTTTCATCCAGCCTTTCTAAATAAAGGAGATGCTCTTCTTCTGGCAAAGTGCTTGGAAGTAATTCAATAGCAAACTTGAGTGAAGGTATTTCACATTCAATCAGAAGAGTAGCTTCCAGGCCATAAACCAGCTGGAAAGGAGTGAACCTAGTTGCGTTCTTAACTGAGGTTTGGTATGCCCAAAGAGCCGAAAATAAGATGACATGCCAATTTGATTTATGGATCCCAATCATACGATGAATCATCGTGATAAGAAATTTGTTCACAGCTTCAACCTGGCCATTAGCTTGAGGGTAGTATGGAATTGAGCTGTCGTGACACACACCGAACTTAAAAGTCAACTTTGCCACCATATAACACCAAAAATAGGAACCATGATCGATAAAGATGGCTTGAGGGACACCAAACCTAGCAATAATGTGATTGAATATGAACTAAGCATCTGTTTTACCGTCAACGGTAAGTGTAGGAATTTATTCAGCCCATTTGGTGAAGTAGTCCATGGCTACAATAATATAAGCATGCCTCCCAGCCGAGTGAGGGTTATACGTCATCGGTGCCCCATTTCACATAAAGACCAATAGTAATGACAGGATGAAGAGGAACAGGTGGCACATGCAACTTGCATTGATAAATTTGGTAATCATGGCATTTATGAACTATGACAATACAGTCTTTGAAAGTAGAAAGCCAAAAATAACCAACATGAAAAATCTTCTGTGCAGTAGCATAACCAGACATGTGACCACCACAGGCACCACTGCGACAATCATTCAAAGCTTTCTCGTCTTCCTCAAGAGTTAAACATCGCCGGAGTATGGAATCAAATCCAATACAATAGAGATTATCTCCAACTATACGATAAGGTTGTGACTGATGGCAGAAGCATCAGCTGGCATCCTTCGTCAAATCATATATAAAAGATGAAGTTTGGAGATAGAACGAGAAGGAGTGGAGTCCGAAGGGAGAGAACAAAGTAAATCAGCAAAGACCAATGATTTATTAGATTTGGCAGTAGTAAATTCCAAATCAAACTCTTGGAGGATGACAATCCACTTTGAATATTTTCCCCCCAGTAATTTTCGAGACAATATGTAGGTCATGGAGTTGCATTCTGAAATCATTGTCACTGTACACAAAATAATATAATCACAAAAACTTTGAACAGCTTGAGTAGAGGCCAACACTAACTTCTCGATGTGAGCATAATGCCTTTTAGGGTTGAGAAGGTTACGAGACAAGTAATAAATAACATGCTCATGACCGTCATCATCGTCTTGTACCAAAACCATGGAAATTGTGCTGAAAGTGGAAGCCAAATAAAGGGAAAAATCACGATGATAATCTAGATGGTGGAGGAGAGGAGCATTGACCAAAAATGTTTTCAACGCATCAAAAAATTTATGAGATATGTCATCCCAGTGAAAAGGAATGCCCTGCTTTAACAATCGTGTGAATCTTTTAGCTACTTCGGTATAGTTAGTTATAAAACGACGAAGAAAACTAGCTTTCCCTTGTAAACTCTACAACTAATGCAATGAGGAAGGAAAGGGGAGATTAATAATAGCCTAAATCTTGAGAGGATCCAGGTGAATCTTGTCTTTGGAAATGATAAACCCCACGATTCTATCGGAATCAACGCAAAAGACACACTTGTGCAGATTAAGCCAAATGTTATAGTGTCTACAACGAAGAAAAATCTGACGAAGATGGTCAGGATGGTCTCTACGCTTAGCTGAATGAGCCAGAAGGCCATCTAGATAAGACTGAATTATGTGACAAATATCATGAAAAACATAAGACATTGCACGTTGAAATGTGGTCCTGACATTCTTCAAAGCAAAGGGAAGCATCTTTGTAATATTTCCAATTTTAGGCTCTAACTAAAATGGAATATTATAGTTGTGTATTTTTATTTTGTTGAATAAAAATTGGTAAAGTGACCCATTCATGTAATAAACAAGAATATAATCCCTTAAAATGTGAAAAGGGATCATCATGGAGTTGGATTTCACACCCTCAAGTGTGAAAACGGTTAAAATGCAAATGGACAAGGCCTAAATGACCAAGTCAAACTGCGTTGGCATGAGTTGGAGAGCACTAAGTGGGACAACGTAATTTTAGTGGAGGAATATTCCATGAGGGAGGAAACTTCTAGAGGAAGGAAGGTGAAGACTCATTGAGTTTAAAAGAGGAGCAAGGCAGCCCATGGAGATTATCTTCGATCATTTGATTATTTGTCTATTGAGACAAATTGCTGCCTCTTGCTGTTCAGTAAAGCTGCAGTGCCCTTGGGCATGAGGGAGTAATGTTTAGGATTTCCTCTCCTTCTTGAGTAGCTCATGAAGGATTACACTCATCCTCCATATTCCATCATTCAATTCATAGCATCAGCCATCTTCATCAGCGCAGTGTAGCTGGGTGCTGTTGAAGGTTCCCACAACACCATTTCTAGCTGATATTTCAGAGGAGGGAAGTTCTCTACTTCTGGGAGGTTAGTGAGGATGGTTCCTGAGCATATTCCACTATCATTGGTAGGAGGCCAACCATTTCCATCAGTCACAATGTAGATACTCTCATAGACTGCGTTCTAGTTGAGCACATTTGCAATGAGGGTTTTGCAGGCATGTCAGAGGGTGAGATCTTTGGTGTAGGGATCATCCTTGCACTTCAAATTTCTAGAGGAGAAGGGCTCTTCATCAGATTCATCCATTTAACCTTCTCGATTCTATTCTATGTATTGAGTAGCTGCAGCTACCCAGCAACTCCAACATTTTACAGTTTTGCAAATTTCAGCCAATCCTTCTAGGATTGACTTGAGGTAGTGATTGGGAGCTTAGATATTCTCTCCCAGTGATGCGTGAGCCATGTATATGCAGATCCATGTTGTTTTTCACTCAGTACAATAGTCTCCCTTCTATGACTTTGCAGTCCCTATTCATGGGTATTCTGCTATGATGCAGCATTGTGTATTTTGGCATATGTTTCATGGAAGGCTTCTTGCCTTATTCCTTTGATATTAATTTTATCATTTTGCTACTATTATTTCAAAAATAAAATGGCTCAAGGGTTTCATACATTTTGGCATAATGTTTATTCACTGCTATTTCTAGTTTATGTCTTTATATTGTTGTAGCTACAACTTTGGGTTATCTTGCAAGATTCCCAATAGTGTTGTATTCCCTCTTGGGGATTTTATCCTTTGACAATCACTCTATAGACAGAGTCTGATAGTAGGCTAGGAAGCCTCTGGAGTTCATCCTTCCTTGTGAAGGTGAAAAATCTAGTAAATTCCCCTTCAGTCCATCTCTGGAATAGATTTCCTTGTCCATTGACAATGTTTCTGAAAAATGAACATTACAGTGGTATCATAGCATAATCTTGGCTCAGCCTATGGATCTTCACCAAGTTGTCATCTAAGAAGATGAGGAAGACTCCACTTTGTGGATAAGAAGAAAGAAAAATGAGATGAGCTAGCCAAGCTTCTCCCTCAACCCACCCAAGGCTTTCATGGGAGCCAAAAAGCAAAAGAGAATGCAGAGATTTGAAGAATCTCCACAAGGATTTGAAGAAGAAACAAACTCTAGGGTTTCTGATGAGGAATGTGAACATACAGTCACATCCTTTTATGCACATTGTATTCACATGTGCATATTGTCATGGAGGAGATAGGAAAAGGAGGAGAGGTGATCAAGAGGAAAAATCTTGAAGATTTTCAGAAGGAGTTTGAGTCTCAGACTCTGGCATTCAAAGATCATCTCACTTTCAAGGAATTTTGCAAGTATAAGGTGAAGGAAAGCCAACAAAAAGATAGATTTATTCTATCTACTTTCAGGGGTTCACCTACATGTTCAGCCAAAGCATGGGTATAGGAGCTGAAGACCATGTTGCAGCAACACAAAGTTTCCAAAGGAGATGCTATCAGATTTGCAGCGCTGCACTTGAGAGGTAAAACCTATGAATTGTGGATATTTGAGTCATGTTATTTAGAGAATGAAAATACTTCTTTCCATTTCATATTCATTGAAGCAATAATGGGACGATTTGGTAGGAGGAAATCTAAAACACATGCAAAGAACAAACCAAGACATTGAATGTAAAGGAAGGAAACATAAAATCCGATCCACTTCAGAACATTGTTGAAGGCTAACATCTTGCATCACACCTTGTTAGAGGCAAGGTATCCATCTCATATTATTGCATGAAAGAGCATGGAGGTCTCTTTTTCAAAAGCAGATCAGATTTTGGAGAGGTTGCCCCTATGTGTTGATGAGGAAGAGGGCAACTGCACTGGTATAGCTAGAGTTGATCCAATGCTTCATGCAGAGGAAAGAGGACCTCTTGCTCCACATAGAGGAATTCTTGTGTCTTTGCAAGAAATTCCCTAGGATCTCACATGTAGAGATCAAGGCACAACTCATGATACATCTGTGCCATTGGCAGGGTGCAGAGCTATGGAGATAGAAGAAGAGATAGGGAGGATGATCAACATCATGTGATGAGGAGCACACACCCTATCTATTTTATGAGGTAGGTGCACCTAATATGATGATTGGATTGCATAATGGAAGCATGGAGGGTTTTCTCCATTCATACATTCAGTCATATCTTGATGATGATGTCTGACTGCATGGAGAAATTCCATCGAGGAGACCACTAGATTAGCAGAGGAGGTTGGACGCTCCACATTTTGGGGCCTCACACCTTGATTGCAAGAGGTGGAAACCTTGGGAGGGTGCAGCACAACATAGAGAGTTTGGTGTAGACTCAAGGAGGAGGGAGGCACTCTCTCATTTTCAGCGTCACCCACTCTCATCAGTGATACTCCACTGGTAGATGTTGCTGCAAGGATCGAGGATTGCATCTTCATAATGCGGGATGGATGCTCCATAGATTTTGTGAGAGAGATGATACTTACTTTGAGGAAGGACTCTTTCATGCATTTGAGTAGATGGAGGCCACTTATGCTTACATTTCCCAGGATCGGGAGATTCTTTGGAGATGATAGTCTCTCATGGGAGGCTCTTTTTCAAAGATCATCATTTCTATTTGAGCATGAGCAGCTGCATGATGGGCATGGAAGCAACTTGGAGGATAACTTTGGCATGAGGGGATGTCAAGGTAGCAGACAACAACATGATGGAGCACCATATTGGAGAACACCAGTGCTGTCTAGGTGGATGATTGATCCAGGATGAAGGACTCAGCTTTGGTTGAGTATTCCCCAGGATCCTGATGCATGCATGTTTTTGGATGGCTTCAATGGAGATGGTAGACACCTAGTGGATGATATGATCATCTATCATCATGGCAGACTCTTCTTGGCTAGAGTTTCTAGTCTCAAGGAGAAATTATTTGCATGCAGCATATGAGGGCTTCCTCGCTATGCATTTGGATGCATACTTGCCCTGCTAGAGGAGTTCACTTGGGATGGAATTCAGCATGATCTACATTAGCATATGGATAGATGCAAAGCCTGATTGTTTTTGGAGAGGTTGGCACAACCATTCCCTTACTCATTGGAGGAGAGGGAGAGCATTCAGATGAGCCATTTAAGCTCAAGATCTCAAGTACATGGTAGAGAAGGTATAATTTCACACTATGTACCCCTTTAATTTATATGAGCAACATATTGATTGAGGAGGATCAGCCCTTCTTGCACTTGGTATAATGTACTTGCAGCTACTTGTAGCCTTGATCTTGGCTATTTTGTGATGGTTGTGGGGGAAGCCACATACTTCTTGGTGTGCACCATTGGCACCAAATTGTGATTTCGTGTTTCATCTTATGAGGAGATGTGGTGGCAAAAAACAAGTTTCTAGTACAACACTTGTTACTTTGATTTTGAGGCAGGACAAGGAGGCACTGCGGAGCTTCCATGAGTGGGATTTGGAACCACTCTTCGGTCGTCATTTGTCAACTTGTTTCTATTGGATATTGATCCTTATGTATTTCTAATGTTATATACCTATTAAGGAGTACTATTTGGAGAGAATTGTACATACGTCCCATTGGGAGCATGATTCTCCCCATTATACATGTTTTATGTTGCAGGAGATACCATGGGAAAACCATGATTGCCACATTGCTACTTGTACCTTCTGGTGGGAGGGACCACTTCGAGAATTTGCAGAGGCATTTCATGTCTGATTTTTTGGATGGGGTAGCTTGGGCCATTCTTGGAGGCCATATTATTTCAGCCCAAGGATAGAGGCATCCCCATGAACACTTCAAATGGAGAGAGCCATCTTGAGAAGCACAAGCACACTCTCCATTCAGCCCCAACACATTGCAAAAACCGAGGGTTGAGATTTTCATTTGATGGTAGCATGGATGAGAGGATCATCATTGGGAGCAGAATTACCCCATGCATATCATCACTCCTGCCTTAAGGAGGTCACATTCTAGTAGGAGGGATTCCACTACACCTTATACCTTTCCATGAGGAGCAGCGTTTTCAGTTGCATACTTGGGAGAGAGCATTGGAGGGCAGATTTATTGCAGCATATTTGAGTAGTGGTGGGACCATTGATGAGGAGGCCACAAGAGAGGAAGGGGGGATAAAATTTTGTTCTCTCTATGCAGTTTCTTAAGGGCAAGAAACATGCGGGAGGGGAGGACTGTAATATTCCCAATTTTAGCCTCAAGCTAAAATGGAATATTATAGTCGCATATTTTTATTTTCTTGAATAAAAATGGGTAAAGTGACCCATTATTTAATAAACAAGAATAAAATCCCTTACAATGTGAAAAGGGATCATCATGGAGCTGGATTTCACACCCTCAAGTGTGAAAAGGGTTAAAATTAAAATGGACAAGGCCTAATTGACCAAGTCAAACTGCGTTGGCATGAGTTGGAGAGCACTAAGTGGGATAGCACAGTTTTAGTGGATGAATATTCCATGAGGGATGCAAATTCTAGAGGAAGGAAGGTGAAGGCTCATTTAGTTTAAAAGAGGAGCAAGGCAGCCCATGGAGATTATCTTGGATCATTTGATTATTTGTCTATTGAGACAAATTACTACCTCTTGCTGTTCAGCAGAGCTACAGTGCCCTCGGGCACGAGGGAGTCCTGTTTAGGATTTCCTCTCCTTCTTAAGTAGCTCATGAAGCATTGCACTCATCCTCCATATTTCGGCATTCAGGCCATAACATCATCCATCTTCATCATCGCAGTGTTTGTAGTAGATTATTGTGCAGTGTAGTTGGGTGTTGTTGGAGGTTCCCACAACACTATTTCTAGTTGATATTTCAGAGGGGATAATTTATCTACTTATGGGAGGTTAGTGAGGATGGTTCCTAAGCATATTCCACTATCATTGGCACGCGGGCAACCATTTCCATCAATCACATCACAGATACTCTCATAGATTGCGTTCTGGTTGAGCACATTTGCAGTGAGGGTTTTACAAGCATGTCAGAGGGTGAGATCTTTGGTGTAGCGATCAGCCTTGCACTTCAGATTTCCAAAGGAAAAGGGCTTTTCATCAGCTTTAGCCATTCAGCCTTCTCCATTCCATTCTATGTATTGAGTTGCTGTAGCTACCCAACAACTTCAACATTTTTATAGTTTTGCAGATTTCAGCCAATCCTTCTAGGATTGACTTGAGGTAGTGATTGAGAGCTTATATCTTCTCCCCCAATGATGTATGGGCCATGTATATGCAGATCCATGTTTTGTTTCACTCAGTATAGCATTCTCTCTTCTATGACTGTGTAGTCCCTATTCATAGGTATTCTGCTATGATGTAGCATTGTGAATTTTGGCATATGTTTCATGGAAGGATTCTTTCCTTATTCCTTTGATGTTAATTGTATCATTTTGCTGCTGTTATTTCATAATAAAATGGCTCAAGGGTTTCATACATTTTGGTATAATGTTTATTCACTGCTATTTCCAATTTATGTCCTTATATTGCTATAGCTGCATCTTTGGGTTATCTTGCAAGATTCCCAATAGTGTTGTATTCCCTCTTAGGGATATTTTCCTTTGAAAATCACTCTATAGATAGAGTCTGATAATGGGCCAGGAATACTATGGAGTTCATCCTTCTTGGTGAAGGTGACAAATCCAGTAAATTCGCCTTTAGTCCATCTCTGGAATAGATTTCCTTGTCCATTGACAATGTTTCTAAAAAAGGAACATTACATTCTTATATGCAAAGGTACCCTAAGGAAAGATAAAGGTAGTCTTGTGTTGATCAGTCAGGAGAATTTTTATCTAATTATAACCCAAAAAACCATCCATAAGTGAAAATATCTCACTCCATCGTCAATGATTTGATCGATGAAAGGAGTAGGATAATTATGCTTAGGACAAGCTCGATTGATATCATGATAGCTAGCAAGGACACAAATAGTGCCCTATTTCTTGTTGACATGAACAATATTAGAAACCCATTCTTTCAAGGTAATTGGATAAATGAAACCAGCTTTGAGAAGCTTTTCCACTTCAGCCTTAATGGTAGCAACTTTCCTAGGATGCACTGGATGAAGACGCCAACGAATAGGATTCAAACTGGGGTAAGTAGGAATCTCATGTACCACAATGCTAGGATTAATGGTGGGAATTTCTTCATAGGACCATGCAAATACATCATGGAATTCACGAAAAAGGCTAGTATAAACTTGTATTTTATCCAAAGAACAAGTAAACCCAATATGGATGTTCTCGACGATTCCTAGTTTAATGGAAATGTCGATAGGCATCATCCTAGTGATGTTACTCAAGTGACCTTCTGCAAAAAATTCAAGGACTTGAACAGATGTTTGAAGCAGAGGAGAAGGAACCTAAGAGGAAAAACGCTGAAGATAGGTAGACATGGCTTTGAGGCTTGGTAGAAACGAGGAACAACGATGACCATCCTCCCATGAAAGATTGTCGTGAGACAGAGTTTCCACGAGAGCCTCATCGAAAGGAAACACTTATTTCAAAGGATCTAGTAAATAAAAATCACCAAGCCAAGGGGATCAAGAATAGATGTCAAGAGCCATGCTCGATGGAGCTGAATCAAAGGACGGAGTGTCCAATGCAGTAACGAGTTCAAAATAATCAATCTCAATTGGACTCAACAACATGAAATCCCGAAACGAGATGATCTCTTCGGGATAAGGGATAACCCAAGGGTGATCAGTTTGAGAAATCATGTTGACCTGAACAGTATTTGGTAGTGGAAGAGGAAAAACACCCATGAGGGAAGGATCCTTGAAAAGGCTTGGTCCTACGCTCTCATAGGGATTAGGAATCTTGTCCACATATGGAATGTTGTTCTTGGAAGAAGAAGTGAAAAAAGACAATTGATCAATAGTAATAATCTTTCCTTTGTGTGAGAAGTTTGAAACATGAAAGAGAGTGGATGGAATGCATAGCATGGCATGAGTCCAACTTAGACCAAGGAGAATACTATAATTGAGTTTTTCATCAACAAATTCAACCTCGACATTGACTTTCTTCGCTTCTAACATGATTGGTAAACTAGCAAAACACTAATAGGTTTAGATTCTCTTCCATAAAATGTTTCAAGGGCATTGGGTGATGAGGTAAGAGCTGGAGAACCAATGGTTTTCCAGAAATTAGATGACATAACATAGGTAGATGCACCCTCGTCCATGATGGCCCAATGATTATTCAAACCATGAATACCAACTTGAATGACGAGTGCAATTTGGTGTAGGAGTCGTGGGGTGAAACTCTCTAAATTGAAAGCAAGCAAGCTAGTATCAGCATGATCAATCCCACTTATCGCAAATAGCAAAGCTTTCCATTGCGAAGGAAAACTCTGAATTACTTCTAACACAGAAATTGTGGATGACACCTGAGCCAAATCCTCAAGAATACTATAATGTTGAGCGGCACGGGCATAAGGATTGTACGAAGACTTACGGAGCACACCTTTGGAAGGTGGTCCCACAACGAATTTAGTGCTAGGCAATTCAATCTCAAGAGGGCCAGAGATAGGAGGAGGTGGAGGACCATCAACGATCTCTTTCCCCACTACCTAACGCGAACCAGAATAATATTTTGACCGAGTAGCAATAGAAACTGGTGCTGAACCGTTCATCATGAACACTTACGAACCAAATGGAGCAGATGACTGAGGGTGCTCTACCATCTGAGTCTGTTGAGGGAAAGGCTCTTTAAGAATGGCCAGAGCACCTTGGGTACCTTTGAGGAATCGACTCACTTCACACTGTCAAGGACAGTCCTTGGTGAAGTGCTCATCATCACAAATCAAATAAGTATACTTCGTTTTACATTGAGAACTATAAGCAGAACGAGGTTTTTGAGAATCCTGTTTCGGGGTATCATCTTTAGCCTTACCCTTACCCCTTTTCTTAACTTTGGAAGTGTTATCTATAGGATTGGCCTCAACAACATTCACTTCTGCGGGTGTGCCAGAATTCGATGTTGACTGAGATGCTACATTATTGGAAGAAGTAGACTTCTTCTTCCCATAGTTAGATGAAGGAGACTTCTGAGAAGTCTACGATACAAAACCAATAATACCATAAACGGATGGAGTTGGTGGTGGTTTACAAGTTCTAGGTCGAGGAGCATCATGCAAGATATCATATAATGCACCAGACTGAGAGTACACGAGATCAAGGTACTAGGTGTAAGAAATGGCTTGTTCCTCGATCACACATACCACCGTAGCAATATCTTTGGAAATCTGATTGACAAAGGAGGTAGTGAACCAATGAGTCAGAAGCTAATGAGGTATCCCAAATTTGATCATGCGACGACGACACCGCCACTTATGAATATGATCCGAGATATGAGTACTTCAGTCCTATTTCAATGAAGTGAAGAGATGTGTCTCAGTCTCACAGCGGATCGGTAACTAAAAATGTGTAAGGAACGCCATAACCAAATAATTGAAATCTTGGAAAAATCCACGAGACAACTCAATGTACCACTTTGCAATGGTTTTAGTAAGAGTTTGCTGGAAAAGATGGATATGAATACAATCTTCAACGTAAGAATTAGAAGAACACCACAAGTGGTAAGTCATCACATGCATTTGGGGGCCTTCACTAGGTTTTCCCTCAAATTTAGGACAATCACTAGGAATTTTGGTCAGAACCGGAGGCCAATATGGATTATGAAGAATAGGATCATTTGTCAACTTCGACACATCGGATAATGCCAACATAGCAAAAAATGGTAACTGAGTATTGAAAGTCATTAGAGGTATTTGATAAGGACCTATATGTACATTCCACCTAGTCTGAGTGGGATTCTGTCCCCATAATTTATGTCCTAAAGGATTCAGATCATATGGATTAAAAACATGATAATTTAGTTGATACTGGGATTGATGACCAGGATATTGAGTCGAAGTAGACCACTGAGGTCCTTGCTGAGTAGCATAAGGATTCTACTGTGGAATGTAATTAAGACTTTGTGGTTGTTGATAAATAGGTTTACTTTGAGGGTAAAAAATCTAAGGTGCACTATATACTGGTTGATTTTGAGGGTACAAAATCTGGGGTGCATTATATACCGGTTGATAGGAAATTTGAGGGTTATAAGTGCCCTCCGGCTGTGTAGGTTGACCTTGTAGAGCAGGTTGAGCAGGCTGCTGAGTAGGGTAAACAGGTAAAAACGACTATGGAAATGAAGGAATATGGTGGTGGGCATGTTGCAATGGTTACTAAGTAGGTTGAACTGGTTGTTGAGGGCCACCAGGTTGACCTTGTGGGAAAGGTTGGCATGATGGTTGTGACGGACTAGGTTGTCCCTGATGACCAAGTTGACCTAGAGAAGGACCAAAGGGTTGTCGTGGTTGCACAATATTTTGGCCATACTGAATGTATGGCTATGATTCAAGTGCAACAGGTTGTCCCTGTGACGGCTAAACTTGCCCCATAGGACCAAAAGATTATCCAGGTTGATTGAGAGGTTGACCCGAGGGGCCAAAGGGTTTTCCATGTTGGACCAGAGGTTGTCCTTATAAAGGTTGGCCTTGTGGACCGTATGGTTTCCCTGTGGAGTAGAAGCAGGGCCTTGCTATGCTAAAGGTTGTCCCTGAGAGGGTTGTCCTTTTCAGCTTGAGGGTTGCACAGGTAGAGTAGATCCCAGATGAGTAACAGTCTGATGGGGATCATAAATAGCCTAATAAGGATCAATAGGAGGGAAATAGACCAGATTACCATACACATCATAATGGTGTGGATAGATATATATGGGATTACCAACAACATCATAGTGATGGAATCGAGGATTAAAAGGAGCCTGAGACTGCTGAGAACCTTGAGAATTTTGATGTTGAATAGCCAACAGATATTCTTCAAAAGTAAGACCACCAGGAATCACAAGAGTAGTGGAAACTGAACTAGAAGCCACACAAACTATTGGTTGAACTGGAATAGATGTGACAGTAACTGACGAACCAGGAGTCCAAGGTGATAGCCCCAACGACGACAGGAACGAAATCAGAGGAGGAGTTACTGCACTAGATTGTGCAATGGAAGCAACACCAGACATAATCTGACTCAAAGATCTATATCCAAGAAGAAGTGAGATTGACAGTGGTGAAGATTGGGTGGAGGCACGAGAGATATATTCAGAAAGGAGTGGATATTCTCCTATGGAAATAGGCATTCCTTCACTGCCAACAGAACTGGAGGAATCCATATCTGAGTCCAAGGTAAGATCGTCAAAAATACTACAAGAACTAAGAGGTATCGTAGCAACAACGATAGGCGATCCAGACATAAGAGGAGGAAATTCCCCTTCTTCTCCAAAACCGGACCAAGCAGTTGAAGGAGGGCAATTGGATTCAACTTGCTCATCAAGTGGAGATCGAGTAGAAAGGGGTTGGATAGATGAAAGAATAGGCTATGAGAACTCCATAGATCTAGTGGATTGAGGGGTTTCGAAAGAAGCGTATGAAAAAGAACCACCACTAGGAGGGAGTGAGGATGACGAAACTGGATGTTCCGCCACTTTGACTGTAAATCAAAACAGGAAGGAAAAGAGATAACCAATCGAAAATACCAAAATAGAGAACCAAGGTACCAAAATCAATCAGACCAAGTAACAAACTTTTAATGGGTATGTAATCGTAGGTGATTAATTTTATAACAATGAAACCAAAATTCATTGTTTCATGTTTTAAGAGTCGAGAAATAGGAAAAAGATTACTTTAGTCAAATTTCAATTTGAATCAAGCATGAAAGGACAAGTGCTCGATGATCTCTTCTCTTGTTTAAAGAGACACAAAAATATCGAAATGAATTCTGGGGAATTCTAAGCAAGAGGGTGTACCAGGTTTCCGTGAACTATCATATACACCTTGGTGATCAAATGAAACAAAAATGACCAAGGATTTGATGTACGTGCATGTAGTCTCCCCGAATGTTGTGTTCGGTGTATCACGATTACAAGGCAGCAGACTCAGCTCCCTATGGATAAAATGATTGCAACCTAGAGGGGTCTACCTTTATATACGTGATGGTATAGGGAGCACAAGTGTGTAATAGTGCTATCTAAAGCCAAAATTGAGAGACGGCTACTAGGTTTTAAGACGTCAGAACACGTCTCTAGCCTAGACCACTAGAAATGTTTCGTTAGGTACCAATGTTGCATTAGGTTCATTGAGTAAATTTTAAATTTAATCTTGAATTATGTTTCAATTTCCAAGGCCTATCAAATATGTAGCTCAACTTCCTAGATGCAAACTATATGCAAATGAACATTTCAATTCGACGAATGCTAGTTATAAGAAGGATAGAAATATTTCAAACAAGAAAACAATTAAAACATGCGAAGAAACTTCTAATGCCCTTAATGCAATCAATTGAAAGCGAAATTCCTTCCTAGATTGACAAATACTAGTTATGGAAAGGAATGTTTCACTTTAGATGCAAGAAAAGAATGCAAAGATATTTTTTGATTGATTTTTAATTTTCATTAAAATGAAGCACACATTGTACTAATTCAATGGAAAACAAAATAAACACTAGTTTGAGTTTTTTGAATGTAAGGTTTTGAAAGTGAGCGACTCAACCAAAGCGAAACAGACATAAAACATGCAAGTTAATGGAGCAAACTTTCAAATGAAAAAGAGTGTTCCTGAAGTGAACTAAACAACCAAAGTAATCGATGCTCAAAGTATTGAAGAAGAAGGACTAACCAAAAAACGAAAACACCATTCAATAATCAAAACAAAAGGATCAAGAAAACTCAGTCTGAAAAACCGAAACTAGACTAATAACAATCAAAGAGGCTTGTTCTTGAATAGAAGGCTCGGTATGCAAGAACACCTAGAAACCCTAAGGTCTTGAATGACACCGACAGGAAAATGGACAAACAACTAAGGGAAACAAGTCTATAGTAGTCAACACAGTCTACAAAGGCTTAAACACACTCAAAAATAACCTAGAAGCAAGAAAAAATTACGAAAATATGCATTAGGGAGGTCAAACCAAAACCTACAGGGGTTGGCGTGACTGTAGGGCTGTAATCTGTGCCATATAGAGGTTGGTGCGAGTGCTCAAAGAGAAACCTGCACCAATCGGCACAATTTTCAAGACATAAGACACTCCAAGCTAGATACCTATGGGAAAAAGAGAAAAAATTCTATCCTAATGAGCGGAGGTCAACCTTGACACTCTGGAGCTAAATAGAGGATGGAAACTCAATGAACAAACCAGAAAAAAATAGATAATTAAAACAATAATTGAAACTGACCCAACAGGATGACACGAAAAACTCACACTGATCCCTAGTGGAGTTGATAATTTGTTATGAAGGTAAATCCTCTCCATGGACAGAGACAATCCCTCTAGCCCTAGGGTGGGTCTAGTAACAAAAGGACATGCTAAAGTGTTGCTTCCTAGTTAATGAAAGAACAAAAGACATGGTAGATTGACCTACCTTGAATCCAACTCTATCGATGTTGCAGAACGAATAGCGGCCTCTCGCTCCTGCCTTAGCAAATTATGATCTGTTTGCTTTCATGCTCATATACCTACACATAGACAAAGAACAAGAACAACATATGACAGAATAGTTTCATTCACAACTATTAACCAGTCAAAGAAGGCTAAACATATCGCATCAAATAAACATCATAACACAATAGTGGAACCAAACAATAGTCATGTATATTAATGAGTAGAAGGAAGAGTACAACCAATGCTTTGACATCGCAGTCTCCTCCAGCGGGGTTTAGATGAAGCGCGTCCCAAACGTTGGATAGGGAATTCGGACTTAAGGTCTCTTAGAAGTCATCAACTCGAGCTCTCTCAACACAATATTTCCGACTCTATCTTCTCTAGCAGCTTAGCTATAGTATAATTCTCCTAGTTGAGCTATTCAACCATTCAGATAGCTTCTAATAAAAGAGATTGTTTCTTATATAGAGGAAAGGGAGGAGGTTGGCATCCCTAAAAATTTTGGAGGGAGTCCTATCCTTTAGGAGAGTTCCAAGGGAGGTGGAAACTACTAACAAGGAAGGGGTCTGTGGTTGTTTCAGTTCAACCACTCCCAATGACTCATCCCTGAGGTGTTTGGAATGGAACCTCCACCTTTATTTTTTAAAAAAATTCCATAAACAGCTTGGTGCAGATGTCTAACTGGCAAAGAGTGCCAAGGGGCATGGGCTCAGTGTTAAATTTCCTTGTCGGTGCGAGGGTGTAACTAGATACTCGCGCCACGGAAAAAATAGGGATTTTCACAACTCTGATTAGGGAAATTTCAACAAAAATAATGTTTCTTTCATAAAAAGGGATGGAAGGATGGTATTTTCAAAGCATGACACTTCTTATTGGTCACAAAAATGACCCTCCAATGTGAGAGATGAGGATTGCAGAGGCAGTGACAAAATGTTGTGTAACAACTTCATAATCTATTGTCATGGGAAATCGAAGGAATTGCACGAAAAAATATGATTGAAGAAGAGACCTTGAGGAACATAGAGAAGAGGTGAGAGAATCTCACAAAATAAAGATAGAAGAACTCTCAAATATTGAAAGGGAAAATCAACCTCAACTAGTAGTTGAAGCATGTATGTAAATGTAAATATTATGAATTTGATATTTAAAATTTTCCTACTGTAAAATGTGAAGCTTAATTTTTAATTGATGAACTAATTTGAAAAATATTTTGCAATGTAAACAGAGAGAAATATTCCTCAAAACATTGATGATGAGATACAAAATTTTGAAAGAGAAAGTGAAAGAGGTACTAAACCAATGATTGAAGATGGTGAAAATGTTGAAAGAAATTCAAGTGAAGAAATTGAATCACAAGATATATATATATATATATATATATATATATATATATATATATATATATATATATATATATATATATATATATGTTGAACACATGCACATATTATTCAAATTATACACATTTATTAATTAATATATTTATTGAATATTTAAAATTATTAAGTACTGTTCATTGGAATATGTACAAATGAAATCAATGTCGATGATGAGATGTTAGAAAGTGTTGACAGTGACACATATGGAGATAAAAGAGCTCACCATGTTATACGATATCATGTTAAACACATTTTTGGTATGTACTTCATAAAGGAAAATGGGACTGTTCAACCCCAAACATTGAAAGGTCTCCTATCATTAGGGAAATTAAAAGAAGCTATGACTTTATTGGGTATTAGAAAATCAACAAAAAATAAAAGAATGAAGGAAAATGTGATACAAAATATAAATAGTGCTATAAATTCAATTAGAAGATCTAGACAGAAAAATGATTCAGTTGTACGTAGAGAAATACATATGGCAGTGGTTTCATCAAGTACTAAAGAGAATCGCTTGGTAAAATCTATGGCACAAGCATTAGGAACCTCACTAAAAACTTTGCATAAACATCAAAAATTTTGGTTGCAAATAGATTTAAATAATGAAATCACTTGTTGGAGAGCTATTTGTAGGAAACCATACAAATATAGACTTGGAGAAAATGTTAAAAATACAATATATGAATATTGGAAGAAAAATTCACGTGTTTCGCCAAATGCAACAGATGTGATGCAAAGAAGAATAGTAGGAAATCAGTACAGAGAACATGAAAGAAATTTCTTGGACACCATTCAGATAGAGTTTTTTAACAAGTTCAAAGAATAAAATTGTGAAATTCATGTCTTAATCAGTGCTTTTGTTCAAAAAAAAACCATGGTACGTAAAACCTATCACCATACGCGCACTTGTTATTGTCATTATCATATGGAATTTCAGTTATATTATGACACATTCCTTAATTTTGGTAGAACATTTTGGAAATATTCACCTCCTCCTTCCACTATCCATGATTTCATATCTCAAATTCTATGTGGAAGATAAAGAGGTGAATTATTTTACGAAAAGAAATGTGTTGGTGGTAAAAAATGCAATAATTGTGGAAATTTGACTAAATTTCAAAACAAATATCTTACTGATATAAATTATCAATCATTGTCCAACATGAAAGTGAAATGGAAGAGATATGAATATATCCATACATCGATTAAAGGTTCAAATAGTGCTAAAAGAATTGAACGACAATAAGAAGAAATTTTTGTCATAGATTTTTTGAGAAAGTTTGAGGAAAAAATTTATAAATACACCAAGAATTCCTTTAGAGCTCAATGGCAGGACTTGCAATTCAAAAAATCCCATGAATTTTTTCCACGAGGGACCATTTTGTTAGTAATTGATTTTGTAGAAAATTACACATTTGTTCCACAAAAAGAAATTCAGAGTGAATAATATCATTCTGACCAAGTCTGCATGCTCGTCCATTTTCTATATAGACATGTTGAACAAAGTGTCAATCATATAGAAAGCACCAACGGAAATCAACATGTTATTAAATATATCAGTGATGACCGTACACATGATACATATTTTGTACAACACTGTTTTGGAAAGAATTATGAATCCTTGAAAAGTTGTGGAATAAAATTCAATGAACATTGGATATGGTGAGATGGATGTGCAGTTCAATTCAAATTTTCATGATCATTTTTTTCGTTGTGTTGTCTTCATGATCACATGCTCCAACTTCCTTCATTTGTTGTGTTTTACTATAAAAGTTTATTTCATATCATATTAAAGCCAAATTTTCCTCAGCTTATAGGAAATAAATTATTTTGTAATTTATTTTTCATAGTTTACTCCATGTCCAGTGGTGGCATTCATCACATTCTTTCACGCGCATAATCTCATGAAAATATAGAATTAGCCTTCTAAAGTTTTCAATTTTATAATGAGAATTTGTTGGAATTTTGTGAGAGGCCTCTGAGACTAGAAGGGCTAACTTCAAGTTAAAAGTTGGTTTCAAATAGTTACATTGAATTGACTATTGAGCAACCCAATTAGTCACAGTTTGGTGATAAAACCCGAATCCAAAAAAAACACAATAATATTGACAAATTGACAATGATCCCAATTCCTAGCTCCTATTGCCTTTTATAGGCTTTATGAACTCTCTAGAAGCCTTATTTTAGTATTTCCCTCGAGAAACGAAGGAAAATATCAAGGGTAGATACCATGGGAAAATAACATAATTAATACCATGGGTAGGATCTGTCCATTTTAACCATATAAAGAAAAAATGAATATTACAAATCCTCTCACCCAAAGATTTCTTTCCCTCAAGCAATCCATTGTTATACATAAAAGAAGAATTTGTACATTAATACCAAGATCCCATATAACCAAGTGTGTTATTCCATACCTCCATGGTAAATGATCCTCAATGGATCCTTGGATACCTAGATCCTAAACAATCATCTAACAAACTCACGATAATCAAATTGCTACCTCATATCCCATTTTGTAGGCTTGATGGACTCTATAGTAGCCTTATTTTATTATTTCCCTAGAAAAACGAAGGAAACTACAATGGGACATACCATTGGAGAATACCATAGGAAATATCATGGGTAGGTTGTGTCCATTTTGACCATATCCAAAAAAGAAGAAGAAATATTACACTTCTCATACCACGGCTTATCAATACTACATGGCCAAAGAACCACAACTCACTTGTATGACACTTGTTCATATGACATTTTTTAATTAATCACTTTGGAGATAAATCTCAACCTTTCATTTTTGTATATTTCAAATAATATTATAGAATATTTAATGGAGGTTCTTTACCATCAACCTAATCATTATTGATAATTAAATTAAAATTTTAGCTTGCATATTAGCATAAATATAAAACCATTCTAACTCCATGAGTAGGTAATGTTAATATTCATACAACCAATGTTAATTGTAATTATAACATGTTCATTGAGCTAAGATCCTCCATGGAAGAGATGTTTGACACAGTCAAATTACATAAAAATAAGAAATAAAATAAAATAGTTAATTAAAATAAAATAAAGGTAAAATTATTTTATCTTACTCCTAGTATTAACAAACCGTGGTATTGACCCATAGTATTTATGTGGAATATAGTTTATTTAAGGCGACAAGTCTAAAAGTAAATTTGTCAAATTACATAAAAATAAAAAATAAAAAATAAAATAAAATAAAATAAATAAATAAAATAAAATAGAGGTAAAATTATTTTATTTTACTCCTAGTTTTAACAAACTGTGGTATTGACCCATGGTGTTGATGTGGAATATAGTTTATTTAAGGAGACAAGTCTAGAAGTAAATTTGTTATGCAACCCTCATGCGATCGTTTAACTAGGGCTAGCCAATTTCATCGCCTAATTAGGACTAGCGAGAATTGCTCTAAATTTATATAGGGTAATTCTAAAATTTGTTGTGAGCATGATCTTTTTCTTTGTTTCTTTATTTTCTAGCTGGATTTGTTCAACCTAGACCATTCATAATTAGGGCTAGCGAAAATTGCTAGAAATTTTTAAAGCTTAATTCTAAGATTTGTTTTCAGAATGAGCTTTTTCTGGGTTTCTTTATTTCCTAGGTGGATGTCTTCAACCTAGACCATCCATGATTACGGTAGCACAAATTGCTCAAAATTTAGAAAGTGGAATTCTAAGATCTTTGAAGAGAACGAGTTTTTTTATAAGTTTCATTTTTTTCTAATTGCATCTCTTCAACTTAAACCATTATCTTCTTTTTACAATAATATTGATTATGTTTGATATTTTTCTTTATATTGTAGAAGAAAATTTCAAACAAAGGTAATCAGAATTGTAAGATTTGTTCCTACTATTAGTTTTTTCTAGGTTTCTTTATTTAGGCTTCTTTATTTCTTAGCTAGATCTCTTCAACATAAACCATTGCCTTCTATTTGGGACATTATTGACATAAACCATTGCCTTTTTCACATTATCAATTGTGTTTGATATTTTACATTATATTGCAAAAGTAGATTTCAAAGAGTGAAAAGGGAATTGTTAAGATTTTTTCCCATAATCTACCTTCTTTTTACACATTATTGATTGTGCTTAATATTTTACATTATATTGCAGAAGAAAAACTTTGCTTATTTAGGCCTCTTTATTTTCCAAGTGGATCTCTTCAACATAAACCATTTCTTTCTTTTTAGGACATTACTGACATAAACCATTTTCTTTTTTACATTATTGATTGTGTTTAGTATTTTACATTATCTTGCAAAAGATGATTTCAAACAGCTGAAAGGAAAATTTTAAAATTTGTTCCCGAAATCTACCTTCCCTTTACACATTATTGGTTGTGTTTGATATTTTATATTATATTGCAGAAGTAAAAGTTGGGGCAACTATACTTTGCATTGATACAATAGAGAGGTAAGAAAAATTCTTGAAAATGGTAAGAAAAATTCTATAAGATCCCACACTTTAAGTCATGATTTTCAAGTTTTACATAGTTTTACAAGTTTTACATAGTTTTACAAGTTTTACATAGTTGAGTGAATAAATTTCATTAGAAATATAATTGTATGTTGAATTTCAAATTTGAAATTTTTTTATTAAAAATATGTTTTATTGTAGAATTTCATCCAGATATATTAATAAAGTAAAGCTTTAAAATTCAAAAGAAATTCAAAAGATGATAAGTAAAGGGCGCGGTAGCAGTGCAGACACGGCGGCCAGGAAAAATAAAGCAAAATTGGAAAGGAAAAAACAGATCAAGCAATTACAAATTCGGCTTCATAGGAGTCTGCCAGGGTAGACCTAGGTAGCAGAGCTCAGAGCATCTAACAGTATTAAAAATGGCTAGCCTATGGTGAATACGTTGATTTTTTTACTGATCACACGAAATCTTCTCATATAGAAATATTCATAAAGTTACAGCTTTCATAGAGTTAGAGGTTTTTGCGGCAAGTCTATAAATACTATAAATAGTTATATGAAAATTTAATTTTTTTGTGATCAATGAAAAACAGGAACTTCTTATGGCATGGTGCCAAACCATTTTCGAGTCTTGTTGGACGCTATTATGTCGGCTACGCATTTCCCAGAGTTACGCCGGCGGATTTGTGTTTGCATTTGCAATTTTGCTTTTTGTTTCCCGGCCGTGTCTCCGTTTCCTTTCTGTCTATCTCTAAATTGTATCAGTGCACGAGTATATTACCTTTCCACGAACATGGTCTTTGAATTAATTACTCTGTTTTGGAATGAACGAGTTATGTATTATAAATTAATTACTTTGTTTGCAAAAACGATCTTTAATGTACAAAACATTCACTGATTTATGGTTGCTGGTTAGTGTATTGTGCAGTAACAGATTAATTCTCCAACATACATGTTTCATTGTTTTACGATGGTTCTTTCTCTGCAAAATTTTATTTCTTCTAGGGTACTCTTTCCCATAGTATTTTCATAAGGCGTTTTTTCTGCAACATGTGGTGCGAATGCTAGTTATTATTATTTTAATATGTTGATGTAACTATTATTTCATTATTTTTAAATATAACATTAGGTGACAACCTTTTCTAGCTACTAAGTTGTATAGCTCCCTTCTTCTAGTGTGGTGAAACTAGTCATTTTCTGGGTTACTAAGTTGTATAACTCCCCTCTTCTAGTGTGGCAAAGCTAGTCATTTTCTGGGTCTCCCTACCACTGGAGATCAATCACTCTAATGAAGTAGAACATGCACTGCACTAAAGTAGATCATGCACTTAAGTGGTTCACCTTTTTCACATGAAATAGAAGATATACTTGGAAATGTTTCTAAGAGAAAAAATATAATACTTCATTAAATGATGATTCCTTTTAGGAATCAACCTACTATTATAATAATAATTAGTAAGCAAAACCTACAATAAACACCAATGCTCTTTACTATTTACTCATACTTAAAAATTTTATAAACAAGTCATACAACATAATTTGAACTATGTTCTTTTATAAACAATTCATACAACCCATATTTTAACTAGAGGCTTCCTTCAAATACTAGCTTCTAAAAATACATGATCTATTATCTTATCCAGTTTGGTCACTACTACATGGTCAGTTATATTTGAACTAAGTGCCTCCTTCAAATACTAGCTAGTTATACTACATGGTTTTATATTTTTTTTATTTTTCAATTTCAAACTAAATTTACAAAAGAAAAAACCCACTCAATCTTTAGTCTTTTGAACAAGTTTTATCAGAACCTTTCCCTCTATCCAATATATATTGTAGAGCCTTGTGAACAAAGAGTGTATTGTAGTTTATAACATGATCCACAATCAAAGAAAATTGCTAGAGATTTTCCCAAATTATTAGTTTGCAACCTCATTTATAATCAAAGAAAATGGCTATGAATGTCACAAGTTATCATTGACACAGTGATCTATTGGCATTTTAAGTTGAAATGGATCATATTAGATGCATGATGTCAATTCAAAATAGATATATGTTATGAAATCTGTAATTTCCTCAATTTATTCGTGAGTAAAAAAGTCAATATTGTGGTATAATAAATGATTTTTAAATTATTGTGACAAACAAAATATTAGCTCACATAATATATGTAATTCTATAAAGATCTAAGATGATAAAAATGTTTTGAATCTGTTTGAATGGAACGAATTTTATGTCACAGGGTCCTATACTACAACAACTTAGACTCATGATTCCTCAGACAAATGCAATAAATTTAGATTTAACTGAGGTACGTTCACCATTGCCCGCCTTCATGTTGCCCCAAGACGAGGAACAAGCCATGATAATGTGTTTGTTTGTTGAATAATTAATCTCAATACTGTATTAAATACACTAATAAACAATCATATCTCAGTTAATGTAGTGAATGTTTTGTAATTTGCGGATTGTATTTACTGGAATGGCATCTTTACATCGCATAAATAAATTTCTAACGAGAATACATAACCCATTCTACCGGTTGTCTAGCTCCAATTATATCTATTTGGACGTATACATTCTCATTTTCAAGAAAATCAAAATCTGGACTAATCAACTTAAACCGCTGAGCTGAGATTAATTGATTTTGTTGTTTTTAGGGGTATCACATGTCACCAAAAATGAGCATTGAGCCCAATTTTTTTAAATTTTCTTTTGAAATCATTGTAATATTTTATTTTCACGGATTATAAATTTTTAATTGATTATATTTATTTATCATTTTGTAATAAGGATGAGATATATTTGATCACCTAAAATATTTGAAAATTTTATAATTTGAAAGGTTAAAAAAAAACTTATAGTTATAAAATGATTATAAAATATATATGGGTTAACTAAGTAATGTTGGCATAGATTCATCTTAATTCTCTTTGAATTATTTTTTCTATTAATATTCTTTTAAATGATACTTACTTTTATATATATATATATATATATATATATATATATATATGGGAATGGTATATTGAAGCAACACAATAGTGGGACAATACTTTTTTGCTTGCAGTTTTTTTTGGAGTGTTTGAATTTCATTTTTATGGTGGAAATGGATTCACCACCATCAAAAATCTTTAGGGCACCCAAAATATTGAAGTTTAACGAGTATAACCTAGATTTTTAAAAATCTTTGCGAGAATGTTTAATAATCATACCCGAATTTCTTGATTATTTTGTGGGTTTTTTATACTACCTTATATATATATATATATATATATATATATATATATATATATATATATATATATATATATATGAAAATCTTTAATTTAAATTATTTATATCTTTATACAAATTGGATATTGCAAGATCTATTTTGTTCAATAATATAATTCTATTTTTAATACTACATATCAATTGAACAATGAATATATTACATATCATGTACTATGAATAGCATTTTTTTACATACCATTTGCCAATTCCCTATGTCATGGAGGAATTACATATTTGAAGGGATTACATATATCTCATACTAAAAAGTAAAAACATTTTTATTTTCTATTAGTTTGAAAACAACTCACCTAGCTGCCATTGTGTCCATGTCTAAGCCATTGGATCAAATGTTAGCCATTGGATAAAATGTTAGATGATTGAAATGTTTTACGCCATTAGATCCACAAGTAAATAGTTTTATATATGTTTTTTATAATGTTATTTTTTTTTAATAAGTTAGATTGAATTTAGGTTTTGGTGATACTATGGCAAATTACACAAAAATAAAAAGTAAAAGTAAATTAAATAAAAGGAATGACATAATGTAGTGGAAATTTTAACTAAATAAAAATACAATAAAAAATAAAATAATAAAATAAAAATGGACTATAAAAACAACCCATGGTATTGACTCATCGAGAATGTGGTTTTTAAAATTTCCAAATTATTTCACATTTCTAATTTCTTAAATAACACTAAATTTACCTTTAATTACTTAATTGTAATAGTTTTTAAATACATAACACTTTGTAACTATATACATATTTTTTCGGATTTTTTGTTTGTTAATGAATATCAAACTTCTTCAGTTCAAAACAAACTATATACATATCTTTAATTGCCTAATTGTAGCTAAAAAATCTCACATGTTTTTTACTTTATAATCATAAACAATTTTCATATTATATGATGTCAAACTTAATGAACCTTTTATTATGAAATTGTAAACAAACTTTTCACTACATAATTTTAGCTTTTATATTTGTATTATTTTTCAATTCCAAACAAAGCTTAAAAAAGAAAATACTCACTCAATCCTTAGGGTTTTTTGTACAAATTTTATCATAACCTTTCCCTCTATCCAATATATATTGTATACCCTTCTGAAGAGAGAGTGTATTCTAGTTTATAACATGATCCGCAATCAAAGAAAATTTCTAGGGATTTCACAAGTTATTAGTTTGCAACCTCATCCATAATCAAAGAAAATGGCTATGGATGTCACAAGTTATCATTGACACAGTAATATATTGACGTTCTGAGTTGAAATGGATCATATTAGATGCATGATGTCAATTCAAAATAGATATATGTTATGAAATCCATAATTTCTCATCTTATACAACAATTTCTAACAATAACCACTCAATTTACTCCGCTTCTAACAATAACTGCTCAATTTACTCTCCAGTGAGAAAGTCAATATTGTGGTATAATAACTGATTTTTGAATCATTGTGACAAAAAAAACATCAAATTAGGTCACATAATATATCTAATTCTATAAGTATCTGAGATGATAAAAAAGTTTTGAATCATGATAACTAGGTCACAACCAAAACTATGTTTTAGCCACATGAAAAAAATCACAACAACTCACAGAATATATCTATGGTTGCAATGAATCCCATACATTGTGATGGACATCATCTGAATTTCAATGCACATAGAACAACACCCTAAAAATTATGGAAAAGAGGAATAACCTATTTCTGAGTTTTTTTTAATAAAGAAACTCAGAAATTGTTATTAAAAAAACTCAGGTTATTCCTCTTTTCCATAATCTGTTTTCACCCTAAAAATTCTATACTCTTCATCAATTAATAATAAGCTAAGAGAATTTAGTTATGATAAGAAAATTGTGATAGTGTTTTATGATTTTCTCTACAAATGTGTTGGAGTTGTTTTCTAATAAACTTGTTTTTACTGCTCTAAGTGATGAAATCCATCATTGTTTCATATAGTAGAATTTAACTCTAATAAGAAAAGTGTGATATTGTGTTATGATTTTCTCTACAAATGTGTTGGATTTGTTTTCTCAATATTTTTTTTTACTGCTCTTAAGTGATGAATGCAATTGGCATATGTAGATGAACATGTGAATGCAATTGGCATATGTAGATGAACATGTGAAAAATTCTCTTTATTTACATCTATGCTAGATAGATTTTACATAAATGTATTTAAAATATCTTATTTGAGTTACATGCTCATTTCATGCTTCTTTCGAATGATTATTAATCACCAAAGGATTTTCACCCCAATTTTCTATTTCAATATCCATGGAAGTAAAAATTTCCTTTCATTCCTTCACGATGGTTCCTTCTATGCAAAATGTTATTTCTTCTATGCTAATATTTCCCATACTATTTCCTTAAGGCGTTTCTTTGCAACATGTGGTGCAATGCTAGTTATTATTATTTTAATATGTTAATGTAACTATTATTTTGTTATTTTTAAATATAACATTAGGTAACAACCTTTTCTAGCTACTAAGTTGTATAGCTCCCCTCTTCTAGTGTGGTGAAGCTAGTCATTTAAAGGGTCTCCCTACCACTGGAGATCAATCACTCCAATGAAGCAGAACATCCATTGCACTGAAGTATATCATGTACTTAAGTGGTTCACCTTTTTCACATGAAATAGAAGATATACTTGGAAATGTTTCTAAGAGAAAAACTATAATACTTCATTAAATGATGATTCCTTTTAGGAATCAACCTACTATTAGAATAATAATTAGTAAGCACAACATACAATAAACGGTAATACTATTTAATATTAACTCATTTAATCTACTTAAAATTTTTATAAACAATTCATACAACATAATTTGAACTATGTTCTTTTATAAACAATTCATACAACCCATATTTTAACTAGAGGCTTCCTCCAAACACTAGCTTCTAAAACTACATGATCTATTATCTTATCCAGTTTGATCACTACTACATGGTCAGTTATATTTGAACTAAGTGCTTCCTTCAAATACTAGCTTCTTAAACTACATGTTCTATTAACTAATCCAATTTAGTGACTACTGCATGGATTAGTAATTGTGAACCTTAGCACTAAAAAATATTCCCACGTAGCACATCAAAGTGCTTTCAGATCGCTTATTGGAGAAATTTTCAAAATATTTTAACATGTCTTTCTCAATGCTTTGGATGGGGACTTTTCCATTAAATATTGGTGTTTTTTTTACCTGATCCTATTATCTAATAGGTATTTTCATATAAGAGGATATGGAAATTTTAATATAACTAAATTTTTCGATAAAGTGGGCTCTAGATGGCATACTTCATTTCACAGTGATTTTCCTATCTAGAGAGTCGAACCTAAAATTTTAAAATTTGGATTCTTGTAAGAGAATATTGTAAAATCCCCATAAAACTTTAACACCAAAATTGTTTAGAAAACATAGGCTTATGATTATCGAAGATGAGAAATATTGTTATAGACATCATCGAATTTTATGTCCGTTGACATAAATTGGGCACTCCAACATCGCAATATCGACAAATTTCAATGTGTGAGCTTCATCCATTTTCTTCATAGTTGATATGTTGATGACCTTAATTCTTAGGTTGTACACCTAAGAATCTCCTTGACCAAGGAATAACCAAGAGGTTAAAAATATCATAATATTGGAAAATATTGTGAGCATATGTATTTTCCAATATGCCGATATGTTGAAGGATTTTTGGCCTTCATTGCTATACTTAAGCACCTCCTTGGGAAACTATATGTAGTAGAATATGATAAATTAATCATTCTTGCACCTTCTAATATCAATTCAATATGGCAATATGTCAAAGCTTGATGTTAACACCTTTATTACAATGGGTTGTGACTATATATATATATATATATTGTAGTTTTTTATTAAATGTTGGTATGGTGATTTTCCTAGGTATTTTAGGGCTTAATTGCCAAAATTTAGCACCTTGATAACCAAGGGTAGTGCTCAAGGGTTGTTATAAAATATAAAAAATAAAAATAAAGATCACTATTGTAAAAGTCCCACTATGTTGCACATCCAATATTTACACTTTCAATAGTTGGAAATATTCACATTCTATTAGGAGACAATAAAGGCTTGAAACTATTCATTTTGTGAGGTGTTCATGTTATAAAATAGTTTTTGAGTTGTCCTCCATAATTTTAAATATTTGTACCTCATATATTTTTGTGCTTCATACTTCTTTCTTCCTTTGATTGTGTCCTCCCATCTTCTCTTTACTTCATTTTCCATGATGGCTAACCACGGTCATATCACGATCAAACATGGGAATGAATGTTCAATCATTAAAAATATGTGAAAACATTGTCAAACATAATCACACATTGCATATCATCATCAACTATAGTTAAGTTTCATTTAACTTAGATAGCTAAAGACAATATGGTCAATTATAGTCAACTAAAGTCAATGGAGATCAAGAAAACTTGGCTTAGTCAACCATAGTACATCAAAGGTAGCCATGATTTACTAATTCTATCCACCCACATCTACACTCAACCATCACAACCACATTAGTATTGGTTGATATGCATTAATCAACACCATTATTTTTTAATGGTGAAAAATGACATATATCAAACTTTCAATTTGGTTGTGATAGACTTAGATATCTTTTAAAAATGGCCTAGTGAATTCAAATATTTTTTTTTTCTTTTTTTTCTCTGTCTATCAACACAAAAATATTATATTATCAACCTTTACAACAAATGTACAAAAATATCTTCAAGAGCCGTGTGGCTTCATGAATACTAGAGTTGAGAGTGAGAGATGCCGGAGAAAGAATTAGATATAACCATATCATCATTATTTCTCAGAGGCTTAGCAACTGTATATAAAAAAAATATGGCAAAAAATACAATGACCCTATGAGTCTCATGTCACAGAGGGTGGTGAGGATGAAGGCCAGTAGTAACTACTTGGAATCCATCTCGTGCGTACATATGAAAGTTGATGTGTTATACTTCAGCCTCGATGTCCCAAAAACCATCAGGCATCTACAATTCCTTCGAATGCTCTCGAGCTGATGTTGAGTCTCATTGAGGATGAAATTAATGTCATTCGTAAAGGCTACCGATTAATGTGAGTCTTCATAACAGTTCTCGCTTATGATGTCCATGTTGGCCTCGACACCTCTTAGTTGTTCAACAATTGTTTCTAGCATGGTTGGAGTCTCCACTCTACCTAAATACTTCCCCCAGGCCAAAGCAACCTTACTCACTCTTTTGCCTCTAACAACATACTCATAAGGAGAACTTGGATCATTAGCTTGATGGCGAAAACCAAAGAACTCTTACTAGAATGACCAAGGGGAACACTAACGCTCTAATGGAATCGATCACTGACACACACCCAACTAGACATGAGCCCTCCCACAAGCTCCCCATTATAACTCTATAATTGTTTCCAAGCCTAACCTCCAACCAAGCCTTTTCCACCAACACCCTTCAAAAACCCCTAGGTAATATTTTTCCTCCAGCACACCATAACTAGAACAAGGGAAGGAGGATAGAAGTTTGCAAGTCACAAGCACGGCCCCAACACACCCAAAACAACAATAGTCACAACCAGGTAGCAACTAGCCAACATATTGAATTTCGCCTAACAACTGGTTATGCCACCACCCTCGGGTGTTTTTTCCCAAGGGGTACAACAAACAATTAGAGCCACCACAAACTGTGAGTACCCTCTAGAGAATTCCCTTCAAAATGATAATGAGTCCACATACTACGCCACCTAGTCCAAAGGATAAGCAACATTCTCACCTTACTAACCACCACCAAAATTAGTTTCTCCAAAAAGTACTAGAACCTCAGGAAACCTATTTCAATGAGACCAACCCACCAGCCCGGACATCCCTCCATCTTCCGCAACCATGATTCCACCACACAAAACTGAATTTACAGCTCGAGAGAGGAGATACACCTCCAAACGAACCAGGATCCCATATGAAGGCACAATAGCTCTTCTAAGAAGAAAAAAAACACTATTCAAGGATTCCACAGAATCAAATCTACCCTATGGATCTATCCAAATTATGTGGCCTTCAATGCTACCGTCTACCACCCTACACTCTGAATTCATCACCCAAGATACAATAATTGTTACACTAACATTGCTGCACAATGTAACACACATAGGTAGGTCTCAAGAGTTATGCGAGTCCCCATCCCATGAGGCCACATTAATCAATATCCTTCACTCACCTACACCATTCCTCATGGGATTTACTCCAAGGCTCTCTCGCTAGGTGTTTGGTGACCCCATTAGGGGGGATTAAAATAAATGTTAAAATTGTATTGTTTTTATATTTTTTAGTTTAAAATTTATGTATTATCATTTTGAATTTGAGATTTTTAGTTAGTTATAATAGTACAATTTGTTTCAAAGTGAATTATGTATTAGATTTTATAATATATAAGAATTGAAATTGTATCAGAAAATATGGCTACATTAAAATTTGTATAAACTCAAAGCTATTGTTAAGATGGTGGAATGAAAACTATTAGTTCACAAAAATCTATTGAGAGCTCTACATTAACCAAACTAATTTAGAAATATGAATATAATAAGTTATGTCTAAAGATAGGAAAATTATTTTGGAAACATAATATCTCATTCGAGTAAATATCTCGACCTCACACCAATCTACCATAGGCCTCAACATCCTCCTAAATAATAGAAACAAGAAAAAATTCCAAGATGACATGTTTGAAGAAGCAATACCCTAGAATTAAAATCTCTGATACCAAATTTTATGCAACGAGCTCAGAAAATAGAAGAAAGGATAGAGGAACTAATTAAAAATTATTCTCTTTGAGGGGGGAACCTCCTTTAAATTACATAAATGAACAATTATTCCATGATAAAAATGATAAACCTCCTTTATATATATAGTAGTCTAAAGGGTCACAATATAATCAAAGCCGACATAACTGTCATAATATAAGGGCATAACATTAACAATAGTTGGCTTCTATGTGTAACAATAATAAAAATATGGGGAGTACATGGGAATAATAAAAACAAGGGGCTATACTAATAACAACAATAAGGTGATACACTAGTATTATAGGGACCTAACATCATCACAGATAAAAAAGAAGCCTAGAAGATTAAGCATGAGAAAACTATAGAAGAGGCTAAAATACTGAACAATCTCAAGGAGATCAAAGTCCCCATGTAGGGTTATACCCTAGAAGACATGCTCAATATGAGATAACATGTGGAATTCTATTTCGAGTTGTCTAGGTTATACAGACGAGTAAGGAATTGACATACATGGAGAAGGTAGGCACAATACTGATTGGGATTATCTTCTCTATTTATTAGTTGTTGTCAAATATATATATATGGTGTAGAGAATATACTACTTATTTTTAGTCTTATATTCATTTTGAGATAAGGAGATGAATCATTGGACCAATAACATTGGTGGAGAAGATAGTATATAAGTGTAATATCATTAATTGAATATGATATCCTCATGTTTGATATTCTATTATCATTATATATATTTGAAAGTGGAGTACCTAATTCCATGAGTCACATGAACCAGTTTTTGAAAAAAAAAGACTCCTACTTACAGGGTACACTAGGTTAAAGAGAACACCACACACATTAGACAAATTTTTCATGTCACGTAACGGGAGGAGTTTGAAGGATTCCATTCTTCATTTCACTTTAACAAATTACAAAAAAATCTTACTCTCCACGACCATAACAACAAAAGGTAAGAATCCATGGGGAAACTCTTAGGTGGAATAATTCCAATTAACCTATCAATTCGTGAAAGCTATGTCCATTACAAACATTATGAAATTGATTCAAACCATGAGACTTTGGTTGAGGATTAAGTCCATAGAAGCATCCTATAGAGAAATTAAATTAACAAAAATTAGCATATATTTATTAGAATATATAAAAGGATTTACAAGCACAAGAAATTATTTGTGCTAAAACATAGGAGAGTGTGTTGAGGCATTCTAGAACTGGTGCTGCCTATCAAGGATGTGCGATGAGATTATGATACAAGATCTTCATCTAAGTCATGAATAATTGTGAAGGGTCCAATCAGTACTGAATGATATCCCCTACGGAGTGGCTAGGACTTAGAGGGTTTCATTTCAATGACCAAGGCTAGAAGGCTTGGAGATGCAACTTCCAATATTTTGACTTTTTAATATACAGCCTTACAATTGAAGATATTGAAGATAGGTAGAATTGTATTATTGTCATGATGTAGGTTTGGTCACATCATGATCTGGAAAATTCATATGTAATAACTCAATACAATTCCAAATAGTTTGTCCTAATTGACTTTGGCCTTATCTCACATCTGCACTTCAAGAAGATAATTTTTTGAAGTTGCATAGTTTTGGAGAGAGAATTTTTGTCAACGAATTCTTCTAGAAGCTATGATACCAAATTTTATGCAACTTCTTAGAAAATAGAAGAAAGGATAGATGAACGAATTAAAAATTATTCTCTTCGAGGGGGAAACCTCCTTTAAGTGAACAATTCTTCCATGATTAAAATGATGAAACATTCTTTATATATACAGTATTCTAAGCTGTCACAATATAATCAAAGCCAACATAACTATAATAATATAAGGGCATAACATTAACAATAGTGGGCTTCTATGTGTAACAATAATAACAATATGGGGAGTATATGGGCACAATAAAAACAAGGGGGTTTTACTAATAAAAACAATAAGGGGATACACTAGTATTATAGGGACCTAACATCATCACGCATGAGAAAGAATCCTAGAATATTAAGCATGAGAAAACTATAGAAGAGGCTAAAATACTAAACAATCTCAAGGGGATCAAAGTCCCCATGTGGGGTTGTACCCTCGAAGACATGCTCAATATAAGATAACATGTGGAATTCTATTTCGCGTTGTCTAGGTTATACAGATGAGTAAGGAACCAACATACATGGAGAAAGTAGGCACAATATTGATTTGGGATTATCTTCTTTGTTTATTAGTTGTTGTGAAATATATATATATGGTGTGGAGAATATACTACTTATTTTTAGTCTTATATTCATTTTGAGATAAGGATACGAATCATTGGACCAATAAAATTGGTGGAGAAGATGGTATCCAAGTGTAAAATCATTAAGTGAATATTCTATTATCATTATATATATTTGAAAGTGGAGTACCTAATTCCACGAGTCACATGAAACACTTTCTCAAAAAAAAAGACTCCTACTTACAGGATACACTAGGTTAAAGAGAACACCACATACATTAGACAAAGTTTTCATGTCACCTAAGGGGAGGATTTTTAAGGATTCCATTCTTCATTTTACTTTAAAAAATCACAACAAACTCTTACTCTCTAGGATCGTAACAACAAAAGGTAAGAATCCACAGAGAAACTCCTAGGTGGAATAATTCCAATTAAGCTATCAATTCCTGAAAGCTATGTCCATTACAAACATTATGAAATTTATTCAAACCATGAGAATTTGGTTGAGGTTTAAGTCCATAGAAGCACCCTATAGAGAAAGTAAATTAATAAAAATTATTATATATTTATCAGAATATTTAAAAGGAGTTGCAAGAATAAGAAAGTCTTTGTGCTAAACATAGGATAGCGTGTTAAGGCATTCTAGAACTGGTGCTACCTATCAAGGATGTGCGACGAGATTGTGATATAGGATCCTCATCTAAGTCATCAATAATAGTGAAGGGTCTAATCACTAGTGAATGATATCCCCTACGGAGTGGCTAGGTCTAATAGGATTTGATTTCAATGACTAAGGCTAGAAGTCTTGGAGATGCAACCTCCAATATTTTGACTTTGTACTATACAAAATTACAATTGAAGATATTGGATATAGGTGTTGGGGTTCCCATGTTTTGGCCGGGTTGACAGAGACCAAAAGATGAGACAACATAGAACCACTTTCAGACCCTAGGATCTAGCCCTCCTAGGTCCAGAGAGGGATCTCTCTATGATTATCAAAGGATATATGTCTTTGAAGTTTTAAATTATGGTTTTAGGCTAGTTATAGGCTCAAGGTTATTTGTTTGACTGTTTGAGTTTGGTAGTTCAGAATCAGGAAGGAAGGTTTCATCACAAGACAAGGATGGATAAAGAAGGAAGCTAGGCTAAGGTAGATAACTCAGGGAACATTAAGGCCATTGGGCAATGGAGTCAAGAAAGGATTTACTTATGTTCAACGTGTAAGCTTCAATTGGGCTAGTCATCTAGAGCATTTGGATCTCAAAGACTGATTGGTGGGATGGAACACTAAGTGATGAGGATGAAAGATGGAAAGCCATCTGATTCTGTCTATAGATCAGGCCAGAGGTCATTTAACTCCAGGCCTGCTTGGACAAAACCATAGGCAACACGAGGGATCTTGAAAAGGTTTATATGGAAGGGAAGGTTATGAAGAGGCAGCGACAGGCTTTACACCTCCCAATGTTCCTAACCTCTTTCAGTTAAATCTTAACAAAAACATCTGAACATTGATTTTACCAACTTGCACATCAGAGAGTAGGCAATAATCATCCACTACACTAGTTTAGTCAACTAAAAACAATATTCAGACACACATATGAGCAGAAAACATTCGAGACCGAGAGAGCTGGGATATAAGGTACCTAACAAGGGTAAATATTATATCATGCGTTCAGATGTCAGTCAGAAGAACATGAAATGAAATGGAAATAAACACAGAGATAAGAAGAACATCACCAACTGCTGTAGATCAGGATCCAATGAAAACTGCTTATCATGTTAAACACTACACCAATCAGGTACATCACTGCCCAAAGCTTTTACATTCAGCCTGAATACATCATATTTCTCAGTCTATCATACAACTGTTACACAGGAAACTTGGCTCGGGACAAAATGCTTGCAGTTCGCTGATAGAACCAACAACAACCAACCCCTTTACAATGTTCTTGCTGTGCTTTTATAACAAAGGATGATCCTCAGATCGACTCAGGAGGTAGGTGCCCATTGAATGTTACATTTAAGCATAATAATGAATGTAGGGCCGAGGCCCATCCTGCTTGAGAATGCTGCATATTTATTTTGCTCTCCTCTTAGTAAGAGAACGATCTGCTCCAGATTTGATCTTGACATTTTGGGATCGTTGTACTCCAGGTGATTTGAATTCGGGAAAAGATAAACTACTAGGAGGGTCTGTCTCATAAATGCCTGACTGTCTTTGAGTTTTATTTTGATGGAAAAATCCTTCAGGGACATTCTGCATAATAAAAACAATATGGATGCCTTGTCCTAGACGAAAAACACTTTGCCGACGGAAAACCCTGATATTACCTTTGTCTGCGCTAGGGGTCTGTGATCCTCTGTTTTGCCGTGTTGAAATGAATGAAATGGATGGAGGTCAGCATGGCCCTCCATGCTTCTTTAATGCTGCCGGACTGTCTGAAATGAGCTTCGGTCAGTGTATTTAATTATCTCAAGGCTCGAGAAGTTAAGGAGGCGCTGTAGGAGGGTGTACTTTCTGGAGTAAACGCGCTCTGCTTTTAGGTGGCGCAATCATGATTTGCTGGTGCGTCCTTAGTCTTCAAACTGTGCTTGAATCCTTTGACTATAGGATTAGAACATTGATCTTCAATTACAGGCTCGAATTCTTCTCACACCCTGCTTCTGCTGCTTCACTGGCCGGCTGAAATGGCCTCTCTGCACTCTAGGTAAACCTTGACTAACTTATCACGAGGCCGGCGGTGGTGGAGAAATCTCTTGGAGGCGGAGGAATGAATGGAGTTGAACGAGCGGAGAAACAATGGAAAGGATGCCACGTGGTGGAGAAATGAGTGGCTTTACTATAATGCTAACAAAATGCAATGAAGCATTGAAGGATCTTATGATTAATAGGGTTCGGGGTAATATGCGGCCAGGGCCGTTAGATAAAGGTACGGGAACAAAGATCAACGGTGGAGATAGAGCGGCGGGACAATACATAAAATGGGCGTAACACATGAAATGCAACGGAAACGAATGTAAGAGTGGGACCCAGTGGAGGTGGGCGAACAAGCGAGGACCGTCAGATCATGGAGGGAACGGACGGTCACGATACAATCGGAGGATCGCAATCGCAAGGGCTTGCGATCAATCGGAGGTCAGACGCAGAGAGTTGCGATTGCGATGGAGCGATTGGCGCAGGACCATTGATCATGAAACAGAATGGACGGCTCAGATGCAATCGGGAGGCAAACGGAAGGTCTTGCGATTGCGATCGGAGGGGAGATTGCGATTGAGCGCTGACCGTAGGATCAACCGATAGATCAACGGTTGGGACAACAATCGGAGGGGCAGGTGCGATGGAGCGATGACCGTTGGATTGCAAGGAGAATGGGCGGTCAGGATTGCATCGGAAGGTTTCAATCGGGGCGGTACCGCTGCGACTTGCGATTGCGATTGACGGGGAGCATGCGATTAGCGCTCAGCCATTGATCTGTGGGAGGAACGGACGGCTGAGATTCAATCGGAGGCCGGGAGGAAAGGCTTGCGATCGGGGAATCGGGAGGACTTGCGATTGGCGTAAGACCGTCAGATCGCGGAAGAATGGACGGCGGAGATGCAATCGGGCGGCAGACAGAAAGGCTTGCGATTGAGCGATAGCTGTAGGATCACGGAAGAATGGACGGTGGAGATTTAATCGGGGCACGCAATCGGAGGGGGAACAGAGGGACTTGCGATCTGCGGAGGGCCGTCGGATCGCGGGGCAGATCGACGGTGGGGAGGACCATCGGAGGGGTGGGTGCGATTACGCGCTGACCGTCGGATCAGATGGGAGATGGACGGTCCGGATCAAATCGGAAGGCCTCAATCGGGGCGGCGCCGATGTGACTTGCGATTGCGATCGGGGGAACTTTGCGATTAGCGCTCAACCGTTGATCTGGACCCAAGATCAACGGTGTGGAACAGGCCGGCCGATTTATCGTTAAAAACATATCGCATCGGGGTTTTTGCTGTTTACAAAGGGTTTTGCCTCCCGCTGACTTCCGATTGCGATTAGCGCCTGGGACTTAGGCGCTTGGTCCCGGCGCGGGGTCACATGTGGGGAAGTGGTTAAGGAGCTACTTCAGGGAAAGAGGCTGAAGCCTTATGATAAGAATCGGGATATGAGTTTGGCCCCCTTTTGATGATTTATCGGTGAAAGAGTAGATAGAGAAATAGAGGAAGAAGGAAAACAAGGGGGTATGGGAGAGAAATTTAGAGGGATTTGGGGGATTTTGAGGGGTGAAAGAGGAAAATAGAGAAAGGAGAGATGGGGAGGATAAATAAGAGGAAAAAAGGGGCCTTTGGGCATTTCTTCACCAATAGAGAGGGTTTTGAAAGGGGACTCAGCAGAAGGGAAACCATCAAGGATGAAGGGCAGAAAAGGGACTTCAAGGGGGCTGTATTTTAAGGGGAAATGCATTCCTTGAAGACTCAGCAACAAATTAGCCCCCTAACTGCTTGTCAAAAATTTCATAGGGGGGCTAACAGTGGCTCCACTTGGGGATGGCTTCTTCTTGAAGGGGCCAAGAAACCAGAAGATGATCTCTTGGTGTAGGCCAGGTGCCTACTGCTTGAACCATCCATATCTTTCTTTGATCTGCTGCCACAAACCATGAAGACATCCAATCAGCAGAAACATTTTCCCAACCAATCTACCTACCCAAACTAGAGTTCTAACAATCTCCCCCATGGGTGCATTTGAATTAGCAGACCCTTTGCATTTATTTTGCAGAACAAAAAAAAACCTATTCTAATTCTACCCTTATTGCTCCATGAGGCCAGATTAGACTGTTGGCCTCATCTGCTTCTCTACCTACACTACTACCTGTTGAGATTAAACTGTTCAACAGGTTTCTTCACCTACATTCTGAGACAGGAAATTTAAACACAGCCAAGCCAGGATTAGACAGTCTGACTTGCTGGGCAGAAATTTGAAGAAAACAAAACTGAGAAGGCATGGAATTCCGCAACTGTGAAACATCCTTCTTTCTTTCTTGTGACTCAGGTTTTGAGCATGTTTGAGTCACTTCTATACTTTTCTCCAGCTCTGATCTTAGAGCTGGATGTTCCTTTGCTGTTGATCTAGATTTTGAGCTTGTTAGGACCAGCTATTCTTGCTCCCTTTTGGCTCAGATTTTGAGTTTACTAGAGCCAATATTTTTGCCTCAGAGGTTCATGTTTTGAGCATGTCTGAACCTCCCTTTTCATCCTGTTTTTTTTTTGGAACATTTTCTTCACTTTTGCTGAAAATGAAAATTTGCAACGGTATATACAATGGAAATGAAACATGGAAATGGAGAATTAGTAGAAATAGTGTTTGAGCATCCTGCCATTGACAGGACCCCCAAACAGCTCTGTACCATCAAGTTCTTGCAAGAAAAACGCATTAGGACCCACAGTGGCTTGAATGATGAACGGGCCCTGCCACAAGCTGTCGAACTTGCCATGTTTGCCTTTATCCTCTCTTCTTGAATCCCACTTCAGGACCTTGTCCCCAACTTTGAAATTTGCTGCTTTGGTTCTTTTGTCAAATTGTCTCTTCATGTTTTCCTGCATTCTGATAGCTCTGTCATAAACTTGCTCCCTTGTTTGTTGGAGATGGATTGTTTCATTAATTCTCCTTATCATGTTGTCTTCTTCTGATTGGACCTCTTGAATAAGCTTTACTACTGGTATCCCAAGGCTAGTAGGGAAAACTGCTTTTGTCCCGTAAACCAGCTGGAAGGGTGATGTGCCAATAGACTTCTTTGTAGTGAGCCTGTCTGCCCACAGGGCATGTATCAACTTTTTATGCCAAGACCTTTTGTTTTCTTCCAGCAGCTTCTTAATGATTGTAACCAGGCTTTTATTTGATGATTCGGCTAGGCCATTACCCTGGGGGTAATAGGCAGTTGAATGTCCAAGCGCAATTCCGTACCTGTGACAGAAATCAATCATTCTTTTGGATCCGAAAGCAGCAGCATTGTCGGTGATTATTTTCCTTGAGCAGCCAAACCGAGACAGGATAAAGTCTTCTAGGAACCTAATGATGACAGAATCAGTGGCATTCCTAGTGGGTATGGCTTCAATCCACTTAGTGAAGTAATCAGTAGCAGTCAAGATCCATTTATGTTGCCCAGAGGAAGAGGGGTGAATTTCTCTAATAAAGTCTAAGCCCCATTGCATGAAAGGACCTTCTATGGTGATAGGTTGCAGAGGGAGGGGGAGGAGCTTTCTTTTGCCCTCAAAAATATGGCATTTGTGGCAGGTTAGGATCATTTTATGGACATCACTGAAAAGTGTAGGCCAATAGTAACCAGCCCTGAGTATCTTATTTGCAGTGGTCTTCCAACTCAGGTGGCCTCCACACTCCCCAACATGGAATTCTTGTTTGATTTTTTCGGCTTCGTTTTCAGACAAACATTTCAGTAAAAGGCCATTTGGATTTATATAGACTCTCATTCAAAATGCAGTAATTTCTAGCTTTGAGTTTTATGAATCTGGCCTTTGTTTTGGACAGTTCCGGAGGGGCATTGAGGTGTGTGAGCACGTAAAGGATATCAGTGTACCAAGGAGAGTTCTGAAACTTCTCCTCAACAGTTGGATGGGGCAATCCTTCCTGCTCATCCAGGGCGTTCATCATGTTGATATCAAGGGCCTGTAGATTAGTTTCAGCCATCAATTGGGCCAGGCCTTGACCTTTGATCAGCTTAGTGGGTTTGATTTCAATGTCATATTCTAAAATCGTGGCAATCCATTTGCCCCTTTTCCCATCTGGGTCTTGGGACAAGATATCTTTGACCACTGTATTTGGCACATAGGCAATGGTGTGAGAATGTAGAATGTACACCCTAAAGTCTTTTAAGGCCTTAATCAGGGCATAGGCCTGCTTTTCCATAATGTTGTACTTTAAGGGTGCATCTCTTAAGGCTTTACTGAAGAAGGCTATAGGCTGTTCCTTACCTTCCGAATTTTTTTGCAGCAAAACTGCAGCTATTGTGTGTGGAGAGGCAAATGAAAAGATCAGAAAATATTTTGAGAAGTCAGGGCTGATAAGGACAGGGCCTTGGGTGAGTGCAAATTTTACTGACTCAAAATATTTTTTGGCTTCAACAGTCCACTTGATTCCTGCATCTTTCTTTAGCATTTCAGTCATTTTCCTAAGATGCTCAGCAAGATTGGGGATAAATCTTCTAAGGAAATTGATCTTCCCAACGAAAGACTGTAGCTCCTTGATGTTTCTTGGATGTGTGATTTGAAGTATTCCCTCAACTCTCTGGGGGTCTATCCTAATCCCTTTCTCAGATATAATGTGGCCCAGAAGTTTACCCTCTTGCAGCCCAAAAACAGTCTTCTTAGGATTCAGGGACAGACTATACCTTCTACATTTTTCAAAAACTTTTCTCAGATGTTTTAAGTGTTCTTCTTCTGTTTTAGAAAAGACAGTTAAGTCATCCAAGTAGATGACTATAAAGTGTCCAATCTCATTTGAGAAAGCAATATCCATTGCTCTCTGGAAGGTAGCTCCAACATTCATCAGTCCAAAAGGCATTTTCACATACATGAAGGTGCCCCATGGAGTGGTGAAGGCTGTTTTGAGTTGATCTTCTGGGAGTACCATAACCTGGTTGTATCCTGAAAAACCATCAAGCAGGGAGATTCTTTTAGAGCCCACTACCTTCTGTAGGATATGCTCTATTCTAGGCAAAGGGTAGTTATCTTTCAAGGAAGCTTTGTTAAGGTTTCTGAAGTCTATGCAAAGTCTAATCTCCCCCGTTTTCTTTCTTACAGCCACTAAGTTTGACACCCAATCAGAAAACCTTACCGGGACTATAATGCCTGCCTCATACATCTTCTTAATTTCCTTTTCTACTGCAGGCAATTGTTTTGGATTAATTCTACGGAGTTTTTGTCGGAAAGGTTTCTGATTTTCCTTCAGTGGTATCTTATGTTGTATGATGTTGGTGTCATAGGCCTTTAAGTCTTCATAGCTCCATGCAAACACATCAATGAATTCCTTAAACAGATCAATGTATCTTTTCTTCATGTCTGCAGGTATACACTTAGCCAGCTTTATCATTTTGGGTTTGTCTTCAGTGCCTACGTTACACTCTTCTACATCTGATTCTGCATGTCCTATTGTGGGTTTCTTTGCAATATCATCGAAATCAAAGAGATCCTCTAAGGGTGCTAAGCCTCTTGGTATGTTCTTGTCTTTGGCTTGCAGCACCTTCATTTCTTCTCTATCTGCGTTTTCACGTTTTACGGCTGAATCTCCAGTTTCTTCAGAAAAAGCATTTATTTCTATAGTATAAGGCGTTTCTAGTTCATCTGTAGAATCCTCACTTGGGCAGTTATCATCAGACTTTGAGTCTGAATGAGAAAATTCAAACTCATTTCTGCTCATCAGGAAATCTTCAATCTGTTTGTCTCCTTCAAAGACCTGCCAGTATTTTTCATTGTCTGGCACTGCAGGCCTGAATTTAGTCTGAATGATGATTTGTTGGTCAACTGGGGCCTTAGGATAAGAGCTAGCTAGGCAGGCTAGTCCATTTGCAATAGCGTTTCGACCCCTAGGAATGTATACTAAATCATATTCAATGAATGTTTTCAACAAATCTAGAGTATCGTTCCTGTATGCCCTAAGCCTGGGGTGTTTTGCCGAATACTCACCACTCATCTGTTTGATTACTAACTCGGAGTCTCCTCTCACGACTATTCTACGGGCTCCTAATTTTTTTAACAGATTTAAACCCAAGATCAGAGCCTCGTATTCTGCAATGTTGTTCGTGCATTTGAAATGCAGATTGACGGCGTGGCTCTCTGCGTGATCATTTTCGGTGTTACGCAGCCACACTCCTGCTCCGGCGCTTTGTCTAGTACGGGATCCATCAAAGTTCATTTCCCACAAGGGTTCTTTGTTTACTTCCACTTCGCTTCCTACCTTACAGCTGGGTTCGCCATTAGGTTGAGTTGGGAGGTCTGAGCTAGATTGTAAGTTGCCTTGTTGTTCGTAGGAGCCATGGATGTTAGGGAGGTGGTTAGCTTGCTGTTCTTGCTCTGTTTCTGTCACGCTTGGAGTGAGCGGTCCACCACAAATCCTACGGGCTTCGTTGCTGGTTTCCTTTTCATTTTCAGTGTGCTGCCCATGGTTTTCCTGATCATATTCCCCCAGAGTGGCCATTATATGGAGGTCCATAGGCTCGGTGTTCTCATTCGTATGCCTATTCTAGGACTCTGGCTCTTCTGAGGATTCATCATTACAAAAAATGAAGGAGTCAAGGTCGGTATGTACAGAATACAATGGTGAATTTTCAGGTTTCTCGGGGCTGCTGACCAGAAATTTCATTTGGGATTCTCTATACAGTCTTCTTGATTGGCCAAATATAGGGATAGTGGCATATGAGCCATCCATCTGCATGGTGCCTTGCAGCTTGGCTCCCCATGATCTAGATAACAACATGCCATACTTGGGCGGCACGTCTGCCACCACTACATCCATGACCATACATTTCGCAGGAATTTGAGTCAAGCTCACACACAAGTCTTTGATCAGGCCAAGACATTTTACCCTACTCGAGTCGAATGAGTATAAGTCTTTGTAGGGTCGGGTGATTTTGAGGCCTAACTTCTCCATGACTACTTTAGGCATTAGATTGTGTGATGCACTGGAGTCATGCATGGCATTATGAAGGATCTTGTCATGAATGTTAAGACTGATATAAAAAGGTGGAACTACCCCCTCCTGAAATTTCTCCTCAATCTTGGGACCGAATAAGAGGGCAGGCTGATCCTCACTCAAATTTACAGTGTCATTATTTATACTCAGATTTAATGCTTTCAAAATCTGGCCTTTATATACATCCTGAGAGGCCAGCTCAGATAATGGTACAGAGATTTTGATTTTTGCAATCTCACTTTCTAAATTGAAAGTGGATTGACCCTTGGAAGTATTTAACTCTGTTTTGTTTGGAGCCACCTTGGTGGCTGAATCAGTTTGCGTTTTCTCATTATGTACATGTGTAGGCACAGTTGTGTCAGGAGCACTTGCTGAGGTGCTAGTGCTACTGGTTGTTTGACTTTGTTTTTCATTGTTTTGGCTGTCTTTCTGTTGGTTTTTCTCAGAACTCTCCGTTGTTGATTTGTTGTTTACAGTAGTGACTTTAGAAGATTTCTCAGGCCTCTTTTTTATAGTTACCTCAGGAGTTTTAAGTTTGGAAGAGTCTTGGTTCTTTTTACTCCTGAGCTCATATTGTTCTCTGACCTGTAACATGGCATTCTCGAATCCCAACCTATAATCCTCAGATTCAAACCATTCCTCCTCCCCATAAGAGGTTGAGGGTCGGTCCTCTTCTGAATCACAGTTCAAGATTGAGTCCTCTGTTTCGAACATGTTTATCACATTCCCTTCATATTCTTCTATGATTCCCTCATCCTCATCAAGAAATTTTTGGAAAGGGGGAATGACTTGTTGATCTGACTCTTTCTCCCTGTTGGGAGTGTTGTTGTTTCTTCTAAAGTTCTGGTTTTGGTTTTGATTTTTGTTCCTGTTCTGAGTGATAGCCATCTTTTCGACCACTTGGCATAGCTTATCCACATTCTTAGACAATAGGTCAACCCTTGGATCTGAAGTGGAGGCTATAGTGTCATCCTTGTATGTTACTCTCTTTTCAGCTCTCAGTTTGGCCCTTTTCTCAATCAGATTTGCTTCTATGTTTACTGCCCCTTTTTGCATATCCTCCAACGTGGTATTTTCTTTATCCCTAAGTTCATAGGCCATGTCAGCATCAAATCCATCAGGATATTTTTCTAAGGCCATACCTTGTGGGGGTTTCATGTGTGGGGGAAGAGCGTTGTAAATACTGTTGAATCTGGTGGTGTAATCATGAACACTTTCCCCTACGTTTCTCTTAAGGGACATGTATTCCGCCAGGAGCTGGCGAGGGTTTGCTCTGGTTTCCCATTTGTTGATGAAAGTCTGGTATAACGCAGGGAGATCTTGGATACTACCAGCAGGTAGGCTTTTAAACCACTTCTTAACTTCACCTCCCAAGCTTTGCGCGAAAATTCTCATTTTAATTGTTTCATCATCAATTTCCATATAATCAAAAGAGTCCTCCATTTTATCCACATGTTGTTGTGCTGTTGTAGGCTCTTTAGCAGGGAAATGTGGGATTTTAGATTGATAATCATTTGGTAAGGGCAGTAAAGGCTGAGGTAAAACTAGAGGCGCATACCAGGCTGCCATGATGATGTTTTGATGAGGTATAGGATTGGCTTGAGCAGCTGGTAGTTGGATGACAGGGATGGTAGGACCAGCCGAAGTCTGTTGATCAGACCTAGGGTGAGAAAGCCCCGAGTTTTGGAGAAAGTGGAGATCAGGTGGTGTGGAAGGAGGGGTTTCGTTGTCCCTAGTGTCTAGCTGGTCTGAAACACTGAATGACCTAGTTCTAGGTAATCTGTTTTGAAGGTCTAGGTCGAAGAAAGGGTCTGATAGAGCTGCAAGATCCTCTGGTGCAGAATTAGCTCTAGGAATGTTGCCGGAAATAGTTGATCTCCTACTCACAGGTGTTCTTTTAAGGATTTTCTCAGGATTATCAACTGTTTCAGGTGGGTTTGGATCAGGGAAAGCTCTTGTATGAATGGTTCTGTGAGCCAGAGTGCTTGTTTGTAAGCCAGGCAGCTTAGCCCTACTTGTTACTTCTTCTGTGGTTAATGTTGTCTTGGGAACTGGTCTTCCTGTGGAGTCTGCATTATGCTTGGGACTGGTCTACCAGTGGAGTCTGATGTGAAACCAAGATAATCAGCAGGCCTACTGATCACCAGTGGATTCCTTAACGTTTAGGAACAATGGAGTCGCCAGGTGGAGGGTTTAGGATGATTCTAGGGTACACTGTCCACCACAGTGCTTCACCGTCAAAGGTGTGACTTACCGTCAACCTAGCTAGGGTTCTAAGTTTCTGAGGTTGTTTGAAATGAGAAGCACTCAGAGGTCCCCAGTGGAGTCGCCATTATGTTGGGGTTCCCATGTTTTGGCCAGGTTGACAGAGACCAAAAGATGAGACAACATAGAACCACTTTCAGACCTTAGGATCTAGCCCTCCTAGGTCCAGAGAGGGATCTCTCTATGATTAACAAAGGATATATGTCTTTGAAGTTCTAAATTATGGTTTTAGGCTAGTTATAGGCTCAAGGTTATTTGTTTGATTGTTTGAGTTTGGTTGTTGAGAATCAGGAAGGAAGGTTTCATCACAAGACAAGGATGGGTAAAGAAGGAAGCTAGGAAAAGGTAGATAACTCGGGGAACATCAAGGCCATTGGGCAATGGAGTCAAGAAAGGATTTACTTATGTTCAATGTGTAAGCTTCAATTGGGCTAGTCATCTAGAGCATTTGGATCTCAAAGACTGATTGGTGGGATGGAACACTAAGTGATGAGAATGAAAGATGAAAAACCGTCCAATTCTGTCTATAGATCAGGCCAGAGGTCATTTAACTCCAGGCCTGCTTGGACAAAACCATAGGCAACACGAGGGATCTTGAAAAGGTTTATATGGAAGGGAAGGTTATGAAGAGGCAGCGACAGGCTTTACACCTCTCAATGTTCCTAACCTCTTTCAGTTAAATATTAACAAAAACATCTGAATACTGATTTACCAACTTGCACATCAGAGAGTAGGCAATAATCATCCACTACACTGGTTTAGTCAATTAAAACAATATTCAGACACACATGTGAGCAGAAAACATTCAAGACTGAGAGAGCTGGGATATAAGGTACCTAACAAGGTTAAATCTTATATCATGCATTCAGATGTCAGTCAGAAGAACATGAAATGAAATGGAAATAAACACAGAGATAAGAAGAACATCACCAACTGCTGTAGATCAGGATCCAATGAAAATTGCTTATCATGTTAAACACTACACCAATCAGGTACATCACTGCCCAAAGCTTTTACATTCAGCCTGAATACATCATATTTCACAACCTATCATACAATTGTTACACAGGAAACTTGGCTCGGGACAAAATGCTTGCAGTTCGCTGATTAAACCAACAACAACCAACCCCCTTACAATGTTCTTGCTGTGCTTTTATAACAAAGGATGATCCTCAGATCGACTCAGGAGGTAGGTGCCCATTGAATGTTAAATTTAAGCATAATAATGAATGCAGAGCCGAGGCCCATCCTGCTTGAGAATGCTGCATATTCAATTCGCTCACCTTTTTGGTAAGAGAACGATCTGCCTCGGATTTGATCTTGACATTTTGGGATCGTTGTACTCCAGGTGATTTGAATTCGGGGATAGGATAAACTACTAGGCGGGTCTGTCTCATAAATGCCTGATTTTTTTTAAGCTGTAGTTTGATGGAAAAATCCTTCAGGGACATTTTGCATAATAAAAACAGTATGGATGCCTTGTCCTGGATGAAAAACACTTTGCTGACGGAAACCCTGATACTACCTTTGTCTGCGCTTGGGGTCTGTGATCCTCTGTTCTGCCCTGTTGACATGAATGAACTGGATGGAGGTCAGCATGGCCCTCCATGCTTCTTTAATGCCGCCGGACTGTCTGAAATGAGCTTCAGTCAGTGTATTTAATCATCTCAGGGCTCGAGAAGGCAAGAAGGCGTTGTAGGAAGGTGTACTTTCTGGAGTAAACGCGCTTTTGCTTTTAGGTGGCACAATCATGACTTGCTGGTGCGTCCTTCGTCTTCAAACTGTGCTTGAATCCTTTGACTGTAGGATTAGATCATTAATCTTCAATTACAGGCTCGAATTCTCCTCACACCCTGCTTCTGCTGCTTCGATGGCCGTCTGAAATGGCCTCTCTGCACTACCTGCATGATGAAATAACTTATCACAGGGCCCGGGCGGTGGTGGAGAAATGCTATGGAGGCAGAGGAATGGTGGCGGAACAGCGGAGAAACAATGGAAAGGATGCCACGTGGTGGAGAAATGGTGGCTTTACTATAATGCTAACAAAATGCAATGAAACGGTGAGATCTTATGATTAATAGGGTTCGGGGGTAATATGCAGCGCAGACCGTTAGATCTAGGTCTGGGGACAAAGATCAACGGTGTAGATCGAGCGGCGGGACAATACATGAAATGGGCGTAACATGCAAAACACATGAAATATCACGGAAACGAATGTGAGAGTGGGACCCAACGTGGCGGAGGGCGAACAAGCGAGAACCGTCAGATCATGGAGGGAACGGACGGTCACGATACAATCGGAGGATCGCAATCGCAAGGGCTTGCGATCAATCGGAGGTCAGACGTAGAGAGTTGCGATTGCGATGGAGCGATTGGCGTAGGACCGTTGATCATGAAACAGAATGGACGGCCCAGATGCAATCGGGAGGCAAACGGAAGGTCTTGCGATTGTGATCAGAGGGGAGATTGCGATTGAGCGCTGACCGTAGGATCAACCGATAGATCAACGGTTGGGACAACAATCGGAGGGGCAGGTGCGATGGAGCGATGACCGTTGGATCGCAGGGAGAATGGGCAGTCAGGATTGCATCGGAAGGTTTCAATCGGGGCGGTACCGCTGCGACTTGCGATTGCGATTGACGGGGAGCATGCGATTAGCGCTCAGCCATCGATTCGTGGGAGGAACGGACGGCTGAGATTCAATCGGAGGCCGGGAGGAAAGGCTTGCGATCGGGGAATCGGGAGGACTTGCGATTGGCGTAAGACCGTCAGATCGCGGAAGAATGGACGGCGGAGATGCAATCGGGTGGCAGACAGAAAGGCTTGCGATTGAGCGATAGCCGTAGGATTGCGGAAGAATGGACGGTGGAGATTTAATCGGGGCACGCAATCGGAAGGGGAACAGAGGGACTTGCGATCTGTGGAGGGCCATCGGATCGCGGGGCAGATCGACGGTGGGGAGGACCATCGGAGGGGCGGGTGCGATTACGCGCTGACCGTCGGATCAGATGGGAGATGGACGGTCCGGATCAAATCGGAAGGCCTCAATTGGGGTGGCGCCGATGCGGCTTGCGATTTCGATCGGGGGAACTTTGCGATTAGCGCTCAGCCGTTGATCTGGACCCAAGATCAACGGTGCAGAACAGGCCGGCCGATTTATCGTTAAAAACATATCGCATCGGGGTTTTTGCTGTTTACAAAGGGTTTTGCCTCCCGCTGACTTCCGATTGCGATTAGCGCCTGGGACTTAGGCGCTTGGTCCCGGCGCGGGGTCACATGTGGGGAAGTGGTTAAGGAGCTAGCGGGAAAGGGGCCGGGCCTTATGATAAGGTCGGGATATGGGTTTTGGCCCCCTTTTTATGGATTTTATCGGTGAAAGAGGGGAATGATAGAGAAATAGAGGGGAAAGAAGGGAAAACAAGGGGTATGGGAGAAATTTAAAGGGGATTTGGGGGGATTTTGAGGGGTAAAGAGGAAAATAGAAGGGGAAGATGGGGAGTATAATTAGGAGGAAAAAAGGGGCCTTTGGGCATTTCTTCACCAATAGAGAGGGTTTTGAAAGGGGACTTAGCAGAAGGGAAACCATCAAGGATGAAGGGCACAAAGGGACTTCAAGGGGGCTGTATTTTCAGGGGAAATGCATTCCTTGAAGACTCAGCAACAAATTAGCCCCCTAATTGCTTGTCAAAAATTTCATAGGGGGGCTAACAATAGGTATAATTTTATTATTTTCATGATGTAGGTTTGGTTGTATCATGATCTAGAAAAATCATATGTCATAACTCATTGCGATTCCAAATAGTTTGTCCTGGTTGACTTTGGCCTTATCTCACATTTGCACTTCAAGAAGATAAGTTCATGGAGTTGCATAATTTTGGAGAGAGAATTTTTGTCAATGAATTCTTCTAAAATGAAAGTTATGGAAAGCTCTGATACCAAATTTTATCCAACCAGCTTAGAAAATAGAAGAAAGGATAGATGAACGAATTAAAAATTATTCTCTTCGAGGGGGTAACCTCCTTTAAATTACATAAACGAACAATTATTCCGTGATTTAAATGATAAAACCTCCTTTATATATATAGTAGTCTAAGGGGTCACAATATAATAAAATCCTACATAACTATAATAATATAAGGACATAAAATTAACAATAGTGGGCTTCTATGTGTAATAATAATAACAATATGGGGAGTACATGGGCACAATAAAAACAAGGGGGCTATACTAATAATAACAATAAGGGGATACACTAGTATTATAGGGACCTAACATCATCACGGATGAAAAGGAAGCCTAGAAGATTAAGCATGAGAAAACTATAGATGAGGCTAAAATACTGAATAGTCTCAAGGAGATCAAAGTCCCCATGTAGGGTTATACCCTAGAAGACATGCTCAATATGAGATAACATGTGGAATTCTATTTCGAGTTGTCTAGGTTATACAGACGAGTAAGGAATTGACATACATGGAGAAGGTAGGCACAATACTGATTGGGATTATCTTCTCTATTTATTAGTTGTTGTCAAATATATATATATGGTGTAGAGAATATACTACTTATTTTTAGTCTTATATTCATTTTGAGATAAGGAGATGAATCATTGGACCAATAACATTGGTGGAGAAGATAGTATATAAGTGTAATATCATTAATTGAATATGATATCCTCATGTTTGATATTCTATTATCATTATATATATTTGAAAGTGGAGTACCTAATTCCATGAGTCACATGAACCAGTTTTTGAAAAAAAAAGGACTCCTACTTACACGGTACACTAGGTTAAAGAGAACACCACACACATTAGACAAATTTTTCATGTCACCTAAGGGGAGGAGTTTGAAGGATTCCATTCTTCATTTTACTTTAAAAAATCACAACAAAATCTTACTCTCCATGACCGTAACAACACAAGGTAAGAATCCACGGAGAAACTCCTAGGTGGAATAATTCCAATTAACCTATCAATTCTTGAAATCTATGTCCATTACAAACATTACGAAATTGATTCAAACCATGAGAATTTGGTTGAGGTTTAAGTCCATAGAAGCACCCTATAGAGAAATTAAATTAATAAAAATTAGTATATTTTTATCAGAATATATAAAAGGAGTTGCAAGAACAAGAAAGTCTTTGTGCTAAAAAATAGGAGAGTGTGTTGAGGCATTCCAGAACTAGTGATGCCTATCAAGGATGTGCGACGAGATTGTGATACATGATCCTCATCTAAGTCATGAATAATTGTGAAGGGTTCAATCACTAGGGAATGATATCCCCTACGGATTGGCTAGGACTAAGAGGATTTCATTTCAATGACTAAGGCTAGAAGGCTTGGAGATGCAACTTCCAATATTTTGACTTTGTACTATACAACCTTACAATTGAAGTTATTGAAGATAGGTAGAGTTTTATTATTGTCATGATGTAGGTTTGCGTTCATCATGATCTGGAAAAATCATATGTAATAACTCATTGTGATTCCAAATAGTTTGTCTTGATTGACTTTGACCTTATCTCACATCTGCATTTCAAGAAGATAAGTTTTTGGAGTTGCATAATTTTGGAGAGAAAATTTTTGTCAATGAATTCTTCTAAAAGGAAAGTTATGGAAAGGGTTCTTGCTTCCTACAAAAAATCAGTAAAGCAGTGGTAAACTATGTTGACATTTGAATCAATATTTGAAAAAGGATGCTAGATAATTTTCCTTTTAGAGATTATCAACACACTAGTAAACTGAACATAGGAGTTGTAGCTTAAGATGATGATCTTTTTAAGGAGGGAATTCGTGATCAGTTTTTTCTTCATATGCAAAGTTTTTATGTACAAACATTATGAAAGTAACATGCATAATTGTTTCCAAATTTTCATTTTCACTCATAGTGTATCAGAAGAATGTGGTGTTATCTATTAAGACCTCGACAGCCTTGAATTTCTGAAGCAATTGTCAAAATCCCAACTTCTAGCTTCAGCAGTACATGAAAATGAAATGACCTCTCACGTGTTAGCAACAATTACTAATATTGTTTCTGTATGGAGCATAAATGGTGGTTTATTACCTAAATACTTCACATTATCACAAGTTAAATTCTTACATATTGGATGGAATCAAATTGGTATATAAATAGTCATTAAAGTGTCTAAATGTTTTTAGCAGTCTCAACCATTAAAATCCAAAATGAATGTGCACATGGTTGAGGGCTAAATTGTTGGCTAAGTTGAGTGGATGCAACGATTCGTAGGGAAGAACAGCAAATGAAGGCATAATAAAGGTATAATGGGAATGAAGATGGAGTAGCATAGTGTAATTCCTAAAATAGAAAAAAAATACAAAATATTGGCCAACAATATTTTGCAAAATATAAATGAGTCCTAAAAAATAGAGTTAAGCAAAAAGACAATAATTTTTCCTTCCACGTGTTCTTCAAAGTGTTCTTATTCGAAATGTTGTTTCAACATTCGAGGAAGTTGGAATTGGTCTCGATCTAAATGAGATGGAAATATAGATGAACCAATTTGAATTGAATCAAAATTTTTACATTAAGTATATGGTCAACTATCCTAATGAATTATGTGGCCCTATAAAGGAAAAGGACTTGTGACTCTGAATATTTTTACAAAATCATGCCAAACATGATGTGTATCATGTTTCCAATGATAATAAACACCCCCATTCTATAATTACATAAAATATTCATCAATAGGGACACCCTTACATAAGAACATAAGAAGAGGGAACTATAGCTCTTTTTTAGAATAGAAGTGACAAAGTTCCCACGTCCACAAATAGGAGCGTATGTTACAACTTAAATTTGTGCATGTTGTTTAGATCAAAGAAATCAATATGATATTAATGAATTAGTTTCTTTAATGTCTATTGCAGTTCCCCTCCATCTAATTTTTTTTTTCTGTGCTTGTGCTTTGGGAGCTTATAACCCTTCAAACCTTGTTTTATTTTGGGTCTCTTCAATTAGTTTAGCCAACTTCCTTATAATACATAATTTTGATTCATTATAAGCCTACATTATGAGAATTTTGGTATTTAGAGTGTAAATTCCTAAGATTTCCTCACCCAATGCAATTTATCTAAAAAACAGAGTGTTTTAAGCATTTATTTCACTATGAACAATCACGCTTAACACCCTTGTTTGCATGGTCTGCCCGCGCTCATATTAAACGTGAGATTATTTAGGGTTTCTTAACTAAAAGTCAAGATTTTTTATATCTTTGAGGTCCTCTTCTTTCTCTTTGTGCTTAGCATTTTGATGGCTTTCTATTAGATTCTATGTGGTTTGCAAAAGTTTGTTCCATGTCCAAGTAGTTAAAATGAGCTTGAGGTGAATATTAGGTTCTTTAGGTAGTTAGATTTACTATTTTGTTTCTTGCATGTGTGTTTGATGAGAATTTTATTTCTTTTGGAAACTTGAAAAAATTGCATTTGCATCTGTTGAAATTTAATGTCAAAGTTTACTTTTGAAAGTGCATTAGATTACATTGCATTGGAAATTTGTTTTTCAGATTATCATTGAGCATAGATTTCATTGCTTAGTATTGAAAGTTGATAAGTGCATCCTCATTCATTTTAAAATGAAACTATCCATAGACTTGCATCTGCATAGTTCTTAGGGGAATCATGCATAGATTTCATTTCATAGTTTGGAATCTTTTAATTCTTTGAAATGAATTGGAACCGTGAAAGTGAAATATCTAGTTAGAAATCTCTTTCCAGTCACATACTTGATTTTCGTATAAATTTTTTCACTTCTTCCCTATGCTGGATAAATTTAATGGAAAGGGAAAGAGTATTTTCGTCATCTTATTTTCATTATAAGTATGTTCAAGTGACATCAATTTTGAGCCTTGAAATTGAAACATAGTTCAAGATCAACTTAAAATTTATCTTAATTAACCTAACGAGCATTTAGAACATTAACGAAAACATCTAGAGGTCTAGGCTAGAGACATGTTCCAGCATCATTAAATGTACTAAGGAACTACCATTATTTTCGAGCACTTGATCCCATAGGTTAAATCACGTTCCAGGTACACAAGTGTATAATATCATTTTCCACGTACGTTTGGGTCTATCAGACAACACTGCACACAGGAAAATTATATGGTAATGCTCTCATAGAATTATTACAATAGACAACATTACTATGGACTACACTCCCACATACCATTGTGTATATTTTGGGAGTCCTCATTAGGTTGTTATCCATCCATAGGTAACCAAGTCGGTCTCTTTTTACACCATAATAAATAGAACAAAACATTCATGGAGATTGGATTCTGTATGTTAAGTCCTTCGTTCGCTAAGGTGTATATTCCAATTTACAGTTTCTTGGTAAACTTTTATGCCTAGACACTCCTTATTTCGATTTTTTTTTTGTTAATTTATAAAATTAATGAACCACAGAATAACATACTCCCCATGGAACAACTCCTTAGTGGATCTTAGGTTGAGATTAATGGAAATAGTTCCTCGGTTTAAAAATGAAGGAAAAGGTTAGGAGAGGTTGGTTGAAGGTGGATATAGGTATATGAAGGGTATCAAACCCCTTAGCCTAGCTCAAAACTCTTCAAAAAGTCTATCTTTCACCTTCAAGGTGGCTCTCGGTTATATGGTTGTGATTTCCAAAAATAGGGTTGTAGGTGATTGTTGTTGAAATTATATATTTATAGTTTCCAACATTAGTTTATCAATTTGGAACTGTAAGCTTCAAGGTGCAAGCGTAGGTAATGTAGGATCATAGAATCTAACCTAAAATAGGGCATTAAATCACTGTAAAAGAACATACAATTCATTTTTCGGAAGGAAACTCTAATCTACCACTCAATTTGCTAGAAAGGACACTGATCACAGCACACACTGTTCAAATCTTATGGAAATATCTTAAGCACTTCAATCAAATTTCAACACTAAATCTCACTTTTATAAAAAACTTAGTTAAACCATAATTCTTGTTTTGAAGATAAAAGAAAGACATAACTATGCAATTCTACTAAATTACATAGAGAAATGTGACGAAAAGGTTACACTTATACTTCAACTGGAATAAAAAATAAATCACTCCTAAGCTCAAGAAATATACCAACCAAAAATCTTCTTCTCAAATGGAAATAAATCACACTTTTAAGTACCAATGCAAGCTTCAGAAAAATAATCAATTTTAACCTAGCAACCCCACTATTTAAGATCTAATTCAAAAGATAGAATATGGGTATTCAATTTAACTCAAAAAGTCACACTCATTTTCTAGAATCAAAATTCATTTAACCTATCAATTCTAACTCTGATGCACTCTCAATATTCTAGAAAAAAACTCACTCTATACTCCAAACTACATTCACTCAATCACAAGCATTCTAGATACCAAATGCGTATGAATCACAACGTTTTAAACCTACGCATGAGATTCTTATATTTTGAAATTAGTTCAAGAAAAAATAATGTAACAATTACTAAGATTCACTCTAGGGTTTCAAGAATGATATTACTCAATGCAACAAAATGACATTTATAATTATAAGAAAATTAAAATTTTCATTCAATTCAGAAGGGGAAAAACAAATTCTATGATTACTTCGGCAATTCTGGCAATGTTCTTTCTGAATTCGTAAATCGGATTTGCACAAATGAGATATTGTTAACATACAATAGTGTAATTAAATTTGATCTGGGTTCAATTAACCTTAAGATTTGTATAACTTTTCTGGAATAATTTAGTAATATAGGTCAATTCGATCTGATTCAATGATTTATGTGTAAGAACGAGAGCAAAGGATTAACCTTGTGACTTTTGCAATGTTTGTTTAATCCTTCAAATGCCAAAATTGTAGTGGTTACCAATTATTTATGATTGAATCACAATTTTGCTTCTAATTCTGGATGAAACACTTTGATTAAGTGAAAAGTCAATTTACTGTGTGGCTCATGATCTTTTTTTTTTTTTTTTTTTTTCCTGGTGGTTCACTTTCCTATGTGCCCACACACACGTACCGGCTACATCCAGGGTCTTAAGAAATCGTAGTACATCCTCCCAAGGGGATCTACTATCGGCCTAACACTGAGGCCTAACCCCATAGGCGTCAACGAGATTTGATCCTGTGACCTCTCAATCAGGGAGTACTTCAAGTGGGGACTCCACCAATTGAGCTAACCGTTGGGGCTTATGTGTGGCTCATGATCTAAATGAAAAAATTCTTTGTATTAAATAGAAATTTAATTATAGTTTAATCATTCAGGAAAGGATCACATGATTTTTTTTTAGAGTAAGCTTCATAAAAACTGGAAATGCATCTATACCTAGAGAAATTGAATTACTTACACACAATTGAAGGGAAATAACAATTAATCTGAAAGGAAAGTGAGGTTATGGAATCAAAAACTCTGAAGTTGCATATAAATCAAATTATACAGCAAATGTAATGAAATATACCTATAGTAAGAGAAATTCCCTGACTGTGGTGGGCCCTTGCCTCACCTTAGAATGAAAAGTTACAAGTGTTAAGAAAGACTCAACACATAAATTAAATCACACCTCAACCCTCCTGCAAAAATGACTATGATCAACGCATCTTCTTAACCGTGAAATCGATCTTGAATTAAATAGAGTTTTTACAATCCAATTCTGGTATCAAGATCATCTTCATACTTGACTAATAATTCCTCCCATTTTTTATTCGATATTAAGCCTTTATATATAAAAACCTTCGATTTATTTATAAAATGGCAATCAATTCGATGTGGATCAGATCCACCAGATGGCTATACTAATTTCTGATTACAAATGTTGAATTTGGCTTTAGTTTTAAATAACTAATATTTCTTGTTCATCTAGGTGGATATTGGTGGCCACCAAAATATTCCACTTAGGGCCCCACCATTATTTCTTTCAAATTTTTAGTTTCCTTAATTATAACACAGTTTACTATTTTTAGCAATTTTTCGGGTTGTGATCTTCCAGGGCATTTTTGAAGCCCTAAATGACATTTTTTGGGCATCGACTTTCTGGGGAATAAGAGTCCATTCTGGACTCATTATTCATGACCAATATTTTTAGTCCATGGATAGATCTTTCTAACAATGTATCATGTGCATAAAACATAGATAGTATGCCAAAGTTACGACCTCAAGAAATTGATGTACCAATATTTCTCGACGGGGCCCATATTCTGGTGCTTCATCTCCTAGGGTTAGGTTTTTGAATGTTTATGGTTTTCCATTGTTTCTAATTAATATACAGGCCTTTGATCCTAACTGTGACATGGATTTGAGAGGCATGTAGCCACCACATCTCTTCTTAGAGATAAGCTACAAGCACCCTCGCTATTTTATTTCCATTTTGACTGTAAACAAATTTTAGTTCTTTGATATTAATCAAATAGAGTGTTATTTCCATTCCATTTTTATATTTATTGTTATATGTGTATTTTTTTGCATTCTTGCACAAATATATATTAGTGGTATTGGAGCATTCTTCTCTTTCTCAATCCCTCTTTGCATGTCCCTAACGAGGTTAGGGTATAAGGAGTTAGGGCTCGATCTGGTTGAACCTTTGAAATATTAGCCTCACAAATCCTGACGGCGGCCCATGGGGGTGAAAATAAAGATGAGGGAGCAAGAGACCCTATCAAAATATTTCTCGAGGAGGCCCTCAAAAAACAAAGGAATGCGATGATGGAAAACTTTGCTGAGATCCTTCAACGAGTGCCCACTTGTGGCGCATTTGCAACCAACATTGACTCTGGAGGCGCAACTCCTTTTAAGGTACAAGTAAACATTGAGATTCCCATATTTGAGGGAAAAATAGATGCAGATGCCATAGGTAGATGGTTGAATCTATTAGAAGGATACTTCTCATTTTATGACTTTTCCGACCGGGAGAAGATTCTTTTTGCACTCCTCAAAGCTACCCCCCATCCAAGACTAGTGGGAAACCTACTGTGAGAAAAAGGATGAGGTGGAATCCTCTCTGTTCTCAGTCGTACCCACATGGAATTATTTCCAAGACACCGTTAAGGAGCAATATTATCCTGTGGGGAGCTATGAGGATAAGTACATACAATGGACTATTTTGCAGAAACAAAGGGATCAATATGTGGATGAGATGACGAATCTATTCCATACCCTATGCACAATGTTGGAAATCAAAGATTCAGAGAAAAATTTAGTGTTAAAGTATCATAGTTTTCTACACAAATACATTCAGGAGGAAATTGAGTTCCTCGACATCTCCTTTCTTGGTATGACAGACCGGTATGCTGCCAAGATTGATAAAAAATTCAAATAGAAGAAGTGAGACTTTGGATCTGCGAATCAAAAGCAAGGGAAAGGTGTCCCAAAAACTGCAGAATAAAGGAAAAATCCAAGGCATGGTGGCCCAAGATAACCTACCAAAGCCACAAGAAAATAACAACCACACAAAGTTGAAGAAGGACATAGTAAAATGGTGTGAGTTCCATAATAGCTCGACTCACAACACAAGTGAGTGTCGGGCGAAGCAGTCACTGGTGGTCGAGATGAGGGCTTCAGAATTGGATGCATGCTCCGAATCTAAATTAGAACTCGACAAGGGAAATGAAAAATGGAAGCATATTATTTATGTATATCCCAATGCCACTATTTCCAATGCAAAGATCCAGAAGGAGGAATTGAAAAATCCAGAGGAGGAGGAACATCTCTTCCACTCTCAAATGTGGATAAAGGGTTCCCCGCTACAGTTCATCATTGAAATTGGGAGTGTAAAGAATCTAATTTCAACAGAGGTAATGAAGCATTTGGGCTTCCCAACCACAACACACCCATGACTATACACCATCGGGTGGCTTCACCAAGGGCGGGATCTCTGCATCAGCAATCACTGTCGCCTTCCATACAACACCAACCTCTTCACAGATGAGGTATTATGTTACATTACTCCTATTTATGTTTGTGATGTATTATTAGGCGAACCATACCTGTGGAGGTGACATGATGTGTATGAGTCCCAACCTCATGTTGTTATTGTTACTTTGGGAAATAATTTATATAGGATACCAGAGGTACCGCTGCCTATGGATATCCCTTTGGTTACTACAAAACAATGTGGTAAGCTCATTTCCAAGACTAGGAAATTTGTTTTCCTGATGATTTTCCCCTAGGGCAAGAATAGTACTATTTCCGCAACATCCAAACATGGCTCCTTCACACGACGACAAAAAATGGAAAAGGTCGTGGAGGAGTACGAGGACATGTTCATCTCACCCACAGGGGTGCCTCTACACTATCAGGTCAAGCACCCCATCGATATGACCCCAGGTGCACCACTACCTAATGGACCGACCTATTGGCACTCCGTTCTGGAGAATGATGAAATCAAGAGGTTGATTTAGGAACTACTATAGAAAGGTCACATCCCACCGAGTTCATCACTGTGTGGGAGCCTGATCATGTTGGTGCAAAAGAAGGATTAGACTTGGAGACTCTGTATTGATTATCAGGCATTGAACAAGATCAATATCCCAAATAGGTACCAGATCCCAAGTATGGATGACCTTTTAGATCAATTCAAATGGGTGAAATATTTCAGCAAGATCGACTTGAAGTCTGGGTATACCTAGGTACCAATCAAACCCTCTGATGTGTGGAAGATGAACTTCGAATCCATGGAGGGCCTTTTTGAATGGCTGGTCATGCCTTTCGGGTTGACGAATGCTCCCGCAACCTTCATGAGGCTAATGGACGATATCTTGCAGCCATTCACCAACTAATTTGTAGTAGTGTACTTGGATCACATCCTAATCTTCAGATAGACTTGGGAATAGCACCTCCACCACATCCGACAGGTCCTCATAACACTACGACAACACAAGTTGTGTGCTAGTTTGGAGAAAATCACTTTTTGCATGACCTAGGTTAAGTATATGGGATACATTATTGATGACTAGGGGGTGCATGTGGATCCAACCAAGATCCAAGTAACTCGAGATTGGCCGGCCCCAAGCACTCTAACGAAAATTTGCAACTTTCTGGGTCTTGCTAATTTATATTGCAGGTTCATTTTGGGATTCTCTCGTACCACTTGGCCCTTGAGTCAAGTCGCCAAGAGAGGAGTGAAAGAAAAATTCTTTTGGTCAGAATCTCAACAGAACGTGTTCATAGAATTGAAACACCGCCTCTGCTTAGCCCTAGTACTCACATTACCAGACTTGTAACCACCATTTTAGATCGATACCAATGCCTCTGGCTATGCTATTAGGGAAATTTTTACTCAACATGGGCATCCAGTGGCATATCACAGTGAGACGTTGTCTGACACAGTCCTCAAGTATCCCACGTATGACGAAGAAATGTATTCCATTGTGTAGACATGCTGCCAATGGAAACATTACATTTTGGAGAAGGAAACAAGCATCTACATAGACCACCAACCCCTACAGTTCATACAGACACAAGGGAAGTTGCAGAATCATTAACCTCAGAAATGGTCCACATATTTGCAACAATTTCATTTGAACATCAAGTATCAGAAGGACAACATTAATAATGTTGCAGACTACCTTGGTCGACAACCGATCATGGTGCTAACCACCATTCTCAACTCTTGTGGGCATGAGACTTCTAATTGGATACTTCTATACAATATCGATTAGGAATTTGACCACATATACAAGACACTCTCAGAGGGTACGTACGTTCCAAATTTTCACCTCCAGGATGCACTGATATGTCACCTAGGACACTTTTTTGTTCCTTGAAGTGAGCGTGCCAAGTTGATTTGGGAAGCACACTACAGTCGAGTCGCTGGGTATTTTAGGGTGGAGAAGATAGTGGCATTTCTATAGAATTATTTCTATTCACCAAACCTTCGATATGATGTTGGGAAGTACATCAAATCTTACAATGCTTGCTCCATTTCCAAACCGACCATCAAGAAGAAAGGAATCTAACTCTGCTACCTACCCCTAGTTGACCTTGGGAATCCATCTCCATGGATTACATTTCGGACCTTCCTTCTACTAAGCATGGAAATGACTGTGTTTTCGTGGTCATCGAGAGATCCTCAAAGATGGCCATTATGTCGGCCTGCAAGAAGAATATCATAGCAGAAGCCACTGCTAAACTCTTCTTTGAATGAGTGTGGGTGCAATTTGGTATCCCACAGTCTATCATCTCTGATCGGGATATCAAGTTCTTCAGCACATTTTGGTCCAATCTCTAGACAATGTTGGACACCAAGCTCACCAAGTCCACAACTTTCCATCCCAAAGCTGATGGTGAGACAAAGCTCGTCAGCAGGATGATTGTACACATTATGCGCATGTAAAATTCAAAGAATCCATGCATATGGGATGAGAGACTTCCCTATATATGAAAAAGTTATAACTAGGCTATCCATAGCTCAATCATCCATAACCCCTTTTAGGTGGGCCTTGGTTCTAGCCACTATGTCCCATTGACATAGCCATGCCATTTGTGACTACTCAAGCCGATTAGGGCATGTCCAGAGTGAAGTTGACAAAGCAAACAACTTCATTGAGCACATTCAGCACATCCGTGAGTAGGTTCATGACATATTGGATAGAGCCAATGCTAAGTACAAGAAACGACATGATTAACATCAGGTGTAACACCACTTCCATGTGTGAAACAAATTGTGGCTACAATTGGAGAAGGAGCGCCTCACTGGACCCCACCGCAAGCTTCACCTTCTCTGATATGGGTCGTACACCATCACTAAGGCTATAGGGAATAATTCCTTCGAGTTCAATATTCAACCATTCATTGGTCTGCACCCAGTATCCAATGTGGACCGCCTTCAGCCCTATTTCCCACATCTATTGGACACCTATGACATTTTATAAAAACTCACACCAATAGAGTTAAACCCAGACTGCATGGAACATGCCACCACCTATTGTATCATGGACATGGAAATCAAGAACAATTGCCAACAGAAGATCCAACTATATCAGGTTGTCAAAGATGGACAAATCGTACACCAAGGCAAGTCGTTCACTAGGGACGAAGTTCAGTAGAAGTTTCCTCATCTCATGGAGGAACTCAACGCAATGGGGACCATTTCTTCCTAAGGGGGGAGGAATGATCCAAGTGGATATTGGTGGCCACTCATCTATTACAATTGTTGCCCACCATTCTTTCTTTTAGATTTTTAGTTTACTTAATTATAGCACAATTTACTATTTTAGTAGTTTGTGGGTTGTGAACTTCTAGAGCCATTTTGAGGCCCTAAACAATGTTTTTTCAGCATCACTTCTCTTGATTATATGAGTTCGTTCCAGACTCCATATTCCTTGTTAACATTGGAAAATCGTACAATAGAAAATGAAATCAATTAATGTCAAGCCCAAGGATTTAGAGGACAAGGATACATTATGGAATAAAAAATATTAAGAATCTCTAAGGTTTTGAGGAATTCAAGTTTGAACTAGTCATAAATGCCTGAATGCGTGTTTTTTCCTTTGAGAAGAGCATCTTCTGTGCACACTGCAGCTTGATAAGCACGCATTCCTAGAAATGGAAAAGATTCCCTTTTCGGGACCACATGCAACCAAATGAAAATTTCTCCTTATGTGAAAGCCGCCTAAGGATAGCACCAACACCTCCTTAGGCCTTGTGTGAGCACACAAAAGCATATTTCAACCCATAATGGAATATTGCCTCTCCCTTGGGTCACTATCCACCATGTACCAAGGGAGGGAAGGAGGTTTGAAAGCTCACCTATATAAAATCTCAAAGAGATGAACAATGTGTGATCACAAGGTTATGCTGGCCAAAGTTGCCCAAGCAACACTAGTTGTTTGTTTGAACCAAGGAGCAGGAGCTGAAGAAGAGCACTCAATTGTTGGCTGCCCAACAATTTCAGTGCATTGCAACAGAGAGAGAGATTTGAACTACGTCAGAAGGTAGAACTAGAAGGAAAAACATCCTTACGTCAGGTCGTAGAGCCTCTACCTAGGCCATTCAGAAAGTGGGTAATATTTGTGTTCATTCCAGGCATTCAATAAGAAGAAGGCCATTGAGCCATTTTTTACCTTGTTATTGTTTAGAACTTTCTATTTAGCTTCTTTTTGTGTTTTCAATTTTACTTTTTTAACAGAGAATACTTACATGTATTAGTTAATTTCAAGTCTTATACTTCTGAGCTCCCCCCATATACTTCTTGTTACTTATGGTTTAGAGAAAAGACCACATTCTCTAAATGCATGCGATTTCGTAGACCCGTGTGTCGAATCCACCACAATAGGATTGGTGACTCCATTGACGTGTTTCAAGTTTATGTGGTTGTGCCATTTTTTGCAGGAGACCCTTAGTCTATGCTGGAGTGGAGCTGACAGTCCTCTGACCCATATTGCAGTCCCTAGACTCACTGAGGTGATAGACTAAAGAAGGAAACTCCTAATTTTTTTTACTTGTTGGAATTTTACACACTATTTTTACACACAAATGCACAGGGCACACGTTCAAGAGTGACCTGCGCATAGGAAAGTGCACCTGTGAGAGGCTTTTGGGTGCAATTTGCAGAGAGATCTTTTCTCCTTACCTTCCGCAATTTTTTCTGTTTGTAAGTGTGTTTGGAAGTTCCTAATGTATCTTATAACACCTACATGGATACCCCACAGCTTCTGAAGATAGATTTTTGCTAGGTTTTGTAGGCGTTTAGTTATTTTTCATTTAAGTTGGTTTTTGCAAAAAGTATTCACATAGTTTAAGTAGTGGAAAAATTAACCATTGCTTTCTGAACAATTTATGTTTTTGAAAATTTTGGTATGCACACTTAGTTTAACTATTCCAAGTAAGTGGCTCATGACCACACATGCATAAGCTAATGTAGAAATTGTTTAGTTTAAATTTCAATTTTTTCATTTAGGAAATTGAGGGATTAGGATTGAATCGCAATTTAGAGAAAGTAATATCTGCTATCTTTTTTCCATTGGGTGACCGTAGACAAGCATATGAAAACTCTACATTTATGATTTTCCATCTCCCTTTAGTCACTCACATAGAATAATTAGGAGGTTTTGGAAGTGACCCATTATCCACAAATGATTTTCATTTGAGCAAGGAACAACATCACATAATTTAACTAGGGGACTTGTGTAAAGGATCACCGATATCCACATGTTCAAATTATGAGATTTTTCACCATACGCTCACACACATGCAACCAATAATAAAATAAAGCCACCAAAAAATAACTTAAACCAACAAACTAAATTCTCCCCATAGGGGCCACAAGAGAAATTATAGTTTAAGTTAGCATCAAGGGGGTAGGCATCCAATAATCTGCCTTGATCATGCTTCACGTTTGAAACATAGAAGTTTCATTTTTAAGGAGCTTAACATCCACCTATCAGCCCATGGAAAAGAAAACCCGAGCACGAAAGAGACCTGATTCAGAGGGGGTTAGGCTTAGGCGTAGTGCGTGTAATATCAGTTGGGGCTACTTGACCCGTTTGATACTCGGTACTGTTAGCTAACTACCAAGAAGCCCAAGAATCAAACACTCACATGGGATGGTGGTTCTTAGTGGCCAAAACTAGGGCAGGAAAGCACCAGACCCTCTACCCTTACCTTGGTTGATTCTCTTCGGCTGACTGGGGGCGTCGCCAGTTCTTTTGGGACATTGTGCCAGCACTCGCAAGAAATCCTCTCAAGGCCTAGATAATTTTGAGAGTGTGAGGATGTTATTAGGTCTTCTAGGATTTTTTGAGTATCACACGTAAACAAACAAAACCATTTTTTTCTTGATTGATCACATAGATTAAATAAAAGAAAAAATAATTTCTTTTTCGCTTTGTTTTATGTATGTGGCCATAAATTTGACATGATGATAGAATCAATCCCCTCAAAAAAAATTTCCAAAACCTAAATTGGACGACCCTCAAATGGTTCCAACGAAACCTCATTGGTCCAGGCATCTTTTGGATCTCCGCCCATTAACGAGAGGGGTTCCAGGTCTTTCGCCATTTAGGGGCCAAAACCGAAACATTGCCACAATGGTTGGTTACTCCTTTCTTAGAGCAACCTTCGTTGGGAACCCTAGTCAGTCTCCCAACACCACACTGCACATCCCTCCTCCCTCGTCCCCTAGGGGGCAGAAGAGTGCATCCCATACGGGAAGCCAGCTGAATTCATAATCAGGTACGTCACAGACTAACCCTCGTTCTAACCATAACTTCCTGTCTTCACATGTTGCCATGGCGTCAACCTCTCAGTCACCCTTCTTAGTGGCATTAAATCTATCAGATTTAACCAAGATCACCAATGATCCCATCACACACGACCCCAATCGGCCTCCCATGCCCATGAAGCTCCCTTCAGACATACCAAAGTTTGATGGCAAGCAAGCAGAAGACCCAGGGAATCATATAATGACCTTTCACCTGTGGTGCTCATCTAATAGCATCATTCATGATACTATTCGATTGAGGTTGTTTCAATGCAATTTCATGGGAGTGCCCGCGAAATGGTACGTCGAGAAACCCCCTACTTCACACAGAACCTTTTACGCCCTCCCTACTGCATTTCTTACATACTTTTAGCTACCCATTCACCATGATTCAGGAATGGATTTACTCACTCACTTCAGACAATCTCCCTCTACCAAAATTTCTAAACATCTCCATGAGTGGGGACGGCGTCGTGGCTTATGCAAAGCTCAGCTCGATGACTGAGTCATTTTAGATTTAGTCTTGAAAACTTTGATGGCGGAGATTTCAAAGGATGTGTCACAACGTAACCCCACATCTGAAGATGATGCAATCAGTAAAGCCCAGCAACTTGAACTGATTTATGCGCAATCAAGATACATATAAAATATCCTGCCTAACACCCTGCACTTGCAATCTTATCAAGAATTGCCACACTCATCAAACTTTGTAGATGGAATTATTGGGTCAATGACCCAAGGTTACCTAGGTAGCAGCAGTAAGAATCTCGGCTACACACATGGGTCTACCTAGAACATGTCTCAACTCGGATTTCAATGTCATCAGATGTAGCAGCAAAATTTGACTAATAGGGTGCCAGTGTATCACCAAGGAGGAGCTTACCCTCCAGCAGGGAGGACCCAATACGTAGGAAGAAAAACTGATGGAAGAACTCTCCCCCAATGGCCAGGTGCAAGTATGGGAAAAAAATATGCTTATTCCCAAGCACATAACCCACCAACGCAAAACAATGCATAGGTGAACTTTGTGCAGTTGTCCCAAAACCAACCACACCAGTATGATCGGGAGAATTACCCTCCTAATGTGGTCAAACAAAAGGTGAAAAACAAACCCAAAGGGAACCTTGGACAGGGGGCAGCAACCAACAGCGCCCGCCATGACCCCAGCCTAGAGATAAATTCAACCAGAACCAGAACCAGGAGCCAAGAAATGCTCAAAAGCAAGGCAAAAAGCCACCTCTATGAAAAAACCATCCTTGTTCGATATGTGGTGAGTACATCCACTATACTCACCATTGTCCTAAACTTCCTAAGCTTAAAAATCTTCAGAGTAACCGAGGTCAGCACTCAACAAAAAAACTCCTATGATTTCGAGAAAAACAACTATGAAATTTACATTGCTGGGGAAGAAATGTTTTTCCAAGCCAAGAATCGCAGCTACGAGACCCCATCAGACACAGGTATGTTAGGGGCTGGCACAAGCGCATTGACTACACCTTTGACCATTCCAAAGATTCCTTTGGAACCATTACCAAAAATGGTTAAAGGGCCTAATAGGTGAGCATGTAACTATTCCAAAGGAGCCCACAATTACAGCATCGTAGATGATTTAGCCTAGTCACCTACTGCTATGTCCACTTTGGAGGTACTGCAGTTGTGCCCAAAGTAGTAGAAAGCCCTACTTTCCACCTTAGGCACCATCGACCTTGTCGACATGAGCATGATGGCTTTTGATTTAGACAAAGCCACTACTAGGCTTCCCTCCATGGTCGCCTTCCAAATACTAGTATTAGTACAGAATATCACTATTCACCGATGTTTCATTGATGAGGTTGCATCTACGTGAATCATGTCAAAGAATGTATGGCATAAGTTAGGAGCCCCAGAACTAAAACATTCTCTCATCACTCTCAAAGCATACGATGGTCGACCCTCGACCCCCGTTGGTCTCTTCCAAAATGTACCGGTCTGCTTAGCCAAAAAAACAATCCACGTAGACATCAAAGTCTTGGACACTCACTTGGATTACAATATACTCCTTGGGCAGAGTTACATGTACACCATGTGTTCCATATCATCTTCCATTTTCTGCATCGTGATGTTCCCCCATGAGGATCGAATCATCACAGTAGACCAGTTGACGCACACTGAAAAGCATCCTATGACCACCATAGATATGGTTCTACCCTATGTAAACATAGCCACAGACAGTCTTTTACGATATCAAGAATATGGCCCTGGCCAATTCAAACTGTCATCCATCCTAGGATCATCCTAGGAGATCCTCCTCTTATCCCTGAGGTATCGCCTGATGCCACAGTGGCCCCGGTATGCATGATGTCCACATCAAGCACCTAGGTTAGTCAGGATACATACTCAAGTAGTAATGACACCGAGGCATCAGCTACTGCAGCCTCCCTACTCTATGACACCACCCAAACTCCTTTCCTATACCCACCTCCTGGCTTCACCTCCCAGTAGGTCTTGGTAACACTGGTACTACCCAACATATCATTGGCATTCCTAGTGTGGTATCTTGTTCCCCCTCTAAGAATGCCAGCTACCAATGTTACTGCATTTGGATTAAAGCCCCTCGGTCTTGAGGAGCCCCAACCTACCCAAGTAGCTGTCGAAACCACCCCTGCAAGGGAAATCCCCACTACTAAACTGGCAACCACGATAAAGGAAATCACCAAGAAAGGAACGAAAGTGTTGACCCCACCATATAGACAGAGTCATCATCCTACACTATACGTGATGTCACAGGACACCCTACTCACATATGCCCAGAGTTGGACGAATTAAAACCACTCCTCTCCTACAAGGTAGGCACCTCAAAACAACATTCCCTGATCCGGATTTATGCAGGAACGCAACATAATAAACATATAAACAGAAATACAGCGATGCAGTGGAAATAATACTTCATTCCATTAATATCAAAGAACTGAAATCTGCTTACAGACAGAATGGAAATAAAACTAGCTAGGGCGCTGGTAGCTATCTCTGAGAAGAGATGTGGTGGCTACAGGCCTCTGAACTGAGTTACAATGAGGCTCGAGGACCTATTTATTATTGAGAAACAATGGAGAACCCTAAACATCCCAAAAACCTAACCCTAGGAGATGAAGCGCCAAAACTATGGGCCCCGTTTGGGTAAATTGGTGTTTCAACTTCCCAGGGACGTAACTTTGGCATACTATCTCTGTTTGAAGCACATGATACATCATTAGAAAGCTCTATCCGAGGACTACAACTGTCGGGACGAAATGGATGATCCATTTCGTTGGTAAAAGCATACCCAAAAAACGTCGTTTAGGGCCTCAAAACGGCTCCGGAAGTTCAGGACCCAAAAAACTGCTAAAAATAGTAAGTTATGCCGAAACTAAAAAAAATTGAAAGAGACAATGGTGAGGGCCCAAGTGGAATAGGCGAGTGGCCACCAATATCCACCTGGATCATTCCTCCCCCCTTAATAAGCAATGGTCCCCATTGCGTTAAGTTCCTCCATGAGATGAGGAAATTTCTGCTGAACTTGGTCCCTGGTGCACCACTTTCCTTGGTGCAGGAGTTGGCCAGCTTTGACAACCCGATATAATTGGATCTTCTGTTGCCAAGTGTTCTTGACCTGCATGTCCATGATACAATCTGTGGTGCCCTGTTCCATGCAGTCTGGATTTAACTCTATTGGTGTGAGTTGTTCTGCAATGTCCGAGGTGTCCAGTAGAGGTGGGAAGTAAGGACGAAGGCGATCCACATTGAAGACTGGGTGCAGACCAAGGAATGGTGGAATACTGAGCTCGAATGCATTGTTCCCTACAGCCTTGGTGATGGTGTACGGCCCGTATCTGAGCGGGCGAAGCTTGCGGTGGGGTCCAGTGAGGCGCTCCTTCTGCAAATGTAGCCATACTTTGTCACCCACCTGGAAGTTGTGTGGCACCCTGTGTTGATCATGGCGTTGCTTGTACTTGGCATTGGCTCTGTCCAATATATCATGAACCTGTTGGCGGATGTGTTGAATGCGCTCGATGAAGCTACTGGCTTTGTCAACTTCAGACTGGACATGAGCTGAATTGGCCTGAGCAGCTGCAAATGGCATGGCTACGTCAATGGGACATAGTGGCTGGAATCCCAAGCCCACCCGAAAGGGGCTATGGCCGATTGAACTGTGGAGAGCTCGATTATAACTATGTTGTACATAAGGGAGGCTCTCGTCCCATGTGCGTGGATGCTTTGAATTGTACATGCGCAGAATGTGTACAATCATTTTGTTGACAACCTCTGTCTGGCCATCTGTTTGGGGATGGAAAGCTGTGGACTTGGTGAGCTTGGTATCCAACATCGACCAGAGGCTGGACCAAAATGTGCTGAGGAACCTGCTATCCCGATCTGATATGATAGACCGTGGGATCCCAAAGTGCACCCACACTCGTTCAAAGAAGAGTTTAGCAGTGGCTTCTGCTGTGATATTCTTCTTGCAGGCCGCCATAATGGCCATCTTCGAGAATCTATCGACGACCACGAAAACACAGTCATTCCCCTGCTTAGTAGAAGGCAGGCCTGACATGTAATCCATGGAGATGGATTCCCAAGGTCGACTAGGGGTAGGTAGAGGAGTATATAGGCCTTGCTTCTTGATGGACGGTTTGGCAATGGCACAAGCAGTGCAGGATCTGATGTGCTTCTCGACATCCTTTCGAAGGTTCGACCAGTAGAAATACTTCTGCAGGATTGCTACTATTTTCTCAATCCTGAAATGCCCAGCGACTTGACTGTAGTGTGCTTCCCATATCATCTTGGCACGCTCGCTTGAAGGAACACAAAGGTGTCCCATGTGACATAAAATTTCATCTTGGAGGTGAAAATTTGGAACTTACGTACCCCCCAAGAGTGCCTTGTAAGTGTGGCCGAATTCTGGGTCACTCTCATAGAGAAGCGGCCAATCAGAAGTCTCATTACCCACAAGAGTTGAGCACGGTGGTGAGCGCCACGATCGGTGGTCGAACTGGAACGTGCAGCATGATTGGTGCTACCTTCTTGTACTTGATGATCAATGGCCCATTTAACGAATTCATGTGTGGACCACTTCTAATGGCGATCATTCTGCAACTTCCCTTGTGCCTGTATGAACTGCAGGGGCCGGTGGTCTGTGTGGATGATTGTTTCCTTCCCCAAAATGTAATGCTTCCATTGTCGAAAAGCTTGCACAATAGAATACATCTCTTTGTCATAAGTAGGATACTTGCGAACTGTGTCAGACAATGTCTCACTGTGATATGCCACTGGATGTCCCTGTTGAGTAAGAACTTCCCCAATAGCATAGTCAGAGGCATCTGTCTCGATCTCAAATGGTTGTTTCAAGTTTGGTAAAGTGAGAACTGGGGTAGAATAGAGGCGATTTTTCAATTCTATGAACGCCTTTGGTTGAGGTTCCGACCAAAAAAAAAATTCTCCTCGCTCCTCCCTTGGTGACTTGACTCAAGGGCCAAGTGATATGAGAGAATCCCAACATGAACCTGCGAAGTAAAAATTAGCAAGACCAGAAAACTCCAGAAGCTGTTATAGTGGTTGGTGGCCAATCCGTGTGGATCTTGGGCTGGATCCATGCACCCCCTATCAAAATGTATCCCGGAATGTGAACACAGGTCATGCAAAGTGCACTTCTCCAAATTGGCACACAACTTGTGTTGCTTGCGGTGTTTGGAGGACTTTGTCGAATGTGGTGGAGAAGGGTACTCTTCCCAAGTACGAGTTTGAAGATCAGAATGTCATCCAAGTACACCACTACAAATGAGTTGGTGAATGGCCTCAAGATGTCATCCATCATCCTCATGAAGGTTGTGGGAGCATTTGTCAACCCGAAAGGCATGACCGGCCATTCGAAAAGGCCTTCCTTGGCTTTGAAGGCAGTCTTCCACACATCAGAGGGTTCAATTGATACCTGGTGATACCCAGACTTCAGGTCGATCTTGCTGAAATATTTTGCACCTTTGAGTTGGTCCAGAAGGTCATCAATCCGTGGGATTGGGTACCTATTCCGGACAGTGATCTTGTTGAGCGCCCGATAGTCAATACAGAGTCTCCACGTCCCATCCTTCTTCTGTACCAACACGATCGGGCTCCCACAGGGCGATGAACTTGGTCTGATGTGACCTTTCTGCAACAGCTCTTGAATCTGCCTCTTGATTTCATCATTCTCCAGAACAGAGCGCCGATAGATCAGTCCATTAGGTAGCGACGCACCTGGGGTCAGATCAATCGGGTGCTTGACCTGACAGTGCAGAGGAACCCCTGTGGGTGAGGTGAATATGTCTGCGTACTCCTCCACAACCTTATCCATCTGTTGTTTTTGTGTAGAGGAGCCCTGTCTGGAGGTCGTGGCCACAGTCTTCTTCTTGCCCTGGGGGCGGATCATCAGGAAAACGAATTTCCTGGTTTGGGAAATGAGCTTACTACATTGTTTTGCGGTAACCAAAGAGATAGTCGTAGGAGGTGGTACCTCTGGTATCCTGTACAACTTATTTCCCAAAGTAATAATAACAGCACGAGGTCGAGACTCATACACAGCATGACGCTCCCACAAGTATGGTTGTCCTAATAATACATCAGAAACATCAATAGGAGCAACGTCACATAATACCTCATCCGTGAAGGGCTTGATGCTATAGGGAAGGCGACACTGCCGGCCGACGCGGAGATCTCGTCCTTGGTGAAGCCACCCGATGGTGTATGGATGTGGGTGAGCTGTGGTCGGCAAGCCCAACCGCTTCACGGCGTCTGCTGAAATGAGGTTCTTTTGGCTCCCATTGTCGACGATGAACTGTACAGGGGAGCCCTTTACCCACATCTGGGAGTGGAAGAGACGTTCCTCCTCCTCTGGATCTTCCGGTTCCTCCTTCTGGACCTTTGTAGTGGCAACGGTGGCGTTGGGCTCCGCATCAATAATCTGTTTCCCTTTTTCATTCCCCGTTTCAGGTTCTGATTCGGAGTCAGAGCATGCATCTGACTCAGAAGCCCTCATCTCGGCCACTAGCGACTGCTTGGCCCGACACTCACTTGTGTTGTGAGTGGAGCTCTTATGGAACTCACACCACTTTCTCGTGTCCTTCTTTGGCTTTGCGGTTTTGTTCTTTAATTGTGGCTTCGATGAGTTGTCTTTAGCCGCCATGCCTTGGCTCTGTCCTTTGTTCTATGGTTTGGAAGCACCTTTCCCTTGCTTTTGATTCGTAGATCCAAAGTCTCGCTTCTTCTGCTTGAATTTCTGCTCAATCTTGGCAGCATACCGGTATGCGGTACCAAGCGAGGAGATGTCGAGGAACTCCATTTCCTCCTGAATGTATCTGTGTAGACAACTGTGATACTTTAGCACGAGATGTTTCTCTGAATCTTTGATACCCAACTTTGTGCGCAGGGTATGGAATAGATTCGTTAGCTCATGCACATCTTGATCCCTTTGTTGTCGCAGTGTGGTCCATTGTATGTACTTGTCCTCATAGCTTCCCACGGGATAGTACTGTTCCTTGACGGCATCTCGGAAAGAATTCCAAGTTGGTACGGCCGAGAACAGAGAGGGTTCTGTCTGGTCCTTGTTCTCACAGTAGGTTTCCCACCAGTCCTTAAAATGGGGGGTAGCTTTGAGGAGTGCAAAAATAATCTTCTCCCGGTCTGAAAAGTCATGAACCGAGAAATATCCTTGTAACAGATTCACCCATCTATCTACGGAATCTGCGTCTATTTGACCCTCAAATATGGGAATGTCAAAATTTACTTGTACCTTAAAAGGAGTCGTGCCTCCAGAGTGGCTGCTGGATGCAGATGCACCGCCGGTGGGTAGCCGTTGAAGGATCTGAACAAAGTTATCCATCATCGCGTTCCTTTGTTTCTCGAGGGCCTCCTCGAGCAATATTTTGATAGGATCTCCTGCTCCCTCATCTTTCTTTTCGTCCCCCATGGGCGTCCGTCGAGGTTTGCGAGGCTGATCTTGCAAAGGTTCCACCAGATCGAGCCCTAGCTCCTTATACCTCGACCTCGTTGGGGACATGCAAAGAAGGATCGAGAAAAAGCAGACCGCTCTGATACCGCTGATCCGGATTTATGCAGGAACGCAACAGAATAAACATATAAACATAAATACAGAGATGCAGCGGAAATAACACTTCATTTCATTAATATCAGAGAACTGAAATTTGCTTACAGACAGAATGGAAATAAAACTAGCTAGGGCGCTGGTAGCTATCTCTGAGAAGAGATGTGGCGGCTACAGGCCTCTGAACTGAGTTACAATGAGGCTCGAGAGCCTATTTATTATTGAGAAACAATGGAGAATCCTAAACATCCAAAAACCTAACCCTAGGAGATGAAGCGCCAAAACTATGGGCCCCGTTTGGGTAAATTGGTGTTTCAACTTCCCAGGGACGTAACTTTGGCTTACTATCTCCGTTTGATGCACATGATACATCATTAGAAATCTCTATCCGAGGACTACAACTGTCGAGACGAAATGGATGATCCATTTCGCTGGTAAAAGCATACCCAAAAAACGTCGTTTAGGGCCTCAAAACGGCTCCGGAAGTTCAGGACCCGAAAAACTGCTAAAAATAGTAAGTTATGCCGAAACTGAAAAAACTGAAAGAGACAATGGTGGGGGCCCAAGTGGAATAGGCGGGTGACCACCAATATCCACCTGGATCAGCCAACCCCAATGATGAAGGTAGCAGTTTAAAGACTCCAGGGATAGCAGATAAGGACAATAACACTAGGGGAGGAAGGCCATGCCAGCGTGGAAGAGGTAATGGTAGAGGCAGAGGAGCTACCATCCAGTGTTATAAGTGCCAAAAGTGGGGTCACAAGTCCTTTGAGTGTTCAGAGGGTGAACAAGATGGAGGGAGAGGAGCATATGTTGCCCAGACAAAGGAAGCAGAGGTACCACCCCAAGAGATAGAAAATGTGCCGGAGACAGGGGAAGCCTTGGTCTTGAATAAGGTATTGCTAAAACCAGCAAAGGAGATAGCTGACCCAACTCAAAGGAAGGCATTATTTCGGACAGCCTGTAAGTCACATGGAAAATGCTACAAACTGATTATTGACAGTGGGAGCACAGATAATCTAGTTGCCACAGAGATGGTGGAGAATTTGGGATTGAAAATATCGAAACACCCCACCCCTTACAAGGTGTCGTGGTTACAGAAGGGACATAAACTGTTAGTTAATGAACAATGTCAGGTTGAGTTCCATATTGGCAAGTACAAAGATAAAGTTGTTTGTGATATTAGGCCTATGGACGTGTGTCACATACTGCTAGGGAGACCATGGCAGTATGACAGGAAAGTAGTACATGATGGGAAGACAAACTGTTACAAGTTTGTCAAGGATGGGATTAAGCATACGCTTGTACCCATCAAGGAATAAGAGACAACAGAAACCAGTGGAGTCAAAGTATTGTTGGTGGAAGGAAAGGAATTTTTGAAATGGATCAAGGATAACGAGATAAAATATGTTGTTTTAAGGAGGCCAAAAACAATGTTATTACACACTAAAATTACGGATTTGCCTCAAGAAATCCAAGACATGTTACAGGAGTTCAGTGACATTGTAGTGGATGATTTGCCAGATGAATTACCTCCTAAGAGAAGTATCAACCATCTCATAGAATTTATACCTAGAGCTAGTTTACCAAACAAGGCAACATACCAAATGAGTCCTAAGGACAACGAGGGAATTAGGAAACAAGTACAGGAATTGTTGGATAAGGGGTTGATAAGGGAGAGTTTAAGTCGCTGTGTAGTTCCGACAGTTGTAGCTCCCAAGAAAGGAGGAGAGTGGTGAATGTGCACAGATTCAAGAGCCATTAATAAGATTACCATTAGGTACAGATTCCCATTGCCATGAATGGATGACATGATGGAATGCTTAAGTGGAGCAGCGTACTTCTCGAAAGTCAATCTGAAGAGCTGATACCACCAGATCCGAATCCGAGAGGGGGATGAATGAAAAACAACTTTCAAAACAAATGAAGGATTGTATGAGTGGCTGGTGATGCCATTCAGATTAAGTAACACCCCTAGTACCTTTATGCGTCTAATAAATGAAATGTTGAAAGAGTTCATCGGAAAGTTCGTAATTGTATATCTTGATAATATACTGATTTTTAGTAAGACCAAAGAAGAACATTTCCGACATGTTCGAAGTGTGATGGAGAAGTTACGGCAAAACAAGTTGCTAATAAATTTGAAGAAATGTTCTTTTTTCCAGAAGGAATTAGTCTATTTGGGTTTTGTGATTGCAGAGAATGAGCTGAAGATGGACCCAGAGAAAGTTGCAGCTATTGTTAGCTGAACATCCCCAAGGAGCCTATTTGAGGTTCATAGTTTTCATGGATTGGCAAGTTTTTATCGTAATTTCATAAGAAATTTTAGTGAGAACCGCGCACCCATGTTGGACACGATAAAAAAGGAAAATCAGCCTTTCTGTTAGACTGAAGTGGCAACAAAATTTTTTCAGATTTTGAAAATGAAGATCACTGAAAGACCTATTTTGAGGTTGCCTGATTTCAAAAAACTATTCCAATTTCATTGTGATGCTAGTGGTACAGCCATTGGAGCCGTACTCAGCCAGTAAGACAAACCTGTTGCTTATTTCAATGAAAAGCTGAATGAAAGCAGGCAAAAGTACTCGTCTTAGGACAAGGAGTTTTATGACGTCGTCTAAGCACTGAAGCATTGGAGACACTATATTTTGGGTAGTGAATTTGTTTTGTTTTCCAATAATTCTGCATTACAGTATTTTATGCAGAAGCATAAGCTGAACCACAAGCATGCAAAGTGGGTTGAATACTTGCAAATTTTTACGTTTGTGTTAAAGCATATCAGTGGATAGGCCAACAAGGTACCAGATGCGTTGAGCAGAAGAAATTTTCTCTTGTAGGAGAGTACGATACAAGTGCTGGGATTTTAACTCCTGAAAGACTTGTATCAAACAGATGCAGATTTCAAGGAGGCTTATGAATCCTACCATAATTCTTTGTTGAGAAATAATAGTCCATGGTTGGACTATAACTTATAGGAGAAATTGCTGTTTAAAGAAGGACAGTTATGTATTCCCGACTGTTCAATGAGGGAGAACACCATCCAGGAAAAGCACAGTGGAGGTCTTGCTGGACATTTCGGCATTGATCAGACCCTGGATCAGCTAGTCACTTTTATTACTGGCCGAAGATGCGAAGGGATGTGCAGCGATTTGTAACCAGATGTAAAGTGTGCTAGTTGGTGAAAGGACATAGTCGGAATATGGGACTCTACACACCACTGCCTATTCCGAGTAGACCCTGGGATTCAATCAACTTGGACTTTGTCTTAGGTCTACCCAGAACACAGCGCGGTTATGACTCTGTGATGGTGGTAGTGGACCGGTTTTCAAAAATGGTACATTTCATTCCTTGAAAAACTAGTGATGCCACTCACGTAGTACACTTGTTTTTCACAGATATTGTCGGACTGCACGGGTTGCCTAAGTCAATCGTTTCTGACAGGGACGTGAAATTCACAGGACATTTCTGACATACCCCGTGGAAGAAGTTGGACACACAATTGAACTTCAGCTCTACTTGTAACCCACAGACTGATGGGCAGACAGAGGTGGTAAACAGAAGCTTAGGAAACCTACTACGGAGTTTGATTGGAGAAAATTCAGGAATGTGGGATCGTGTACTTGCACAGGCATAATTGGCTTATAACAATTCACTGAATCAAAGCACAGGATATATCCCTTTTCAGATCTTGTATGGCATTCATCCTCACGGAGTGCATGAGTTATAGGATCTGGGATAGTTGGAAAAAAGGAGTACTGATGGGGAGGATTTTGCCAAAGCAATGAATGACCTACATGAACAAGTAAAATCTAAGTTGCAGGATAATAGTCAGAAGTATAAATAGCGAGTAGATCTAAAATGGCGGGAGGTACAGTTTTAGGTGGGAGATGATGTTCTCGCACATTTAGGCAAAGAAATGTTCCCTAAGGGTGAGTACAACAAATTGAAGTTTAAAAAAATTGGCCCTTGCAAAATTCTGCGTAAATTCTCTGCAAATGCATATGAATTACAGTTACCCCCAGGAATAGGCATATCACCTATCTTCAACGTAGCAGATCTGTTTTTATATACTACCAGTCCTGAAGAGGATAGTTTGGCATGGCCAGAGCAGGACACCCAGACAGGAAGTGGATCTTGGATGAGGCAAATTCCTTTGGCTCAGCCCCCTGAGATTGAGAGAATTCTCAACACACAGGTGGCCAATCGGACTCGCAGAAAAGAGTACCTCTAGTACCTTGTCAGGTGGAAGAACCGTCCCATTGAGGAAAGTTCATGGCTTGATGCGGTCCAGATATAGTGCACATGATATTCAGTGGAGGAGCTCATGGAACGGAGCCATGGATTTTTGTCACCGCGGGAGCTTGATGCAGGAGCATCCAGCTTAGGGTGAACAAAAATAAAAGTATTTTGTCTCACAGGTTTATAGGTCATTGCACCTGAGTTTGTTTTAAATTATTTTCTTTAATTTATAGCATTTAGGACTTAAGAAAAAATTATGTTTTTAATTGCATTATAATTCCTTTTAGTTACTATTTTCAATTAAGTATAGAATTCAGGTGAACAAAAGAGAACAATTACAAAATGTAACTACTTGTAACTGTTGACAGTTTCAAGAAAAAAACAATTGTTCAACAAGTCTTACAAAAAGGACAAGACAATGCATTTGGAAGGGATTTTTTTCCATCATAGCAGAAAGGAAAAATAAAACCATTCAGGAGATTTTGTAAAACCATCTGAGATTCATCTGTAGTCAAATACCATTCTTTTCATTTTTTATGATAAATTGAATGCATGTACGAATATAGAAAAGACTGGAAAAGTTAAATTGTTTTTACAAGTATTGGAGCAGTTACAAAAATTGACAAGCCAAGACATTCATCAACCAAGAGAGCTTTTCAATTTAAGGAACACACCGAGATTCATAACCAAGAGGATGCACGAAACCTTCATAGGTATTCACCAAATTGAAGCAACAAATTTTTATTTTCAATATTGATAAAATAAGTTCTATTTTACAAGTCTCAAAAACACAAAACATATTACATGTCGAATTAAGGAACTGGGTTCGAAACCTGACACGGATATTATGCTACCAACAGTGAATGTCTGGACTGAATAAATGAAAAAACAAATAGATCCCGAAGGAAGAATCAAGCGCGTAACTGCATATAAACCCTAGTCTACTTACAAACGAAGATGCATCTGTAACAGGTTATCGACGGAGAAGTCCACATAAAGATAACTAAACAGGGGAGCCGAGGCTCATAATCGAAAAGAATTCCAAATCACCATAAGCGACCAAAGGGAAAGACTCTACCGGTTTGTGTTCATAACGATGGAGTCAAAAAACCACATTTGGAGAACCAGAAGTCACCTGCAAGGAGAAAGACCCAAGTGTTAAAATATGCAAAAGAATAAAAAGAACTCCCAAACCAGAGTAAAGCACGAGGAAGGATTTGTAACCTTCGGCTTACCAGTAGAGTAACGTTGAATGAAGGATGAAGTCTGGTCACCAGCCAACAAGGGAGCCTGTTCACAAGGAGCAACAACCCTTAGTATAACCAAGAAAGAAAATCGAAGAATTGAAACATGGACAGACAACTTACCATTGTGAAATTGATGAGTTGAGGTCGAATGCCGAGTCCCTTGATGGCTGCGACTTGAAACAGTGTAGAGAAAAAACCAGTTAATCAACAGATTATTTTCAGTGAGCGGATAAAATAGCGCTGGAGCGAAAGCATTCAAGAAGATACAAATAGGAATAACACCCATAAACTTTCATGGCGGAGAAACCCTTTTGATGAAAATGTAGAAATAGGCGAAATCTGTGAACTCATTAGCAGAGCAAGCAAAACGAACAAAATCGTCATATCGACAGAGCTGAACGAGTAAAATAGAGCCACAGTGAGAGATTGCATGAAGCACCTGCAGGTAAAATCAGAGTCGTGACCATAACAGGGTCAAAGGGGCCACGAGGAATTGGACCATTCCACCCACAGAGAACCAGATGGAAGAAACCCTCACAGCCATCGAACAACAAAGAAAAAAATACCAAACGAGTAGGGGAGAGGCGCGTGACTAAGGCGGGAGAACAGGTTTCAAGGATGGGATAGGTGTCCTCCTCACCTCTTTCATAAGGATGAGTCATAAATCAACATTTTAATACATATCAATTCCAAAATCACAAAAATCTAAATAACATTAATAATCATTGAATTATTGATTGAGCGCTAGGCTTAAAAAGGGATGGGTCCCATCACTTCTTCTCTTGTCTTGGAGCTTAATTATTCACATAATATGATGAATAGATATAATATTTTGTACATGTAAGTAATATTTTTCATGCTTATTATTTTCATTTACTTTTTCATGTGAATGTTGTTGGGATTTTTGCTACACAAGTTTGAAATTTACTGCTTTCTTGTACGGAATTGTGGAAAATTTGATCTTTTATAGTGTTGCATCATTGCATGGGCCATGTATGACTTGGTGAATATTCCTAGAGGTTATTTTTTCAAAATATACCTTGATAAATAATCATTTATTGCATATCAAAGTGTAAATATCTCAAGTAGTTTCTCTCATGCCTCAATGCCATGTGAAGTTGCTTGAGGACCTCCTTGATTGGGTGAAACTATTCCAAAACATAAATTCATCTGACTCCATCTCTCCCAAAGGATAATACATTAGTCCTTTCATATGTGATCACCTTAAATGCATATCTTTCTAAATTCTTCCTCTCTTTCTAGGATTAGCCTCCATAGGTCATATATGGAATCAATTATATCACATTATAGTCATCAAAATACTTCGATCTCTTGCCCATTATTGCACTAGGGTTTCCTCTAGAGGCCCTCCAAATTTCAAGAATTTCTGACAGTGGGATCTTTAAGTATTGCAAGCCCTAGCCGAAGGATCTTCTCTTGCCTTAGGTATCCCTTGGCTTGTGACCTCAGTTGGATCATTAAATTTTATTCTAAGAACAGTTTTCAATTGATCCTCTTCTCTTCCACAATTAGGTCAATCCCCTACTTGAGTGATAAATTCAACTTCCTTGACCTAATTTTGGGTCCACTTGGTCTCTTGTGATCCCGCAACCTAATAGCTCCAATTAAAAAAATATCACATAAATACTGATTCTCCATAAGGATTTATAGGCCTAAGAATCATCTTTACAATATACATCCCCAAACCCAAGCCTCGAGAATCCTCGTAGCCCATATTAGAGATATTATCACCTTATTTTCCAGGTAAGAAAGCCATATACTTGAGTCTCTCTTGTGAATAGGTCGCAAGAATCACCCTTAATCCTCTCATTGACATATCCATTATTGTGATTCCTCTTATACAATGTCTCCTCCCATCGGTGAAAGTACGTAAAGAGTAGGGACACTTAGGTGAGGTGACAGTGTGCTATCACTCCATTGTTTCCCTTAACCTAGTATTCGCTCTATAGCATCCCCTCCTAAGACCCTTGCTAGTTTAAGTGGTAACAAACGCCAAGTGACATGCTTAGTGACAGGAAGAAAGATTTTTTCATCCTCCTTATTTGAGGGTGATATCCACCCAGTTCCCTAAAGTTCATTCTCCCTCAACAATTGTATGTTCTTCTGGTTCAACATTAAATGTATTTGTATGTTCTCCTGGTTCAGCAGTTGGGGTTATTTTATACGTTCTCCTAGTTAATTCATTATGGTTTAGTTTTATGTTATCGTAAACAACTCCTATAGAGTCAAGGACAAGTCTCTCTTTTCTCCATGTTGAGCTAATACAACAAGACAATATGGGCATAGGTCGTCTGGGAGAGCCTCGTAAAGAGGTCATCATAAGTGATGTTGGCTAGAGGCACTCGGTAACATGTTTTAGAGGACTGGCAGTGGCATCCACCATGCCTATTATTAGGGCTAGAATCAAATTATAACATGTCGACCCTTATTGTATAATTCATTGTCATCTCATTTTGTGGCATTTTGTGTTAGGTCCCTATATTACTAGTATAGTCCCTTATTGTTGTTAGTGTAACCTCTTTATTGTTATTGTTGTACCCCTGTAACCCTCATATTGTTATTATTGTGCCCTTCAATTATTATTGTTAGGTCGGCTAGGATTACATTGTGGCCCCATGGACTCCTATATATAGAAAGGAGGTTTTGTCATTTGTATCATCTAAGAATTGTTCTTTTATGTAATTTATTGGAGGTTTCCCCCTCAAAGTTGCTGATTTCTAAGGCGTTGATCTCTCTTTTCTTCTATTTTTGAAGTTGGTTTCATAACATTTGGTATCAGAGATTTGGATTCTAGGGTTTCACTGATCCAAACAGGTCATTGTGGAATTTTCGCTATATTTTTTTTTTACGAAGATTTAGAAGCTGAAATTTTTTGAGTACGAAGACGAAATATTGAGGAACATCGTCGCAAACTTTCAGATCTTGGTTCGAAATATTTTCGGAGATATGGTCTATGGAAGTTAGGGCTTTTTGTTGGCTCCTGAATTTAACCTAAACATGTTATCGCGGAATTTTTTCTATAACTTTGTTTCTGCGAAGGTTAAGAAGTTGAAATTTGGGTAGCGCGAAGTAAAACTCCAGAGGAACATCGTCAAAAAATCTCAGGGCTTGGTTCACAATATTTTCGGAGATATGGTCTGTGGAAGTTAGGTCTTTTTCAGACTCCCGAATTTCATCTCAAAGAGGTGATCATGGGAAAATATTCATAACTCTCTCTCTGAGCATCGGATTGGAATTCTGTAAAAAGTGTCTACAAGTAAATGGATTTTAGTTTCTTGTCTATCAATGTTAGAGCTGAAGGAGGAAAAAATGACACGTGTCAAGTTGTACAAGCTCACTCTATTGAACCAGTCTATAATTAGGTCATCGTAGGAGATTGGACACATCTTTGTCTTTAAGAATCAAAATCAGGTCAGAACTATGGCATTCAAAAGAGGATTCAGAGGTCTACCTCAGGGCCAAATTTCATATATTGAAGATCCGAAATCACAGAGATAATTCAGTTTCAATATCGAGCTCCTCAAAAACAAGAAAAAGGTGTGTATTGTTTTCCGAATTGCATAAGTCTTGTGTAAAAAAATAAGTTTGAAGTGATTCCAAGGGCCTATTGAGCATATATTTTAGTATTGGGTTCCGAACTGCCTCCTAAAAAGAATTCAACATCCATTAAGCCCTTAGAGAACTCTATTATGACTCATGAAGATGAAGAATTGCAACATGAGCTATCAAAATTACAAGAGCAAGTGCACCAAATTTTTCTCTCGCAAAGAGTAACAAAAAATTAAAAGGAAGTTTTGAAGAAAGGCGTGGAAGCGAAGATGAATGGTTTGAAGAAAGGCGTGGAAGCTAAGATGGATGGCATGGAAGCTGGCATGGAAGCTAAGATGGATGAAATGGAAGCAAAAAAGAAAGACAACATGGAAAACATGAAGAATGATCTAAAAGTAGACATGGAAGGCTTGACAAAGTTGATACAATAAATGTTTCCTAATGGAAAAAAGATAATAGAGGAAACTCATGATGAGAACAAAATAAATGTTAATCGTGGTTTCATAAACTCTAATGTTGGATGGAAGAATCACCATATTCCAAAAATGGATATGAGGAAGTTTGATGGCAAGGATCCCGTAACATGGATACTATAGATGGAGCAATATTTTGATCTCAATAATGTGCAAAACACACAAAAGGTACGCATTGCAACTTTACATTTAGAACAAAATACATTTGTATGGTATCGATGGATTTTCTCTCATAAAAAAATTGTCACTTGGTCAATTTTTAAGGAGGAAATGATAGCACATTATGAGGATACAAAGAGCAACAACTTCTTTAGCCAATTGATAAATCTCAAACAAAAGGGTTCAGTGCCAGAGCACATTGAGGAATTCCAAAAATTGAATATAAGGGTAACTGATATTCCAGAGGAACACAAGATTGATGTCTTCATAGGGACTTTAAAGGATAACATCCAACATGAAGTTCACGTGTGGGAACCTGATTCATTGGAGAAGGCATTCAGCTTGGCAAGAAAAATTGAATGTAAAATTATGGCGACAAGGAAGCATACCACTCACATCTATAAAGATGGAAGTGTTGCTACTCCTATACTTCCACAACCTACAAGGTTGAAACCACAACAATTGGAAGAAAAAAGAGCAAAAGGGCTTTGCTACAGCTGTGATAGAAAATACACTAAAGGTCATAAGTGTTCTAAGAAGAAATTATTTTACATAGATTGTGAAGAGGAATAAGAAAATGAAGAAGAAACTTCAAAATTAAAGGATATACACCAGGAAGAAACCCTAGAAGAAGAAGAAATGAGTCTGACCATATCATGTAATGTATTGGTAGGAATTACCACTCCTCAAAATCTCAAGATAGAAGGACATATCAAGATGAAAAAGGTAATAGTGTTGATTGATTCGGGTAGTACCCATAATTTTATTCATTGTAAGGTAGCCAAGGAATTGAATTGTTTCCTATACCCAACACCAGAATGTCAAGTGATGGTTGCGAATGGAGGAACTATAAATTGCTCTGGAAAATGGCATAATATCAAGCTAGCCATGGGGGAATATGTATTGAATAGTCCAATGCTTTCCATCCCAATGGGAGGTGCTGATGTTGTATTAGGAGTACAATGGTTACAATCTTTGGGGACGGTAGCTTTTAATTTTCAAGAACTTCTCTTGAATTTTTTTTTGGAAGGAAAGGAAATCGAATTACGGGGTATCGCAGGGAAGCCAGGAAAGATAATAAGCTCTAATGTCATGACAAAGCTTTTGAAGAAAGAACAACGGGGCGTAATTGCACAATTATGCTCACTAGAAGTTCCAACATCAAAATCATCTATTTCTCCAGATCTCCAAAAATTCTTGGACAATCATTCCAAGGTGTTTGATACTCCTAAAGGACTCCCACCTATCCGTGATCATGATCATGATATTCGTTTGATTCCAGGAAGTGTTCCTCCAAATATCAGGCCTTACAGATATCCTTATGTCCAAAAGAGCAAAATTGAATGTATGATTGCAAAAATGTTAGAGGCTCGTATAATTCAACCTAGTCAAAGTTCTTTCTCTGCTCCAGTAGTATTGGTGCACAAGAAAGATGGATCATGGTGCATGTGTCTGGATTATAGGGAGCTCAATAAGCTCACTATTAAAGATAAATTTCCATTCCTGTGATTGATGAATTATTGGATGAATTACATGGAGCAATTTATTTTACCAAGTTGGATCTTTGTTCAGGATATCATCAAATTAGAATGAAGACTGAAGATATTCCAAAAACAACATTTCGAACTCATGAGGGTCATTATTAATTTTTGGTCATGCCTTTTGGCCTTACCAATGCACCTTCTACATTTCAAGGGTTGATGAATTCCATTTTCAAACCCTTCCTTAGAAAATTTGTGCTAGTATTTTTTTGATGATATACTAATCTACAGCAGGTCTTGGAAGGATCATGTTCAACATGTTGACAGGGTGCTCAAACTATTGGAGGAGAAACAATTATATGCAAAAACATCCAAATGTTTCTTTGGAGTATAAGAGGTGGAATAACTAGGTTATATTGTATCTCGTGAGGGTGTTAAGGTAGACCCTAACAAAATTAAAGCCGTTAAGGAATGGAAAGTCCCCACAACCATAAAGCAGTTGCGTGGATTTCTCGGCTTAACAGGGTATTATCACAAGTTTGTTAAGAATTATGGGAGAATAGCAGCACCTCTAACAACATTATTGAAGAAAGATGCATTTTCATGGACTCCTGAAGCAACTAAGGCCTTTGAACATCTTGAAGAGGCAATGTGCCTAACACCAGTCTTAGCTACACCAGACTTCACAAAAACCTTTATTGTGGAATGTGATGCCTCAGGAAATGGAATTGGTGCTGTTTTAAAGCAAGAAGGAAGACCCATTGCTTTTGAAATTCGTTCAATCAAGGGAAAGTATTTACAAAAGGCTATTTATGAGAAGGAAATGTTGGCAATACTACATGCACTAAAGAAATGGAGACCTTACCTAATGGGAAGACACTTCAAGGTAAAAATTGATCATGATAGTCTTAAACACTCTCTGGAACAAAGACTATCTTCAGAAGAGCAGAAAAAATGGGTCACAAAGATATTGGGTTATGACTTTGAAATCATCTACAAAAAGGGGAAGCTAAATGTTTTTGCAGATGCACTCTCAAGAAAGGATGAAGAGGTGGAATCATTGCTTTGTGCCATTTCAATTATCCAACCAGATTGGATAACTGAAGCAAGCAATGAATGGAAGAAGGATGAAGAAGTGTGGACTCTCATTCAAAAGTTGCAGAAAGATCCTAGTACATCTGATACATTTAGTTGAAAAAAAGATTCCCTATGGTACAAAGATCGCTTATATATTTGCAAGAATTCCAAACTAAAACGAAAGGTTCTTTTGGAATTGCACACTTCTCCTTTATGAGGACACTCGAGATTTTTAAAACTTACCACAAGGTGAAGACACATTTTTTTGGGATGGCCTTAAATCTGATATTCAAAAGTTTGTGGCAAAATGTTTGGTTTTCTAGCAAAATAAAGTTGATACACTTAAGACCCCTCGTCTTCTACAACCTTTATCCATTCCAAGTCAACGTTGGGAGGAGATTTCAGTGGATTTTATCACAGGTTTACCTAAGTCCGAAGGAAGGAGTGTCATCATGGTGGTAGTTGATAGACTTACCAAGTATGCAGACTTTTGTGCATTATCTCATCCATTTAAAGCAAGTACAGTTGCTACTTCATTTATGGAAACAATTCAAAAGCTACTGGAAACCCGAAGATTATTGTAAGTGACAGAGATCCCATTTTTATAGGAAATTTTTGGACAAAATTATTTTCTTGTTTGGGTACTCGACTAGCTCATAGCTCATCTTATCATCCTCAATCCGATGGTCAAACAGAGATAGTGAATAAATTTTTGGAAGGATATCTTTGTTTTTTTGTATCTGATAAGCAAGCAGAATGGGTCAAGTGGTTTCCTCTCGCTGAATGGTGGTATAAAACTTCCTTCCATACTGCATAAAAAATGACCCCATTTATGGCACTTTATGGATATCATCCACCATCCATGACAGCTTCTTTAAGGGAAAATTCTAGGGTTCAAGCAGTGGAGGATCACATCGAGCATCAACAAGAAGTTCTCCAACTCTTAAAGGATAACCTGAATATGGCACAAAATCGAATGAAACAACAGGCAGATCAACATCGCAGTGAGAGAAGTTTTGATGTGGGAGACTGGGTATTTTTACGGCTACAACCATATAAAAAAATGTCCCTCAAGCAAGCTAAGAAGGATAATAAATTATCACCAAAGTACTATGGTCCTTACAAGGTTTTGCAAAAGATTGGTACGATGGTATACAAATTGGAGCTTCCTACTTCTTTGCGAGTGCATCCAGTTTTCCATGTTTCATGCTTAAAAAATTTTATGCGGTACAAACTTCCAGTTCAAACAATAGTGCCAGAGATTGATGAGGAAGGGAAAACCATATTGGAACCTGAAGCAGTCACAGAAACAAGAACTCGACAACTACGAAATAGATCAATTTCAGAGTATCTCATCAAATGGAAGAACTTACCCATTGAAGATTCTACATGGGAGGATGATAATTTCATACAAAAGCACCCAGAGCTACTCAAGCGTTGAGGACAACACCTTTTTCAAGGAGAGGAGCATGTTAGGTCCCTATATTACTAGTATAGTCCCTTATTGTTGTTAGTGTAACCCCCTTATTGTTATTGTTGTACCCCTGTAACCCCCATATTGTTATTATTGTGCCTTTCAATTATTATTGTTAGGTCGTCTAGGATTACATTGTAGCCCCTTGGACTCCTATATATAGAAAGGAGTTTTTTTAATTTGTATCATCCAATAATTGTTCATTTATGTAATGTATTTGAGGTTGCCCCCTCGAATTGGCTGATTTCTAAGGCGTTGATCTCTCTTTTCTTCTATTTTTGAAGTTGGTTTCATAACATTTTGAAAATGTGGTGTTGTTCTCTCTCACGCGCCTGGTGCATTCAGAGGTAGTTGCATAAATACAATGGGAATCAGGTTGGATTCCTCTGAGAATATAGGGTATGGTCAGCATCACAAGGAGGGTGCTTTATTTTTCTACTCTAAGAATAAGTCTGGAACTATGATGGCCTTCCATTTAGATCACTCCATATGCAGGAAAATACGAATATTGAATTGGATGTGTGCAAAGGAAGAAAGGAGTTCACAGTGATTTTAGCACTCTAGTCTATGTAGCAATTTTAAGGATCAATTCTGGAATATTGTGCATTTATCACGTGCTTACAGTGATAAGGATGGTGTTATGTTGCTCGTGGTTGGATTACTTTGGCTGGATATTTGTGCCTAGCGGTTCACAGTGGGAACTACATTATGCCAAATCCTTGGGTCATGGTTGGAAGTTCCAATCAGGTAGTTCTCTTGAATGAAATATTTGCATAGTAGATATCATTTTTTGCATCTTGTTGTATGTACATTGGCAAGGTGAATATTGTAATGAGGCCTTGACCATTAGGCAACTGTTGTCTAGTGTCTATTATGGTAGAATTTTTTGGTTAGCATATAGAAGATACAACTTTTGTAATCTCAAGACATTAAACCTTTTCTATTGGGCCAGTTTCCTAGCGGGCAAGTGAGTAGAAAGCCTGGCTACTCTTTGTAATACTATATTCCAGTCAAACAAAAAAATGGATTACTCTATTCCAGTAATTTATACTAATTAGTTATTTCTAAATTTCTAATTAATTAATCCTAAAATAATAATTCCCTTACATCATTATATCCTACTTAAGTAATTAGTTATTCCAATTCCTATTAGAAGCAAAAAATGAGTCTATAATGGAAGCGATATTAAAAGCTAAATAAGATGTCATAATGGAAGAAAATATATATGCAACAAGCGATGCCATATTGGAAGAAAAACACGAAAAAAAAATTATTTTATAATGGAAGCATAATTAAGAAGCCAAATAAGAAGCTATTTTTTATTACATACTAGAAGCAAATAAGGAAGCACAATTGGGAGCAAAACTAGAAGTACAAATGGACACAACAATGGAAGAAAGAATGGAAGAAACACTTCTCAATGCTAAACCTAACAATATTTATGGTGCTATTAACAGTGACATTTTCAACACTATTTCAAGTGCCCAAGTGAAAATGCATTGTAGCAGTGGGTTTTGCGATGCCAATTGAACCCAATTTAGAGGCTCAAATACATTTATTTTCAGTGCTATCTCTTGCGCTAATGGATTTTTTTTTTTTATAGTGATGAAAGTTCATGTTAAAGGTAATGTTAGTAAAGGATCCCTTCTCATAATTTAAGTGTAATATGATTGTACATTTTAGAATATTTTGGAAATTTCATGGACATGAGTTAAATCAAACAATTAATTTTACTCATGTGTATCAAATTTAGGAAATATTTTGAAATTTATAATCCACATATGATGTGAAATTAAAATTGAAGGTTTCATGTAAAGTTATGCAAGCTAGTTAATTTATTATAGGAAATGGATCGATATTGCAAAAGAACACAAACTAAGTTAAATTTTGCAGAATTTAACAGATAAAAATAGACAACAAGCAACATCACAAAATAAAAATTTGATGACGGAGTTCAACCCTTCTGGGCTACACCGCCAAGTCCAGATTCCAATGCTGGCCCTTTAACTTCTATGCTTATATGTGTAATTACATCAACATACAATGCTAAAATTTCAAAAATAACATTGCCATTGTGTCCAGAACACCCAAAAGCCCCTGCATCAGCTCTCCTTGGCCTCAAAAAGGATGAAAAATGGAAAAGTTAGGACTTATTCTTGATTTCTTTGCTAATTGTTCTGAAAATCCATCCCTCTGTCAAAACTGGCAACAAAATTTGGCTTTGGAGGCATTTCACAATCACAATTTCGCACTTACATGTGGTGGGATCAGCCACGAAATCCACTGATTATGGTGCAATTTGTCAAACTATTAAATGGACTTTGTACCCCTATTCTTTCACCCATGGTCATTCATATGGAAATTAATATGACCATGGGGCACAGTTCATGGGCCATGTACCCCGTCGATCCTACTCTTGGTCACTTTGCAATTATGGGATCATAGGTTGGGTGCGGATAGGGTGCCACGCTCATGTCCCTCTCATTTATTGTAGCCACAGTCATGTATAGAGCGATAGTAGATTAGGTTGTGGCATGGGCCAAGTTCCTTGCGCCTTTCCCTCTTCGCTTAACACATGGTCATAGGTGAATGTATATTACTTGTGGCTGGGAAAGTCGGCTGAGCCCGCCAACCTAGCCCTCCCCCTAATGCTCCAACCATAACATTTTATTAACAACCCATACGCCATGTATTAATAAGTAAAAACATAGTGCAGTGGTAGATAAAACGATTAGTTGGTGATAGGTCATGGGGTCGAACCTCGAGGAGGTCGCCTGGTCAAACAAACAAACTTTTGGCGCCACAAACTAGGCCATGTGGCGTCCTTCTATAGCGCTATGTGGTGGCCTGTGATTGGCCCAACCACAATCCTACAAACAAATATAAACTCGCCACTTTTCTTTGCAATATTGGATCATATGACAACCGCACTACATAGTCACCATGTTGATGTCAATGCCATGTCATCGTATGGTCTTCCCAGTCAACCCTGCAAGTTGAATTTTTAGTTATTTGTCAAAAACTTCAAAATGTGATAACTTTCTCATGCTATGTGAGATTTAGGTGATTCAAGTGTTGCTGGGATCATAACAACGAGACCTACAATTTGGATCTAGTCTTGAGAGAATTTGAGAACTTTTGTTTTTAAGCATATTTTTGATCCCCTGGACCTTTCCTCCCCATTGGAATCTTTTGTATGGCAAAAATTTTTTTTTAACTCAATAATTAAATGAGGGTACAACTCCCTCACTTTCATAATCTCAATACAACTTTCTTTACTTGGATTGGTACCTTTGAGCCCCACTTGAAGATAATCCACATTGTCTCTGTGTGAAGTTCTGATCCTCCTGTCAAGAATGAAGTCTTCATGTAACTAATTTAAATATTCAGGAGTAAAATATTGTATAGATGGAGTTTGAAAATTCTCTTCTTGATCATCAATCATTGGAGGCTCATAAAATCTCAAGTTTTCCACATTCATAACAGAATAAATTTGCATGTAACGTGGAAAATCTAATCGGAAAGTGTTGTTACCAACCTTCTCCAATATTTTGAAAGAAACATATCTAATTGGATTGAGATTTTTACCTTCACCTTGTAGTCTTTCCTTGTTGATGTACAACTAAACTTGATCTCCAACTTGGAAATCATGATCAACTCAATGCTTTTCATGTCTTGCTTTGCATTTTTCTTTGCTTTTATCTAGATGTTTTTGCACCCTTTGATGAACTAACTGAATTTTTTTAACAAAATTCTTGCCGTTTTCCACATCGCTATTTCCATCTAATGCAATATCTTTACCAAATGCGAAATCCAAAGGATACTTTGTCAAATAACCCAAACAATCTTCAAATGGAGATACCTGTGTATATGAATGCTTCACATGACTATAGGCATGTTGGATGTAATGAAAATGCTCATCCAAAAGTTTAGGATGCTTACCAAAATATCCTCGGAGGAGGTGCGCTGCCATTTTTTACACCACTTTTGTCTAGTCGTCGTTTTGTGGATGAAAAGCAGTGCTCTTTTTCAAATTTGTGTCCATGAGTTCCCATAATCTTAATCAAAGCTTCCTGAAAAATCAAGAATCTGAATCGGAAATAATAGAGGTTAGTAATCCAAAGTGAACCCATACATTTTGGAAGAACATATTTGTGGTATGTTCAGTTGTAACATGTTTCTTACATGATATCAACACACACATTTTTCTAAAACGATCCACAACAACATATAGATAATCATGACCTTTCCTAGACATTGGTAGTCCCCCAACAAAATCCATAGAAATAATTTCCGAAGGAAGAGAAGGAATAGGAAGTGGAGTGTACAAACCCAATTTCCTATAGCTTGGCTTTCTAGTAGCACAAGTGGAACATCCTTTTACATATCTTGAAACGATTTCATTCATGTGAGGCCAATAACAATACCTATGAATTTGAGCAACTATTTTTCCTACACCAATGTGACCAGCAATAAGGGAATTTTTGGTTTCCCTTATGGCATTCACTCTTTCACCCTATGGAACACATAACTTGCCAGGAAGATACAACAAATTTTTATGAACATGATAATCGAGCTATTCAACATGATTGCCTTGACCAAAAGTTTCATAAAAATCTTTATAATATTCATCTTGAGCATATTGTTCAATATTAATTTCATACATTATTGAGTTATGCTTAAGAGAAAATATGCATTGACAATAGGCCTTGATAACATATCTGCAAGTTGTTTTTATATACCTTTCCTATACCTGATAACCAAATGAAATTGTTGGAGGAATCACATCCACCTAAAATGTCTAGCTTGTTTTAGCTTGGTTTGCGATTGTAAATATTGCAAATGTTGATGGTCAGTATGAATAATCATTTCTTTACCCATCAAATAATGCTTCCATTTCTTCACTTTTTGTACCAAAGCATACAACTCTTTATCATAAGTTAGATTGTTAATTACTAAATTGGTAAAGGTTTCAAAATGATAACATATTGGCTTACCATGTTGCATCAAAATTACTCCCATGGCATATTCTACTGCATCGGTTTGAATTTCAAATGGTCGCTTAAGATCTGGAATTGCTATAACTGATGTTGTACTGATTTTCTCTTTCAAAGTGTCAAAGGATTTCTACTTCTTTCCTCCCCACTAAAAGACCCTTTTCACACTTTTCAAAGCATGTAATGGTGTTGCAATGAAGGAGAAGTTCATCATAAATTTTCTTCAATATTGGGTTCATCCCAAAAAGCTCCTAATTTATGTTACATTGTTGGGTTTAGGCCAATTCAAAATGATATAAAATTTTGAGGGATCAATATTCAATTCACCCCCTCCTACAATGTGACCCGAATAAACCAAAGAGGTTTTCCCAAATTCACATTTAGACATATTCAAATACATTTTTTCCCTTTTCAATACATCTAAAAATTGTTTCACATGCTTGACATGATCTTCACAATTCTTACTGAAAATCAGAATACCATCTAAGTAGACTATGACAAAATCATGAAGGAATTGTCACAACACATTATTCATAACTCTCATGAATGTTGTAGGTGCATTGCAAAGCCCAAATGACATAATTAACCATTCAAAAAAACCTTGTTTTGTCTTGAAATATATTTTCCAAATATCATTTTCAACAATCTTTGTTTGATGATAACCACTTCTCAAATCTAACAATAAAGTAAAAAAATTCCTTTAACTGATCTAGAAAATAAAAAATGTGAGGAAGCAAATAACGATTCTTTACCATGATCTTGTTCAAAGCTAAAAAATCCACACACATGCGCCATGTACCATCTTCCTTTGGAACCAAGACAATAGGAGACCCACAAGGAGATGTGCTAGGCCTGATAACCCCCTTTTCAAGAAGTTATCGAATTTTCTTCTTAATTGCTGCATTCTCAAAATCTAACATTCTATACATGCCAATATTTGGAAGTGTCACATCCTGCTGCAAATGAATCTCATGTTAGATTCCTCTTTTTGGAGGAAACCCTTTAGGTTCCTGAAACATCTTGTCATAAGTGTTAACAAATTCAACCAAATCATGCTTGAGTTTAGAATCACATCCTATGAAAGTTTCATATTCAACAATATATTTAGCTTTAATCACCAACAACACAAAATTCTTACTATAATTTACAAGCCTTTTCATCTGACCAGCACTAACAAGAGATAAGTTCATCTTCTTGTGATGTGTTGTAACAAGTTACTCAATTCCATCTTTAAAAAGATGATATTTGTTCTCATGACGATAGAATATGGATTTTTGGTCATACAAGTATGGAATCCCTAAAACAATCCCACATGTATCAAGTGGTACAACATCAAGCTCTGCCTCATCTATAAAGTTAGAAGTAATGGAGAATTTGAATTTACATTTTCTTGTGGTTTATAGATTAGTTTTCTTGAAAATTTCTTTAGAGATAAGATTGACTTGGGATCCACTATTAAACAATGTATCCACTATTATATGTTTTGTAATGACCCTTATATGAAAACTCCCACTTCTTTCTTTATCATTTTGAGATTATATAGGCTTACTAGAAGAACTAGTAGTTACATTAGAAGTTATACCTTTCATTCCAATGGTTGTGATTTTGGTTTCATCACCTAAATCAGATCCTATATCTTGTTGAGTTTTAGGGCAGTCTTTTGTTTCCCCTTGTTATTGAACTTCTTGGATCTCATTTATGGATGTAATTTCCAATAGTGTTCTTCATCATGGACTTATTTTCAACAATGTCTATAGGTAAGTTTCTCTCCCTCTTTCTTGGAAATAGTATTATTTTATCCTTTGCCTTATAACTTTCCCTTTCATTTGTCTCCAAATTTAAAAGGTTTCTTGCTAGTCCCCTAAGGAACATTCTTTCTTCTTGATTCTAAATAAGTTTCTTGAAAACATACTTCATCTAGATTTGTGGGATTAAACATAATTATAGTATGCCTCAAATAACGATGTAATACACCTATATATTTAAGGAGAGTATCTTGTGAAGACAAATCAACACCCAAGATTAAAGGTCTTCTTCTAAATTATTGTGTGTAAATTTGGACACTTTGACCGTTAATTTGTCTAAAATTTTTCCAATCCATAATTGATTTTTGCATGTAACCTAATGGATAAATTTTCCTTCTTAATGCAACTATAAACTCATTCCAGCAAGAGATAGTTTTACAAATTTTCTTAAAATATTCTTGAGTTATGGCCTCCCACCAGATGAGGGATACACTTTCCAGCTGAAGAGAATTAAGTTGGATCTTTGTGACATCATCATCAATATCTTGAATCTTCCATTAAACTTTAAATTGATGAGCCCAATTATGAAACTTTTCACCATTTACATCCCCATTGTACATAAGCAATTCAAACTTGAAATCAAGATTTATCAAATGAGACTTAGCATGTTTATTTAGAGATGGAGGAGGGGTAGGTCTATGAGATGAAGGAGGTGAGGATGGTGGTTTAAATGGAAGTGAAGGAGGTGGAGGCTTTCTCCCATCACCACCATTAATTTTTGGATTATTAGAAATTTCTCCTTGTAACCTTGTTGTCATATTGCTGTACAATACTTTCGGGTGAAAATGCAAAGATGGGTAACACTTTTGTGACAATTTGGGGTGGAAGATTTTTTCGTCCATAGTTCAGATAAACTCTTGTCACAATTTAGCCGAACTATTATTTTATAAATATATCGCCTGCAACCCATTCCGGGTTTCTGTTCACATTCATCGCACACTCATATCTGTCTAGCATTATCGCGCGCTCATTTCTGTCCAGCATTCTCACACACTCAGTTCTGTCCAGCGTGAATTAAGCTCAAGGAGGTAAGATATTCCAAATTTTAAATTTATGTAATTTTTTTGTTGTTTTTTTTTTATAATTTGGTTTTAATCTGATTTTTTTGTTGTAGAGGTCTTCAGCGTCTTCAGGCATTGTTGTCTTCAGCGTCTTCAGGGATCATTGTCTTCACCATCTTCAGTGTCCTCTGCTGCGACTTTCCAAGTACGTTTAACGTTTAATATTCTCGCTATTATCCTATAGGGAGTTTATGCAGAAGAGAAATCGATTATGAATGAGAGAGGCCCGGTAATGAACATGCAAAGAACCAATGAATCAGTTTCACTGTATACGATTTTTTGGCTCTCTACTTTTTGGAAATGTGTTGATAAGACTGTCAATTACTAATGATAACACTGTCTATTACTAATATCTCTTTAAACTGTCTCTACTTTTTTTGGCTCTGTCTCTGCTTTTTTTTGGCTCTGTCTCTGCTTTTTTTGGCTCTGTCTCTGCTTTTTTTGGCAGAGAGACAGACCTGGCCAAACAACTAGTGTGGTAAAGATATAATTGGTAGAGGTAAAGCCTTTGATAGGGTGGTAAATAAATGCTAAAGAGAGAGACGGACTTGGCCGAAAAACTAGGGCGGTACAGATAGGGGCATGAGTCTCGAAGCTTAGAGCTACTAGTAAGTGAATCAGATGATTATTTCCTTTTCCTTCAGCCTGACCCTACACTACAGATTCAGAGGTACTACCTCAGCTTGACTCACACCCCGATTATTAGAAAGATTTACATACATACCCTGGGAGGGAAACTTCAAACATCTTATACTTGAAACTGAACTTACAGCTTTCTTATTATTAGATAGCTCAAGTTAAATGAAACAGAAATTACAGCTTTCTTATTATTAGACAGCTTTGTCTCTGCTTTTTTTTGGCTCTGTCTCTGCTTTTTGACTATGTCTCTACTTTTTTTGGCTCTCTGCTTTTTTTGGTTCTCTGCCTTATGTACAATGATTCATTCCATATTATTCATAGATCAAATGTCATTTAAATACAGGATTTACCATCATAATGTATAATGACTCATTCCATATTCATTCTTAGATTCAAGAGGAGCTGATTTATCATAATGTACAATGACTCATTCCATATTCATTTTTAGATTCAGGAGGAGCTTTTGAGAATGTTATGATAATGCCAATAAAGAATGAGCTAGAATCATCTTCAACATCTATTAATTAGATATAAAAATTTATAATACTATTGTGTACATTTGAGAATATTTTGGAACATGTTTATATAAATTATATATACAAATGTACTTTTTTTGGCTTTGTCTTTGCTTTTTTCGGCTCTGTCTCTTCTTTTTTTGGCTCTCCGATTTTTTTGGTTCTCTGCCTTATGTACAATGATTCGTTCCATATTATTCATAGATCAAATGTCATTTAAAAACAAGATTTATCATAATGTACAATGACTCATTCCATATTCATTTTTAGATTCAGGAGGAGCTGATTTATCATAATGTACAATGACTCATTCCATATTCATTTTTATATTCAGGAGAAGCTTTTGACAATGTTATGATAATGCCAATAAATAATGAGCTAGAATCATCTTGAACATCTATTAATTAGATATGAAAATTTATAATACTACTGTGTACATTTGAGAATATTTTGGAACATGTTTATATAAATTATATATATATACTTTATATATACATATGTACTTTATAAATATTTTAGAACATGTTTGTTGTGTGAGGAAGCAATACTTTATGATGATATGTTTAGTGATTGAAGGAAGTAGAATATTTTATTTTTGAAATTATTATTACACTTGTATTGAAACACTTAATAGATATGTAGGTTCACTGAAATTTACCTTAATATCTTGTAGAGCCCATGTCATCCAAAACACTGAAAAAGAAGTAACTACTATGTATTCCACTTCTACTCTAGATAGAGAAAGTAATGACTCTTTCTTGCTTAACCATTAAACCAAAGACTCTTCCTAAGTAGAATTATACATTTTCCACTTGTACTTTTCATGTCATCCAAACAAGCCTAGTTAAATCTCTATATGTTGTCAATGTAAATTTCTCACCTTTTGGGTACTATAGTACATTGTTTGTAGTCTCTTTCAAGTATCTTAATATCTGTTTGTTAGTAATAGATGACTTTCTCACCTTTTGGGTACTATAGTCCATTGTTTGTAGTCTCTTTCAAGTATCTTCATATCTGTTTGTTGGTGTTTGTTGCTAATAGATGACTGTGTTTAGTTTTTGATTGAAATATTCCAACTAATATAAATTCCAAAATTATATCTAGTTTTAAAACCTTGTTATGTATATCAAGCTTCCTATCATATAGATGTAAAGGTTATGATCAAAATATCACCTCATTCATCATCCATCATCTGCACATAACTTGCATCCAATTGATATGGAGATTCACTTAGGTCATTCATCATCAATCATTTGCACATAACTTGAATTGCAAAATTATATATAGTCTAAACCTTGTTATGTATATCAAGCTACCTATCATATAGATGTAAAGGTTATGATCAACATCACCTCATTCATCATCCATCATCTCCACATAACTTGCATCCAATTGATATGGAGATTCACTTAGGTCATTCATCATCCATCATCTGCACATAACTTGAATTCCAAAATTATACCTAGTGTAAACCTTGTTATGTATATCAAGCTTCCTATCATATAGATGTAAAGGTTATGATCAACATCACCTCATCCATCATCCATCATCTGAACATAACTTGCATCCAATTGATATGGATATTCACTTAGGTCATTCATCGTCCATCATTTGCACATAACTTGCATGTTATGTGCATCCAATTGATATTCAACATGTATATAGTATTTAGAAGCAAAAAGTAATTTGTTACAAAACATAGGTTTTAACCAATTATATAGTTTTTCAGTTTCATATCCATGGTCTCAAACAATGAGAGAGAAAAAACCTTTTATATTCAACATGTATAACACAAATTAGCCATAAAAGTTTCCCATTAAGACCAAAAGTGATTTGATACAAAACATAGGTTTTAACCAAATCTAGTAAATGCCCGTACATTTAACTTCTAGAATAGATCTAATTAGAAGTTTTTCATTTTCATATCCATGGTAGTTCTATAGGCAGAGTATGTAAAGGGCCATGTAGCCTCTGGATCTCATCTTTTATGAAAGGTGACATATCTAGTAAATGCCCCTACAGTCAATCTCTGGAATAGATCTAAATGCCCCTATAGTCAACATATATCTAGTATTTAGAAACAAAAAGTAATTTGATACAAAACACAGGTTTTAACCAAGTATATAGTTTTTCATTTTCATATCCATGGTCTCAAACAATGAGAGAGAAAAAGCATTTTATATTCAATGTATGTAAAACACAAATTAGCCATACCTCTAGAATAGATCTAAATAGAAAATTTTCATTTTCATATCCATGGTCTCAAACAATGAGAGAGAAAAAAACCTTTTATATTCAACATGTAAAACACAAATTAGCCATAAAAGTTTCCCATTGAAACCTAAGTGATTTGATACGAAACATAGGTTTTAACCTAAGAGTAAATGCCTCTATAAGTCAGTCAATCTCTCGAATAGTTTTAAATATAGAAGTTTTTCATTTTCATATCCATGGTCTCAAAAAATGAGAGAAAAACCCTTTTATATTCAATGTATGTAAAACACAAATTAGCCATATCTCTAGAATATATCTAAATGGAAGGTTTTAATTTTCATATCCATGGTCTCAAACAATGAGAGAGAAAAAAACCTTTTATATTCAACGTGTAAAACACAAATTAGCCATAAAAGTTTCCCATTGAAACCATAAGTGATTTGATACAAAACATAGGTTTTAACCTAAGAGTAAATGCCCCTACAAGTAAATCAATCTCTCAAATAGTTTAAAATATAGAATTTTTTCATTTTCAAATCCACGGTCTCAAACAATGAGAGAAAAAACCTTTTATATTCAATGTATGTAAAACACAAATTAGCCATATATCTAGAATAGATCTAAATAGAAGTTTTTCATTTTCATATCCATGGTCTCAAACAATGAGAGAGAAAAAAACCTTTTATATTCAACATGTAAAACACAAATTAGCCATAAAAGTTTCCCATTGAAACGATAAGTGATTTGATACAAAACATAGGTTTTAACCTAAGACTAAATGCCCCTACAAGTCAATCAATCTCTCGAATAGTTTTAAATATAGAAGTTTTTCATTTTCATATCCATGGTCTCAAACAATGCGAGAGAAAAAAACCTTTTATATTCAACATGTAAAACACAAATTAGCCATAAAAGTTTCCCATTGAAACCATAAGTGATTTGATACAAAAAATAGGTTTTAACCTAAGAGTAAATGCCCCTACAAGTCAATCAATCTCTCGAATAGTTTTAAATATAGAAGTTTTTCATTTTCATATCTATGGTCTCAAACAATGAGAGAAAAAAACCTTTTATATTCAATGTATGTAAAACACAAATTAGCCATATCTCTAGAATAGATCTAAATATAAGGTTTTCATTTTCATATCCATGGTCTCAAAAAATGAGAGAGAAAAAAACCTTTTATATTCAACATGTAAAACAAAAATTAGCCATAAAAGTTTCGCATTGAAACCATAAGTGATTTGATACAAAACATAGGTTTTAACCTAAGAGTAGATGTCCCTACAAGTCAATCAATCTCTCGAATAGTTTTAAATATAGAAGTTTTTCATTTTCATATCCATGGTCTCAAACAATGAGAGGGAAAAACTTTTATATTCAATGTATGTAAAACAAAAATTAGCGATATCTCTAGAATAGATCTAAATAGAAGTTTTTCATTTTCATATCCATGGTCTCAAACAATGAGAGAGAAAAAAACCTTTTATATTCAACATGTAAAACAAAAATTAGCCATAAAATATTCCCATTGAAACCATAAGTGATTTGATACAAAACATAGGTTTTAACCTAAGAGTAAATGCCCCTACAAGGCAATCAATCTCTCAAATAGTTTTAAATATAGAAGTTTTTCATTTTCATATCCATGGTCTCAAACAATGAGAGAAAAAAACATTTTATATTCAATGTATGTAAAACACAAATTAGCCATTTCTTTAGAATAGATCTAAATAGAATTTTTTCATTTTCATATCCATGGTCTCAAACAATGAGAGATAAAAAAACCTTTTATGTGCAACATGTAAAACACAAATTAGCCATAAAAGTTTCACATTGAAACCATAAGTGATTTGATATAAAACATAGGTTTTAACCTAAGAGTAAATTCCCCTACAAGTCAATCAATCTCTCGAATAGTTTTAAATATAGAATTTTTTCATTTTCATATCCACGGTCTCAAACAATGAGAGGAAAAACCTTTTATATTCAATGTATGTAAAACACAAATTAGACATATCTCTAGAATAGATCTAAATATAAGTTTTTCATTTTCATATCCATGGTTTCAAACAATGAGAGAGAAAAAAACCTTTTATATTCAACATGTAAAACAAAAATTAGCCATAAAAGTTTCCCGTTAGAACCATAAGTGATTTGATACAAAACATAGGTTTTAACCTAAGAGTAAATGCCCCTACAAGTAAATCAATCTCTTGAATAGTTTTAAATATAGAATTTTTTCATTTTCATATCCATGGTCTCAAAAAATGAGAGAAAAACCTTTTATATTCAATGTATGTGAAACACAAATTAGCCATATCTCTAGAATAGATCTAAATAGAAGTTTTTCATTTTCATATCCATGGTCTTAAACAATGAGAGAGAAAAGAACCTTTTATATATTCAACATGGAAAACACAAATTAGCCATAAAAGTTTGCCATTGAAACCATAAGTGATTTGATACAAAACATAGGTTTTAACCTAAGAGTAAATGCCCCTACAAGTCAATCAATCTCTCGAATAGTTTTAAATATAGAAGTTTTTCATTTTCATATCCATGGCCTCAAACAATGAGAGAAAAAACCTTTTATATTCAATGTATGTAAAACACAAATTAGCCATATCTCTAGAATATATCTAAATAGAAGTTTTTCATTTTCATATCCATGGTCTCAAACAATGAGAGAGAAACAAACCTTTTATATTCAACATGTAAAACACAAATTAGCCATAAATGTTTTCCATTGAAACCATAAGTGATTTGATACAAAACATAGGTTTTAACCTAAGAGTAAATGCCCCTACAAGTCAATAAATCTCTCAAATAGTTTTAAATATAGAAGTTTTTCATTTTCATATCCATGGTCTCAAACAATGAGAGAAAAAACCTTTTACATTGAATGTATGTAAAACACAAATTAGCCATATCTCTAGAATATATCTAAATAGAAGTTTTTCATTTTCATATCCATGGTCTCAAATAATGAGAGAGAAAAAAACCTTTTATATTCAACATGTAAAACAAAAATTAGCCATAAAATTTTCCCATTGAAACCATAAGTGATTTGATACAGAACATAGGTTTTAACCTAGGACTAAATGCCCCTACAAGTCAATCAATCTCTCGAATAGTTTTAAATATACAATTTTTTCATTTTCATATCCATGTTCTCAAACAATGAGAGAAAAAACCTTTTATATTCAATGTATGTAAAACAAAAATTAGCCATATCTCTAGAATAGATCTAAAAATAAGGTTTTCATTTTCATATCCATGGTCTCAAACAATGAGAGAGAAAAAAACCTTTTATATTCAACATGTAAAACACAAATTAGCCATAAAAGTTTCCCATTGAAACCATAAGTGATTTGATACAAAATATAGGTTTTAACCTCATAGTAAATGCCCCTACAAGTCAATCAATCTCTCGAATTGTTTTAAATATAGACGTTTTTCATTTTCATATCCATGGTCTCAAACAATGAGAGGGAAAACCTTTTATATTCAATGTATGTAAAACACAAATTAGCCATATCTCTAGAATAGATCTAAATAGAAGTTTTTCATTTTCATATCCATGGTCTCAAACAATGAGAGAGAAAAAAACCTTTTATATTCAACATGTAAAACACAAATTAGCCATAAAATATTCCCATTGAAACCATAAGTGATTTGATAAAAAACATAGGTTTTAACCTAAGAGTAAATGCCCCTACAAGGCAATCAATCTCTCAAATAGTTTTAAATATAGAATTTTTTCATTTTTATATCCATGGTCTCAAACAATGAGAGAAAAAAACCTTTTATATTCAATGTATTTAAAACACAAATTAGCCATTTCTCTAGAATATATCTAAATAGAAGTTTTTCATTTTCATATCCATGGTTTCAAACAATGAGAGATAAAAAAACCTTTTATATTCAACATGTAAAACACAAATTAGCCATAAAAGTTTCCCATTGAAACCATAAGTGATTTGATACAAAACATAGGTTTTAACCTAAGAGTAAATTCCCCTACAAGTCAATCAATCTCTCAAATAGTTTTAAATATAGAAGTTTTTCATTTTCATATCCATGGTCTCAAACAATGAGAGGAAAAACCTTTTATATTCAATGTATGTAAAACACTAATTAGCCATATCTCTAGAATAGATATAAATAGAAGTTTTTCATTTTCATATCCATGGTCTCAAACAATGAGAGAGAAAAAAACCTTTTATATTCAACATGTAAAACACAAATTAGCCATAAACGTTTCCCATTAAAACCAAAGTGATTTGATACAAAACATAGGTTTTAACCTAAGAGTAAATGCCCCTACAAGTCGATCAATCTCTCGAATAGTTTTAAATATAGAAGTTTTTCATTTTCATATCCATGGTCTCAAAAAATGAGAAAAAAAACCTTTTATATTCAATGTATGTAAAACACAAATTAGCCATATCTCTAGAATAGATCTAAATAGAAGTTTTTCATTTTCATATCCATGGTCTTAAACAATGAGAGAGAAAAGAACCTTTTATATATTCATCATGTAAAACACAAATTAGCCATAAAAGTTTGCCATTGAAACCATAAGTGATTTGATACAAAACATAGGTTTTAACCTAAGAGTAAATGCCCCCACAAGTCAATCAATCTCTCGAATAGTTTTAAATATAGAATTTTTTCATTTTCATATCCATGGTCTCAAACAATGAGAGAAAAAACTTTTATATTCAATGTATGTAAAACACAAATTAGCCATATCTCTAGAATAGATCTAAATAGAAGTTTTTCATTTTCATATCCATGGTCTTAAACAATGAGAGAGAAAAGAACCTTTTATATTCAACATGTAAAACACAAATTAGCCATAAATGTTTTCGATTGAAACCATAAGTGATTTGATACAAAACATAGGTTTTAACCTAAGAGTAAATGCCCCTACAAGTCAATCAATCTCTCGAATAGTTTTAAATATAGAAGTTTTCAATTGTCATATCCATGGTCTCAAACAATGAGAGAAAAAACCTTTTATATTCAATGTATGTAAAACACAAATTAGCCATATCTCTGGAATAGATCTAAATAGAAGTTTTTCATTTTCATATCCATGGTCTCAAAAAATGAGAGAGAAAAAAACCTTTTATATTCAACATGTAAAACACAAATTAGCCATAAAAGTTTCCCATTGAAACCATAAGTGATTTGATACAAAACGTAGGTTTTAACCTAGAATCTAGTAAATGCCCCTACAAGTCAATCAATCTCTTTGATTAGTTTTAAATAGAAGTTTTTCATTTTCATATCCATGGACTGAAACAATGAGAGAAAAAACGTTTTATATTCAATGTATTTAAAACACAAATTAGCCATATCTCTAGAATAGATCTAAATAGAGGTTTTTCATTTTCATATCCATTGTCTCAAACAATGAGAGAGAAAAAAACCTTTTTATATTCAACATGTAAAACACTTGAATTAGCCATACAAGTTTCCCATTGAAACCATAAGTGATTTGATACAAAACATAGGTTTTAACCTAGGAGTCAATGTAAGTAAAACACAAATTAGTCATAGCTGTAGAATAGATCTATATAGAATTTTTTCATTTTCATATCCATGGTCTCAAACAATGAGAGAAAAAAAAACCTTTTATATTCAACATGTATATAGCTTATTTAGAAACAAAAATTAATTTAATACAAAACATAGGTTTTAACCAATTATATAGTTTTTCATTTTCATATCCATGGTTTTAAACAATGAGAGAGAAAAAACCTTTTATATTAAACATGTAAAACACAAAGTAGCCATAAAAGTTTCCCATTGAAACCAAAAGTGATTTGATACAAAACATAGGTTTTAACCTAATCTTGTAAATGCCCCTACATTCAATTTATAATTAGAAGTTTTTCATTTTCATATCCATGGTAGTTCTATAGGTAGTCTCTAAAGGGCCAAGTAGCCTCTGGATTTCATCTTTTATGAAAGGTGACATATCTAGTAAATGCCCCTACAATCAATCTCTGGAATAGATCTAAATGACCCTACTGTCAACATGTATATAGTATTTAGAAACAAAAAGTAATTTGATATAAAACATAGGTTTTAACCAATTATATAGTTTTTCATTTTCATATCCATGGTCTCAAACAATGAGAGAGAAAAAACCTTTTATATTCAACATGTAAAACATAAATAAGCCATAAAAGTTTCCCATTGAAACCATAAGTGATTTGATACAAAACATATAGGTTTTAAAACCTAATCTAGTAAATGCCACTGCATTCAATCTTTAGAACAAATCTAATTAGATGTTTTTCATTTTCATATCCATGGTAGTTCTATAGGCAGAGTCTGTAAAGGGTGAGGTAGCCTCTGGATCTCATGTTTTATGAAAGGTGACATATCTAGTAAATGCCCCTATAGTCAATCTCTAGAATAGATCTAAATGCCTCTACATTCAATGCCCCTACAATCAACATGTATATAGTATTTAGAAACAAAAAGTAATTTGATACAAAACATAGGTTTTAACCAAGTATATAGTTTTTCATTTTCATATCCATGGTCTCAAACAATGAGAGAGAAAAAAACTTTTATATTCAACTTGTAAAACAAAAATTAGCCATAAAAGTTTCCCATTGAAACCAAAAGTGATTTGATACAAAACATATAGGTTTTAAAACCTAATCTAGTAAATACCCCTACATTCAATCTTTAGAATAGATCTAATTAGAAGTTTTTCATTTTCATATCCATGGTAGTTCTATACGCAGAGTCTGTAAAGAGCCAGGTAGCCTCTAGATCTCATCTTTTATGAAAGGTGACATATCTAGTAAATGCCCCAACAGTCAATCTCTAGAATAGATCTAAATTCCCCTACAGTCAACATGTATATAGTATTTAGAAACAAAAAGTAATTCGATACAAAACATAGTTTTTAACCAAGTATATATTTTTTCGTTTTCATATCCATGGTCTCAAACAATGAGAGAGAAAAAACCTTTTATATTCAACATGTAAAACACAAATTAGCCATAAAAGTTTCCCATTGAAACCAAAAGTGATTTGATACAAAACATATAGGTTTTAACCTAAGAGTAAATGCCCCTACATTCAATCTCTAGAATATATCTAATTAGATGTTTTTCATTTTCATATCCATGGTAGTTTTATAGGCAGAGTCTGTAAAGGGCCAGGTAGCTTCTGGATCTCATCTTTTATGAAAGGTGACATATCTAGTAAATGCCCCTACAGTCAATCTCTGGAATAGATCTAAATATAAGTTTTTCATTTCTCCCATGCATTTGCAATAAATGTCAATTTAATATATATATTTTTATTGAAATTTTTTTTTTTAGGGATAAGAAAACCATTAAATATGATACCGTGGATAATCCGATTTCTGATTACAATAACTATAACCACGGAAGTTTAAAAACCAGAACCATTAAATATGGTTGAAAAATGGAAATTACACATAGAAGTTTCTTGCTATACCAATCCAGGGAATGCAGTGATTACATATGTGCTTTCCAATATTGCGACTAGCAAAGTCGTCCAAAGGAAAATGAATATACCAGGAAGAACAATAAACAACGAGGCATATTATATTGGATTGATAGAAGGCTTGGGAACAACGATGGATTATGAATCAAATGGAATTGTAGTTTTCACCAATTCTGAACTTGTGTGCAACCAGATGAATGGCGTATACCAAGTTAAGGAGGAGAGGCTAAAAGAACTGCATGTTATAGCAAACAATATTGTTAGCCAATTTCAATTTTTTAGTATAAGGCATTGTACAAATGTGAATAAGATGTCTAGTGATTTATTGTGTGGGGCAATGCAAATTCAGGGTTCATCTATCAAAAATGAATTAAGAGATGAATTAGAATTATACGGGGCAATGCTAATGCCAATGCAAGATTCGTCTCTCAAAGATGAATTAGTTTTGAGACACTCTTCTTCAAAAATTCAAGATTCATCTCTTAAAGATGAATTAGTTTTGAGACGCTCTTCTTCAAAAATTCAAGATTCATTGCTCAAAGATGAATTAGTGTTGAGACACTCTCCTTCAAAATTTATTGATCGACATTGTAACATATCTTGGATATGTGTGTGTTGTGTACTTATAAATGTGTCTTTTTTAATGACCATGTGCTTTTTTCAATTATATACCAAGTGTGCTCCCAACACACCATGTAAACTGCAACTTGGTGAACTTCACATTTGCAAAAAGTGGTGAACTTCAGATTTTTATGAAATTAAAATGCGGGGACTTCAACAAATTTTTGTTTAAATGGAGTTTCACTTCTTTTTTAATGACAATGTGCTTTTTTTAATTTTATACCAAGTGTGCTCCCACCATGTAAAACACAATTTGTTGAACTTATTATTTTTATAACTTGTTTTTTGCTAAAATTGAGTTTCACACATGAATTAGTGCTTTGAAAGTTGTGTTTTACATAATCTGTTTACACTAAATTAAACATTAATTTTCTGAATTTTATTTTGAATTTAATTTAAATTAGTTATTTAAAAAATTAATTGTAAATGTCCACCGTAGATATATATATCATGGAGGATGAACAACGAAGATCAACAGAATCCCATATCTCTACAAGAGGGGAGGATCAGGGATTGGAATCGAGATCTGTTCATGGTAAATTTAAATATAATCTTAAATCCCCATACATGTGTGTACATATGGAATTGATTTTTTTATCAACTTTGTGAGTTAAATTAGTTGTTAATAAGTTTCATTTTTAATTTTTTAGGAGCTAATAAGAAGAGAAGGGTCTCTACTCCAGCCATGGATGCCCATGTTTCACCTAGTCATGGTATGGTTTTAGCACAATTTAATCAATGAATATGTACACGTGTATTTATATGTATGCATGTATTTTTCAATTGATTATAAATTCGTATTTGTTTATGAAGCTTGTCTCTCCTCTTGAGAAGTTGGTGGTGGTTCAAATCCCCTTAGAGGGCCATCACTATGTGGTAGCAGGTTGCGTGAAGGTGGTGATATTTATTCTCCCGGAGGCCAATCAACGGCTGGTGGTGCTGGTTCTCAGCAGGGTCGTTTTGGTTCTCAATAGTTTCAGGGTGGAGAAGATGCTAGCTAACCACGTCGAGGTTTCCATCAATTTCAATATTTTTTTTCATTGAATTTGTACAAATTTGTTTACATGTGTTTTTTATAATATACAAAATTATATATATATTGATGCAGAGGCTGAAAATGTTCCAAATATTGGTCAAAATAGACATAGGGCAGAATGCTACATTCAAGAAGAAGGTTGTCTACACACCACAACTTATCCGGCCGATATTTCTGATATACCATGGGAAAAAAACATGGCTCAATGCACCTTAGAAAGGTGTCAACAACTTTAGGCAAAATTGCGGAGAGATCTTGTGGCTTTGACTTTACCTGCTGAGAGTCGACAAAGCCTCGAAATAGTTACACATTTATTGGGTGAAATAGTAAATGTGTACAAAAATCTTGGGCCAACGACTGATACATTTGTAGAAGTCATGAGAAAGAGAAAGGAAACAGTAATGGGTCCTGATAAATGGGAGGATGTAAAGAAAAGAGTGACAAAAGAAATGGCGAAGTCAATGTCTAATTTCAAGGAGGGTCCAAAAAGAAAAATGATGAAGGTGAAATATTTCAAGCACCCCGATATAGCTCACTATTTGTATGATAGGCACCTTGCGGGCTATGGAAGGCTCCCATGGAACGACGAGGTTCTTTTTTATTTTGAAAATTGTTTTACGCAGAATTTTTTTTGGAAATGAAACCCAATTGCAATGACCTTCCATCAGAATTTTTTGGTCCAGGGAAAGGTCAATTGTGTGACCGTAGGGGCACTAGGCGAGATGTGGAGTTGCCTTGCCTTGAGCCGCCATTGGTGAGTCGACCTTTTCGGGTCAAAAATTTGCGGTCAAAGATGGATGCGACTTCTCAAATAAGTCAAGAAGCAAGGGATGTAATCATCGACAATGTTCACCCGGATTGGGTGGAGTCGATGTTTTTTTAAATCGACAAAGAGCATGTGAGAATGCACATGCCAATTTTGTGTATTGTACAGATGAAGAGATTGACAACATGAATGTTGAAGATCTCATAATATATGCAAAGAATTTTCGCAATGGTTGGAAAGACTTAATTCTTCATGAGGAAGAAGGCACGGGAGTGGTATGTGTTAATGACCTTAGGGTTCAATTATTTTAACACATACATGTGTACAATTTGTAATAAATACATGTGTATGTACATGTATACATTTATTTGTATGTACATTAATCTAACAAAAATGTATCATTATATGTTAAAACACCATTTGCAGTTGTCACGCATGATGAATGACGAAAAAGTTAATATCACGTTCGGACCTCTGGTTCAAACAATGAAGATGGGTCTCACCATCAAGATATGTTGAGAAATGTTAGTGTTTTTTAAGTGATATTTTTAAAATAAATAATTGTGCACACATGTACATGTACATATATAATAATAAAATGTTTTAACAGATTCTGATTCCGTCCGATGTTTTTGGGATGGCGGTACCTTCTTCTTCCTTGGGAGATGTACCTTCTACTTCCTTAAGAGATGTGCCACATCCACAACAAGTATGGACAATTTTTCACTTTTAAAATTTATGTTTAAGTTATATATATATTCCACCTCAAAAATTTCCATTAAAAATTGAGATATATATATCTATATCTTGAGTTATTTTAAATTTTTTGAATTTTAGGTTTTTGGAGATTTTCTTTTGGAGCCTCTCTTAGGAGATGTCCCAAATTCACTTGCAGAAGTATTCAATTTTTCACTTTTAAATAAATAAATAAATATATATATATATGTGTGTGTGTGTGTGTGCGTGTGTGTGTGTGTGTGTGTTTTTAAAAGTTATAATTTATAAATTGAAGTTTATTTAAAAGTTTTATTATAAATTGAGATCTTGATCTTGAGTTATTTTATACTTTTAAAATTTTGAATTTTAGGTTTCTATAGAAGATTTCTTTAATCCACGGACTTTAGCGACAAAGATAGGAACATCTACACCATTTCAACCATTTGAACAAGTGTTCTAACTTTTTTTTAATATTATTGAAAATAAGTTTATATATGTACACGTGCATTTTCATCTGAAATTTTTTAATATATATATATATATATATTGTACAATTTACTGTTGGATATGTTCCCATGGGCGAACTTGTAGCAGGCGAACAAATGGATAGGGAACCTAATGAGGTATTGCATGATTTTTTTTTTTTTTACATGAAGTTCTATATATATTCTCGCTCATTTTTAAAACATAAAATTTTAACGTTTGTATGTGCATTGTGTACAGGTTTCCCATGGTTTGCAAGATAACGCACGGATTGAGACTCTGATAGGAAAGACACTACATCCATCTGTATTTGATGGACATGATTTGTAGATTTCATTTCAAGATTTAGATAGTCTTAAATTTACTTTTTTTATATATTATATTGATGCACTGTCATATATATATATATATATAACTTGATACTTGATACTTGTGAGATCTACAATTTTTGGACATATTTTATTACAGTGTTAATATAATTTGTTTTGTTCCAAAAAGTTAAGTTTTGGATGGTTTTAGTTCTTTTGGCATGTGAATGTGAAGTAATGTTGTTATATAATTTGTTTGGTTTTTAAAACTTTTAAGTTTTGGATAATTGAACTACTAGTAATGTTGTCATCTATAAATTAATGTTTTGCTTCTGAACTACATTTTCCATGTTATGTAATGATGTGTTATAATTTGTTTTGTTTTTTACATTTAAGTTTTGGATGATTGAAGTACATTTTGCATGTGAAGTAATGTCGTGATCTATAATTTTTTGTTAAATTAAAAGTTAAGTTTTGGATGGTTTCAATCTACATTTGGCATGTGATATAATGGTAAATGTTTTTATTGGATAGTTGAACTATAATTGGCATGGCATGTGAAGTAATGTTGCACGATATATAACCAAAATGTTTTTAAAACTTAAGTTTTGGATGGTTTCAATCTACATTTGGCACATGTGATATAATGTTAAATGTTTTTATTGGATGGTTGAACTACAATTGGATGGCATGTCAAGTAATGTTGTGATATAATCAAAAAGTTTTTAAAACTCAAGTTCTGGATGGTTGAAGTACATTAGGCATGTGAAGTAATGTTGTGATATAATCAAAAAGTTTTTAAAATAAGTTTTGGATACCATTTCAATCTACATTTTGGCATGTGATATAATGTTAAATGTTTAATGTTTTTATTGGATAGTTGAACTACAATTGGCATGACATCTGAAGTAATTTGTTTTGATATAATCAAAAGGTTTTTAAAATTCAAGTTTTGGACATGGTTGAAGTACATTTGGTAAGTTTTTTAAAAAAAATTCACTCAAACAATAGTATGTAGTATGTAAAGATCAAAAACAATCTTGAGATTACTTTTAAGTACGATCAAGTGTTCTTGAAACATTTTCCCACATGATGATACCTTCATTGACCTATGAACTAAAGTAGTTCATAGTCTATATGTTCTTCCTCTTTCCCATATAAATCTCTTTAATTTTGATTGGAAATATAAGAAGTAGATATATGTTTGTTGAATTGGGGTCAATGTCATTAATGATATTTGGCATGTGATATATTCAGTACGTGAAACATTTTTTTATCAATGCACATGGGAAAACTACTTGAACAATTAATTGCATTCTAGAACATATATGTGTGTGTGTGTGTGTGTGTGTGTGTATCCAATATGTGCACAACATTTTTCATTAATGCACATAGAACATATTCGACCATTGGACAGACAAATTTTGTACTAGATTTTCAATCAGGAATAAAGATGTGGGTCAAATCCCACCAAAAGATGAAGAAGTGCTCTGAGTCTCTTTTTTGGAAGGAATATTCGTACAAAATTATACTATGGATGATTTATTTACATTGTGGATACTTTTTACCAAAAAATCCCACAAGCAAAACTGGGAATGCATTGAGTTCGTGTATATATCCAGTACATGCAACATTTTTCATCAACGCACATAGAAAAACTACTTTGAGTTAATTGCATTCTAGAACACACACAGATATATATATATATATATTATGCAACATTTTTCATCAATGCGTGTATAGAAAAGCTACTTTCAGTTGATACTAGAGTGTGCATGTACCAAAAAAATTTGTACATGTGCAAACACTTGCACAGATAACATAACAAGGCAACTCAATATTTAATTGAGTACTGGAAGGTCTATAACATATAATCCAAAGAGAATAAATTTTTGGGCAGTTCAATCAAAAAATTCCAATGGAATGTGATTTTCAATAATCCATTCATGATCGGATTTTGACATTTTCCATTTCTTAATATTCATTTTTTCCTTTGATTGAATCTCGATCAACTTTATGCATGATGCACACACCAAGTGAATATATTGAAAACTTATGAAATCAGGTTCATAGTCTTCAATGTAAACAAAATTCCCACTTTGATTATTTTGTTTGAAAAAATAGCCTTTCAGTATAATAGATCCTCTTTCATATAGAAATCTGTGATCATTATAGTCTTCTAATAATTTCATTTTACGTTAAGTACAACACATCAAATAATACTTCACATTTTCATCGTTGTCAGTAGGTGCAATTACATCAAAACATCTCTTGCACAATAAAACAAAATTGAAAAAATTATACATATTCAAATTTATTTCTAGATATTTATCATTAGAAAGCAATTCAAATGTTACCTTCTCTAACAAGATCAGAAACTCGATCACCATCGGATGATATTGTAGTCTCCTCTGATTTCATTTCTTCAAACATTGCAACGGACATTTTTCCCTTTGTATTTAGCTCTGTATGTTTCCAATATTTTACATACATTTTGTTTTCACAAACGTCATTGGATTTTGTGTTGTCTATGCAAATATGACTAAAACAAGATTATTTATTTTATCAATTGCAAACACATTTCTGGACGACTTTGTTTTAATTGAATGCAATTTTCAAGTCCCTTTTATTGTTTCAACATCATTTCCAATTGATCTATCTACGTCTTCGATCCCAATATGCCAAAAAAACCTTTATATGGAAAATTTAAAGAAGAATGTAAATATGATATCAAAATACAATCAAAGATAATCATTGTGATAAATGTACACTGTTTATTTAATTAGATATCCAATAAAAATTAAATTGAATGTACCTTCGCACTTCCCTTGATCGGTTAGTCTCATGGCTTAGAGCAACGATGCACCATTGAACAACTTCTTTCGCGTCCATAAGTCGGCTTGCAGATGGGTTCATTTGATATCTTCGAAGTGATCGTTTTATGCATGCCCCTACACCGTCATGTTCTCCTTTTCCATGGCCAGTCTCAAAGAAATTCCAACAATGTTTAATGCAGGTTTTCTTATGCAGACAACACAACCAAAAGAATGATCGTGCATATTTGAATTATCCTGCGCATCCGTCTGACCATATCCAATGTTCATTGAATGTTATTCCATGATTTTTCAACGAATCATAAATTTTTCCAAAACAATGTTGTACATAATATGTATCATGTGTACGATCGTCACTGATATAAAAGTGATATTCTTTAACAATATGTTGATTTTCACTGGTGCTTTCTATATTATCGACGTTTTGTTTAGCATCTCTATATAGAATATGGACAAGCATGGAGACTTGGTCAAAATGATAGTATTCACTCTGAATTTCTTTTTGTGGAACAAATGTGTAGTTTTCTGCAAAATCAATTACTGAAAAAATGGTCCCTGGTGGAAAAACTTCATGGGATTTTTTGAATTGCAAGCCTTGCCATCGAGCTCTATGGGAATGCTTGGAGTATTTGTAAATTTCTACCTCAAACTTTCTCAAAAGTCTATCACAAAAATTTCTTCTTCTCGTAATTCAATTCTTTTAACACTATTTGCACCTTGAATCGATGTATGGATATATTCATATCTCTTCCATTTCACTTTCATGTTGGAAAATGATTGATCATTTATATCAGTGCGATATTTTTTTTGAAATTTAGTCAAATTCTCTTTCACATAGAATTTGAGATATGAAATCACGGATAGTGGAAGGAGGAGGTGAATCCTTCCAAAATGTTCTACCAAAATCAAGGAATGTGTCATAATATAACTCAAATGCTACATGATAACGGCAACAACAAGTGTCGTGTACAGTGATAGGTTTTACATGCCATGGTTTTTGTTGAACAAAAGCACTAATTAAAACATGAATTTCACGATTCTCTTCTTTGAATTTGTTGAACAACTCTATCCAAGTGTTTTCCAAGAAATTTTTTTCATGTTATTCATACTGATTTCGTGTTATTCTTCTTTGTATCACATGCCTTGCAGTTTGCGAAACACGTGAATTGTTCTTCCAATATTCATATATTGTTTTTTTAACATTTTCTCCAAGTCTATCTTTGTATGGTTGCCTACAAATAGCTCTCCAACAAGCAAGTTCATCATTTACATCTATTTGCAACTGAAATTTCTGATGTTTGTGCAAATTTTTTCACGAGGTTCCTAATGCTCGTGCCATAGATTTTACCAAGAGATTCTCTTTAGTACTTGATGAAACCACTGCCATATGCATTGCTCTACGTACAACTGAAACATTTTTCTTTCTAGATATTTTAATTGAATTTATAGCACTATTTACATTTTGTATCACATTTTCCTTCATTTTTTTTATCTTTGGTTGATTTTCGAATACCCAATAAAGTCGTAGATTCTTTTAATTTCCTTAATGATAGGAGACCTTTCAACATTTGGGCTTGAACTGTCACATTTTCCTTTATGAAATACTTCTAAAAAATGTGGTTAACACGATATCGTATATAATGGTTAGATTTTTTATCTCCATATGTGTGAGTGTCAACATTTTCTAACATCTCGTCATCAACATTGATTTCTTTTGTACATATTCGAATGAATAGTACATAATAAGTTTAAATATTCAAAAAATAACTAAATTAATAAATATATGTATAATTTCAATAATACGTGCATGTGTTCAACATATATATATGTACATACCTTGTGATTCAATTTCTGCACTTGAATTTCTTTCATCATTTTCACCATCTTCAATCATTGGTTCAATATCTCTTTCACTTTCTCTTTCAAAATTTTGTATCTCATCATCAATTTTTTGAGGAATATCTCTCTCTGTTTACATTGCAAAATATTTATCAAATTAGTTCATCAAATAAAAATTAAGCTTCACATTTTACACTAGGAAAATTCTAAATATTTCAAAATCATAATATTTATATTTACATACCTGTTTCAACTTTTAGTTGAGGTTGGTTTTCCCCTTCAATATTTGAGAGTGCTTCTATCTTTCTTTTGTGAGATTGTCTCGTCTATTCTCTACGTTCCTCAGGGTCTCTTTTTCGATCATATTTTCTGGTACAATTTCTTTGATTTCCCATGATAATAGAGTATGAAGTTCAAAAAATTTCCTTCAAAAATTTAGACAAAAACTCAATTAAAAAAAAACTCATTTTAAATTTTCATTTAAAAAAAACTCATTTTAAATTTTTTGTAAAAAATACATACTCAAATCCAAAACACTTTAAAAAATTCAAGAAAAAAATGTCTTATAAAAATGAAACGAAGTTCAAAATATTTCCTTCCAAGGTTACACAAAAACTCATTTTAAAAAATCATTATAAAATATTTACTTCAACCCAAAACCAAAAAATGTCCTTTCGAAATTAAGCCCAAATTCATACTTTAAAAAAAATTGAAGCCCAAAAAAATGTATCACATACCTTCAAGAAATGCCTTTTGAATGTACCTCCATGAAATTTTGAATGTACTCCAAGAAAATTCCTTAAACCCAAAAAAATTCCTTGCAAAATCAGATCAAATGTACGAAAATAATGTGTCTCAAAGAAAAGTCCTTTGAATGTACCTCTAAGAAAAGTCCTTAAACCCGAAACAATTCTTTGCAAATCAAATCAAGACTTTTGTAAAATTAGACCAAACGTGCGAAAATATGCGAAAATAATGAATGGTTTCGCGGAAATTTATATTGCCACGAAATGTTTTTTTGGAGGGGCTCGGCGGTACTTTCCGGCCGATTGAAAGATAAGTAAAAGGTCGGCCGAACTACTTTGTCGTTTGATTTAACATGCCGTCGACACAAAAAACAGTTCGTCCGAGCTTTGTTTAAGAGTTCGGCCGAACTAACACGTCACTAGTTACGCACAACCAAGCCCTGAATACGTTTCTGCAACTTTGGACTGATTAAACTCCATGAAACATTCTAAATTAACTGTCAAAACCAAGACGAGCATTTCAAAATTGAATCTACTTTCATGAAATATAACTTTCATGGAATTTCATAAATATTTACTAATTTTAATTAATTTTGTAATAAAACAGATGCAAACAATTCCTGAAGGTCATTGTGATTCAGTGAAATCAAAATTCTGTATCTGCCAAAATACATTGTAAAAAAAATTGAAAAAATTATCGTACATGACGTTTGTCCGTTGTCTCTAATAGGTAGCTTTTATATTTTTAGTTTATAACTTATATGCTAAGAAATTTCTTGTGTCACGAAACATATTCCAAATATGCAGTTTTTCATATTGGACCAGTTAAAAAAATTCTAGTAATTATGATGTGCATCCATTGGCTTTGTAAATATGATGAAATCGAAGTAGACTCTGTCTAGATTGTTGTAACACATTTTGTTTCTCAAAAACACAAATTTTCAAAGAATACAACATTGTGTATTAACATGACTTCTTATGAATCCGTTGATTGATAAAAAACACACACTCAAAGAAACGCTAAGTTGACATAACAAATGTGTATAAAAAAATTCCAATAAATAAGTAATAGAAAGCTAACAAAATTTCTGACAACTTTTTTTTTTTTATCGTTAAATGAAATTCTAAACAGAAAAATTGTTTTAGCTTGCAGAAAGTTGAAGAATTGAAAAAAATGAAAGTTTTTTCTCAAAAAAGGGAAAAAAGTGTAACCCAACTTCACATTTTCACCCTTTCACCATCTTAAACATATCATAAAGATCCTTTCTAAAAACTATATCATCCTCAGACATCATCTCCTATCCTTCTTCATGAGCCATGACTGGTGGAGTTTTTGGAGTTTGTGACCTCCTTGAACCAATCTGAGGTTTTGGTTCTTTAAGCACTCATTCTCCTCTTCTCAAGTTAGATTTTGTAGTAATTCAAGAAAAACACTTTCAAAACATGTTAAACCTTCACAACAACCATGCTCTAATGCCAAACTAATTTGAAATTAAAATTGAAGGTTTCATGTAAATTTTTGCAAGCTAGTTTATGTCTTATGGGCAATGAATTGATATTGCAAAAGCACATAAACAAAGTTAAATTTTGCAGATTTTAATAGTGAAAAATATACAATAAGCAATATCAAGAAACAACAATTCAATGACAGAGTTCACCCCTCTTGGGCTACATCTCTGGGTCTAACTTCCAATGTTGAATCTTTAAATTATATGCCCAAATGTGTAATTACATGAACATGTAATGCTTAAATTACAAAAATAACACTCCCATTATGTCCAGAAAACCCAAAAAAACTTGTGCAAGCTCTTCTTAGGCTCAAAGAGGTTGAAAATTTGACAATTTAGACCTCCTTCTTCATTTCTCAACTAATCATTCTACAAGTTCGTCACTTTGTCAAAATTGCCAGCGAAATTAGACTTTGGAGGCATTTCACAACTACAATTTTCCACTTACAGGTGATGGGATCGGCCACGAAACCTGTTGATTATGGTACAATTTGTCGAACCATTAAATGGACTATGTGCCCCTATTTTTCTGCCCTTGGTTAGTTAAATGGAAATTAATGTGACTGTGGGGTGCGATCTATGGGCCATGCACCCCACTGATCCTGCTCTTGGTTACTTTATAATTATGGGACTGGGGGTTGGGCACGAACAGGGTGCCACGCACCTGCCCGTCCCATAAATTATGATATTGGTAACATATAGAGCGATAATACCTTGGGTCGAGGCATGGGCCAAATGCCTCGTACCCCACTCACTTCACTTAAGACATAATCACAGGGGAATGCATATCACTTGGGGTTAGGCAAGTCGGGCGAGATCGTCTTCCTAAACCTCCCCCCAACGTGCCAACCATAAAAATTTATTAACAACTTTCCCGCCATGTATTAATAAGTAACAACATGGTGCAGTGGTAGAGCGAATAGTTAGTTAGTGATCGGTCTGGGGTCAAACCCCGGGGAGATCGGTCAGTCAAAAAAATTAGGACGATTGAGGTGATTCAAGTGTTGTTGAAATTAGGACAACGAGATCTACAATTTGGCACCATTTTCAAGAGAATTTAAGTATTTTTATTTTTATTTCTTAACATACATTTTATCCTTTGGATCAACATAAGATATATAAAGATGGTCCTTTTTTTATGCATAGTCTAACTAATAAATGAAGTGGTTTTTTGAGTGGAATTTAGAAATACGATTTTTAGTAAGATTGTGACTTCTTGTTGTTTAAAATGCACTTTGAATGTATAAATAGATTCAACAGTGGGAAAAACCCTAAGGTATTTGAATCCTTGCACATTAAACAACTTACTCTTATGATTTTTGAAAATATCGATTGAATTTTTGGCCAAAATTGACCATAAAAATGTTAGGAAAATGGAAATTTCATTCATTAATTGAGCCGAGAGGCTCATTCTACAACCCACACTAAGGTAGATGTGTAATTTCGTCCATGCTCAACTTGGGTATTGACAAGTCTCTTTTAAAATTAAAAAAAAAATCTTCAAATAAAAATAAAATAAACACCGAATTTAAAAAAAAAATGAATATAAATGTGTTTGGTTTGTTTAATTAAAAGTGTTATAAAACATCAATAATCTCACCCTCAGTGGTCATACTAAGGAGAAGTAAAAATATTTCACTCTTAGTCTTAACCATATATAAAATATTTTACATTAGATATAATTAAAATGCAAAAACGAATATACATGTTTGGTTTGTTTAATTAAAAACATTATAAAACATCAATAGTCCCACCCTAAGTGGTCATACTAAGGAAAAGTGGTAAAAATATTTGTAAGAATGTTTTACTCCCTCTCAACCATAAATAAAATATTTCAAGTGAGATATAAAAAAAATGAATATATGTGTTTGGTTTGTTCAATTAAACGTATTATAAAACATCAATATGTTTACTCATGGTAATTCTAAAGAGAAGTGACAAAAATGAATACATGTGTTTGGTTTGTTTAATTAAAAGTATTATAAAACATCAATAAGTTTACTCTGAGTGGTAATTCTAAACAGAAGTGATAAAAATATTTCACTTTCACTCCATATAAACATGTCCATATAAAACAACATATAAAACAACATAATCTTATATCAACTTTGTATATAAATAAAATGGTTAAAAACACATTTTAGGCACACTATTTTATAACAAAGTGAATTTTGAATTTGTTGAATCTATTTTATATATTCCAAAACACAATTTAAACAATAGAAAATTACAAGTAGTTTATATATATATATATATATATAACAAATCCATCAAGTTTTGAGAGGATCAAATATTCCGAAATACAAACATTTTATTCAAAATTTATATTCTAAAAAATGTTTACATCTCAAGAGAAATTTAAGAAATAAGATAAATCTTTATATAATAAAATGTTTGCACCTAATGTTTGCACCTCAAAAAATTTGATAGGTAAGATAGATATTTATACATACCTATTGATTCAACTCTTTGTCTTCCTCAATATTGATTGAACTCTTTGTCTTCCTCAATCCAAAATTTGAAGTGATAGAAATAGTGTCCTTAGATTATCATGATCCGTGTGTCACTCCTTTCTACCTGTGTACAACACATTTGCGCTATTTCGTCTATGTCTATCTTCAGACTGCAACAAACATAAGGAATGAGGAATCGTAACAGACTCACTCCAACCAGAATAAGTTAAAGGAATACTGCAATTTGGAAGTCATACATATATAATTTGTAAAATATCATGGCTCATGCAGTACGCCTTTATGTTTATGCATCACATGTTTTGGCTGTGTTGTTTTATTTTTTATTATTCTTTCACCTTGTCTATATTTGCAATGAAACAGACTTGAGGAATCGTAATAGAATCACTGGAACTCAAATAATTGAAGGGAATACGACACTTTTGAAGTCATTAAGATATACTCTCTAGAATATCATGCCTTGTGCATATGGTTATTTTGATTTAGGGTGTTTTTAATTAAAATTTAACATATTTTATTTTGATTTATAGGTTAGATTTTAATTAGTTGGTGTGTAATTGAGAATTGATTCAAATCTCATAGAGATTAAAACTAAAAACTATTTGGAAGAGGTAAAGGTATATTATTTAATGAATATATCACTATTAAATAAAATATATTACATATCAGATAAGTGGGTTTGCTCTACAAATTTGATTTTTCTCATGATTTGAGAAATCAAATATTAAAGAATCTTTATTAAATTACTATATCTAAAGTCTCTAATGATTATTTTAAAAAATCATTAAATTTATATTTGAATAAAATTTAATAACTCATTAGTTTAATATAAATATATATTTTCAAGTGAATATTATACTTTTGATTAAAGTTAGGTTTTGTTATGATGTGAATATTATATATTTTAATTAGGTTTTTTTATGATATTTTATTTTGATTTTTTAAAAATATTCTAATATTAAAAGAGATATTTGGAAATTTTAAAATATTGAAAAATTATTTATATTAAATTTATTATTTTTTCTCATTTTAGAATAATAAAATAAAAATATATATTTCAAAAACAATATCTTTTTAATTCAATTATGAATATTTGGAATTATACTTACATTAGTATATAGGTAGGATTGGGCTGTTGGATGTTGAGTTTTGATGAGATATTTTGTCAACAATATTGTCCTTGTTTGGAATCTCTTGGATCTCATGAGCACTATTTATGTGGCTTGTAATTTGGCTTTGCGAGAGATACACAAATTGATTTGTGAGTAATTTGTGCATCATGTCTGCTCCTCCATTTTTCTTGTTGGTATTAGACCAGGTCTGAGCTTGTCTCCCTTGCGGGAGGGCTCAGGAGGATGAAAAAGATATGAGATTTGATGTTTTTTTTTACAAAGATAGTGTGTAACTTTTTAGATTTCGTTTGTATTTTTTTGCCTATGTTCCTGTGTGTTTGATTTGACTCCCTTTCCAATAGCAGTGAATTAAGAACTCCACAAAGAAGAGCCAACGTGTAATGTAGAAATGCATCACTCTTCTCTTGCCACGAGATCGGATTAGTTGTTGGCTCGGACTTCGTTATTCAAAACATCAACAGCCCCACCATTCCTCACCTCACAAGCAAGTAGAAAGGGAACACGATTGAGGAATTGAATGATAATTCAGATTTCTTCATGGCCATTTGAACTTCTGACTTCACCTTTGTCCATTGTTCTACCTGAAGCCACAGGTCGTGTATTGAGCATTCAATCTCATACTATCCAGGGATATGTGGGGAGCAACTATGGACTTTAATAGAGGGACTTGAAGGAAATGATTTATTGGTCTATACACATACGTTAACACGATATATTGGTTTAGTTTATTTCTTCGAAACAATTTTACGAGTTGGTGAATTGTGAGGGAACCAATCCAGTGGGAGTCGACACATTATGTTTTTTATTCCCATCAGAAAATTCTTTATAGAAGCATGAGGGACTGTACTAAAATCCTGCATGCATAATTATGATTTCCTCTTAAATATTTTGAGGGCGTGTCACCAATTCGTAGGAAACTTATGGGAAAACTTCTTCGGAAGAGAATATCACAGAAATCCATGGTTCTATCACTACAAACACTCATACTATTATTAGGATGATTCCTCAGTGACAGTCTTGCGATGTTAGCAAAAATATTGAGCTCTACAACAATTGCAATATGTGTTGGTGGGTGCATAGTTGCACCACACTATTCATCTGCAACGAGAAGCAAGTTTTTAGAGTAGGTTCACACTCTTGGAAGTACTCAAGTCAAAACCCCAAATATTTTAGACTTGGGAATATGTCATTGTTGCCGTATTATTTTGGCAATAGGTGTAAAGATTGGGTGTGTGAAGTGAGTGAAAAATCATATGTTTTGAATATTTATGTTTATATGGATTTCATTTATATTTTGTTATGTAAAAGGTGCAAAATCAATTAATGAACGTAAGAATACAATTAAACTAGTGGTTTTCGAGGTTCTTCAGTGTTGAGACAATACATCGTTAGATTAATTGTGTGAATCTGTTATACGTCGAGGCAATTTGTTGTACTTCAGGCTTCAAGAGCATCAGTTATTGGTTATATTATGAGATCCTTGTCTCTAGAATGGTCAGTTGCATAATTGACTGTTGAATATGCCCAGTAATTAGACAACTCGCGTACACAACTATCAAAAAGTGTAGTTCCTTGCATTTTGATATATGGGAGATTGTCCATAGGGTGGTCCAGTATAAATATTTTCCTTCAGAATAACAAGAAGTGTCAATTATACAAATTTCATCAAAGATGGTTAGAGGTGATTATGTCTTAAATGAGTTGAATGGGAAGCTCGAATGTTGTGGTGGTCAAAAGAGAATTTTTCGAGAGACTTCAGAGGGGGGATAAGTGTCGAGGAAGACCAATAAGAGAGATGAGACATGTGAATTGTAGTTTTTCATTTTTTTTGTTAATATTTATAATGATGTAAATGTAAGAATTAAAGGGGGGACTTGGAATAATGGTTGCATTATTATATAGGTAGGATTGGGTTCTTGGTTGTTGAGAGATTTTCTCAACAATATTTCCCTTGTTTGGAATTTGTTGGATCTCATGAGCACTATTTATGTGGCTTGTAATTTTTCTTTGTGAGAGATATACGAATTGATTTCAGAGTAATTTGTGCACCATGTCTGCTCCTCTGTTTTTTTGTATACATAAAAACTGAAATTATATATTTCTTCTTATAAAACAATATATACCAATTTAGTTTATAGCTTTATTATTTTGTGGAGAGGTTTATTCTATGTTTTTTTCATTTATTTTCAAAAAATAAAAAATGTCGGTCTATTCAGAAGTATGCAGAGTGGGTACTTGTTAGATGTGGTATTTAATTATGCATCTAACATGTGTCTACACATGACATTTGAGTAAACCTATAAGGATATAAGAAAAAATACAAAAAATAGTTTCTTTTTTTAATCATAACTATCATTTTATTATCTACACAATTATTATGTCATTTTCTTTAAGAATAGACCTCAAAATTCCCCTAATGCTCCGCTTCAAGAAATTTTGGAAAAACCGTACTTAAGCCCCTATAAATGAAATATTTCTCTCAATAAATGAACACAGAACCCATCCCTGGGAATTTTGAGGTATAAAATGGGCCTCCTAAAGAAAATAATAAAATAAAAGTTATGAATTTTTAATAGAAAAGAAAGAAAACTATGTTATTTATTGTATCTTTGAATTATCTCCTTGTATGGTTGTTCAAGCAATATACTTTGTATAAACACATGTATCTTGTTGTTAGTTGCAATAAAATAAACTTGATGCTAGTTACTTGTGATGCTAGTTTAATTATGGTTGAACAAATAGTAAACTCGATCATTTCTTAATATATGAATGAGTATAAAAAGCAGGCATGTATATATGTAGATTGTACAACCCGAAAATATTGAGTTACAAAAATAACTGGTATATATATCTATATATATGTAAGAAACTGTTCGAAGTCGCACTATGTAACACTGAGTGCTGAACTGAGAAATTGAAATTCTCCTATGTTACGAGAACAAACTTACAAAACTGCAATGTTAATATAAAAAAAAATAAACTGGTGTTTGGAAGTCCATAACTGATAAATAAATATTTATAATGTCCAAAACAGAAGAATGCTTTCAGGATTGAACAACCAGAATGGGAAAGAAACTCATAGATAGGCGAGAAGCATGCTTCTAGGAAGAATTCCTCAAGTAAATAAATTGGGAACCCTTGAGTTCCGCAAATGCAAAACCCCACTATTTTTCATGTGCACTGTAGTCCCAAAAACCCCATTACATAGGAGTGGAAAGAAAATTATTACCACCCAGAGCTATAACATGAAAGTCCTAAGTCGTGCGGTCGACATATAATCCATACCCTTCTGTTAAGCCCTAACCAATAGAAGCATACCTATCAAGACCAAAACAAGGAATTTGAATAAGCATTCCAATTGTTCTACACTCTAAACATGGATGGAATCAACAAAATAGAACATACGGGGGGTGGAGTACTTGCAATAAGAAAAGAGGGTTAGTCCTCAGAAAAGATTCAATGTTCTAGATAACAAAGATTGGTATGAAAATTCCAACTGAGTTTAGGAGCCATGTTACCTGTGCGTTTCGCGCTTGAGCCGAGCTATAGTGGTACCCTGCAAATCAATCAACGTTTTGCAATTAGCCCAATGGCAAATATATTGGGCATGTAGGATGGCCATGTAAAGTTTAATTACTGGAGGAGTAAATTGCGGTAGGAATCCTTACCTTGTTTTTTATTCTGGAAACCCTCATCGCCGAAGGGTTGAACTGCATGGAACATTGAGACCAGGGTGAGACAGGCCAGCTCTACACCTGGTAGGAATGAAGTGGGTTCTCTGGTAGACTTAGGGAGACCAAAATTTGCACGATATTACCATTTAGTCTTGAACCTGTGTCAGAGTAGCTCAACAACTCTTCTGCCGACAAACGACGAAATAAATTTGGAACAAAAGGTCGGGAATGAACCTTATGCCTGGTCAAAAAATCCCCACCGTCTATGTGAGATGTGATGGGATCAATGACATGCATAACTCCAAGTGCCATGGAGTTAGAACTTAGGTGATTAGGGTGGGTACTGTTGTATAGCTGGTGCCACGCACCCCACTAGGATCAGGGTTAATGTACCATAACAATTAAAGCGTGAGCATAGCAATAAGATGTGTGATTAAAGTGTACCAGAAGAAACCTTAGGATATAACCAAATGCATTGTGATAAAACACATTAGAACCATAAATATATTGTAAGGCCTAATTAATAACATATATTATTGTATAGTGTGCCAAAACAAAATAATGGTTCAAGATACATGTTGTTAATATGTAATATAATAAGTTTTCCTTTCTTTTATGAAAAACAATGTAATTTCTTTTTTAATTTTATGGTGGTATTTATAGATGGATGTTAAAATTAATCAAAATGAGGATTAAGCAAGGAAAGGAAAAAGTAATATTAATAATATATAATAATGATAGATATATGGAAGATTTGTAATTTGTCAGTATTCAATATATAACATCTAAAAAATATTAATAATAAAACAAAATGTAATAGTAAAACACACATACACACACATATATATATTAATAATATATAGAAGATTTTAAAAATATATTAATTATATATAGAGAAAATCATATGGATATATGTGTTGGGTAATATTAGAGGCATGTATTAACATTTTAAAAAACAAATTAAAAAAAAAAAATTATAGTTAAAACATGTTTTTAGTGTATTGCTCAAAACCAATATAAAGCCTTAATTCTAGTTCTACAAAGCCCATAGATTTATTTATGTTTTGCACTCTCAAAAATATTAGATTTAAAAAAAATGATTCCTTTAAATAATTGATAAATTAGTAACTGAGAAAATATCATTTCACACATTGAGAAAAATTGAAATATAATTAATAATAATTAACCATATACAATTTTTAATAAAAATAAAACAATAATCATATATTTTATTTATTTGTTTTAATAATATTTAATTAAATTTTCAGTTTTTTTTTTATATGATTACAAATTAAAATTATATAATAATAAAAAAATTGTAAATAAAAAAACTTATTTATACATTCAAAAATACATTTTAAATAATAATTAAAAAAAAAAAAACAAAATATCTACACCATTATAAAATAACCCCAAAATTTTTAGTAACCTGACGAGCATGTTAACCCAGGTAGCGACCATTTCAATCACTGTAAAACACTGTCACAAGGGAATCGAAAGTGCCTCAGCCTTATCAGAAAAGTTTGGTCGCTGCCACAAGAAATATTTATTGCTAGGAAGACAAAAATTTCAATGCTTCCTGTTGTATCACCAACTCTCTAAGAACTCAGTAGTCATCCCCTTGGAAAATACTGGAGTGGTCGATCCCCAATCAAGGACAGTCAGTAAGACCAACTCGATGCAGTTCGCCTCTTTGTGAAATTTTGTATTTTTTTAATCCAACTTTCGTAACTGATAGGACAGTCAGTAAGACCAACTCGATGCAGTTCGCCTCTTTGTGAAATTTTGTATTTTTTTAATCCAACTTTTGTAACTGATCATACTTGAGAAGGGTCAGAGAGGGTAAGGTCCTCAATGCCGTAGTCAATGGTGTTCTCAGGTTCAGCCACTAAACCATCGCTTCATCAAACACATGGTACCATATAAAGCAATTTTCAGGTGTATATAGTTTTGTTTCGGATTGGACTATCATACGTGAGAACTAAATCTTTACATCTAATCGTTGGACCACATTCTCAGAACTGGACAGTAAAATGACAATTGATTTGTAGAAAAATATTGTTTACAAATTATTTAAATAATTTAAGAGATAATAGTTTAAAACATAGTTTCAATTTGGAAAAGTTTATAGTATACATCTTAAAAATTGAGAAATATGAAAATATGTAGTTTTCTTTTCTGAATGAAAATATGTAGTTTTATTTCTTTAAGAGCCATTGATTTTGCTCATTTTCTTTCTATTAATTTTGAAATTTACTATTAAGTTTAGTAATATAAACAATTTGAATTTAAAAAAAAAATCATATTTCATTTTTCTCTCCAAAATTTATTTATTTTCAAAACTCAAAACTTTAACATAAAACATCTCCTTAATTTTAAAATATATCTAAATTCGTTTCATAATTAATATATATTTTATTTTTTTTATTAAAAACATATTAAATTTGTTTCGTTAAATATATATATATATATATATATATATATATATATATATATATATATATATATATATATATATATATATATATATATATATATATATATATATATATATATAATTTCTTCATTACAAGTTCAATTCCCTTCCCTGATAGGAGTGATGTATTTGAACATGTTAATGAAGATAGAGTAAAAATTAAATTTTTTTTTTTTTTTTTTTTTGAAAATTCATACCAAACTTACAAAAATATAAATATAAATTTAAAATTAAAATTAATTTCAATTACTCATGAAATATATTAACTTCACCAAACAAATTTTTATTCTTTCTTTTCTTACTTTCTCAACTTTCTAAGCCCTTATAATGCAGCAATAAAATTGAAAAACAAAAAGTAATCTTTCTACCGCCATTTATTTTGGCTTTCGTGGTCATAACACAATTTGTAACAGGGGCTTTCTATGGCGGAGAAATTAATCTTGCTTGAGTTTTTTTATTCTTCTGTCATTGTACACGAACCCATACACGAACCTCTAAGTCTTCTCACAAAATGCTCTTTCGTGGCCTCCTTCCTTAATGAGCTGATGTCCATCGACTCTTAGCAAACCTCTCCTCTCACAGAATATTTAAAAAAAACTCATAGTAGACATTGAATATTTTTTCTACTCATGTGAAAAGATGTGAAAAACTTCTCTTTATTATTTTTCAGAAATGGAATTACAATGATGAACTTCTATCTAGATCTGTTCGAGAGATTGACTGTAGGGGCATTTACTGGATTTCTCACCTTTGAGAAAAGGATGAGATCCAGAGGCTACCTAACCCTTCACAGACTCTATCTTTAGAGCTTTGAAGAAGTTAACATTCAATAGACAGACTCAAATCCTATGGAAGTTCAGCCACTTTAGGTTCTCACCAAGGATTTTAGGCCATGATGCGCAGGCTTCCAAACTTCTGACTTAGACTTGAGAAATTCTTCGTGATGCAAGCAGATCGAACTAATGTTCATAGATGCAGAGCAGGAAGATGATCTCGGACTCTAAAGACTCTATAATATCTCCAAATTCTGATGATCCCTAATGAACTCTACTACTCTTCTTATATAGGAATGAAAGGAGATCAACCCTAGACAATCTAGCCAATAAACTTTATCATACTAAGATTCAACATGATCTTGAGATGTGGATCAAATCACACCAAAATTCTGAGAAGTGCTTCGAGTCTCAAGATTCTTCTAAAAAGTAAAACTTACAGAAAATATACATAATGGAGTTTTTTTCAGAAATCCCATGGAAAATGATTTTACGAAAGGATTTCTTAGAATTCATATTTACACATTGGAGATTTTGTCGAAAATCCCATGGAAAATGGTCACACTCATTTTCAGGTGACTAGACTTAAACTTGATCTCTGAGGTGCAGTCACCTTGTTGATAGACTATTTTGGATTGTTCCCAAATGGCTTGCTCCCAGAAAATGAATAGTGAATCTTCCTGTTGTATCCCATGCTTTAGTATAGATTCTTCTTATGATCATGTGTTTTCCTAATACAATCTGATGTTTGATTTTTGTCATAATAGCCCATTTTTGATGGTGCTTCATGTAATTACCAAGGATTTTATCTTCAGGATATTGCTCAAGATCTTTAATAACAAAACACAGAGTTTCAAAACAATTTGGGCGTGTTATATATTTTGTTTGAAAATCAAATGTGAACTGTCGTGGGTCCATAGCAGTTTTATTCAATCCTAACCATGACCACCAGTATTGGAGCCACTAGGGTTGATGAAGAAGTTGGGAGATGAAATTTCGTCCAAATTTGATTAATGTATAGTGGGTTTCATCAATTTTCTCTCTACATAATACATCCCACCATAATTTCTTGTAACCTACAAAATTATATATAGTGTCAGGAAAGATAAGGTTAAGATTGTGGTGTGGCAGCATTAATCTTTAACTAAAATGAGGATCTCTTGTCCTGTTGATGACATAATACTTATGAAAAGTATTAGTTCTTGAGCTTCCTTCATTCCACACCATATGTAGATCATGAAAAATTTCCATTAATTCTTCTTCAGCTTGGTGGGCAGACAGTAGGGAATGTTTGTAACCCATATCATGTATCCATCCGCTGGACTTAGGATATACTTTTCTTTCTGGTACCAAATGCAAGATATCTGTATGTGGTTGCAAATTTTCATCAAGGAATTTGGTGTTCCTTAATTTCCAAGTGGGCTTCCATTGTCTAATATAATCAAACAAACCAGTATTATCAGGGTTATTTCTATATACTTCACTTTATGCATTAGAATCCCATTCTATAATAATGACCATCAGGTTTTCTGTTTACACTAGGTTTTATCTAGTTAAGAAATGAGGTAGACAGTTCTTCGATCCTTTGATGTGTTCTACCTGGAAGTCAAAGTTTGAAAAGAGTTCTTTCCATCTGGCAAACTTAGATTCCCCTGGCTTCTTGATATCTTTTGTTAAGACCTTCTTGAGTGCAGAAGCGTCTGTTCTCAACAAGAATTTTTTATGTACAACATGTATATGAAACTTATCTATATAGTTCCAGGCAACCTTTACCTCTTTTTCTATTGTTGAATAATTCCTTTGAGAAGGATTCCATGTCCCTGACCCAAATTGGACTACTGGTTCACTTCCATATTTTTGTTGCTTTAGTATTCCCCCCCCCCATCCTAGATCATTGGCGTCAGTTTGAAAAATTTTGAACAATTATTTATCTGCTAATTAAAGGATTGGTAATTTTTTTACCTTGGTTTTTATTCTTCTGACTGCTCTAGTATGTGCCTATGTCCATGGTTTTGGCTCTTTTTGCAGTCTTTGATTCAACATACTTATGTCATTTGCACAACCTCTATAAAAATTACTACATAATTTAGGCCTCCGAATAATCTTTGTAATTGGGTTTTGTCAATAATTTTATCGGGGAATTTATCAGCGAATTCCAAGGCATGTTTTTGTAAAGTGATCTATCCATTTTCAAATGTGTGGCCTATAAATTTTATTTTGTTTTGAATAGTTCTAACTTCTTTTTTCTCAAAACGAGACCATTATTCTTCACAACTTTTATAAATCTATAAACATGTTTAAACTGTTATTCAACACTTGTTGAAAATATTACGACATCATCAATGTATATGATTAGCCAATCAAAATATGGTTTTAAGACTTCATCCATTACCTTTTGAAATTTTGGAGCATGCTTTAATACAAATGGCATGACATTCCACTCATAATGTCCTAAAGGGACACTAAATTCCATTTTGAACTTAGCAACCTGCCAAAATCCAGATTTCATGTCAAACTTAGAGAATATTTTGGCGCTTGCTATTTTGGTTATTAGGCTACCCTTGTGTGGAATTGTGTAGCTGCCATCTGCTAAAACTATATTTAGGGGTCTATAGTTGATGACCAATCTAGGAATTTCCCTAATTTGTACAAAATATTTATTGACATAAAATCCATAATAGTTCCAGGGGCTGCTGGACTCTCTGATGAGCTTTTGTTGCAGAAGGATGGAAATCTATTTCTGGCACAATTTTCTGTACTCATTATTCATAGGAATTTATCTATTCTTGCATGGATTTCCTTCATAATATTATTTGTAGGGAAATCATACTTTGTATTTCTTCCTATGCCAAAAGGCATTAGGATATTCTACACAAAATTGTTCTTCTAATTGCTTTTTCAATTCTGCAACTTTCTGCATAATTTTGGGAGATTGAATGTTCTCTTCAATCCTCAAAGAAGATTTAAAGTGTTTCAGTTCTTCTATCTTTCTTTGTTTCAAATTTAATTCTTGCATGGCCTGAACCATAGTGGAATGCCTGGGTGTGGAGACATAAGGCAAAGTGATAGTCTGAAAGTATCCTTTCTCATCAGGAACAAAAAGAAAGTAACCAGCTGACCCATCAGAAAATCTTGTTGAACCATGTGGCTCTACAGCAACAAGAAAGACATTCCCCAATATACAATTAACATGAATACTACCAACTGCAAATTTGAGGCGGATACAGTGTTTTTCAAAGAAAACTGAGGCCTTAGGAACCTCATATTTGAAATTTTGAGTCCCTAATTCTATAACCTCTTTGTGTGCTACCGTCCAATATTTGCTGGAATTAAATTTTTGTTTAGAACATTAATATCTACTCCTGACAAATTTTGTAATGACTTGTTTACTGTTAATCCTATACATAAACCAATAAATGATTTTGTTATGTTAGAATAAATTTCTCCCCATGTATAAGTTTCAAAATATTGGGAGAATATCTCCTGGTGCTGGATATATTCCACAAAATTGGAAGTGAGTGCTGCCAAATATACTTGTTTCCATAAATAATTTTGGCTCTCTCTGACTTCATATATTCTCTGAGTCCAGTCTCTATGAAAATATTCATATTGAGACATATTTTTACATTTAAGGTTCATAAGAACCATTATATGTTTATTTTCCATTTCTATTGTTGGCCCACACTGGTGTTCAAGAATGAAATATGTTAGTGCTCCAATCATATTGTTTTGGGGTGTGCCATCTTCATTATGGAATACATCTCCTGCTTCATCTTTAGCCACTTCAACTTCCATTTTTTCTATAGGAGCTGGAGATCATTCTACCTCCCACCATCTTTGTAATGTTCGCGTAAAACACTAAATGAGTGTTTTCCAGGATTCAATTTTTTACTTTCCCCTCATACACATGAGGTTTTACTCTGTGTACATTTGGTCTATCATCTGTTTGATTTTTCCTGCACTCAACCTGTCAATATTCCATTCCTTATATGCTCTTGAATGGAAAGTATGAGTTTCAGGCATCTTACCTTTGCCACTAAGATCTGGTGCTGGGTATCTAGTGAATTTGCTTGACAAGGGTTCATAAATAGGAAACAAATGATGTCCTGAAGTTTTAGAGACTTCTTCAGATGTTCCTTCGGGGTAAATTAGAGAAAGTTCTCCAGTGGGATGAGGATTTTTGATAGTCTTATGTTCTTTTGGGAATAAGAAAGAAAATTTTGCTATTGATGCCTTTGGACATTGGATGGGTATTTTGTGGGCAAACAACATTGATTTTGAAATTTCTTTTTGTTTGGGAGAAAGGGATAATTTGTCAAATTTTTTTTGAAAGGCCTTATATTAGATTCTCTGAGGTTAGTGATTGAAACCGTACTCAGTCTGTTATTCCTTCACTAGACTCTCTCACAAATCCTTTTAAGACAAAAAAAAGAAAAATTGACATCATTTATACTTTGATTCACACTTTTTACAACTACTTCCAAAAAGTTGAAACATTCCTTTTGTTCTTGGGTTTTCACAGCATTCATTTCTAACCCTTTTAAAGAAGTGTTTGTCCAATTTATTTTTTTCACCTACTTTTTGTATTCTACCATCATTGCCAAGAGAATAATCATCCTTGATAAAAATTGGAATAGCTTTTTTTGAGCTTCCTGCTTCTCCTAGCACGATCCCTTTATAAGCAGGAAAATTAGAAGTGGTTTCAAGCTTGCTACGATCACAAGATTTCCACATATGTCTTTGTGGAGATGAGATTTTTGCATTTTCCATATATAAAGTAAGTGGATCTTTTAGCTTTCTCCAAGCATAAAATGAGATCCAAGAATTTTTTGTCTCCATGTAGTCTTTCCATTCCAAGGAAAGTGTAGTTTTCTGTTTGGTAGTAGTGCTAGAATTGAATTCTCTAGCTTCAGGATGAGTATACAGATCCCAATTCAACATATTTTTCATTCGTTGAGTGCCAATTTTGTTCTTAGGACACCCTTCGATTATATCAAAAAATTTATACATCTCTTGTTTTGAAGGCTTTTTACAATCTGGAGGAGTAGAATTTTCAAAACTAGAATTTGGAATCGGACTGTCAAACTGCTCTAGATATCCCAAGCCATATTTAGGCATACCAGGTGGACGCATTTTATTGAACATTTAAATAAGACGAGGATCTTAATTTTCCAAAGAGGGTAGCTCATGGATAACCATCATTGTGTCATGAGGAAATCGTATATCTGCACACTTGCGATTTGGACAAATATTTATTGTAGTGGATGGGGGAGCTTCTCCTATTTGGACATTGTGATTTTGGTGGGTAACCAAATTTGCCAGAGCTTCCAAATGGACCAGGTGTTTACAAGCTGGACATTTGAATTCTAAAGAAGAAAAATGAATTAACTTACCTAATTCAAAATAAATCTACATGAATACATGATGGACAAATTTTTACAGATGATGATGATGATGATGATGATGAAGGTCAACTATCAGCAAGGTCGACGCAGAACTCTGAAGACATATGGCCAAAGTATTTTTGTAAAGAATCAACATCATGGAGACCTGCATGATCAATGGTAGATCTTCTTGGAAAATTTATCACAAGTGAAGAGGGATTTTCTTGACTCTGGGTTGTCGTTATACTCTGGATTTTGGGTGTGTTAGGGAGATCTACCACCCAATTCTCACGAAAACTAAGATCTTACCATTTTATAGTTTGATGCTCAAATTTTTGATTATGAGCATCTGTTATGACCAATGTGCTGGACTTAGATTCTTTTCTTGGTGCATGAAGGAGAGCAGGATAGAGGGTGTTGGTGTGTCTAAATCATCCTATGGTATGAACAGAGATATTAGTTATTTTCTTTTTTTTCAGAAAAACACCAGATGTTTTGATTTGTAACTGAAGGATGTCTTTTATATGTTCATCATACACATATACTGAGACGTTTGGATGACAATCAAACCAGACAGGACCATTGGATAATGGAGAAACTATCTCACCAATAAGTGAATCCATATATTTCTTGTGGGAAATGTCTCTGATGGTTGCTAGATAATATGTGTCCAACCCTCTATGGGTCAAAGCATTTATCCCCACCCTTATACAACCAACATGAAAATAAGATGTGTTATGTCTTTTGGCTTCTTCTTGTAGCTTCTTAGGATCTAAAAGAGATATGGTCTGAACGGACTCAACATTTTCTTGGATTTGGCTGACACATTCCTTTACTGTGACTCTGGTTATAGCTTTTGAATGAAAAATAGATAAATCATAATAGACAGTAGTTAGACTTATGGAAGGCAGAGCCCAATGGGTTGTAGGCTGACTTTCAACTATTTCTAGATCTGCAGAGTTTATTTAAGAAGAAGAAGCCAAATGAAATAAATTTACTAAATTAGAATTTTCTTTTGTGTGCTCTTCTTGATGCAATTCTTTCAAAGATACATATCTTCTTCCTAGTTCCATTTCTATATTTAGAAGTTTTATAGAAAATACCCAGTTGAAATAAATATTACTAGCTCTGATACTAATTTGTAGCAGGGGCTTTCTTCGGTAGAGAAATGAAGCTTTCTTGAGTTTTTTAATTCTTTTTCCGCGATACACGAACCCGTACATGAACCTCTGAGTCTTCTCGCAAAACGGTACTCCACAACCTCCTGCCTTAATGAGCTGATGTCCCTCGACTCTCGAAGAACCTCTCCTCTCATAGAATATTTAAAAAAAACTCATAGTGGACATTGTGGACATCCCATAAAATTTGAAAAGCAAAGGCAGATAATAGACTACTTATCGTTAACCGAATCAATTTTTTTCCAAAATAATCGATATAGGAATCAAATTTCCAGTAAATTTGGTAACTATGATTTAAAATGATATTTTTCAATATTTAAGTAGAAAATTTATATATATGGTTTTTTATTTTCTTAATAATATAAATAATTTATTTTTAAAACAAAGATTAATAATATTATTTTCATTATAAATTTTAAAATTTATAATATATAATTTTTATTTTTACACCATATTTTTAAAATTTAGAAAATGTTTTTTTATTTTTATACCTATACATCTGTGCGAAATAAGCAATTATAAATAAACAAAAAAACAATGTAAATTCTTTGTAAAATTGTGATGAATGTAGCATTATACTTACTTAAATTTCAAGAGCTTGATTATATGATAGTTAATTATTTTTATAAATACACATATATGAGAATTAACATTTATATTATATTATTATTAAATATAATATTTTTTATTATTTGATAGTTAATTATTTTTGTAAATAAACATATTAATAATATATATAGATTTAGTTTAATTTATAAATTAAATAATTTTTTCACTATATTTTTTAGTTAATTTGAACTAAAATTTGGTGAATAGTTTTAAAAACTTAAGTTTAAGTTGTTTAATCTATAGAATTTTACTGGTCACTATTTTTTCATGTTGTTGAATCCATTTATGTATTAAAAATGCATTTTAAATAACAAAAAATCACATTCTTTCTTGAAATTGTTTTGTTGTATTATGGTGAAAAAGTCTATTTCGTATATAAATTAACATTCATATTATATTATTCTTTAGTTTTTAGATGTAAATTCAAATTTAAAATAAGATAGAATCTTAGAAACTTGATGTACCACCCCAAATTAAATTTCCATGATACAAAATCACTTGAGCCTCGAAATAATTTATCGTTCATGGGAATTTATAGATGGCTATTTCTAAATTATCTTTATTATTATAAAAAAAAAAACATTACCTTTTGTCAAATTTCTACTTGAGATAAATTTGAAATTCCAAATTTGAAAGATTACAAAAGCCTTGTAAATTTGAAAATTTCAAACTTGACACAAGAAAACAAAATATTAAGTATGGAGATTGTTTCAGTTAAATATTTGTAACTTTGCAAGTACACATCAATACTAATTTTTTTTTTAATTTGATTCATTGGACCAATCTACTAACTAAATTTTATACTTTACTGTCACCACTAACACCTTAATTATTTACATTTACCATATATATATATATAAATTCTTTTATCATGTTTTACCTGTACTACACACAATTTGGAATATTTTTTATGTCAATGCCATTATTAAATCATTACCATATTTGCTCAGAAAATATTTACAACTATGCAATTATTTAAAAACTATTTATTTATCTTAATCTATGGTTGTCCTGCTTACGCTTTGGAAATTAATAGGGTTTGACAACCGAGCACTACTTCAGAAAAACTGTCAGTAGTTTGTGTACAGGCATTAATGCTCCAGGGATATTTCATTAAGTTTGTTAATTATATAACCATGACTCCAAACCCAAGAAGTAGCCCGTATCTGGCAAGTGACATAGATTTGGCATTTTTGATGTGTTTAATTTATTTGTTGGTCGTGTCGAATTTATTACACCCGCACTTAGGCCATGTGACGAGGTTATGCTATAGTCTCCAGCTGGCATAGCTATTTGGCTATCTCTCACCCGTTTGACCAGCATCTTCCTCCATCGACGGTGATCAGAGATGACGGGGTGGGTTAGAGTAACTACCCACCCCCCCAAACCCTCGTCATTGCTCCATTGTTGTCATCGCTGGTGGATAGCTCCACTCTGCAATCCCCGAAGACCATGCAGATTTTCTATGCTCATTCCTTCTCCACAGAAACTTCACTAGCGTTTAAGGACTGGGTGTCTCGGATTCATCTTTCTGTCCTTCCTCTTTCTCGGCTAGACAGTAAGGAGGATGAAACAAAAAAACCCTTAGTGCCGCTGATCCATCTCCACAGGTCAATCCTGTGACCTTGCAAGTCTTTTTCGCTCTTCTTTCCGACTGTTGGTTCCAGGTTTCTTCCGCGGATCATGGCTAAAATCCAGAACTGCGGTAATATTTACAATCTCCTCTTTTTTTTTCTTCCACTAGCTTGCACATATTCTAGTTTAAGTCTCATCTTATATTTCTAGGTTTTCTCTTGTGTTTATAACTTATTCTTTTCTTATTTTTTTGGTTGGAAGCGACATTGCTCGGCTTGGTGCAGTCTCATGGCAGCTCCAATTAGTCGAACTCCAACAGCTTCGTCTCGCCATCTCTAAGGTATTTACTGCCTCCGGCCTTGTCTACACACTATTCACCTTCCATATGTAGTAGTGTTCTCTCTCGTCCTCTTCATATCTTGTAGGCGAGAATGTTCTAGTTTTCCGAGGGTGTGCAACCGAGTTTTACGATTTTGTCTTGTTTTAAAAAAAAACCATTAGTATTGGTTAAATGCCCCTTCTTGGCTTAGACCCTTAGAAATTCATATGAATAGATTTGTCTTATTTTATAGAATTATTGATGACGATTTAATTCCTTTCACCATGTTTCCTCTAAATTTTCAGTAACAGGTATTATGATTCATTTCTGCGGTATTATTCACGGTGTCTATTTGGTTACTATATATGTAATATAAAATATGTTATCTTTGTAGTTCCCACTGTTATTGATGCTTATAAATACATTTCTAATTCTTCATTTTCAAAAACACAGTTGTGTTGTCTATCCATAACTCTACTTGTTCCAGTTGTTCTATTTTTTGCATGATACTAATTTCATCTCTTACTTAGCTATAATTTCTTTCCAAATATAGTAATTTGTTGTGTATATTGTGTACAATGTATTTCTTTATAGTTAGACTTGCATGGTTTTGTCCTCTAACCGACAAGGGGTCTGACAGGACCAAAATTGTGACCCAGTTATTGGGTTCCAGTTCTAAACCCACAACCTTCCGGTTAGTATTCTATGCTCATTGTAAGAATTAATCTCACTCTTCAAGTGTTTGTACATTACCCTTTATGGGGTTCCAACTATAGCAGATATTTATGGGTTAAAATGAAGTCAAGTATTTTTTATATGTATTTACTATTACTTTCAAACCAGGAGGTAACTCTGCAAATCAGAATGTGTATTAGATGAAGAATGTGAATGTATTTATACATGGATGTGAGGCTATTGGGATTCACTTCCCAATGACTCTTGGCCTTCCTTATTTCCTAATATAATTTAATATACAATATCAAATATCCTCACCCAACCCTTAGGATTAGGTGTCAACATTCCCCCCTTTAATCCGAAGGGATGTTGGTGAGTCCAAGCATCGATCTGAACTTTTCAAACTTTTCTCTTCCAAGTGCTTTGGTGAAGATATCAGCGGTTTGCTCATTTGTGGAACAATGATGTAGATGGATGGTTTTGGCCTGAACATGATGTCGAATGAGATGGTACTTTGTATTGATGTGCTTTGTTTGATCATGGAACTTTGGGTTCTTGGCCAACTTTATTGCAGAAGTGTTGTCGATCATGAGTGGAGTGGAATACATTTGTTTCATCTAAAAATCTTCCAAGATTTTCCGGAGCCACACAATTTCCTTTGTTGCTTCAGCTGCTGCCACATATTCTGCCTCGGTCGTGGAATCTGCTGGAACTGACTGTTTGCGTGATCTCCATGAGACAGCTCCTGATCCAAGACTCATGGTGTAACATGTAGTAGACACCCCTGTTTCTTTGTCGCCATCAAAGTCTGAATCAGAGTATCCGATCAAGCTGAAGTCGCCTACCTGTGTATATTTGAGTCCAAAGTCTTGAGTCCCCTTCAAGTACCTTAGCACTCTTTTTGCAGCAGACTAATGTCCTTCACAAGGTTTTTGCATGAACCTTGAGAGGATTCCAACAGCAAATGAAATGTCAGGTCTGGTGGTGGTCAGGTAGATAAGACTTCCTACAAGCTGTCTATACTTAGTTGCATCCTCAAATTCCTTCCCTTCAATAGATGTGAGCTTCAAGTTTTGTTCCATTGGAGTGGTTAATGGATTACATTCATCCATGCCAAACTTGTTCAAGAGATCTCCAATGTACTTCTTTTGAGAAAGAAATATAAATTTAGGATGTTGAATTACTTCAATACCCATATAGTAATGAACATGACCCAAATCAGTCATTTCAAAACCTTTCTTCAATTCTTTCTTCATGGATGCAATATAGCTCTCATTGTTCCCTGTTATCAAAATATCATCTACATATACCACAAGATATACAACTGTTTTTCCAAATTTCTTAACAAACAAAGTTTCATCATCAAGATCAAAATGTTTGAAGTCAAGTTTCAGAAGATGCTCAGTTAATTTCTCATACCAGGCTCGTGGTGCTTGCTTGAGGCCATACAAGGATTTTATAAGCTTGCAAACTTTGTGTTCTTGACCCTTTACAACAAATCCTTCTGGCTGGGACATATAAACTTTCTCCTTTAGATATCCATTCAAAAAGGTTGTTTTTACATCCATCTGATGGACTTTCCATCCATTCTGAGCTGCTAAGGCAAAGAGAGTCCGGATGGTGGTCCATTTTGCTGTGGGAGCAAAAGTTTCTTCATAATCAATTCCTTATTTTTGTGCAAAACCTTTTCCCACAAGCCTGGCCTTGTGCTTGTCAAGTGAGCCATCTGCTTTATACTTGTTCTTGTAGACCCACTTACAGCCAATTGGTTTTGTTCCCAAAGGCGGATCAACCAGCTTCCAAGTGCCATTCTTTATCAAGGCATCATACTCCTTTTGCATCGATTCATTCCATTCATCATGAGAAGCAACTTCTTTGAAGGAAGTTGGTTCATGATCTGTAGACAAACTCAATTCACAATTATAAGCAATATCCATATCAACAGGAGAATCATAATTATCTACGTCACCTTTGTTTTGTTTAGTGGAACTTCTTGTTCCTGTTTTTCCAACCTCATCGGGATGAACATTCTCTAGTGTCTTTGTCAGCCATTTGGGAGGACCTTTCTGAGATGGCCAGGCTGCTCATTTGACTGAGTTGGGATTGAGTCAAGATTCAATCTCTCAATTCTGTCAATCACATCATTCAATGTGTCATCCGTGGTTGTTTCTTCATGTGGGGGAGAGAGTGCTTCAAGAAATGATTCCATAGTTTGATTCAATATAGGAATCCCCCCTTCAAGGTGTGGAATCTGATTATCAAATTCTTGAAAAGACTTTGCATGTGTGAATCTATCCAAGCGATCAAGTTTCCGCTCAACAACATTGTTTGTCTTGTAGGATTCAAGGAATATGACATCTCTTGCTATTACAAACTTCTTATTGGCTTCATCATAGATACGATATCCTTTGGAGGTATTGGAATACCCCAAGAAGATACATTTTCGACTTCTAGCGCCAAGTTTATTCCTTTGTCCCTTGGGTATCAAGGCATAACAGGTGGAACCAAAGACCATGAAATGCTTTACCGAAGGAATGTGGCCATGCCACATTTCAAAAGGAGTTTTGTTTCTAATTGAACTTGAAGGACACCTATTCTTTATGTAAACAACACATAGAACTGCATCATCCCAAAACATCAATTTTACATTCTTGAAAAATAACATGGAGCGGACCATATTTAAAATAGTTCTGTTCATTCTTTCAGCTACACCGTTCTGTTGTGGATTATATGGCACAGTTGTTTGATGTTTGATTCCATGTTGGCGAAGATAATTTTCAAATTTGTTTGAAGTGTATTCTTTTCCATTATCAGTACGTAGAGAGCCAATATGTGTTTGTGCATCATTTTCAATCCATGCATGAAAATTCTTGAAAGTTTGAAAAGCATCAGACTTATTCTTCAGTAAGTAAATCCAATACATTCTGGTGTAGTCATCAATAAATGTCATCATGTATTTATTTCCATTTGCAGAAGCAATAGGCATAGGGCCACATAAATCTAAATGAACAAGCTCAAGTTTTCTATGTGCTCTGGAGTGTGAATCATGAAATGGCTGTTTGCTATGCTTTCCTAGAATACAAGCATCACATTCCTTAGGTTTCCTAGGAATTGTAGGTAGTCCATTAACACCATTTTTCTTCAACAAACGAAGGCTTTCATAGTTTAAGTGTTCAAATCTAGCATGCCATAAAAGACTTGATGGGAATGTACCTTCATCATGATGTCAACTGAATGCAAAGTTTTGAGCATGAGCAGATGAACCTTTTAGCTTCAAGAGTCTCCCTTTTTCTATTCCCTCCATGACAAGTGAGTGATCTGATGCTTTTCTGACCTCTGCCTTGCCATCAAACAAGTGAATGGAGTGTCCTTGCTGGCGGATTTGGACCAGGGACAACAAGTTTCTCCTCAACTCAGGGAGGTATAGAACCTCATGTAGAATATGATTTGGAAGACTAGGCAACTTAAGCCTGACTGTGCCAAGCCCTGATGGCTTGAGTTTGGATTTATCTGCGAAATATACTGCTCCATCAACTTTGTCAGTGAATTCTTCAAAAAAATCTTTTCTAAATGTCATGTGACATGTTGCTCCCGAATCTAGCAACCAATCATCTCTCCATGAAGTAAATGAAACATCAAACAAGTCTTCAGTTACTCCATTGTTACAATGTGCTAGAACATAATGAGCGGATTCAGGTGCTTTACCTTTGTCTTTGTCATTAGTTTTACCTTTGTCTTGATTTATTTGCTGCTTAATTTTATCCCAAGGTATCCTGCATGTGGATGCATCATGCCTGTCTTTATTGCAACGTATGCAATGAAGAACGGATTTGTCAGATTTTCTGCCCCCCATTCCTCTGGAGTTTCTTCTTCCTCTTCCTCTTTGGCCACCTTTTCCTCTGTAAGGATCTGGAGCATGACTCCTTTCTCTATGTGAAAAGTATGCATCCTCTTCAGAAGACAAAGGGACTGTCATCTTCCCGAAAGCTTTCTCTCTTTCTGCAAACTTTTTCTCAAGGGAATCAAAGGTGATATGCTCAAGGTTTCCACTTGCTTGCAATGACTCAAGATAATGTGAGTAAGTCGGATATAATGCCTTAACATATGCTATGAGAGATATGTCAATTTTTACACCAGTGTTGTCAATATCATGCATGATAGATCTTACTTCTAAAGCTAAAGCAAGGGGATCATCATTCTTCATTTCAAGACTAAACAACTTAATCATCAATTGAACAATTTCTAGTTCTGAATGTGAGTCATAGAGTTCTTTTAGCTTGCTCAAGGCTTCATAGGCATTTGAAAATGATGAAATATGGCGACTCACCTCTTCATTTACGGAGGCTGCAATCAAGGCATAGGCCTTGCAGTTCTTGTTTTCCCAAATGGCGAGCTCCTTGTCTGAAGTGGGCTTTGCTGGTGGATTTCCTTCTTGTCCTTCACAAATTCCTTTCCACAACTCATTAAAAATGAGAGTGTGCTTGATTTTCCGAGACCATTCAAGATAGTTCTCCTTGCCGGAGAGAACCACCCCTACAATAGATATGAGAGAATGCATTTTTTTTTTGAAGGGAAAAAAAGAATTACTTTGCTGGAAAATTTCTTTTGAAAAAAAACTTTGCTGGAAATATACTCAATTCTGCAAAAAAAAAATTATATATTTTTTTTGGTTTGGGAAAAATTTTATGTGGGGGCGGGATAATGAATGATAGGCATTATGAATGGGCGGTATTAAATGGAGTGGTATTAAAAATGGGGTTCGGTGGTATTAAACAGAGGCAGTATTATCGCTGGGAGGCGGTGGTATTATGTATATATGGGGGGGAGTATTAAATGGGGTTCGGTGGTATTAAACGGAGGCGGTATTATCGCTGGGTGAATTGGGGAGGGATGAGATAGCAGATAGGGATGAGGTGGGGGGGCGTTAAGCCGTGGGGAATAAGCTTATGGGAGAGGCGTAGGTAGAATGCGTAAGGGGAATAGGGAGGGTGCGTAAGGGGGGCCGAGAGGCCGGGGTTGAGGGGCGAGTGAGCGCTGAGTTGGGGAGGGCGGATGAGCATGAGGGTGGTTGTTAGGGAGGGCATTGGGCAGCAGGCAGATGGCGTGGGTAGCGTAGTGTGGTGTGAGGGGGCCATGAGTAGGGCTGCTGTGAGTGCAGAGGGTTGAGGGATGAGCGGGGCTTGTGGGTTGAGTGAGCGGGAGTAAGAGTAGATGCAGGTCAAGTGGGGTTTGTGAGCGGGGGGAGTGGGGATATGCGAGGGTGTATGAAAGTGGAGCGATGTGCTGTGTGGGTAGGAGGATAATCTGTGTAGGGGGAGGGCTGAAAGGCCACGGGATGTAGAGAAGGGAGACAACATATGGGGAGTGGGGAGACTGAGAGGTCGTTTAAAAATTTTAGAATGGGAGGATTTTTAACCACTGCAGAATTTGCATGTATGTGCAGGATTGTAGAAATGCAGGAACTGAAAATTGCAGAATCTTGAGAAGCTGCAAAAAATTCAAAACTGGGAAAAAATTGCAGACATAATTTTAAAAAAAATTGCAGAATTGCAGTATATAAACTCAGAATGGCATCAATCTAATGGAGCAGCAAAAAACTAGATGTAGTGAACATAAAACTGAATGTACAAAGACTGTTAGTAGAAATGAGGGAGTTACATCATAGGCAAGAATGCCAATAGTGGGACTAGATTTGATACCATGTCAAACCAGAAGGTAACTCCGCAAATCAGAATGTGTATTAGATGAAGAATGTGAATGTATTTATACATGGAGGTGAGGCTATTGGGATTCACTTCCCAATGAATCTTGACATTCCTTATTTCCTAATATAATTTAATGTACAATATTAAATATCCTCACCCAACCCTTAGGATTAGGTGTCAACAAATACAGTAATGTTTAGTTTTTCACAAGTCGATATCATAGCAGGACTTTCTTAATTAACTACTTCATCATGTACTATTAATGAATTTTACAGTTTCATGTTCTATTCACAAATTGCTTCAGTATCCTGTTTTATGCATGAGTTTCTGCAGTAGTAATTCATTAAATTAACTCTACAAAAAAGAAACAAATGATTACAGTTCTATAATTCCTGTTGTGGTCTTCTTTTTCTTAGGATATTCACATCTCGTATTTCCAGCTAATTTATATAATGAAATCCATAGTTATTTTTTTGTAATATTCACTATGCATAGAAGATATTCAACAGATATAAGTTCGTATTTCTTTTCAGAACCATAAATTGTAATCATTAAAATGAAAAACATTGAACAGTAAATTTTAGGGCACTTTTGTACCTACTTTAGAGTAATAGGTTTTCTCAGTAATTGTCAGTCCACCCAACCTTGAGCGAGGTGATTACCTCCTCTACTCCCCCCTTTCTCCACACCAGTTCTGAGGTAATTTTCTCAAACCAGAAGTCTGACCTCGGGATTGGAAAATCCAGTATTTTCTTCTCTAGAGTATTTTCCTAAGTTCCACTAGTTCTCCCACCAAAATTGGACAAATAAGTACCAACATTAATTGCTTTACTCTTTATCTGTTGTGTACAGAACCCCATTCCCTCCTAGGATTTTTCCTTAAATCCTTTTTGGGAAGGTAACTGTCAGAATTGTCTCAACCTCTTCCTGGGTTTCTTGGAAAATCTTACCACACAATTACTATGACCTTTTACTCAAATAAAATTATCATAATTAAATCTTTAAATAAAAAGTCATGTGTTAATGTCATTAACGAATGCCTCATTCATTTCCAATTCGGAATGTGTCATAACAGTCTCATGTAGCATTAAGTAAAAAGTAAAAGTATAAAAACGGGATGATGCATATTCCTTTGCTGAAACAAAAACTGTCCTCAGTGTTATACATTTGTTGAGAAAAAACCCAGATAAGCCTCATACATAACTTTTTCGTCTTCCCAAGTAGCCTCCTCCGGGCCAAAGTTCTTCCACTAGACTTTAACTTTGGGGATGACTCGTTTCCGGAGCGTTATTTCTCTCCGATCTAGAATATGTTGCAGTTCTACCAAAAAATATCCTTCCGGCTCTACCTTCAAGCAACACGATATTTAAATTAATTCAAATCGGAAAATTATTGTATGAAAACTATAGGACTTATTGACTTACATGTATACCCTGCCAATGTATGATGTGCTTGGAATTGTGTACATAATGCTTCAATAAAGAAACGTGAAATACGTTATGCACTAATATATGACTTGTTAAAGCCAATTAATAGGCTACTGACCCTATTATCTCTAATACCTCGAAGGTGTAACACCCATAGTTTTATGTTTTTCAAGTTAGAAATTTGAACTTCAATCCAAAGGGGAGTGGACCCCAATGGATAATTATTGTGTGGATGTAATTAGTTATTTAATTATGAAAAATAAATAAAATATTTTTGTGCATTTTGACCAAATGAGAATTTTGAGATCACTTGCCAAATCCATGAGGTATGGAAAGAGGCTAAGACTTTCCCCAAAAATCTTTCAAAAATCCTTGAAAGAATTTATTTCTAATTTAGATTTTTGAGGAAAAATCTAGATTTCCACAATGAGGTGGAGAGTAGTTGGGAAGAGGTAAAAAGCTGGAAAAGCAGAAAGCAACTTTAAAAGTCCCTAAATAAGGGAAGCCTAGGCAAACAGGAATAAAAGCATCCTGTAATTCTGGACGAAGAATTAGAAACAAGCTTCGGGGAGCATAAGCTTAAATAAGCTACTCCAGAACAGATTTGGGTTGATTTGTTCTAGGAGATGATCTCAGCTCGGGGGTGAGTTCTGGAGACAGAAGAACTCTAAGGTTGGGAGGACTGGTCATTGGCAGAAGTGGTAGGCACACAATTTTTATGAATGCTTAAGATAGGTGGTGTTGTACAATATTGATAGATGTTGTAGCTCTTATTGAATTAAGTTTCTTTTTTTAAATTTATTGTTCCTTTCATTTAACAGAATGGTTTAGAAGAAATTAATCTTCTAAATTCTGTGTAGTTGTAGGAATAAGATTTATGGGGAATATCAACCAGAATCTCTAAACCTGCTAAGGGTTTAAATATAGAGATATATAATGCTTCTATAAATCATTAAAGTTGTAACTTTAATCTGCTTCTGTAAATGTGCCAATATTCCTATGGTAGGATTAAGAAGAGTTAGTTATAACCATGATAATTCAGCTATGTATCTAGGAAGGTAGATAAATCTTAACTTCTGTATAATTAATGCAAAGTTAAAGTGCTGGAGTGCATGCATATAAATTGAAAACTTCTCCCTGAAGGAGAACTGGGACAGAGAAAGAAATACTCTCTGTTGTATAAAATAAATCTATCAGATAGGACATCTATGCAGTATAGAAGAATTTAATCGAACAGTTGTGACAATTAAATTTATTTATATGACTGGTATGGACATGCATGTTAAGAAAATATGAGGTTATAAAGTTAAACTCCCTCCAGAGACTTTCAATTATTAGAATAAAACCCGGTGATATGAGACAGAAAAATAACGTAAGATTGAAACAGGTGTAATTTATATAGGTACAGTGGATAGAAACCCAGAAGCTCTATAGCATATAATTCTTTTATTATAATTCTATGTTGAATAATAGACTATGGTAAAGTAATATAAAAGATGTTGCTATGAAATACATGAGAAAAATTTAAGTACATCTATGTACTTAAGTACCAATAACAATTTCTAGAACTACAATAACATATGCATATGCCTGAACAGATTGGAGAGTAAACATTTAGCGCATATAGTATTTTATCCCTTAGGATGTAATAGAGATATATATTTTTTTTGTATTTTAACAATGCATGAACAGAGTGTAGACTTAATAGGAAGGAAAAATATGAGTCAAAAGCAGTTAGGTAATTTGACAATAGTTTCTGATATATATACACAGACGAAAGAATTATGTACATATTTACTTGGAATAAAATCTGTTGTAAGCTGTCAACGATTAACTGAAGTTTAGTAATATATACAAAAAAAAGAAGAAGAGAGAATTAATTTCTAGAGTTTTAATGAATGTAAATATTCATTAACTAGATTTACTACTACTAACCAGACAGAAAGCATTGTATAATTATATAAAGTGGTATACTTTGTGGCAACATAGAAAAATATCGATGAAATCAACTAATGGAATGATTTTACGAAAAAACTAATTTAGTGTAACAAAGATAATTAGTTGTTATAAGTGTAGGACGTTATAAATCTTAAATATATATACATATGCAGATCTCCTTTCGAACTGCAAGAGATCGGGATGATAAAATGAAATTAAAAACGAGAGAAACGAATACCCAGAAATCATTAGGGTAGAACTTATATGAAGTTACATAGTCCCGATCGTAAAATAGCAAATTATCAATTAGTTTAAGTAGGATTTTTCATTCGGACGCTTGTGAACTCCTTCCTAAACTTAATAAAATTCCATTTGAGGGAGAATAAAAAATCTTAGAGAGAGAAATCCTTTCCATCAGGAAAATTGGTATGGAACTTGCTAGGTCGAAGAGCTTTGATTTACAACCAACCTAGAATTCGGAGAGAGAGAGACATCATTAAAATTGGACTGATAGGAAAAAATGAAAGACGTGGTAAGGGAGAAACACGGGGATTCTCTGTTAACCATTACCTGTAGATCAAAAAAATATAATACAGTCAGCGATTGCAATATTAAAACGAACTTCAAATTTCAAGCAAAGCTGGAAAAGGGTTTCATCACCTAGCTAATAGACATTTTCCATCTACGCGGAACCTTCAATAGCAAAGTTTCGAGGGTTTAGAATTAAACTAGATATGCAGAATATCCAAGATTTCGGTGTTAAATAAACAAATTGTTACAACTAAGGAAAAAAAATCATTTACCCTCGTTATTCCCGGTGAGGAAACCCTTCGAGTCAAAGATAAAACAATATGAAAATACCAATGAAGCATTCTTCCCTGGCGTGATAAAATTTTGGGTTATCAGTAAATATAGAACAATTTCATTAAGAAGAGATGGATAAACAAAATCGTATAATAAGTAGTTCTAACCAGAAAGCTTCTACGTCGAATTCTTCATCGCCAGGATTTAGAGAATGGGCATAAAATGAAAAAGCAGAGAATGTGAGTACCTAGGGAAGTGACGCCATCAGTCAAACTGAAGAAATGAACCATGATGATCTGTGTGAGAAAACCTTTGGGAAGGAGAATACACAGTGACAAAATTGGTGAAAGAAATGAACAACACAGTGTTCACAATTTTGTTAAATATGAAACACACTACAAAACCCTAAGATTTCTCGACCCTACAGGTGGCATTATCTTAACGGGTCAGATGGAACTGAGGCGACAAAAGGAGAGTAACACACGAAACCCTAATTACGATCTCGCCGCATTAAATATCAATGTCCACGAAAAAATTTTAATGGTATTAACTAATGTAACACATCACAGGATCTGAGAAATCACATCGGAATCGTAAAAGGCGTATGGAACAACGGCATAACCAAATAAACAAGGATCAAATTTTTATATCGTTGTACTAGAATAGATCTTGTATCCTCTGAGGAAAAATTTAGAGTGGCCATGTATGGTACCAAGTCATACGGTGAAACTAGGTAGGAGTTATGAATGGTACAAGTAATGTAAATACGTTACGGCGAAATTGACGATCAAACCATCGAAATCAGAAACGGGGTCACGAAAGCTCAGAACACAATAAATAATCTCGGTTGAAATCACAATTCAAAACATTCGTGATGGGACCTAATAGCTGCAGCAAAGTACAAAAAAATTTTAATACGCTCACACCTTAGATATCCATAGTGATACGAATAAAAAGAAGGATTATAAACTCTGTGCAGAGATCGAGAATCGCATACAAAATTGCTATGAGTAGGTGAACGTTAACTTAAGATCAATAGTTAAATTAAGCGACGAAATATCGCCTTTCACATATGTAAACATAATTTCAATGTGAAAAAAATTATATGAATTATTATATACAAAGGTTTCTCCAACGTTATATAAAAGGATATGTGGATAAAGTATGGAATTTTTGAGCATGGTCTAATCAAAGGTTTTATTGATATAATGGAAAATTTTAAGTGAAGTAATATATGGTTCTTTAAGGGAACCCTCGTAAAGGGTATTTCATGAGGAAAAAAATTTACAATAGAGTACAGGTGTGTTAAACCAAAATTTGTATGTGGGTGAACCCACCTATGTATATTATTGATGAGTTTATAATAGACATGTGATAATTTTAGTTGGTAGTGAATCCAATTTAGACGTGGGGTACCAACTATTTCTAAAGAAATTTATGAATTTCACCTATATGTATAAAAATATGAAGGGCTCAATTTATATATGAAAAAAATAAAATAAAAATAAAAATTGGCTTAGGAGTGATGTTACAAATGGTATCAGAGCTCATGTTAGAAAAATTGGGCTATTGTTGTGCTCACTATATAAATTATTCTTGTTGAAAAAAAATAAATAAATAAATAAAATTTTTACTGATGTTGTTTTGTTTAGTGTACAGTGGTACTGGAACTGAAAAGTCAATGGCTGAAGGAGATGAAATTTATGTTGATCTGCGTGATGAAGATAACACGGCAGATCCCAACGCTCCTTTGATGGCTATGTTGCACAGGTTGCAACGGGAGATGGCTGAGCTAAAAATCCAGAATGAGAGGTTGTCATTAGCCAGTGAGGAGCAGGAAAAGCTCATAAGAGAACTGAATTCGCGGAACATCCAAGAAGGTGAAGGTTCCGAAAAGAGGAAGAAAGGCAAGTTCTCTGATGAATCTGAGGAAGATGACACTACTAGACATTAGTTTAAACAGAAAAAGGAATTACAGGGGGAATTCTGAAAAATTAAGCCTCCCTCCTATGATGGGGAGAAGGAGGATGATGCTGAGGCATGGTTGTTGAATATGATTAAGTATGTCCAGGTCTATGAACATGAGAGAAATCTAAAGGCCAGATTAGTTGTCTACCAGTTGCAGGGTAAGGCTACCTTGTGGTGAGAGGAGACGAAAATGGTCCATGCCTTTGATGAAAAGACAGTGACTTAGGAAGATTTCCAAGCCAAGTTTAAAAACCACTATTTGAACGAACGTTATTATGATGATAAAGCACAGGATTTCCATGAACTCAGATTGGGACAGCTAACCATAGATGATTTTGTCACCAAGTTTACAAATCTGTTAAGGTATGTTCCTTATATTCATGAAGAGAAGGCAAAGGTACAAAGGTTTTTGAGCTGTTTGCCTGCTGTGTACAAGAAGAAAATAGAGTTTGATAATCCAAAAACTATGGATGAAGCGGTGAGGAAAGCTAGATTATGCTACCAGCAGTTTAAAGGAAAGGGGGAGCATGGGAAAAGCTGGGTAAACAAGGGTGAATTCAAAGGAAAAAAATAGAAACCAGCTTACTTAAAATTTTTTGGTAGGGATCATCAACAGAAGGAATTTAACAAACCAAAGGAAAGTCAAACTGCTCAGTCCCAAGTTGGTTCAAAACAAATAGATGGAGATAATAAAAAGGAAGGAATAGTTAAAATGTGGGAGCCTTTGAAATGTTGGGGCTGCGGAGAACCTCATCTGTTGAGGGATTGTCCACACCGAAATATTCAGATGATTATGATGGATCGAGAAGCTACCACAGTGAATGATATAGCAAGAAATATACCCACTATCAGTGTAACCTTGGAGAACCAAAAAGCATAACACCACGCTACTATGGTCGAGATTGAAAGTAAGATTGTTGACCAATTTGTTACAGTTTTGATTGATCCGGGTGCTTCTTTGAGTTATATTAGTCCACAAGTGGTAGAGAAATGCAATCTCAAGACTGCAAAATTTCAGCAGTCTTGGTTGGTCCAGTTAGCCAATGGTACCAAGAGAAAAGTAACTCATAAGTTACCTTAGACAGTAATTAAATTAAATGATTTTCAGACAGAAGTAAATTTAAACATTCTTCCCTTAGGCTCATATGAATTTCTGATAGGAATGGACTGGTTAGAAAAGAGAAAGGCCATGATGAACTACTGGGATAAAACGCTGCACTGCATAGATGAGGAAGGGAGACCCTTTATACTCAAAGGAAAACCAAAACCAATTTCTGTAAGACAAATATCCGCTCTGCAATAAAAAAGAACATCTAGGAAAGGATATCAAGTATATGTTGTACATGTTGAAGAATTAGGACAACAACCTGAAGAAAACATGCTGGAGACTTTGCCAGTGGTAAGAGAGTTTAAGGAAGTTTTTCCAGATGAGATTCCTCATCTTCCCCCCAAAAGAGAGATTGAATTTTCCATCGATTTGGTGCCTGGAGCAACACTCATTTCCAGAGCCCCTTATCGGATGAGCCCCCCTTAACTCATGGAGTTGAAATGCAATTGCAATAATTGTTGGATAAAGGTTATATCAGACTGAGTGTGTCTCCTTGGGGAGCACCGGTGTTGTTCGTGAAAAGAAGGATCGAACCTTTAGAATGTGCATTGACTATCATCAGCTGAATAAATTGACAATAAAAAATAGATACTCATTACCCAGAATTGATGACCTTTTTGATCATGTAAGAGGGGCTTTAGTATTTTCTAATATTGATCTAAGAACTGGTTATCACCAACTCGGAATTAAGGAGGAAGACATTAGTAAAACAAATTTTCGAACTAGGTATGGTCACTACGAATTTGTAGTCCTACCTTTTGGTTTGACAAACACCCCTGCCACTTTTATGTGGTTAATGAACAACGTTTTGAACAAGTACTTGGATAAATTTGTACTAGTGTTCATAGACGATATTCTGGTTTAGTCAAAAAGTGAGGAAGAGCACAAATAACACTTAAGGACAGTTTTGCAAACTTTGAAAGAAAACAAGCTATATGCCAAATTTAGTAAATGTGAATTTTATAAAGATAAGATTCAATACTTGGGGAATATTATCTCTGAAAAAGGATTGGCTGTTGACCCTGAAAAAATAAAGGCTATTAGAGAATGGTTGGTGTCGACTGATGTTTCAGCAGTGAGATCATTTATGGGAATTGCAGGTTATTATCGAAGATTTGTGGAAAGATTTTCTACAATAGCATATCCCATAACTTCACTACAGAGAAAAGGCACCAAATTTTAGTGGACGGAAAAATGCAAAAACAATTTTGAACAACTAAAATTAAAACTCACTACAGCCCCTATACTAAAGATTGTAGATCATGATAAAGAGTTTGTTGTGTGTACTGATGCATGTAGAGAGGGATTGGGAGGAGTGCTGTTGCAAGAAAATTCTGTTATTGCATATGAATCTAGAAAAATTAAGAAACATGAACAAAATTACAGTGTATATGATCTGGAATTGGCTGCTGTAATTCATGCCTTGAAGATGTGGCGACACTATCTTCTTGGAAAAAAATTTACATTGATGACTGATCATATTAGTCTCAAGTATTTTTTTTCTCAAACAGATTTGAATGCTCTACAAGATAGATGGCTGTCTTTTTTAAGTGAATTTTATATGGACATAAAACATATCAAAGGGAAAGAAAACAAATTTTTTGATGCACTAAGCAGGAATTCTTGCCAAAACATAAGAAACATTGGGAGTAGTGCTAATTTTGATTTAGAATAACTAGTTAAAAAGGTAGCAGATCAAGATCCATACTATGAGAATCTACAAGTGAAAATGCTGAAGAAAGAAATGGCTGAATACACCCAAAACCAAAAAGGGTTGATCTGCTATAAAAACTGATTGTATATTCCCAATGTAGAGTCCTTGAAAAAAGAGATTCTAGATGAATATCATAAACAGCCATATTCAGGACATCCTGGATATCAGAAAATGCTAACAGCCTTGAAAAAGAATTTTTTTTGGCCAGGAATGAAAAGGGATGTGGCAGACTATTTAGCTAAATGCATCGAATTTCAACTAGTGAAAGTTGAACATCAACACCCAGTTGGTCTTTCAAATCCCTTGCCAATTGCAGAATCGAAATGGGACACTGTTTCTATAGATTTCATAACTGGGCTACCTAGAACAAAGTACCAGCATGATTCAGTGATGGTAGTGGTAGACACCTTAACAAAGGCTGCACACTTCATCCCTATAAAATCTACTTTTGGGACAGCCCAAGTAGCAGATGTATTCCTAAAAGAAATAGTAAGGCTACACGGGGTCCCAAAAATGATTATTTCAGATAGAGACGCTAAGTTCACAACCGCCTTTTGGAAAGGTCTGTTTGGGGGCATGGGCACTAAATTGAATTTTAGTACTGCCTATCACCCTCAGACGGATGGTCAAATAGAGAGAACAAATTAGATCTTGGAGGATATGCTGAGAATGTATGTGATGGACCGACCATCAAAATTGGAAGACTACTTGCATTTAGCTGAATTTGCTTATAAAAATAGCTATCAATCCTCCATCAGAATGAGTCCATTTGAAGCCCTCTATGGAAGGAAGTGTCATACTCCTTTTAGTTGGAGCCAACCAGAAGATAAGCTAGTATTGGGACCATATACTTTACAGGAAATGGAAAGGATTGTCAAACAAATACAACGAAATATCAAAACAGTACAAGATCGACAGAAAAACTATGCTGATAAGAAAATGGTGCATCGAGAGTTCAAAGTGGGTGATCATGTGTACTTGCGTATTAAACCCAAAAAGAGCACACTTTATGCTGGAAGTTGTGCAAAATTGGCTCCTAGATATTGTGGACCTTTTGAGGTGTTAGAGAGGGTGGGACCAGTGGCTTATAAGCTGGCCCTACCGCCCCATGTTAAAGTTCATGATGTGTTTCATGTTTCATTATTAAAAATATATGTATATGATGCTTCTCACATTGTTGATTGGAATGTGATACAGGTGGAACCAGAAGGGGAGTTCCTTCCAGAGCCGCTTCAAATATTGGAGCGGGAAGAAATTGAATTGAGAAACCGAACCGTAGCAAAAGTAAATATGCAGTGGAAGCACTTTACTGTTGAAGAAGCTACATGGGAAAGAGAAGCTGAGATAATGGAAAAATATCCATATCTATTTTCAAAATGAACTCTAGTAGTTAGTTGTTAACACCGAGGACGGTGTTTGTTTTTAGAGGGGGAATATGTAACAGCCCTAGTTTTATTTTTTTCAAGTTAGACATTTGAACTTCAATCCAAAGGGGAGTGGACCCCAATGGATAATTATTGTGTGGATGTAATTAGTTATTTAATTATGAAAAATAAATAAAATATTTCTATGCATATTGACCAAATGAGAATTTTGAGATCACTTGCCAAATCCATGAGGTATGGAAAGAGGCTAAGACTTTCCCCAAAAATATTTCAAAAATCCTTGAAAGAATTTATTTCTAATTTAGATTTTTGAGGAAAAATCTAGATTTCCCCAATGATGTGGAGAGTAGTTGGGGAAAGGTAAAAAGATGGAAAAGCAGAATGAAGCTTTAAAAGTCCCTAAATAAGGGAAGCCTAGGCAAACAGGAATAAAAACATCCTATAATTCTGGACGCAGAATTAGAAACAGGCTTTGGGGAGCATAAGCTTAAATAAGCTACTCCAGAACAGATTGGGGTTGGTCTGTTCTAGGAGAGGATCTCAGCTCGGGGGTGAGTTCTGGAGACAGAAGAACTCTAAAGTTGGGAGGACTGGTCATTGGCAGAAGTGGTAGGCACACAAATTTTATGAATGCTTAAGATAGGTGGTGTTGTACAATATTGATAGATGCTGTAGCTATTATTGAATTAAGTTTCTTTTTTTTTAATTTATTGTTCCTTACATTTAACAGAATGGTTTAGAAGAAATTAATCCTCTAAATTCTATGTAGTTGTAGGAATAAGATTTATGGGGAATATCAACCAGAATCTCTAAACCTACTAAGGGTTTAAATCTGGAGATATATAATGCTTCCATAAATCATTAAAGTTGTAACTTTAATTTGCTTCTGTAAATGTGCCAATATTCCTATGGTAGGATTAAGAAGAGTTAGTTATAACCATGATAATTCAGTTATGTATCTAGGAAGGTAGATAAATCTTAACTTCTATATAATTACTGTAAATTTAAAGTGCTAGAGTGCATGCATATAAATTGAAAACTTCTGCCTGAAGGAGAACTGGGACAGAGAAAGAAATACTCTCTGTTGTATAAAATAAATCTATCAGATAGGACAGCTGTGCAGTATAGAAGAATTGAACCGAACAGTTATGACAATTAAATTTATTTATATGACTAGTATGGACATGCATGTTAAGCAAATATGAAGCTAGAAAGTTAAACTCTGTCCAGAGACTTTCAATTATTAGAATAAAACCTGGTGATATGAGACAGAAAAATAACATAAGATTGAAACAGGTGTAATTTATATAGGTACAGTGGATAGAAACCCATAAGCTCTTTAGCAGATAATTATTTTATTATAATTCTATGTTGAATAGTAGACTATGGAAAATTAATATAAAATATGCTGCTATGAAATACATGAGAAAAACTTTAAGTACATCTATGTACTTAAGTACCAATAAAAATTTCTAGAACTACAATAACATATGCATATGCCTGAATATATTGGAGAGTAAACATTTAGCGCATATAGTATTTTATCCCGTAGGATGTAATACAGATATAAATTTTTTTGTATTTTAACAATGCATGAACAGAGTCTAGACTTAATAGGAAGGAAAAATATGAGTCAAAAGCACTTAGGTAATTTGGCAATAGTTTCTGATATATATACACAGACGAAAGAATTATGTACATATTTACTTGGAATAAAATCTGTTGTAAGCTGTCAACGATTAACTGAAGTTTAGTAATATATACAAAAAAAAAACAGAGAATTAATTTCTAGAGTTTTAATGAATGTAAATATTCATTAACTAGATTTACTACTACTAGCAGATGGAAAGCATTGTATATAAAGTGGTATACTCTGTGGAAAAATAGAAAAATATTGATGAAATCAACTAATGGAATGATTTTACGAAAAAACTAATTTAGTGTAACAACGATAATTAGTTGTTATAAGTGCAGGACGTTATAAATCTTAAATATATATACATATGCAGATCTCCTTTCAAACTACAAGAGATCGAGACGAAAAAATGAAATTAAAAACGAGAGAAACGAATACCCAGAAATCATCAGGGTAAAAATTATATGAAGTTACATAGTCCCGATCGTAAAATAGCAAATTATCAATTAGTTTAAGCAGGCTTGTTCATTCCGACGCCTGTGAACTCCTTCCTAAACTTAATAACATTCCATTTGAGCGAGAATAAAAACTCTTAGAGAGAGAAATCCTTTCCATCAGGAAAATTGGTATGGAACTGGCTAGGTCGAAGAGCTTCGATTTACAACCAACCTGGAATTCGAAGAGAGAGAGACATCATTAAAATTGGACTGATAGCCAAAAAAAAAAGACGTGGTAAGGGAGAAATGCGGGGATTCTCTATTAACCATTACCTGTAGATCAAACAAATAGAAGATAGTCAACGATTGCAATATTAAAACGAACTTCAGATTTCAAGCCAAGCTGGAAAAGGGTTTCATCACCTAGCTAATAGACATTTTCCATCTATGCAGAACCTTCAATAGAAAAGCTGCGAGGGTTTAGAATTAAACTAGATATGTAGAATATCCAAGATTTCGGTGTTAAATAAACAAATTATTACAACTAAGGAAAAAAAAAATCGTTTACCTTCATTATTCCTAGGGAGGAAACCCTTCCAGTCGAAGATAAAATAATATGAAAATACTGATGAAGCATTCTTCCCTAGCGTGATAAAATTTTGGGTTATCAGTAAATATAGAACAATTTCATTAAGAAGAGATGGATAAAAAAAATCGTATAATAAGTAGTTCTAACCAGAAAGCTTCCGCGTCGAATTCTTCATCACCAAGATTTAGAGAATGGGCATAAAACGAAAAAGCAGAGAATGCGAGTACCTGGGAAAGCGACGCCATCGGTTGAACTGAAGAAATGAACCATGATGATCTGTGTGAGAAAACCTTCAGGAAGGAGAATACACAGCAAAAAAATTGGTGAAAGAAATGAACAACACAATGTTCACAATTTTGTTAAATATGAAACGTGCTACAAAACCTTAAGATATCTCCACCCTACAAGTGGCATTATATTAATGGGCCAGATGAAACTGAGGCAAGAAAAGGAGAGTAACACACGAAACCCTAATTACGATCTCACCGCATTGAATATCAATTTCCGCGAAACATTTTAATGGTATTAACTAATGTAACACATCACAGGATCTAAGAAATCACGTTGAAATCGTAAAAGCCGTATGGAACAACAACATAACCAAATAAACAAGTATCAAATTTTGATATCGTCGTACTAGCATAGATCTTGTATCCTCCGAGGAAAAATTTAGAGTGGCCACGTATGGTACCAAGTCATACGGTGAAACTAGGTAGGAGTTATGAATGGTACAAGTCATGTAAATACGTTAGGGCGAAATTGACGATCAAACCATCGAAATCAGAAATGGGGTCACGAAAGCTCAGACCACAATAAATAATCTCGGTTGAAATCATAATTCAAAACATCCGTGATGGGACCTAATAGATGCAGCAAAGTACAAAATTTTTTTAATACGGTCACACCTTAGATATCTGTAGTGATACAAATAAAAAGAAGGATTGTAAACTCTGTGCAGAGATCGAGAATCACATAAAAAAATGCTATGAGTAGGTGAACATTAACTTAAGATCAATAGTTAAATTAAGCAATGAAATATCGCCTTTCACATATGTAAACATAATTGCATTGTGAAAAAAATTATATCAATTATTATATACAAAGGTTTCTCCAACGTTATATAAAAGGATATGTGGGTAAAGTATGGAATTTTGGAACATGGTCTAATCAAAGGTTTTATTGATATAAGGGAAAATTTTAAGTGAAGTAATATATGGTTCTTTAAGGGAACCCTCGTAAAGGGTATTTCATGAGGAAAAACTTTTACAATAGAGTACAGGTGTGTTAAACCAAAAGTTGTATGTGGGTGAACCCACCTATGTATATTATTGATGAGTTTATAATAGACATATGATAATTTTACTTGGTAGTGAATTGAATTTAGACGTGAGCTACCAACTATTTCCAAAGAAATTTATGAATTTCACCTATATGTATAAAAATATGAAGGGCTCAATTTATATATAAAAAAAATAAAAATAAAAATAAAAATTTTCTTAGGAGTGATGTTACAGAAGGGTCCGCAATAGTGGGGAGACAACTTGGCGCAAGCATTCCATCACAAAGTGCTCATTTTTGGTTTAATCCACACATACACATTGTCCCCAACTACAAATTCCCGAAAGGTTATTTTCCTATCTGCATAAATATTTTTTTGGTCCTGTGCTGTCTTCAAGTTCTGTCTAATTTTCATGACTTCCTACTCCATCTCTTCCTGCATATCTGGTCCAAGCATCATTTTGTTTCCTAGGTTACTCCAGTTTATAGGGGTGTGACACTGTCTCCCATACAATGCTTTGAAAGGACTCATCTTAAGAGATTCGTGATATCCGTTATTATATGTGAACTCAACAAAATGTAGGTACTCTTCCCACTTCATTAGCTGTTGCATTACATACATGCACAACATGTCTTCTAGAACTTGATTTAACCTTTCTGTTTGTCCATCTATTTGCGGGTGGTAGGGAGTACTAAACTCTATTTGTGTTTCCAATCCACTAAATAGTGTCTTCCATAATGTTGATGTAAACTTTACATCACGATCTGGAATGACTGCTAGGGGTGTACCATGCAATCTGAAAATATCCTTCATAAAAATGTCAGCAATTTTCACTATCTTATAAGTAGATTGAACAAGGATAAAATGTGCCACTTTGCTAAGTCTATCGAATACCACCATAATCGAATCATTATGCTTTTTTTTTCTGGGTAGTCCCATGATAAAGTCAAGGGAAATGACTTCCCACTTATATTCAGGCACTAGGATTGGTTTAAGCTATCCTGCAGGGTGCTGATGCTCCACTTTAATCTGCTGACACTCTAGGCACTTGGTCAAATACTCTGTGATGTCCTTTCGCATTCCCGGACAGGTGTAATATTTTCTTATTGCTGTTAACATCTTTTGATATCTTGGATTCTCGGCATAGGTGCTCCTATGATACTCATCCAAAATAATTATTTTTAGACTATTATGACTGGGAATGTATATCCTTTTCTGATAAACAAGAAGTTGCTTTTCATTGAGTTCATATTCGGACTGCTTCCCTCATATTTAATTGTCTTTTACTTGCTTCCACAAGTTCTGATATTCAGGGTCATCCCTCACTACTTCCAAAATCTAGGCTTGGAAATTAAATTCATTTTGGTTGAAAGAGAGCTCATAAATGTCATGCAGTTTTCTTCTTAAGGCATTCGCCACCTTGTTTTATTTTCCTTTCACATGCTGAATATCAAAATCAAATTCGCTAAGTAACGCATTCCATCTAGCTTGGAGGGCATTCAAATCAGACTCCTTAAAATAGCTGGTTAGACTGCTATGATCGGTTCTCAGCACAAACCTTTTTCCTAGCAGATAATGCCTCCATATCTGTAAAGCATGCACAACTTCTGTTAGTTCTAAATCATATGTCGAATATCTTTTCTCGTGATCCTTCAACTTTCTAGACTCATAAGCTATGATTCTTCCCTCCCGAGTCAACACTGCTCCTACACCCTCCTTTCATGCATCAGTACATACTTAAAATTCTTTACTTGGGTCTGCTACTTTCAGAATAGGAGCACTAGTTAACAGCTCTTTCAATAGTTCAAATTTTTTTTGACACTCTTGTGTCCATTTAAAAACTTGTCCTTTCCTTTGCAACGAGGTGATAGGATATGCTATTTTAGAGAAAGCATTAATGAATCGTTGGTAGTAACCAGCCAAACTGGCCATAAACGAGCGTATGTCTGCTACGTTCTTTGGAACCCTCCATTCTATAATTGTCTTTATCTTTTCCGGGTACACAACTATCGCTTCAACTAAAATCACATGCCCCAAGTACTGGATCTGCTCCTTAAAGAAATCAAATTTTCTAAACTTGGCATAAAGATGATGTTCTATGAGCATTTTTAGTACAATGCGCAGGTGTTCTTTGTTTTCCTCCACATTCTTGGAATAAATAAGTATATCATCAATGCAAATTAACACAAATTTATCCAAATATGGGTGGAAGATTCCATGCATTAAGCTCATAAATGTTGATGGTGCATTGGTTAACCCAAACAGTAGCACCACAAACTCATAATGTCCATACCTAGTACGAAAAGTGGTCTTGCTTATATCCTCATCCTTAATATAGATTTGATGGTAGCCTGACCTTAAGTTAATTTTGGAGAATGATGTAGCTCCTTTGACTTGGTCAAACAAATCATCGATGTGCAGTAGGGGGTACTTATTTTTAACAGTCAGCTTGTTGAGCTGATGATAATCCATGCAGATACACATAATACCATCCTTCTTCCTTACGAACAACACTGGTGCTCCCCATGGGGACACACTTGGTCAAATATAACCTTTATCTATCAATTCCTGCAATTGCATCTTTAATTTTGTTAACTCTATTACACTCATTCTGTATGGAGTCCGGGACATAGGTGATGCCCCAGGTATTAATTCAATAATAAAATCTATGTCTCTTTTTCATGGCAGCCCTAGAATCTCCTCAGAAAAGACATCTTGGAATTCTTGTACAATAGGAATATTTTCGAGCATAATAGTCTTATCTTTTGCGTTGGTGAATCCAACTTGGATTGCATAAATCTGGCAATCCTTCCTTATAAATTTACTTAGCTTTGATGCTATAATAGGTCACAAATTCAAAGGCTTTTTGATGCCCTGCAATTCCTATCTTGTTCCATCATTAGACTTAAAATGCATGACCTTATTCTTATAGTCCACTAAGGAACAATGTATTTCCAGCCAATCCATTCCCAACAATATATCACAAGATCCTAATGGTAGAACATTAAGCTCCACAGTTATGTGCTGGTCCCCAAGGTACCTTGGTATGAACCTACATCCTAGTCCCTATGGCCCACCGAACTAGCCATGGCTTTTTAAATTTTTGTTCCTGCAACTTTTTGTTTTCAACTACACGAGGGTGTATGTAACTCAAGATGGCACCAGGAAAAACTAAAATAGAAACATCTCAGGTTTGAATCATACCTTCTAATTCTATCATGGTTGGCTGGTAATTGGCTTGTTGATTCTCCAATCTTGCTTTGATTCTAGGTATTTTTCAAGCTACATCCCCCACCGTGGATGCTTCTTGCAGATTTTTTGCCACCTCATTCCATTCTTGATGTGGGCATTTTTTGAGGTAATGTGCTTCTCCACATCCTCAGCACTACAACGGAGTTTTCGGGGGTTGCCTAATATCGAGCTTGCTAGAATCTTCATTAAGCCTTTCCTCCCCTGTCTAATTGGTTCTTGTTTCGCCTTTGCCATTATGTTTGCTAAGTGGATGTCTTGCAACATTCTTAAAATTACTTGACCTGCTATTTCTATTATTTGTAAAACCTTTTTGTCCCTTTCGAGGTGGCCAAATTTTCCCAACTTCTCCCTTAGCCTTGGACTACTGATAGCACATTCATGCTTTCCTAATTGCTTCATCCATGGTTTTCGTATTTACGAACTGAATTCTTTCTTTCATATGAATTGACAGACTGCTCAAGAAATGTTGCACCTTGGCCTTTTCATCACACGGGTAAGGTACATATCTTAGTAGAGACGTGAATTTTGTAATAAATTCATCCATAGTGATTTGACCCAGTTTCAGATCATGAACCTCTCGGGATTTTTCATCATAAAATCATTCAGTTAGGTACTTATCTTTAAAGTGTTGCTGAAATTCATCCCAATTTAATTTTGATCTTCCACACCTCGTACATTCTTCACTTCCTCCCACCACATCGTTGCTTTCTCCCGCAGTTGGTAGATGGCTAGGCAAGCTTTAAGCTTCCTGTTATACTCATAGACTTCAAAGTACTTATTCATATTTGTTATCAAAGCTTCTTCCATTTCCTCTGCCTCTCCATCAAAGGTAGGAGGCTTGATTTTACGAAATTCTCCCTGCAATTCCACTTTCTTCTTTTTCAGCTCTTACTCCTCCATGACATTTCCAAATTTCTCTTCATTATATGTACAACTTTTATGGCTTCTTGGTGTTCGACTGTCTTCAACATGATCATCTACTGCTTGGTGTTGTTCTCTGTTTTCCTGAGTGTTTCTTTCAAGACTAGATTTTCCACTGGGAGGATTCTGTTTATCCAACAGACTCTTCAATATCCTCTCTTTCTCTCTCATCAACCTTTCATTATCACTACGAACATTAAGAATTTATGTTTGTAATTGTTGTACAGTGTCCAACAAATTATTTTTCTACCGTTGCTATTCTTCCAGCATTCTGTTTGTCTGTTGTTGTTGGTCCACACTTAGTTGCACCCACATTTCAGGACTGGCCTCAAGATTGGTCACTGGATGGGTTCTCCCATGTTTCTGGGTGGGTGTTGACTTGATCCTCTTCTCATAGTGGATTACAAGAACCCGTTCCTGTACTTATCACAATATAAAATCAATAATTTATTTTAAATTATAACACAAGAATATAATATGGTTCTAGCCCATCTGGCCCCAGTTTGTAACTTATGCTCTGATACCAATTGTCACCTCTAACACCTTAACTATTTACATTTACCATATATATAAAAAATTCTTTTATCATGTTTTACCTGTACTACACACAATCCAGAATATTTGTTATGACATTCCCATTATTAAATCATTACCATATTTGCTCAACAAATATTTACAACTATGTAATTATTTACAAATTGTTTGTTTATCTTAATCTATGGTTGTGTCGCTTACACTTTGGCAACTACTAGGGTTTGATAACCCAACACTACTTTAGAAATTTTGTCAGTGGTTTGTGTACAGGCATTAATGCTCCGAGGATATTTCATTAAGTTTATTAATTATATAACCATGACTCCAAACCCAAGAAGTAACCTGTATCGCACAAGTAACATAGATTCAACATTTTTCATGTGTTTAATTTATTTGTTGGTCCTGTCGAATTTATTACACTCGCACTTAGGCCATGTGACGAGGTTATCCTACGGTCTCCACCTGGCATAGATATTTGGCAGTCTCTCGTCCATTTGATCAACATATTCCTCCATCGACGGTGATCAGAGTTGGTGAGGTGGGTTAGGGTAACTACCCACCCCCGAAACCCTCACCATTGCTCCATTGTTGTTGCCGCTAGTGGAGAGCTTCACACTGCAATCCCTGAAGACCATGAATATTTGCTATGCTCATTCCTTCTCCACAGAAACTTCACCAGTGTTTAAGGGCTGGGTGTTTCAGATTCATCTGTTTAACCTTCCTTTTTCTTAGCTGGATAGTTAAGAGGATTAAAGAGAGAAACACTTTGCGCCACTGATCTATCTCCACAGGTCAATCCCATGACCTTGCAAGTCTTTTTTTCTCTTATTTCCGGCAGTTAGTTCCAGGTTTCTTCCGCAGCTCATGGCTAAAATCCAGAACTGCGTTTACTCCAACATATTATACAAGCTTCATATTCGGTAATATTTACAATATCCTCCTTGTTTTTCTTCCACTAGCTCGCACATATTCTAGTTTTAAGTCTCAGCTAAGCTTTTTGGGTTTTCTCTTGTGTTTCTAACTTATTATTTTCTTCTTTTTTTGGTTGGAAGCGAAATTTCTCGGCTTGGTGCAGTCTCGTGGCAGCTCCAATTAGCCTAAATCCAACAACTTTGTCTAGCCATGTCTAAAGTATTTACTTCCTCTGGACTTGTCTACACACTATTTACCTTCCATATGTAGAAATGTTCTCTCTCGTCCTCTTCATATCTTGGAAGCGAGAATGTTCCAGTTTTCCGAGGGTGTGTAACCCAGTTTTACGAGCTTGTCTTCTTTTAATTGAAAACCATTAGTACTGGTTAAAGGCCCCTTTCGGGCTTAGACCCTTAGAAATTCATATGAACGGATTTGTCATCTTTTACAGAATCACTGATGAGAGTTTAATTCCCTGCACCATGTTTCCTCTAAATTTTCAGTAGTAGGTGTTATGATGCATTTCTGTGGTATTGCTCACTGTGTCTATTTGGCTACTCTTTATGTAATATAAAAAATTTTATCTTTTCAATTCCCATTGTTATTGCTACTTATAAATACACTGCTAATTCTTCATTTTCAAAAGCACGATTGTGCTGTCTGTCCAAAACTCTACTTGTTCTAGTTGTTCTATTTTCTGTATGATACTAATTTCATCTCTTACTTAGCTATACATTCTTTCCAAATGGATTACTTTGCTATGTAGATTGTGTACAATGTATTTATTTCTAATTGGAGTTGCAGGGTTTTGTCCTCTAACCGGCAAGGGCTCTGATGAGACCAGAACCGTGACCCAATTATTGGGTTCCAGTTCTAAACCCGTAACCTTCTAGTTCGTATTCTATGCTCATTGTAAGAATTAATCTCATTCTTCAAGAGTTTATACAATACCCTTTATGGGGTTCCAACAATAGTAGATATTTTTGGGTTAAAATGAAGTCATGTATTTCTCGTATGTATTTATTATTATAGTAATGTTCAGTTTTTCACAAGTTGATATCATAGCATGAATTTCTTAATTAACTAGTTCATCATGTACTATTCATGAATTTTACAGTTTCATGTTCTATTCACAAATTTCTTTAGTATCCTGTTTTATTCTTAAGTTTCTGCAGTAGGAATTCATTAAATTAATTGTACAAAAAAGAAACAAATGATTACAATTCTATAATTCCTGTTGTAGTCTTCTTTCTCTTAGGATATTTACATCTTGTATTTCTGGCTAATTTTTAGAATGAAATACATAGTTATTTTGCTATTCTATTCACTATGCATAGAATATATTCAACAGATCTAAGTTCACATTTATTTCCACAACCGTAAATTGTAATAATTAAAATGCAAAACATTGAACAGTAAATTTTAGAGCACTTTTGTACCTACTTAAGAGTAAAGGTTTTCTCAGTAACTATGGGTCCGCCTAACCTTGAGGGAGGTGATTACGTCCTCTGCTCCCACCTTGATCCACAACAGTTATGAGGTAATTTTCTAAAATTGGAAGTCTGACCTCAGGATTGGAAAATCTAGTCTTTGCTTCTATAGGGTATTTTCCTGAGTTCCACTAGTTCTCCCACTAGCTCCGCACAATTAGTTACCAGCATTAATTTCTTAACCCTTTACCTACTCTGCACAGAACCCCATTCCCTCCTAGAATTTTTCCTTAAATTGTTTTTGAGAAGATAACTGTCAGAACTGTCTCAACCTCTTCCTATATTTCTTGGAAAATCTTACCACACAGTTACTTTCAACTTTTACTCAAATAAAATTATCATTCAATTAAATATTTAAATAAAAAGTCACTGAAATGCCAAATAACATCTACATAAACATAGGTATAAACTCCAGCCTGTAGCTTAAAAGAGTCAAGAAACAAAATAAACGCATGGTTTTTACTGAAGAGACCCGTAAATTTGTGGCTAATTGATGCCTAAATTTGTGTACCGCTGGTTGTCATATGCAATGGAGGCCAATGTGCAAGGACGTGTTAGCATTATCGATGCACTTGCAAACACATTTCAAACAAAACATCACACTTTGCAGGCAACTCACTTCATTTTGTCTCAAAATAAATAAATGTACAACCCATGTATGGTGGAATGCAGAGTGTCATGGTGTCATACGAGACATAATTCTGCGTACCTGATTTATAAATATTTTCGCTATGCGTACCATAAGAAACAATACAAAAATTAGGTGTCCTTGTGATAAGTATAATTCATGCATGGAAAATGACTGGGAGAAGTAAAAGGTAATCATGTTTGATAGGTAATCATGTTTGATATTGTTGGTTGGTTTTTGTTTTCTATGCAAGTTTTTAGTTTTATAGAGTATTTTTAATTTTGTGAAAGTTAAAATTTCATTTTATTTCATTAACTTTTTTTCTTAAAATTATTTAAAAAATAATAATTCAAATGTGATAACTACTTTAAATTGAAATTCTTACTCTACTTAAATTCATTCTCAATAAGACCTTTATATATCTTAAACAACTTGAAAATGCGTTTGTTTATACGATTGTACAATGTAATATATTAATTTAGATGGGCTAATGTATGTTTTTATTTGAAGCTTAACGAGGTGGATAGTTATGAAATAAGTTTTGCAAATTATTATGATAAATTATAGTTATTTTGATCAATTATATATATATATATATATATATATATATATATATATATATATATATATATATTATTTTAATATAATTATTATGTCGTTTTTTACAGCTCAATATATGAGAGAGATGTTGTTATCATAATGTTATATTAAAAAAATAGAATCATTATTATTTAAATTTATTTTAATGTGATATGTATATTACGCATTTTTTATTGCGTCAACATTTAAATGTTGACGCTTATTTAACAAAACTATAACATATTTTCCATGCTAATTTGTAAAGTGCCTTTAGATTCAATAATAATTATCTCAACTTTTTGTGTTTACAATGGATCTAGTTGAAGAATCAAAATAATTAATCACCTTATCTTCTTTGTTTTATTCTCAGTTCATCCAACAAAAATATTAACTCAATTGTAATATGATTATGAAAAATCCAAATTGAAAACAATAACTATAATTTATAATTTTAAATAAATAAGCTAACAACCATAATAATGATAACCAAAAATATTTAAAAATAATATTTAAGAGATTATTAAAAAAAAATTTAACACTATAATAAAACATTTAATAATTCTTTTGTTGAAGTATCATATCAAATTCAATAACTTTAAAATTGGGAAGGGTTCAGCTAATTAAAAATTCAATGATTATTTCTTTCAAGTATTACACTACTTATTAATGTTCATATCAAATTCAATAACTTTAAAATTGGGAATATTTCACCTAATTAATTCTCTTAGTATTTGAAGATCATGTTTTTTCTACTAGTTCCACTAGGTTCACATCATTCCATTCCAACTCAAGAGAACCGTGGCCTAAAAAGGTGCTTTAAATATGGGGAGTTGACCAATTGAACTAACGCTTAAAGTTTATTGGAAGATCATTTAAATAAAGTTTAATAATTATTTTGATTTTGCAATTAAGTAAATTAATATAATTAAATTATTTAGAAATTAGAATTGACTTGAAGTTAGAAAGACTTAGATACCTTAAAAACATGATCTACATATTAAAACTAGAGTAAACAAACTTTTAGCCCTTTAAATATGTTGAAGAACATTGTACACATGGGGAAATGACCCCCCAAAAAATATTTTGGTTGATAAATTTACTTAAATTGATTTATGTTGTAGTAATAAATTTTGATACTTCATCATTTCCAGTTTTAAAATGTAATTTGTTTTGGCAGTAAATATATGTTGTATGAAAATATTTTTAGTGAGACATGTCACAATGAAGCTCAAATTCAAAGGATGCCCCAAAAAAGGGAATGTATTTTTTTTCTTTGAACTTTCCCTTGATATATTGTGACTAAAAACAATCGAGGAGTCATACATTCCCCGGGAAATGACAAATTGGGTGTGTTACAATAAAATAGTATTGGTTTAAGTATTAGTGAGACATATTTTGAAAAAACCTTATTTATGTATATTAGAATTTAAACAAATTTTGGTGCAACATACTATGGAGTGTATCTCATGCATCTTGTTTTTAAAATGGTTAAAAATCATCACATCATTTTGATGTATTATATGAAGATAATATTTCATGCAATTAGATAAAGAGAAATCATTATGAAAGGTGGATATTTGGGAAATTGTAAGATATCACATGAAAAATATGTTGTGCAATACACTACAAAACAACACAAAAATTGTTGCGTACAATGTGTCACACCAACAATCACATTCTAAGTGATATCAATTCATCTTATGGTAGATCATGGCAAGTCTACATTTCATAGCTTCAACATTTAAGAATTTCGGTTTGAGCTTGTGTTAATTAGGGTTCAAATATAAGTTTTTCTTATTAGGTATTGATGTTCTTTTCATGGCTCGGAAGGTCCACACCAACAACATGCTACTACACTTGTGATAGAATTAGTGACTTAATGCCTTTAAAGCTAGGTGCCTAAGTTATTTTTGTATTTTATGCATATAGTGGATCTCCCTACAAATAATTGCAATGCAGTCTTACGGAAATTCCTCCAAATTAATTAATAATTAATGGCAAACAACCAAAGTACTAAAAAAATTGGTTATGTACATGATTTTGTGACAAATGTTAAAATATTCCCCCACACAGTACAATGATTCTACAAATTTAAGACTTATTGAATGAGCGTGCAACACTAATAAAGGCTCTAGCTAACAAAAATAAGCTTTAAAAAGGGATGTGTGTGATGAGCTTGCAACACTAATAGAGGCTCTAGCCAAAATAAATTTGACTTACAAAGGCACCTGTCTTTGTATTTTATAATCAACTTACCTCTACCAATTGCATTTTCTTGAGTTTTCTCCTTTAACATTTATTTAAGTAAGGTTGTTATATGCTATCTAATTATCAATGCTAATATTTGGAATACTAGAGCACAAGGTTGTATTTGTTTCACCTTTTCTTGGATTAGCTAGATTAACATATGTACCAAAAAATGTATGCTATGCTACTTGCTAAAAAAAAATATGCTAATATTCCATGGATTTTGAATGAGTTCATACTCTTAAAAATGTAATTTGAAAGAGTTTGTGTTTCTTATTAAATTCATCATCATTTCATTAACAATCAACACCTTAAAAATTGTTCACTTAATAAAAATGTATAATTTTTTGTAAAAAAATAATAATAAATATTTGTATCATACATTTAAAATGAATATTGACATAACATTTTTATTAGAATTCAACATTATTACAATTAAATAAAACTAATTATTTTCATTTTAAAATAAAAATGTATAAGCCCTAAAAAAAAACTTATTAATAAACATTTCTTTTCATTACAACTTAAAATATAAAATCAATTCAATCATATGTCATTTGGGTAAACAAAACATATATTTATATATATAAATTATGGCAACATTACCCTAGTTTCATAAGAAAACACATAATTGAGGGAAAAATCTAACCCCAGTTATTTAGGGCCGCTCTCATTCCAACCATTTTCTTAGTGTGTTATTTTATATCAATCTAAAAAGGATTACCTCATCTTAAAATATTTATCACTTTTTCAGGGCCGTCATTATGTTATATTGTGTACACAACTATTAATCCTTCTATTTGAAAACTTTATCGAATAGGTTTTGTATTACTAAATTACATACCTCATATTTTTGAGACATTCATATATATATATATATGTGTGTGGGGGAAAATCATGGTTTAAGTTATAACGATTTTTTAATGTTTAAAAAAATTGAACTTAAATAATAGTGAAAATGAACAAGTGAGGTGTACAATACGAGGTCTAACCATCAACAAAATCCCAACAAGTAAAATAGAAATAGGAAATAAGACTATATAAATATAAAAACTCTAATAAATAAAATAGAAATAGGAAATACGACTATATAGAAATATAATTGTTTTTGAATAGCTTTACTTTTATGAGAGTTGAATTATTATAAATTTTTTATAAAAAGAGATATATTTTGGGAAGATATGTATGTAAAAAAATATTCAATATTTATCTTAGAATAATTTAGATGATTATAAAGTTATATTTTTTAATAGTATAATTGCTATATCATGAGATTAGGTAATTTCTTTCCAATATTAATATTTTTCTATTTTATTAGCTAGTAATATTAAAATATTTTTGTGTAACAACTGAACTTGGTATTAACTAGTTGTTAACTAGTAATCCAATATTTTAGTTATTATTTCTTTTAAAAAGAAAAACTAAGACAATTATAAATTTTGAAAAGTTATTTATTTTAATTATTTGGAAATAAAATTGGTTATGGAAAGTGGTTCGATAAAAAGTAAAAAGATGATGGTAAAGGTATTCCAAGAACTGAAAAGGTGGTTTGACAGTTTGAACAGTTACCTGGATCAGAGACTGATCCCAGTGAGGAATGGGGTTCTGTTTAGAGACTGAAGAAGAGAGTGGAAGATTTTTCCTAATCTAGTAGAGACCAGTAGAAATCACTCAACATTCCTGAAGTTTTCTAGTACTAACTAGACTTGGGGTCCTGAGGTCACAACAGAAATTATTGTCAATCTGTACCTTTCATGTGTGGAGCACGGGGAAGGAGAGGAATGTAATTGACTCTCCTAAAGGTTGGGTGGACATCAGCAGCGAACTACTAGTTCAGATAAGTTTTCTAAGTATTCAATAAACTTAAATAGCAACTGATTTTTTTATAGATATGTTCCTAGAAAATGTGCTTTATTAGAAGCAAGGATAATAAATTATTTGTTAAAAGAGCATAATATGTATGAGAATGAGTTCTGTGCATATTTATGAATTAAACCAAGTAATTACAGCCTCAGTAAAATAATGGTGAAATAGTTTACTGTATTTGTTTTTTGAAGTTGGTTTACTGTGGAAATGAAAGAAGAAAGAAATGCCTTTAAGGGATAACGGTATATAATCGACTTTAAAGTAAAAGAAGAATAATACTGGGATATTTATAGATAGGGAATTTGAGATAAATAAAATACAAAAGTTCTTATAATTACTATTACAAAGGTGATAAAACTTTCTAGAAAAATGGTATGGAGAGAACTGTCAGTTCTGACATGGGGAGGAACCATAAAATCCGGAATGCATCATTCCTCCTATTCTAAGCTATACAAAGACAATTACTGAAGTTGTCCGATAAAAAAACCAAAGAAAAAGAGAAGAAAACTCTGTAATGAGATTATTTACCTTAAACATAATATTTTTATAAAAATTAAGAACTATTGCATTACAGAGAAAATTACACTATGCCAAAATAATACAAATTATTGTGCTTGGATAATTCTATTCTAGCATAAACCTTCTTCTTAAATAAGTAATAGAGAAAATAGGAAATTACATCTCCTGGCCGAGAGCTTGACTAAACATCAAACTAATCATATAAATAGGCACACCATGGAAATGTTGTAAATAACTCAAACAAAATTGCATAGGAAAATTTATAGAATTTCAAATAGAAAAATAAGCAAAATTGAGCAGTATACACTCAAAAATATTTTGAGTCTTTAAACATAAATGTTCATACAATAAATTGGGAAGACCCCCCGAGACTGTAGGAAATATTTCGGGAGAACTCATTTGGAACCAAATCCATAGTTAGAAATATATTATAGTTGTGATTAATTAAGAAAATTTATAACGAAAACACCAGTTCTGGATCTTCTGAGTTAGCCGAGAACCACCAAAATTGTAGTATGGTTCTGGAAGTTCAAAGTACCAAAACACTATCAGAAACTAAACCAAACTTGTCGGCAAGGATATGTTCAAGCTAACTAGACGAACGTGTACCTGGAGGAGACAAAGTGGAGGGCCATTAGATGAACACTGCAACCGTACTTTCATAAAGACCATGTCTATAGTTGTGAATGGTACCTGCGTGATTTTCCAAAGAGAAACGAATAGAAAGAAAGGCAGATTGGAAACCATCTAGTTACAATCTTAGTCAAAACGAAAACAGGTAAAAACGTAACCCTAATTACCTTAGGCTAACAGGAAATTCCAAAAAAGGTTGCAGTCCACCAATTGTTGGGGTACCGACAATGGAGGTTGAGGGTTAGAATCCATGAACCAAAAATTGTAGAAGTTCGTAAACAAAATAATAAAAAAATCATAGTGAAATGTGTGATAACCCAAAACGAGAAAATGCTTACCTGTGATCGGAAACTGGGAAACCAGAGCTTCTGGGCGAACACCGTGGCCAGAAGGGCTACCACAGTTCTCTGTGCTTGCAAACGAAAGAACCATAATAATTCTTGTGTACAACGCTGAAATTATTTCCTCTAAGACTCGGCTAACGCGAGACACAAATATATAGAGTTCAACCACGGAACACAAAGGAATCGCAATAAACTTGTTAAGAAAATACATGGGCGAAAGATTTTCGTGTCTATACATAGGATGCGTCGAAGCTGTTACTGACCTTGACAAGTTTCAGAGCAGTCCTCCTTGCAGCCGAGGAATAATAATGAATGAAAAAGGTTAGGGTTATGGGTTATACCCAGACGCTTACCACCAAAAACCTCCACCGTCGATCACCAAGGGATCAGAAGGTGTGGAGTGGGACAAGTGTCTCTCAGAAAAAGAAACATGGATCCCATAAAATAAATCTAAAAATATGATCCTGGATAATAAATTCAAAAGCACCTATCAATATTTAGTTGTACAAGCATTTAATCCCAAGAAATTTGAAAAGCATGAGATGACAATTATGGGATTTAAAACTATAAATTAAAGTCCTTCATTCAATAATCTTGGAATCTTCATTCTAATATTATGTACGTCGAAGTACTATGTAATTATTAACCCCTACAACAATGTATTATGGGTAAATTGAATTTATACTGGCATAGGTTCATAATGTATAACAAAACATTTATAATACCATTGGATTTGTAACGTTAAATAGACATTTATAATAAATTTGGGTTTGTAACGTTAAAAAAACGTTTATAATAACGTTGGGTTTATAGTGTTTAGTAAAATTTTATAATAAGATTGTTATTAATCCTATCATTGTTTAGACTAATCTAACATTTAGTAGAAAGTATTTTTTTTTATGAAGTTTATAGTAGGTGTTACAAGTGGTATCAGATCAGCATTCACACGTTGGGACCCTATGGGTCATCTAACGGTTTAAGCTGTGTGTATACTGATGCACAAAAAGGAAGAATCATAGGATAAAATTATGAGAAGGGGGACAATGCAACAACCCCAGAACACCGGGGAACCCCAACCATGACTAGAAATGAATCGTAAGATGTGGGTTCAGCTGAGTGTGGATCAACACCAGCAAACAAGTAGACTTCTGGAGGAACAACAACACCAAACTAGCATACTGTTAAATATAGTGCATAAGCTACAGGAAGAAACGACGCAGGTTCAGAGTGATAATGAGCACTTGATGCAAGAGCAAGAAAATATTCTTAAGAGCCTTTCAGAAAATAAAAATCAGGGAATGGAACAACTTAGTGCTGATAGAAACATGTAAGAAGGTAACGAGTGACAAACAAGGGACCACACCACTGACAGAGTAGAAATTACTCCTTCACAACGAAGCAACAAAAATAAAAATTATAATGAAGAAGAATCTAGTAATGTATCGGATCAACATGAATTTAAGAAGCAAAAAGTGGAGCTTCAGGGTGAGCTTCGGAAAATAAAACCACCTACATTCGATGGGGAAGCTGAGGAAGTGGAAGAGGCCTGGTTGATAAATATCAATAAATATTTTCAAGTGTACAAGTATAGTTGCAACCTAAAGGCCAGATTGTTCATATATGAGTTGAGAGAAAAAGCCATCCTTTGGTGGGATGAAGTAAAGAATGTTCGTAGCATTGGAGACCAAGATGTTTCATGGGAATAATTCCAACAATAATTTAAAGATAAGTATTTAACAAAACATTTTTATGATGAGAAATCTAAAGAATTTCATGACTTGAAGCTGGGGCAGATGACCATGGATGAGTATATTACCAAGTTCACCTCCTTGTTAAGATATCTTCCAATCCTGAAAGATGAAAAGGCTAAGGTTCAAAGAATTCTGAGCAGTCTCCCAACTGATATGAAGGAACGAATTGAGTTCGTAAATCTTAGAACCATGGAGGAAGCCATTCATAAGGCACAAATGTGTTATTAGCAGTCCAAAGCAAAAGGGGAGGTGGGAAAAAATTGGTAGCCAAGAAAAGGATAGAAAAGCAGCTCAAACTTTAAGGGTGCCAAAAGTAACAATTTTAAGAATTCTGCACGAAGTTCTATAAGAAAGCAATTTGGAAAAAATCATCAAATAACCCGATGGCCAGCTGAGGAGAGGCCTACTGAGGCTTCTAGCAAACCAAAGCAAGGGCAAGTGACCAAACTACCTCTGCAGTGTTGGGGGTGTGGTGAGGCACATTATTATAAAAATTTCCCATAGCGAGCGAGAAGTGAAACCATTTCAAATTTGTAGGATACTTCTATAATAGGTGATGTGGTTTGAAACACACCTCGTATCAATGCAGCGTTGGAGGATCAACACATAGATTATCAACCAACAATGACTGAGTTGGAAGGTAAGTTATTGTCTCAATCTATTTCTATTTTGGTAGACCGAGGTGCAAGAATAAGTTATGTTAATCCCAAAATAGTGGAAGTATGTAAGTTAAAAGGTCAGAAATTCAAAATTCCTTGGATGGTATAGCTAGCTATAGGAGAAAAAATAAAAGTAACTACCAAAATTACAAACTACATGTTGGAAATTGCAAATCAATAGTTAAATGTGGACCTCAACATATTTCCATTAAGGTCCTATGATGTTTTGTTGGGTATGGATTGGATAGAAAAACATTGGAACCTGGTGGACTACAAAGTAAATATTATTTATTACAAAATTCAAGATGGAACACGCAAGGAGATTCAGGGAATCAAGAAACCGCTACGACTGTGTCCTATTACAACATCCCAAATGAATAAATGTATGAGGAAGGGATGTCAGATTTATGCTATCCAGGTGGGATATGCTAATTCCAAGGAGAAGTCCCCTATGATGGAGAACATACCAGTGGTACAAGACTTCATGGATGTGTTTCTGGATGAAATACCTAGATTACCACCAAGAAGAGATTGATTTTATCATAGAATTAATTCTTGCAACATCACTTTTGTCAAGGGCTCCTTACAGAATGAGTGTTCTAGAATTAACTAAATTAAAGATGCAGTTACAAGAACTACTGGACAAAGGATATATACGTCCGAGTGTGTCCCCTTGGGGATCATCAGTGTTTTTCATGAAGAAGAAGGATGGAACCATGCAGATGTGCATGGACTATAGACAACTCAACGAGTTAACAATAAAAAACAAATATCCTTTACCAAGGATTGATGATATGTTCGATCAGGTGAAGGGGGCCACAGTATTCTCAAAAATATATTTAAGATCTGGATATCACCAGATCTAAATCAGGGATGAAGATATTTACAAGACTTATTTCCGTACCATGTACGGGCATTATGAGTTTGTGGTGTTACACTTTGGGTTAAAAAATGCACCAACGCCATTTATGAGATTAATGCATGGTATATTCCATCCTTTCTTGGATAACATTGTACTGATATTCATTGATGATACTTTAATCTAATCTAAGAGCCATGAAGAACATAGAGAACATCTACGGATTGTGCTAGAAATGTTAAGAAAACACTAGTTGTACGCTAAGTTCAGGAAATGTGATTTCTTCAAAACATAAATCCAGTACTTAGGCCATGTTACTTTAGCAGAAGGGATTGTTTTTGACCCAAAGAAAATCAAGACAATCATGGAATGGTGTGTACCCTAGAATGTGGCAGATATTCGATGCTTTATGGGATTGGTTGGGTACTATCGAAGATTTAGTGAAGGATTTTCCATAATTTATTTTCCAATTACCTGCTTGCAGAGGAAAGGAAAAGTCTTTAAGTGGAGTGTTGAGTTCCAGAACATTTTTGAGAGGTTGAAGCAACTATTGACCATTGCACGAGTGTTGAGGATAGTTGACCCCAACAAAGAATTTGAGGTTTGTACAGATGCTTGTAAAGAGGGAGTTGGGGCAGTTTTATCTCAGGAATGGAAAGTAGTGGCTTATGAGTCAAGAAAGTTGAAGGATCATGAACAAAGATATTCAACCTATGATCTAAATTTAACAAAAATAGTACATGCACTATGGGTATGGAGACACTACTTGCTGGGTAAGAAGTTTGTACTAAAGATGGATCATAATAGCCTAACCAGTTATTTCAAACAAGCTGATTTAAACTCCCGATAGGCAAGATGGATTTCCTTCCTAAGTGAGTTTAATATGGACATCCAACACGTGAAGGGTAAGGAAAACCGGGTGGTTGATGCTTTAAGGAGAAAGATACATTGTGTTTACGAGCTTTACTATAATCAACTTGAATACAAATTCTTGGATCAAGTGAAAGAGGAAGCACATAAGGATCTTGAATACCAATTCTTATAGCAGCAAATGGAAGAGGCCAAAAAGAAAGAAAACACTACTAAATATGGAGTTAATAAATAACAAATGCTAACCTTTAGAGGAAAACTATATATACCAAACCGTGTGGACCTAAAGGATCTAATCTTGAAATAATATCATCGAACTAATTATGCAGGACACCCAAGATACCAGAAAATGTTAACTGTTATTATAAAAATATATTTCTGGCCTTGTATGCATAGAAAAATTGCTGAATATTTAAACAAATGTTTGGAGTGTCAACAGGTCAAGTTATATCATCAACATCCTGCAATATTATTGCAGCCCATACAAGTACCTGAATGTAAGTGGGAGGTCATATCCCTATACTTCATTATGGGTTTACCACGGTCAAAGAGGCACAATGCCTCCATCATGGTGGTGATGGATACGTTGAGTAAATCTGCACATTTTATACCTGTACAGTGTACTTACAAGACTGTACAGATAGCAGATATTTTTATGAGAGAAATTTTCAGATTGCACGACATTCCAAAGACTATTATTTTAGATAGAGACGTGAAGTTTACTTCAACATTGTGGAAAACCTTGTTTACAGGTCTAGGGACCCAAATAAACTTTGGCATTGCTTATCATCCCCAGATGGATGGCCAGACAGAATGGGTAAACCAAGTTTTCGAAGACATGTTGTGCATGTACATGATGCAACAACCAACCAAGCCGGAAGATTATTTACACCTGGTTGAATTTGCTTATAACAATGGTTATCAAGATTCCCTTAAGATGAGTCCTTTCGAAGCTCTATATGTGAGGAAATGGCGCACACCCATAAATTGGAGCAACCTCGAAACAAAATTAATGTTGGCACCAAAAATGCAGGCTGAAATGGAATCGGAAGTAAAGAAGATCAGGGAAAAATTGAAAGTTGCACAAGATCGACAAAAGATATATGAAGATAAGAAGAGGAATTATCGAGAATTCGATGTGGGTGATCATGTGTATGTGAGGATCAAGCCGAAGAAGAGTACCTTGAGGTGGGCCTCTTGTGCCAAGTTAGCCCCTAGGTTCTGTAGACCCTTCCAAACTGTGGAAAGGGTAGGACCTGTGGCATATAAGCTTCCTTTACCCAGCCACATCCGGGTACACAATGTGTTTCATGTGTCCCTGTTAAAGTGATATGTGCATGGTTCGAAGCACGTAATTCATTAACAGAATATCCAGGTAGGATAGAATTAGAAAATCCTAAATTTAAGTATGATTTCTTTATGAAAATTTGACAGGAAACATTGTTGTTTGTAGGAAGAGCTGGCCGACAAGTTTCTGGTTGAGCCTCAACGCATACTCGATAGGAGATAAATTATGCTTCGGAAGTGAGTCATCACCCAGGTTAAAGTGCAGTGGAAGCACTTCAGCTCGAATGAGGCTACTTGGGAGGATGAGGGATTTGTGTGTGAGGCTTACCCAAAGATTTTTTATGAGCTGGAGTGAAACATCGAGGACGATGTTACTTCTAAAGGGGGAAGTTATAATAGCTGAATTTGGCATTCACAAGTTGTTAACTAGTAATCTGAAATTTTAGTTATTATTTATTTTAAAAAGAAAAACTAAGAAAATTATCGATTATGAAAAAGTTATTTATTTTTATTATTTGGAAATAGAATTGGTTATGGAAAGTGGTTCTATAAAAATTAAAAAGGTTGATGGTGAAAGGATTCCAAGAAATGAAAAGGTGGTTGGACAATTTGAATAGTTACCTGCTCCTATGAGGATAAGAGACTGATCCCACTGTGGAATGGGGGATCTATTCAGATACTGAGGAAGAGAGTGGAAGAGTTTTCGTGAGGTGGTAGAGATCAGTGGAAATCACTCAGCATTCCTCAATTTTCTGGTACTGATTGGACTTGGGGTCCTGAGGTCACAGCATAAATTACTGTCAACCTGTACCTTTCAGGCGTGGTTGGGTGGACATCAGCAGCGAACTGCTATTTCAAATATTTTTTCTCAGTATTCAATAAACTTAAATAGGAACTGTTTTTTTATTTTTATAGATATGTTCCCAAAAAATGTGCTTTATTAGAAGCAAGGATAATAAATTATTTGTTAAAAGAGCATAAGATCTATGAGAATGAGTTATGTGCATCTTTATGAATTAAATCAAGTAATTACAGGCTCAGTAAAATAATGGTGAAATAGTTTACTGTATTTGTTTTCTGAAGTTGGTTTATTGTGGAAATGAAAGAAGAAAGAAATGCCTTTAAGGGATAATGGTATATAGTCGACCTTAAAGTAAAAGCAACATAATACTGTGACATTTATAGATAGGAAGTCCAGGATAAATAAAGTACAAAAGGTACTATAATTACTATTACAAAGGTGATAAAACTTTCTAGAAAAACTATATGGAGAGAATTGTCTCTTTTGGATATGAGGAGGAACCTCAGAATCTGAAATGCATCGTTCCTCCTATTCTAAGCTATACACAGATAATTACTGAGGTGGTCCAACCAGCAAACTAAATAAAAGGAAAAGAAAACTCTGTAATGAGATTATTTACCTTAAACATAATATTTTTGTAGAAATTAAGAACTGTTGCATTACAGAGAAAATTACAGTATGCAAAAATAATAAAAATTACCGTGCTTGCAGAATTCTATTCTAGCATAGAACTTCTTCTTAAAGAAGTAACAGAGAAAATAGGAAATTACATGACCCGACCGAGCGCTTCGTGAAACATAAAACTAATCATACAAATAGGCAAACCATGGAAATTCTATACATAACTCAAACAAAATTGCATAGGAAACTTTATAGAATTTCAAATAGATAAATAAGCAAAATAGAGCAGTATATGCTCAAAAATATTTCGAGTCTTTAAACATAAATGTTCATACAAGAAATTTGGAAGACCCTCGAGACCGGAGGAAAGAGTTCGAGAGAACTCATTTGGACGAAATCCAGAGTTATAAATATATTACAATTGTGATTAATTACCGAAAATTTATAATGAAAATGCCAATTCTAGCTCTTTTAAGTTAGCCGAGAAACACCAAAATTGCAATATGGTTCAGGAAGTTCGAAGTACAAAAACACTATCAGAAACTAAACCAAACTTGCCTGCAAGCATGTGGTCAAGATAACTAGACGAACGTGTACCTGGAGGAGACAAAGTGGAGGGCCATTAGATGAACACTGCAACCATACTTTCACAAAGACCATGTCTACAGTTGTGAATGGTACCTATGTGATGTTCCAAATAGAAACGAACAGTAAGCAAGGCAGATTAGAAACCATCTAGTTACAAGCTTAGTCAAAACCAAAACGAGTTAAAACGTAACCCCAATTACCTGAGGCTAACGGGAAATTCCAAAAAAGGCCGCAATCCGCAAATGTTGGGTTACCGACAACAGAGGTTGAGTGTTAGCATCCATGAACCCAAAATTGTATAAGTTCACAAACAAAAGAATAACAAAATCACAGTGAAATGTATGATAACCCTAAACGAGAAAACGCTTACCTGTGATAGGAAACTAGGAAGCTGAAGCTTCTGGGTGAACACCGTGGCCGAAAGGGCTGTCATAGTTCTTCGTCCTTGCAAACGAAAGACCCATACTCATTCTTTTATACAACGCTGAAAGTATTCCTCCAAGACTCAGCTAACGCTGGACACATAGATACAGAGTTCCACCACGAAACACAAAGGAATCGCAATAAAATTGTTAAGAAAATATATGGGCGAAAGACTATCGTGTCTGTGCATAGGAGGCGTTGAAGCTATTGTTGAACTTGACAAGTTGCAGAGCAGTCCTCCTTGTGCCCGAGGAAGAATCATGAATGAAAACTGTTAGGGTTCTGGGTTATACCTAGACCCTTCCCGCCGAAAACGCCCACCGTCGATCACCAAGAGATCAGACGGTGTGGAGGGGGACAAGTGTCTCTCGAAAAAACAACATGGATCCCATAACAAAAATCTAAAAATACGATTCTGAATAATAAATTCGACAATACCTCTCAATATTTAGTTGTACAAGCATTTAATCCCAAGAAATTTGAAAAGCATGAGATGACAATGGTGGGATGTAAAAGTATAAATTAAAGTCCTTCATTCAATAATCTCGGGATATTCATTCTAAGTTTATCTACGTCGAAGTACTCTATAAATATGAACCCCTACAACAATGTATTATGGGTAAAGTGAACTCCTACTAGCATAGGTTCGTAATGTACAACAAAACATTTATAATAACTTTGGGTTTGTAACGTTAAACAGACATTTATCATAACGTTGGGTTTATAGTGTTTAGTAAACATTTAGTAGAAAGTAATTTTTTTTTAATGAAGTTTATGGTTGGTGTTACATTCTTTTTATTTTATTTATAATTAATAAATTACTACTTTAAAAGTTATTTTTTATAATTATATTCCAAATAATATATATATATATATATATAAAACTTGAAAAAAACATAAAATTAGATATTTCATCATTATTAAAATTATATATATAATTTAAATTTAATATGTATGAAGTAAAGTATATTAGTTAGTTTGTGTGGGACTTAATTTTTATGAGAATTAAAGTCGTTTAGAAATACTTAGATTAAATTTTCATAAGAAGATAAATTTTTCATTCATCATTATAATTGGATCTAATTTATATTTTATTTAGTTAAAAAAAACAAAACAATTTACACCTAATTTTAATCTATATTTCAGGTAACTAAAAAAAAAAAAAAAAACATTTTAACCTTACCTAAAATAAACATCACTTAATTGATAAAAAAGAAAAAAATGATTTACACCTCATTTCAATCTACACTCCACTTAACTTGAAAAAATCAAATTATCTAATTTCAACCAAACTAATCAAAGATAATGATAAATGAGATATAGGAAATAAGTAAATAAAAATAATAATTTGAAACTATTATTTTTCCAAACATCATAATGTATTTGACTTTATTGTAATAAGGAATCAAACAATGACCCCAATCTGAACATCACTTAAGTGATGAAGAAGGGGAAAAATGATTTACACCTAATCTCAACCTACACTCCACCTAACTTGGAAACAAGAAAAAAAATCAAATTATCTAATGTAAACCAAACTAATCAATGATAAGAATAAATGAGATATAACTCCTTTCAAGAGAAGAGAAGTTAGCATTAGGAAGGAAAATTTAAATAAAAAATAATTTAAAATTGTCTCTTTTCCAAATATTATAATCTATTTTACTTTAGTTTAATAATGAGTTAAAAGATGGCTCCAATCTAAAGAACACTTAATCCATGAAGAAGGGAAAACAAATATTTACACTTAATCTAAACCTACACTTCACCTAACTTGGAAAAAAGGAAAAAAATAAATTATCTAACGTCAACCAAAATAATCAAAGATAAAGATAAGTGAGATATAACTCTCTTCAAGAGAAACTACAATTGTGAGAGGGAAAACTTAAATAAAAAATACTTCATTTTTTTTTGGAAATAATGTATTTGAATCTAGTGTTATAAGAAGTTAAAAATTAAAAGAAAGTTGAAATATTTCAAAGAAATTATTGGCCCTAATTTAATATATCAAAAGTAAATTTCAAACCTAATTAAGATAAAGAATAAAATTAACATTACTAAAATACAAACTAACTTTTACAAGCTTTGTGTTTGACAATTCCCAAAATACAAATTGATGAAAGAAATTATCTATTTTTGATATTAAAAAATTTGAAAATTAAAAAGTCTTTCTATTGACACTCCCTACTTATATCCAAATTAGAATTTAATTTAAAATTATTTGTTACAACACTAAACTTTTTAAACTCCTAAATTATCAAAACTAAGAGAGTTTTAGAACACATTTCTTAATAATTTTGAATATATAAATAAAATCTTAAAGATATTTAAATAATCTCTTATCATATTGAAAATTGATAATTTCATTATACAAATACAATTTTCAAATACAATCAATAAACAATAATTTTTAATACAATTAATATTATGATATATTCATAGATGTCATCAATAAACAATATTTTTTAATGCAATTAATATTATGATATATTCAACTGGTTGTTTATCATATTCAAATAAATTCATACTTAATGATAATTATTATTTATTATTGATCTTTTAACCTGTTGTAAGGTGAAACAATTCATTACATATATTTGGATCCTTATCGAGGGGAAGCAACATATGATGGTTGTTGGCAAATGTAATTAAGAATACATGGATATTGTAAATAACTATGTTCTAAGAGCAATTTTCTTTCAACCAACAGTGACCCCCTATGCTGGTCGTCATCCCATGTTGTTGTCAATGCAATAGGCGGTACACAGATGTTATAAATAATATTGTAAATAGATTTTCTTTCACCCAAGACTAATTCCCTGTTACTCATGATCTTCCCATGTTGTTTAAAAATTTCCGGAGAAACATTACTCAATGTTCACTAGCCTTTTTTGGGTGGACGTATGTCTAGTAAGTATAGTACCCGCTCAGTCGAATACCCGTGTATGAATCCGGATGTATATATTGTTTTACATTGTAGTTGTTGTTGCAGATAATTAAGAGATTTTGGAGTTTTATGTATAGCAGCAAGGTTAATTGTTTGATTTGGTTGTTATTTATCATATTATGAAGTATTTATTGTAGTGAATTACTAAATTGTGTTATGGATAGTAGCAAGGTTAATTGTTTGATTTAATTTTATGAAATATTCTCAAATTTACAGTGAAATTAAATATTTCCAAAATCTAAAATCTAAATTTTTTAATATTAATTTTCTAACAAATAATTAACTGCACTAACTTATCTATTTTATCTAAACTAGGCTACCACATTCTATCTAAACTCTTCTCTGATGCAACTACCATTATCTAAAGTTTAAACATAAATCCATCTCATCTCTTCTTTGAATAGTATTATTGCTTGCGTAGTTTACTATTTCATCTCTTCTTTGAATAGTATTATTGCTTGCGTAGTTTACTATTTCAAGTCATTTGAAACACAGATTTGTAGTTTGTATCTACACCACGACTCAAAAGACATTTAATGGACCATCAAACAGGGACTGGCCAGTGGCAGTGGAACAGATTTCAACATTAACGGTGGATGTACAGTAGCAACTAAAGTACGGTGGTTATTCATCCATGTTGATTATCATTTTCCTAAACAGTTACAGGTTTACTTTGATTGATTACTTAATGGCTCAACCCATAATGGCGAGTGTGATTAAAACAAATATTAGCAATTTATCTTAAATAACATTGATTAAGTTTTGTCTATACGGTTAAATTGCCTCAAACCTCAAGCGAGGCCTGAGAAACCTGAAATGTCTTATCTTGCTCAGCAGTTAACATCATGAATCTTACTACGACCAAAACCTAGCCTAACACCACCTTCTCTTTGTTTGCCTCAGGTAACAAAATATGGGTTGTTACTTTGAAGCAGAAACATGAAATGTCTTACCTTGATCAACACTTAAGATTGTGAATCTTGGTATGACCACGACCTTACCTGCGACCGCCACCTCAATTCTTCCCTCATGTAACAGAATATGGCTTGTTACCTTTGCTTTCAACAAAATCCAGCAAACCTAACTGTTGTTTGAAAAAATGTTGCTCGTGATTTTCTTATTCTGCTACCCTTGCGCAGGCACTCAATAACCAGAGACCAATTTTTAGTTGACATGTGTGGAGTTTATTTTGGGTGATTTCTACACATTTGAAGTTCCACGAAGGCCTTCGGTACTAACAATAGGAAGTAATTATTATATATAAAAAAGAATTTAACCAATTTTAGTTGTTGCAGATATTTTTCATTTAATTTATTTTAATTAAATGTATTTTAGATAAGGATTAATTTTTCTTTGAGAAATTTAATTTCCTTTTTATACATGATTTATATATCTATATATATATGAATTTCACATAGAAAACAAAATATACATTTTTTTTACTAAATTTTTTAACTATGAAAAGGAAAGTTTTCAACTATTTTATACATTAAAATTCATTAAATCTGATTGTTGCTGGAAAAGGATTTGCTTTGGATTTAGTATACATATGATTTTTTATTATTAGGAGAGAGCATAAGAGTGAACATTTTTGGGTCTACTATATGGTATATTAATGGATCAACATTTAATGTCAATCCAGGGTCCTTGGACTTCGAGACGCAACACTGGAAATGCGAGAAGGACTTCAACAACCTCCAAAACAAAAACCTAACTTGTCCTACAGACAACAATAATTATCCACTCCAGCCGTGCAATCAAAAGTATTCATTAAAATTGAAACCATAAATAATAATCTTGCAAAACCATTGACAACCTTCTAACTTCTAGAAAACAATGCACAAATTCTCAATTCAATTTCTACACTAGATTTGACAATTTTATTAAAAGAAAAAGAACTTGATTGATCTCGATACTAGCTACTTCACTCATTAACTTATAAACCAAATTGAGATTTCAACTAGATAAATAATCAAAAGAACCAAAAGAACACATGTCTCAACCCCATCAATCCCACAAGAGTGCTTAAAGGAATCCAAATAGATCTCAAAAAATTCCTACACTATCTCAACACTCCTATCATTTCTTGTACATTCAAGGGTAAAGTGTTGAAATTCTAGTGTGCTAAACAAATGCATAAACTTACATAACAAAAATATCTCACTCTATTCTAATTTCTCAAACCAGAAGGTATCCCAAGCCAGAGATATGAAATTTTACCTAAGAGAATGTTTGCAAGAGGAAATTTAAATGAAGCAAATTCTGAAGAAACAACAAGAAATAAATTCTGAGAAAACCTTCTCACGGTCTCACTGCACTCAGTGTGATTCATGTACTAAGAACAATATGCGATTAAACCCACAAGTTTTTTAGTTCTGAAAGGTGTACTTAGTTTTAAACACTTTACCTCCCCAAAGTAGTCAACAAAATTCACACAATAAAATCCTTAATATTATTACGACCTCCAAACACAGTAATAAGAAAAGACTCTTTTCAATATTTGTGTAAAGTAGACAATACAAAAGCTTGAGTGTAGTTCAACTCGATATGATCAGTCTATAATAAACTCAATCTTGTTTTACAATATCTCACATTTTGCACACTCATATATAAAATATATCACTCACCTTGTGGGCAGACCTCACAAACCAAATTATATGCTTATGGAACAATATTTGAGACGTTGCCAGTCACACACAAATTATACCTTCAAATGAGAACAAGTATGTAAAAGAAAATGGGAGAATATTTTGATAATTTATGCAAGAACACTATGCTTCGTCAAGAAAATTACACAACACAGTAATATATTCCAAAGGAAAACCTACCACAATATATTATCTAATTGAGGGGTAACAAGTTTGAAACCAACCAGAATCTAGTTGATCTCCTCATTTTAATGATGAGAAGATGATGAAAGTGACGAAGAAGATGCGTAAGAACTGGAATATGCAGATGAAGCATCGTTATGTGCTCTTTATTTCTCCTCTTCCTATATTCTCTTCTCATAAGCGTCATACATTATGGCCACCAATTTGGACATCCTAAGCATGGCCTCGTACATGAATTTTTCATCCTCCATTTATGCATGTTCAATCGTTGTTCACGATCGCAATTCAAACCAACGACAAGACCGCTCTGATATCATATTGATCCGGGTCCGTCAGCTACCACATTTACACATGATCTTTTACTTTTGTGGTGTGGTTAGAATTGCACTAAAAAGAGCATTAAAATAACACACATGCATGCCTTAAGCAAGGGGAAATAAGACAAAAATTAGCAACATAAGAACACGAGGCGTTGATAACAAATTTCACCTAGTGTGGGCCACGTCTCTGGGCCCGGTGTCAAAATGGGGTAGGTCACTTCAAATAGTGCTAGAAATGGTCATGATGTACATGGGCTATGTTTTTTTTCATACAAGGATATATGCCTTCAACATGAGTGGCTTTTCTATCCATGAGCTTACGTTCTGCTACTCACAATAGGCCTCCTATCAACATGACATAATCTCATACAAGGTGAAAATGAGGATCCCTTCAACAAGGTTACATAAGGATCATAACAATCCATGGAAAATACATCTCACATGAAGTAGAAACATAGATGCTGCAACATACTTCAAGGAAAGATCTAAACAACATATTACATCTCAAAACAACTGATAAAAGAGGAACATGATATCAATACTGCATATACCTCGAACCCCTGAAGTTGGTTGAAGAAGTGGATGCTCAACTGCTGAATTTGGTTGCACCATAGAATTTGTGGTGTCAAGAAGCATAAAATTGACTGTCCACGCTTGGGAATAGGACATTGTCACTCCAATCTAGAAAATAGCCAACAATGGGAAGCTTCGCTACTGAAACGGACATCACCATTGAGTTCCTGTCATCGAGAGGTGTAAAATCGACACAACATTTATCAAATTCTAACTCTGGCAAGTTCTGGACCTCGGGGAATCTTTTTGATGCCCTTAAGATTCCCTAGGGCATGGTTCCACTCTCTCCATGGCTTGTGGTTTCACCCTACTCTCTGCTATGCCTACCAAGCACTGTGAAAATGAGGGTTTATATATGATTTGGTGGGCAGATTTTAGAAAGTGAGCCCAGCTGGCACAATGGTAATTGAGGTAGTTGGTTTGAGAGAGGTCAGGGGATCCAATCCCTCCCCTGTCAAAATAGTTCTTTGCATGTTTTATTTTTGTTTGAAGCGTTGGTAATATGTTTGTTTTAGTGTTGGGCTGCTGCATCGAGTGGGACGACCCTCCCCACTAGTGCAGGATCAAATCCCATAGGCCCAGATTACATGGTGGCATATCTCTCTCTCTCTCTCTCTCTCTCTCTCTCTCTCTCTCTCTCTCTCTCTATATATATATATATATATATATATGGTCATTGGTGCTTGGTGGGCAGGGTCCGCTCCACGTGGCCCTGACCTAACCCACCATAACCTTAACATAGATAATGTTTGGGCTTCGATCGAGGATTGTGGGGTTTGGCCACCTGCCACCCCGATTTTTAATATAAATTTTTTTGTAATGAGTGGTGGAGTGGCGGGGGTGGTAGCCCGCTACCCTAAATTTTATATATTTTTTTGGTTTTCATATAATAATGGGTATTTTTTCATTTTAATGAAATAAGGGTCATTGGGAATTTTAACTAGGCTAGATTTTTTATCGTTTTCGGGAGCCAAGTTCCCTGCCGGTTGTCGGTGAATTTGTGGGAAACTTAAACCTGGCCCACTTCCCAACTTTGAATACAATTTTTAATTGCTCTAACTTCTCCATATGGGCTCAGATTGGAGATTCATTTCCACCATTGGAATCAAGGTGACGAGTACTTCAATCTAAACCTAGTTAGAGAGCAATCCAACTACTTTTAATTTTGACCATTTCTGAGCCCTCTTGGTCTCATGAGGGATTTTGGAGCATTCTTCATCATGAGGTGAGAGTGGGCTATCACTCCATTATTTCCCTTAACCTAGTAGTTGCTCTATAGGATCCCCTCCTGAGACCCCTGCTAGTTTAAGCAGTAACAAATGCCAAGTGACATGCATAGTGACATGAAAAGAGATGTTTTCATGATCCTTATTTGAGGGTGATATCCACCCAGTTCCCTAAAGGTAATTCTCCATCAACAATTGTATGTTCTCTCGGTTCAACATTCAATGTGGTTGTACATTCTCCTGGTTCAATAGTTGGGGTTATTTTGTACACTGTCTTAGTTAATTCATTATGGTTCAGATGTCTCTTCTCGTCAACAACTCCTATAGAGTCTCGGATAAGTCTCTATTTTCTCCATGTTGAGCTAATACAACAAGACAATCTAGGCATAGGGCATTTGGAAGAGCCTCGTAAAGAGGTGGTCAAAATTCGCACTGGCTAGAGGCACTCGGGAACATGTTTTTGAGGACTGGCAATGGCATCCACCATGGCTCTAATTAGAGATAGAATTGAATTATAAGATGTTGACCCTTGCTTTATAATTAAATGTCGTCTCATTCAATGGCATTGCGAAAATGTGGTGTTTTCCTCTCTCACGCACCCAATGCATTCGAAGGTAGTTGCAGAAATAAAATGGGAATCAGGTTGGATTCCTTTGAGAATGTAGGGTATAGTCAACATCACGAGGATGGTGCTTTGTTTTGCTACTCTAAGCATAATTATGGAACTATGACGGCCTTCCCTTCAGATCACTAGATATGCAGGAAAATAGGGACATTGAATTGTATGTGTGCAAAGGAATAAAGGAGTTCACATTGATTTTGACACTCCAATCTATGTAGCAGTTTTTACGACCAATTCTAGAATATTGTGCATTTCTATCGCCCTTAAAACGATAAGGATGGAGGTATGTTGCTCGTTGTTAGATTATTTTGGATGGATATTTGTGGCTAGCGGTTCATGGTGGGCGCTACATTGTGCCAAATCCTTGGGTCATGGTTGGCAGTTCCAATCAGATAGTTCTCTTGAATGAAATATTTTCATAGTAGATATATTTTTTTGCATCTTGTTGTATGTACATTGGCAAGGTGAATATTGTAATGAGGCCTTGACCATCAGGCCACCATTGTCTAGTGTCTATTATGGTAGAAGTTTTTGGTTAGCATATAGAAGATAAAACTTGTGTAATATCAAGACATTAAACCTTTGCTATTGGTCCAGTTTCCTAGCGGGCAAGCTAGTAGCAAACCCTGTTAGTTTTTGTAATACTATATTCTAGTAATTTAGTGATGAACTTCAAACAAAAAAATGGATTAATCTATTCGTGTAATTTATATTAATTAGTTACTTCTAAATTTCTAATTAATTAATCCTAAGATATCAATTCCCTTACATAATTATATCCTAATTAAGTAATTGTTTATTCCAAATTAGGTTTTAATTTTTCATCTATTGTAGGCTTATTTTTTTCCTTTTAATCTGTTTGTACCTTTTTGCTCTCATCTTTCTCTCATAAATTACTCATGATGATGGGTCATGGTATCGACTTGAATCATCAATTAAAAATTTTCAATGTGGACAAAACTCTCGAATAAAATTCTTCAAACAAATGGATGTTATATATTTTATTTTGATGGATATTTAATAAGTATAATGATGTTTTTAGTTTGTAGGATGCCCATTTCCCTTAAAATTATCTATAAATGTTATGATATCAAATATTTAAAAGGCAATATGAATTAATCTATAATCCTATAAGTCATTTAATAGACCTGATATACTTAACCAATTGAATTGAAATAAAAAGTATTAAATTAATAAGTGAAAACTATAAAGAAAGAAACATGCATTGTTAAAATGGAAGCAGAATGTGGCTCTAAAATGGATGTAAAATTTGACATTAAATTGGAATCCATTCTTGGAGCTATTACTGGTTCTAAATAAAAATCTAAATTGGTTGCCTAAAAGGAAGAGGAATTGGAGGCTAATTAAGAATCAAATCCCAACACTAAAAGGAAGTAAAGCCTGGACTTAAAAAACAAGCAAGCCTAGGCACTAAACAGGACAAAAACCTTGCAACTAAAAGGAAGCAAACCATGAGGCTAACAAGGAAGAAATTCTAGAAGCAATAATGAATCCAAACTAGAAGCACACCGAAAGAAATTTTGGAAGAAAAACTTGGCGTTAACTAAGAAGTAAAAAAAGGAGCAACTTAAGTAGCAAACAAAGAATTAATAATGGAAAAAATACGGGGAAAAAAACTTGGCATTACCTAAGAAGGAAAAAAAAAAAAGGAAATTCAAGTAGTAAACAAAGAAGTAATAATGGAAGAAATATTAGAAGCCAAAATTGGCATTCCCTAAGAAGAAAAAAATACAGTCCATTCACGTAGCAAACCAAGAGTTATAATGCAAACAATATTAGACGCAACAAAAGAGACTATAATGGAAGCCATATTAAAGCTAAATAATATGAAATAATGGAACCAAAGCTAGATATAACAAGTGATGCCATATTGTAAGAAAAAATTGGAGAAAAAATGAATTTATAATGGAAGAATAATTAAGAAGCCAAAAAAGAAGTTATTTACGATGCCATACTAGAAGAAAATAAGGACGCAAAATTGGGAGAAAAACTAGAAGTACAAATGGACACAACAATGGAAGAAAGAATGGAAGAAACACTTCTCAATGTTAAACCTTACAATATTTCTTGTGCTATTACCAGTGACATTTTCAGCACTATTTCAAGTTCCCAAGTGAAAATCCATTGTAGCAGTGGGTTTTGCGATGCAAATTGAACCCAATTTACAGGCTCAAATAGATTGATTTTTAGTGTTATATCTTGCGCTAATGGCTTGTTTTGATATCGTGAATAAAGTTCATGTTAAAGGTAAATATGGGTATAGGATCCCTTATCATAATTTATGTGTAATATGACTGTACATTTTAGAATATTTTGGAAATTTCATGGACATGAGTTAAATCGAACAATTACTTTTACTCATGTATATCAAACTTTGGAAATATTTTGAAAGTTATAATCCACATATGATATGAAATTAAAATTGAAGGTTTCATGTAAAGTTTTGTAAGCTAGTTAATGTCTCATGGGAAATGGATCGATATTGCAAAAGAAAAAAAACTAAGTTAAATTTTGGAGATTTTAATAGAGAAAAATAGACAACAAGCAATATCACAAAACAACAATTTGATGACAGAGTCCACCCCTCATGGGCTACATCTCTGAGTTTGTCTTCCAATGTTGGCCATTTAAATTATATGCTGAAATGTGTAATTACATAAACATACAATACTAAAATGGAAAAAATAACACTTCCATTGTGTCCACAACACCCAAAATCCCCTACGTAGGCTCTTCTCAGGCTAAAAAAGGCTGAAAAATGGAAAAGTTAGCCCTTCTTCTTGATTTATATGCTAATTAGTCTACAAATTCATCCCTTTGTCAAAAATACAAATGAAATTAGGCTTTGGAGGCATTTAACAACGATAATTTCACACTTACACGTGGCAGGATTGCCCATAAAATCCGTTGATTATGGTGCAATTTGTAAAATTGTTAAATGGACTTTATACCCTAATTCTTCCACCCTTGGTCAGTCATATGGAAATTAATACGACCATGGGGCATGGTTCATGGGCCACGTGCCCCGTTGTTCCTCCTCTTGGTCACTTTGCAATTATCGGACCGCAAGTTGGGCGCGGATAGGGTGCTACACTCCTGCCCCTCGTTTATTTTACCAATAGTCACGTATAGAGTGATAATATCGTGGGTCGGGGCATGGGCCAAGTTCCTCGCGCCCTCCCCTCTCCTCTTAACACATGGTCATAGGTGAATGCATATGACTCAGGGCTAGGCCAGTCGGGCAAGCTCACCGACCTAGCCCTCCCCCTAATGCTCCATCGATAACATTTTATTAACAACCCACATGCCTTCTATTAATAAGTAACAACGTAGTGCGGTGGTAGAGTGGATGATTATTTGGTGATAGGTTTTGGGGTCGAACCTTAGGGAGGTCGTCCAGTCAAACATACAAAATTTTGGTGCCAAAAACTAGGCCATATGGTGACCTTCTATAGGGCCATGTGATGGCATGTGATTCACCCAAACATAACCTTTCAACCAATAGAAAATCACCTCTTGTCATCGTGGGATTGGCTCATTTGACATACGTACTACACATTCACCCTGCTGATGTAAGTTCCATGTCGCTGTATGGTCTGCCCAGTCAACCCTGCAAGTTGACTTTTTAGTTATTTGTCAAAACTTTAGAATGTGATAATTTCCTCATAGTGTGTCAGATTGAGGTCATTCAAGCATTGGTGGGATCATAATGACAAGACCCACAATTTGGATCTAGTCTCGAGAGAATTTGAGAACTTTTATTTTTGAGCATTTTTTTGATCCCCTGGATCTTTCCTCCTCACTGGAAGCTTTTGGACTACCAAAAGTTTTTTTTTACTTAACAAGTGACGGTACAACTCCCTCACTTTCATAATCTCAATCCACCTTGCTTTACATGGATTGCTACCTTTGATCCCCACACGAAGATACTCCACATTCTCTCCGCATGAAGTTCTGATTCACCTGTGAAGAATTGAGTCTTCCTATAACTTATTTAAATATTCAAGAGTAAAATATTATATAGATGGAATTTTAACGTTTTCTTCTTGATGATCAATCATTGGAGGCTGATACAATCTCAAATTTTTCACATTCACAACATAATAAATTTTCGTGTAAGGTGGAAAATATAATCGGAAAGCGTTGTTACCAATCTTCTCCAATATTTTGAAAGAACCATATCTAATTGGTTTGAGATTTTTACCTTCACCTTTTAGTCTTTCCTTCTTGATGTACAACCAAAATTTACCTCCCACTTGGAAATCATGATCAACCTGATGCTTGCCATGTCTTTCTTTTTATTTTTCTTTGCATTTATCTATATGTTCTTGTAGTCTTTGATGCACTAGCTAAATTTGTAACTAAATTCTTGGCTTTTCTCACATCACTATTCCATCTACTGTAATATATTTACCAGAGATGAAATCCAAAGGATACTTTGGAAAATAACCTAAACAAGCTTAAAATGGATATACTTGTGTAGATGAATGCTTGGCACGATTATAGGCATGCTGGAAGTAATGAAAATTCTCATCTAAAAGTTTAGGATGCCTACCACAATATCCTCGGAGGATGTGCGCTACCATTTTGTTCACTGCTTATGTCTAGTCATCATTTTGTGGATGAAATCCGGTGCTCTTCTTCAACTTTATGTCCATGATTCCCATAAAATTGACCAAAACTTCCTAAAAAATCAATATTATCAATCGGAAATAATAGAAGTGGGTAACCGAAAGTCAACACATACATGTTGGAAGAACATATTTGTGGTTTGTTCAGTTGTAACATGTTTCTTACATGACATGAACACACATTTTTCTAAAATGATCCCCAACAACATATAGATAATCATGACCTTTCCTAGCCATTGGTAGTCCCCCAACAAAATCCATAGAAACACTTTACCAAGGATGAGAAGGAATAGGAAGTGGAGTGTACAAACCCAATTTCCTATTTCTTGGCTTCCTAATAGCACACACGGAACATCCTTTTACATATCTTGAAATGGTTTCATTCATGTGAGGCCAATAATAATACCTATGAATTTGAGAAACTATTTTTTCTACACCAATGTGACCAAGAATAAGGGAAGTATGGGTTTCCCTTGTGAAATTGACACTTTCACCCTATGGAACACATAACTTTCCAAGATGATACAACAACTTGTTATGAACATGATAATCTAGCTCTTCAACACGATTGGCTTGACCCAAAGTTGCATAAACATATTTAAAATATTTATCTTGAGTATATTGTTCAATATAACTTTCATGCATTATTGACTTATGCTTAAGAATAACATACACATCAAAAATAGACCTTGATAACATATCTGCAACATTTTTGTATATACCTTTCTTATACCTGATTACTAAATGAAATTGTTGGAGGAATCCCATCCACCTTAAATGTGTAGCTTGTTCTAGCTTTTTTTGCGATTGTAAATATTGCAAAGGTTGGTGGTCAGTATGAATAATTGTTTCTTTTCCCATCAAATAATGCTTCTGTTTCTTCACTTTTTGTACGTGTGAAATCGCGAAGTTGGGAAACACTTTTTGGTGGACAGCTAGAATTTGGGAGAAATTTTTAATTTCTCGTCCGAGAAAATAGTCAACTCTATTTCTCGACCAAGAGTTTTAAAAAATCTCATCCGAGAGTTTTATTGGGTTTAACCGGAGTTAAAAATATCTCGTACGAGAGTTATGTATTTTCTCGTCTGAGAGTTTTATTGACGGAAACTCTGCGGAAGACTTTCGGACGAGAGTTAAAAAAACTCTCGGATGAGAGTTTTGAAAACTCTCGGATGAGAGTTTTAAAAAATCTCATCCTAGATTTCTTTCAACTCTCGTCCAAGAGTTTTATTCCTATAATAAAACGCCAAAATTATTAAGTTGTTAGAATAGGTACTTTATTTTATATAAAACTCTCGGTACTTTAGAATTGGTACTTTATATAATTTTAATAGTACTTTATTAAAATTAAAAAATGATAAAAACTAATAAAATTATAATTTTATTTTAAATTATTTTAATATTATTAATGATAAAAAATACATGAAGATTTAATTAAATAAAATTTGTTACAATATTTTGTAATATCAATATTATATAAAAATCTAAAAATATTTTATATAAAACTAGTTGATATATTAATATAAATAAAATAAAATTCTAAAACATAAATCAAAATAAAAACAAATATATATATATATATATATATATATATATATATATATATATATATATATATATATATATAATATTTTTTTTGAAATTAATGAATATATTTAAATTTAAAAAACAATTGACTAAATGCAATGAGGTGATAAAGGAGACAATGCATAGCACCTTAATATCATTATAAATTCTTGGAAATCTCGAGAAATTTTTGAAGTGAGATGAGCTTCTTGGAATGGGTCACTTTATCTTCCACTTCGGTTTCACACGATTAACTTGAAAGGAAGTCTATTTTCCTAGGTATGGATGTAAGGGAATGAACAATATTATTTGAACATTGAGTGAGATGCCCTTCTTGGAATGGGTCCTCTTATATTCCACTTTAGTTTCACAAGATTAAATTGAAATGAATTTTATTTTCCTAGGTATGGATGTAAGGGGATAAAGAATATTATAAGAAAAGGAAATGAATGTTAAGTGTGACATTCCAAGCAGAAGTGTATGGGATTGGAGAATTATGTTATTGCAGAAAACTAACCCTTGACCCCTTAAACCCTAATTCCTAACCCCTAAACCCTTAACCCCCTAAACCTTAAACCTCTAAACCCTTAACCCCTAACTCATTTACCCCCACTAAACCTCTAAATCCATAACCCATTTAACCCTAAACCCTTAACCCCTACCCCTAACACGTTAACCCCTAACCCATTTAAGCACCTAAACCCCAAAACCCCTAACTCCTAACCCCTAAAATACTTAACTGCTAAATCCCCTAACCCCCTAAACCTCTGAACCAATCCTAACCCATTTAACCCCCTAAACCTCAAAACCCCTAACCCCTTAAACCCTAATTCCCAACCCATAACCCTTGACCCCTTAAACCCTATTTCCTACCCCTAAACCCTTAACCCCTAACCCCTTAAACCCTAATTCCCAACCCCTAACCAATTCAACAACCTAAACCCCTAAAAACCTAACCCATTTAAGTGCTTATTCCATTTAACCCCCAAAACCCTAACCCCTAACCCCTAAAATCCTTCACTGCTAAATCCCCTAAACCTCTAAACCTATAACCCATTAAACCCCCTAAACCCTAAACCTCTAAACCCTTAACCCCTAACCCCTTAAACCCTAATTCCCAACCCCTAACCAATTCAACACCCTAAACCCCTAAAAACCTAACCCATTTAACCCCATTAACCCCTAACTTCTAACCCCTAAAATCCTTAACTGCGAAATCCCCTAACCCCCTAAACCTCTAAACCAACCCTAACCCATTTAACCCCCTAAACCCTAAACCTATAACCCCTTAAACCCTAATTCCCAACCCATAACCCATTCAACCCATTAAACACCTAAACCTCTAACCCCTTAACCATTGACCCCTTAAACCCTAATTCCTAACCCCTAACCCATTTAACCCCCTAAATCCTAAACCTCTAAACCCTTAACCCCTAACCCATTTACCCCCACTAAACCTCTAAACCCCTAACCCATTTAACCCCTAAACCCTAAACCTATAAACTCTTAACCCCTACTGCTAACCCGTTAACCCCTAACCCATTTAAGCCCCAAAACCCCAAAACCCCTAACCCCTTAAACCCTAATTCCCAACCCATAACCCTTGATCCCTTAAACCCTAATTCCTAACCCCTAAACCCTTAACCCATAACCCCTTAAACCCTAATTCCCAACCCCTAACCAATTCAACACCCTAAACACCTAAAAATCTAACCCATTTAAGTGTGGATTCCATTTAACCCCCAAAACCCTAACCCCTAACCCCTAAAATCCTTCACTGCTAAATCCCCTAACCCCTTAAACCTCTAAACCTGTAACCCATTTAACCCACTAAACCCTAAACCTCTAAAAACTTAACCCCTAACCCCTTAAACCCTAATTCCCAACCCCTAACCAATTCAACACCCTAAACCCCTAAGAACCTAACCCATTTAAGTGTCGATTCCATTTAACCCCCAAAACCCTAACCCTTAACCCCTAAAATCTTTCACTGCTAAATACCCTAACCCCCTAATCCTCTAAACCGGTAACCCATTTAACCCCCTAAACCCTTAACCCCTAACCCCTAAAACCCTAATTCCGAACCCCTAACAAATTCAGCACCCTAAACCCCTAAAACCCTAACCCATTTAACCCCATTAACCCCTAACTTCTAACCCCTAAAATCCTTAACTGCTAAATCCACTAACACCCTAAACCTCTAAACCAACCCTAACCCATTTAACCCCTTAAACCCTAAACCTATAACCCCTTAAACCCTAATTCCCAACCCATAACCCATTCAACCCCTTAAACACCTAAACATCTACCCCCTTAACCCTTGACCCCTTAAACCCTAATTCCTAACCCCTAACCCATTTAACCCCCTAAACCCTAATCCTCTAAACCCTTAACCCCCACCCCTAGCCCGTTAACCCCTAACTTCTAACCCCTAAAATTCTTAACTGCTAAATCCCCTAACCCCCTAAACCTCTAAACCAACCCTAACCCATTTAACCCCCTAAACCCTAAACCTATAACCCCTTAAACCCTAATTCCCAACCCATAACCCATTCAACCCCTTAAACACCTAAACCTCTAACACCTTAACCCTTGACCCCTTAAACCCGAATTCATACCCCTAACCCATTTAACCCCATAAACCCTAAACCTCTAAACCCTTAACCCCTAACCCATTTACCCCCACTGAACCTCTAAACCCCTAACCCATTTAACCCCTAAACCCTAAACCTTTGAACCCTTAACCCCTACCCCTAACCCGTTAACCCCTAACCCATTTAAGCCCCTAAACCCCAAAACCCCTAACCAATTCAACACCCTAAAGCCCTAAAAACCTAACCCATTTAAGTGTGGATTCCATTTAACCCCAAAAACCCTAACTTCCAACCCCTAAAATCCTTCACTGCTAAATCCCCTAACCCCCTAAACCTCTAAACTTGTAACCCATATAACCCCCTAAACCCTAAACCTCTAAACCCTTAACCCCTAACCCCTTAAACCATAATTCCAAACCCATAACCCTTGACACCTTAAACCATAATTCCTAACCCCTAAACCCTTAACCCCCTAAACCCTAAACCTCTAAACCCTTAACCCTAACCCTTACCCCCACTAAACCTCTAAAACCTTGTTCAACCGCTAAACCTAAACCATAAAACCTTTAACTACCACTAGTCCATTAACCTAACACATTTAAGCTAAACCCCAAAACCCTAACCAATTCTACACCTAAACCTAAAATCTAACCCATTTAGAGTGGATTCATTTAACTTAGTTAAAACCTAACCCATAAAATCCTTCTTTGTAATCTGTATCTCAACATATTGTTGTTCTTCCTAAACACTTCAAACCAACCAACCCCTAACCCCTAAAACCCTAATTCCGAACCCCTAACAAATTCAACACCCTAAACCCCTAAAAACCTAACCCATTTAACCCCATTAGCCCCTAACTTCTAACCCCTAAAATCCTTAACTGCTAAATCCCCTAACCCCCTAAACCTCTAAACCAACCCTACCCCATTTAACCCCCTAAACCATAAACCTATAACCCTATAAACCTTAATTCCCAACCCATAACCCATTCAACCCCTTAAACACCTAAACCTCTAACCCCTTAACCCTTGACCCCTTAAACCCTAATTCCTAACCCCTAACCCATTTAACCCCCTAAACCCTAAACCTCTAAACTCTTAACCCATACCCCTAACCCGTTAACCCCTAACTTCTAACCCCTAAAATCCTTAACTGCTAAATCCCCTAACCCCCTACACCTCTAAACCAACCATAACCAATTTAACCCCCTAAACCCTAAACCTCTAACCCCTTAAACCCTAATTCCCAACCCATATCCCATTCAACCCCTTAAACACCTAAACCTCTAACCCCTTAACCCTTGACCCCTTAAACCCTAATTCCTAACCCCTAACCCATTTAACCTCCTAAACCCTAAACCTCTAAACCCTTAACCCCTAACCCATTTACCCCCACTAAACCTCTAAACCCCTAACCCATTTAACCCCTAAAACCTAAACCTCTGAACCCTTAACCCCTACCCCTAACCCGTTAACCCCTAACCCATTTAAGCCCCTAAACCCCAAAATCCTTAACCAATTCAACACCCTAAACCACTAAAAACCTAACCCATTTAAGTGTGGATTCCATTTAACCCCAAAAACACTGCTTTTAGCCTAAAATCCTTCCACGGATCGTCACAGCCCCTAGCGACCTCTAGGCACCTTAACCCATATAGCCCCCTAAACCCTAAACCTCTAAACCCTTAACCCCTAACCCCTTAAACCCTAATTCCAAACCCGCAACCCTTGACCCCTTAAACCCTAATTCCTAACCTGTTCCTTCTTACCTCGACCTTAACCCCTAACCCATTTACCCCCACTAAACCTCTAAACCCCTAACCCATTTAACCCTTAAACCCTAAACCTCTAAACCCTTAACCCCTACCTGTAACCCATTAACCCCTAACCCATTTAAGCCCCTAATTCCCAACCGCTAACGAATTCAACACCGTAAACCCCTAAAAACCTAACCCATTTAAGTGTGGATTCCATTTAACCCCCAAAACCCTAACCCCTAACCACTAAAATCCTTCACTGCTAAATCCCCTAACCCCCTAAACCTCTAAACCTGTAACCCATTTAAGCCCCTAAACCCCAAAACCCCTAAAAACCTAACCCATTTAAGTGTGGATTCCATTTAACCCCAAAAACCCTAACCCCTAACCCTTAAAATCCTTCATTGCTAAATCCCCTAACCCCCTAAACCTCTAAACCTATAACCCATTTAACCCCCTAAACCCTAAACCTATAAACCGGTAACCCCTAACCCCTAACCCCTTAAACCATAATTCCCAACACATAACCCTTGACCCCTTAAACCCTAATTCCTAACCCCCAAACCCTTAACCCCCTAAACCCTAAACCTCTAAAACCTTAACCCCTACCCGTAACCCATTTACCCCTACTAAACCTCTAAACCCCTAACCCATTTAACCCCTAAACCCTAAACCTCTAAGACCTTAACCCCTACCCGTAACCCATTTAAGCCCCGAAACCCCAAAAACCCTAACCCCTTAAACCCTAATTCCCAACCCATAACCCTTGACACTTTAACCCTTGACCCCTTAAACCCTAATTCCTATCCCCTAAACCCTTAACCCTTAACCCCTTAAACCCTAATTCCCAACCCCTAACCAATTCAACACCCTAAACCCCTAAAAACCTAACCCATTTAAGTGTGGATTCCATTTAACCCCCAAAACCCTAACCCCTAACCCCTAAAATCCTTCACTGCTAAATCCCCTAACCCCCTAAACCTCTAAACCTGTAACCCATTTAACCCCCCTAAACCCTAAACCTCTAAACCCTTAACCCCTAACCCCTTAAACCCTAATTCCCAACCCCTAACCAATTTAACACCCTAAACCCCTAAAATCCTAACCCATTTAAGTGTGGATTCCATTTAACCCCCAAAACCCTAACCCCTAACCCCTAAAATCCTTCACTGCTAAATCCCCTAACCCCTAAAACTCTAAAACTGTAACCCATTTAACCCCCTAAACCCTAAACCTCTAAACCCTTAACCCCTAACCCCTTAAACCCTAATTCCCAACCCCTAACCAATTCAACACCCTAAACCCCTAAAAACCTAACCCATTTAACCCCATTAACCCCTAAAATCCTTAACTGCTAAATCCCCTAACCCCCTAAATCTCTAAACCAACCCTAACCCATTTTACCCCCTAAACCCTAAACCTATAACCCCTTAAACCCTAATTCCCAACTCATAACCCATTCAACCCCTTAAACACCTAAACCTCTAACCCCTTAACCCTTGACCCCTTAAACCCTAATTCCTAACCCCTAACCCATTTAACCCCCTAAACCCTAAACCTCTAAACCCTTAACCCCTACCCCTAACTCGTTAACCCCTAACCCATTTAAGCCCCTAAACCCCAAAACCCCTAACCCATTTGACCCCTTAAACCCTAAACATATAAACCCCTAACATATAAACCCTTAAACCCTAAACATATAAAACCCTAAACATATAAACCCCTAAAAATTTTGATTAAAACATTTAATAAAACGCTCGGCCGATAGTTTTCTAAACTCTCGGCCTAGAGTTTCTAAACTCTCGGCCGAGAGTTTCATCAGGTAAACTCTTGGGCGCAAACTCTCGTCCGAGAATTTTTTAAACTTTCAGCCGAGAGTTTGGCTGCATGGTTAAATGTAACTTTAGGTGGGTTAAACTCTCGGTCGATAGTTTTATAAATTTCTCGTCCACGACATTATCTTGGCTGAGAGTTTATGGTCAGCGAAAAACCCAGAAAATTCTGCAGTTTTCAGGAACCTGCAACTTTGGAGGGACATGGCACCTACAAAAACAAAATGTTATATGTCAGACCAAGTACCATTAGATTCATCTCTGAATCTACTTTCTGATGATATGAGATTTGTGGAGTTTCATTAAAAAATTCAATTTTTTATTAATTTTTTACTAAACTGTGTCACTGTGGAATTTCATTGTTCGAAAAATTGCACTGAATGAAAATTCAATAACTTTCAAAAGACGAAACCAAAAAATTCAAAAAAATCATATTGCATTTCCTCTCCCTGTCTACTTCAAAAGGGTACTCTCATTTTTCTTATTGACGATCACATTGAAAAGAAAATCTATGGATCATAAAATGTACTGAAACATCACTGTTTTTTTGTCTTCGTCCATTTCAAAAAATAATAAAAAATAGTAATTTAATCTGAAAATTACCGAAAAATAGTCTGTCCACTAGTGCAATATATGCAGATTATGATGCTATGGTTTTTTTCCAAAAAATGAATAACCTTCCCTAAAAAGAGTTATGGATCATAAAGTGACTATTTATGTTTGGCTGAAAATTTCAAGTATATGTAGTTAGTAAACAATAAATTTACCCCTCTATATATCAATATTTAAAATAAAAAAAAATATGGGTATCGAGGTAAGACAATTCTCTACAATTCTTGTTTTTATGTCAAAGCATAATTTGCAATTAAAATATGAGTTTAGTGGAGTTGAAGTTGAAAAACATAGAAAATTACAATTTTCAACGTCAAAAAAGGGCAAAAAGTGTTTCCCAACTTCACATTTTCACCTCGAGACGAAATCGATCAATTTCAGAGTATCTCATCAAGTTGAATAACTTACCCACTGAAGATTCTACATGGGAGGATAAGAATTTTATACAGAAGCACCCAGAGCTACTCAAGCGTTGAGGACAACACTTTTTTGAAGGAGAGGGGCATGTTTACTAGCTTAGTCCCTTATTGTTATTAGTGTAGCCCTCTTATTGTTATTGTTACACCCCTGTAGCCCCAATATTGTTATTATTGTGCCCTTACATTGTTATTGTTAGGTCAGCTAAGATTATATTGTGGGCCCATGGACTCCTATATATAGAAGGAGGTTTTGGTCATTTGTATCATACAAGAATTGTTCATTTATGTAATGTATTGGAGGTTTCCCCCTTGAAGTGGTTATTTCTAAGGCATTTATCTCTCTTTTCTTCTATTTTTGGAGTTGGTTGCATAACAAAGGTTGTTTCCACCATACAAACACTTTATATCATGTTATTTTACATTCCCCTAGTCAAGACTCCAAGACAAGTGTGGTTGTTATTACCAATGCTCAAAAACAAAAAATAGAGCACCAAAAAATAAAATGGGAAGAACTAAGCTTCCCAAAAATTTTGACTGTAGATATACCTAGAATCCCAAAAATAAAAAATATCACGTCTGCACAAATCCAAGAAGGACCTTCAACTGCTACTATGTCATTCCCAAGAAGGTCTACCATTCCTGTCCAGAGAATAGAAGAATCATGCCAAGCATATAATTTATCATGCCTCGAAATCTCTGAGACCTCATCATCTTCAAATACATCTGTAAATTTCTCTCATATTGAATTGTTTGAGTTAGCCCAAATTCTAAATTTTTCAGATTTAGAAATAAAATGCACTGCGTGCCAAACTCTTATACATATAAAATCAGTTTCCCATTTCGTCAATCATCAAAATCACAAACCAAGAATAGGAGAAGCACCCTCTGCTTGGTTGGCCAACTCCTACCCAAATCCCAAATGCAGTGATATTTCCTTCCCTCATGATTTTGTCATGATGATGCATGAACTTCCATCTTTAGAAAATGAAGATCCTAGATTGACAAAAATTTTCAGTAAGATGAGACCTCTGGGAACACTTAGATATGGATTAGGCTACTAGAACAAATGGATGATCTCATACCCTCACCTAGATTCCAAAATCCTATCCCAGAAGATTATAGAAGACCTTCCAAGCTAGAGATGTTTAAATTTTTCTCAATTATGGAAGGATGCAAAAATATAAATTTGATACATAATGGATGAAGAGAATGCTAAATTGGGATCTGTTTACTCATCCAGATAGTAAATAATTTAATTTGAGCACATCTCCAGAAGAAAACTTTTCCCTGTAAATCAAATGGAAAGAATATATGGACAACACAAGTTCATGGATCTCATTTTAGAGTGGAAGAAACAAGAACAAAAAATGGACATCCAAATGATAAGTGCAAAATCTTAAAAAAGAAAGCACAAATAGACAACTTGTGATGGTAGCAAAATGGAATCTTTTTCTACTTTTCCCCTATATAAGGGAATAATTATAGAATAATCAAGAAAGGTAGCTAAAGCATTCCCTTTAGTATTAAAAGGTGAAACAACCAATGGGATAGATAGAAGAATACAAAGGATTAGTGGACAAGATAATTGGACAAACACTGCTTTGAAAGGAATATAAATAAACTTAGCAAAGACTGGTGAACAAAAATAACAGCTTGAGTCTATTCAGGTATCTGTAAATTCTGTAAATAGTAATCTGAATGATGTACAATATTTTGTATCTGTATTAGAAAACGTTTTTAGAGAAACAAAATGAAAAATAGATGAAAAGTTTGAAAGCATTGAAAAAATACTTTATGTTGGCTTCCAGACTACATAAGAGATGATGGAAAATATGTATTTTGGCTTTCAAAAATTGACTATTTCATTAAAAGATAAAAACATCTCCACATCTATGCTCTTTAGCCATCATGTGAAAATCCATCATGCTAAAAATCCTACAAAGAAATTCTCATTTCTGTTTCCAAAAGAAAATACTGATGAAAAACTAGAATCCTTGGATCCCCATATTTTTCCTATTTATGAACCCTTATCCATTCAATACACCATATATCCTATCCCAGACTTCAATGGAAAGGGAATAATTCCAAAAACAAAGACATTTAATCCAAAAGCACATAAAGAGTGGAACAATGATAATCTGAGTGTTGGACAGATTAGGAAAATGATAGATCAGATGTGTACTGAATATAAACTAATGTGCGTGAGGGAAAAAATGAAGTAGAGGCTTGTAGAAATTTAATTCAATGTTTTACTGGAATCCTTCAGATATGGTTGGAAGTGGAATCTTCCCCAGCACTGGTATAAAAAATGGTTGAACAAGTAGTGAAGGATGAAGATGGTGATGTTGTACATACATTTGAAGGAAAACCTCAGAATAATATGATAGGAGCACTCACTTATAAGATTCTTGAGGATTGGTGCAGTCCAGAAACTAAAATTTCAAACAAACATGCAATGATTCTCATGAATCTCAAATGGAAAAATATGAAGACTTCCACAGAGATTGAGTGCAAAAAATTTATGAAGTTAAAGACACAAAGAATTTACTATGGAAACAAGTGTATTTAGCTACACTCCCTTCAAAATTTGTATATTACATCCAAAACCAAGAAGTCTCCTAGATTCCATATGAAGCTCACACTTGGGCATATTGATTGGAACTGAGATGAAAAAGTCAACTTTTCCATTTTCCAACCTTGTAGAACCATGTGGTTCAACCGCTACTAAGAAAGGAGTTCCCAATATACAATCTATAGGTATATTTCCTATTGCAAATTTGGCATTCATGCAATAATTCTAAAAGCATATTGTTGCTTTTGGGACTTCATATTTGAGTTCTTATTTTCCTAATACAGTTACTTCTCTTTTAGCAGAAACCAAATATTTAGCAGGAATAATATTTTTTATTGAGGACATTGATGTCTGCTCCTGTGTCTATTAATGCTCTAAGAGTAAAAATTTCATTCTGGATCTTAATGTTGAGAAAAACATCATATTGTTGATGTTGTATAGCCATAATTTTCATTCTACTCAGTCCCAAATAATTTTCTTGTTTGGTTTCAAATATTTCTACATTTGGGTTTTTCTAAGGAGAATTTTTTTCTTCTTGCATCTTTCCTTTCTATATTTTGGAGACCTATTCTTTTAGCTCAACTATTTCTTTCTTTAACTTCTAGATTTCTTGGCTAACCTCATTAACATTAAGAGCCCTTTGTTTTGACTGTTGTTGACTTCTTTGAAAATATTTTGTGTTCTTTTCATATGATGCATCTACAAAGAGGGATTTTGAGGTAGTACCTTGTGAATTTGAGCTCTGGTTTTTTACCATTGTCAGTGGGAATGTCTCCATTAACCTTTCCTTTATTTCTCCTTCTGGAAGCATTTTGATACCTACAAGAACTCTTGCTTCTTCATCATCAGCAATATGTATCATACAAAGTTTTTCCTTTTGTGTAGGTTCTTTTTCTTCTTTTGAGTTGTAGTTTATCTCTTATTCTGGCATGCTGCAATGACAATCTTTAGAATCTGTACATTTACATATTTCGACATGAAAATTTATTTGATCTTCTGATGACTCAGAGTCTGAAAAACTAAAACTAGAAGTTTCTAAAGAATCACAACATTTTTTCCCTAACATATGAACTTCACTTAAATGAATACTAGGACAATTTTTTTATCTGTGGTTGTTTGACCCACATTTATAGCACTGAATATGGATAAGAGATTTCTTTTCTTGTTTCTGTGATTTTGCTTGCTTAAAATTTTTTAAAATTTCTTGCGTTCTCTTCCCTCTATTTAGTTTTGAGCTTTCTCCTTGAGGACATATGTTTGAAGTATGTCCTTGATTCCCACATAGCCAATAGGTCAGCTTGTCCCAATCTTCTTGCTTGTAGTCCTAAGATGAATGTCTTTAATATTGTAATAGTGGGACTTTGGAATTGTCTTGTAGTAGCCTTTTCTAGAATATCTTCTGGGTTTAGAAGGTTGTCTGCATCTTTCTTTGTTTTTCATATTTTTCTTTATGATCTTTTTTGTTATTTTTCTCTGTACAATAGGATCATCTAAATATAATCCATACTTATTGGGAATTAATTTTCTATCTGGAAATCTAGACAGTTTCTGCAGAGATTTATTTACTTTCATATTTGTACAGAGTCCTACTAAAGCTTTGGTAATGATACATTATATTTCTCCCCAAGAGTGAGCTTCATATGGAGTCTAGAAGACTTATTGGTTTTGGATGTAATCTACAAATTTGGAAGGGAGTGCAACTAAATACACTTGTTTCCATAGTAGATTATTTTTGTCTTTAACTTCATAAATTCTATGCACCCAATCTCTGTGGAAGTCTTCATACTTAGACATATTTTTGCATTTGAGATTCATGAGAATAATTGCATGTTTTTTTGAGATTTTAGTTTTTGGACTGCACCAATGCTCAATAATCATAGAAGTGAGTGCTCCTATCATATTATTCTGGGATTTTCCTTCAAATGTATGTACACCATCACCAGCTTCGTCCTTTAATACTTCTTCAGAATTTTTGTCTATCAGTGCTAGGGAAGATTCCACTTCCCACCATATCTAAAGGGTTCGTTTAAACCACAAAATTTAAGTTTTACAAGTCTCTACTTCATTATTTTATATTCAGTAAACATATGATCTATCATTTGCCTAATTTTTCCAACACTAAAATTATCAATGTTCCATTCTTTATGTGCTTCTAGATGAAATGTTTGTGTTTCTGGCATTCTTCCCTTTCCACTGAGGTCTGGGGCAGGATATCTGGTGTTTTGACTGGATAAGGGTTCATAACTAGGCAAAATATGGGGATCAAAGGATTCTGATTTTTCATCAGTATTTTATTTTGGAAACAGAAAAGAGAATTTATATGTAGGCTTTTCAGCATGATGGATTGGCACATGATGGCTAAAGAGCATAGACGTGGAGATGTTTTTATCTTTTGAAGAAACAAACAATTTCTCAAATTTAGAAGACAAATTTTTGATCATCTCTTGTGTAGTATGGAAGCCAAAATAAATTCTTTTTTCAATGTTTTCAAACTTTTCATATGTTTTTTTATTTTTTTCTCGAACAAAGCCAGTAATTCATAAAGTATGAGAAGCCCGTGCATCAGAACTAATAATCCTGGTGAGAACCTAAAGTGGCCAGACTTTCATAGCTATTGAGTCTATTTGTTTCTTGAAGAAATAAAGTTCACAGACAGAGTCTGCAAAAGGCCAGGAATCCTCTGATTTTTATCTTGTCTCAAGATAATATACTCAGTAAATTCCCTTGCAGTCAATCTCTGATTCGATCTTGAATTTCGAATTTGTAATACATTAATCATCAAGTCTGTATCATCCATTTTTAATATCAATAAAAGAAGAAGTTTTGTTCTGCTATCCATTATCATTGTTGTGTTTAAATTATCTTATGATTGAGAGAGGTTCATCTGAGGTTCACTTAAGTCTTATAGTCCTAGAGTGTAGCTTTCTCGTATAGGCATGAGGTTGTCTAAAGAGCATGTTTTGTGTTGGACTTGTCTGAAGGTTCATGTATGAGTTCGTGTAAGAGTTTGTGTATCTCATTGAAAGGATTTCATCAACAACAAAGCTTCAGTCTCCGTCGGAGGAAGCCTCTGCACATAAATTGTCTCAAGGAATTGTGGCAAGGATTTGCATGTGATGATAATCTCTAAAGAATTATAAGGATAATTGTTATGTCTCAAGGCATCATCATGGTTTCTGGTATACGATTCCATCCCAAATCAATAATCATTTGATTGGATGAGATCAAGAATCCATAATGCAAAAGAAAAACATCATATTAACAATTTTCAAATAGGAATTATTATTAAACATTACAAGGTATGGAATAGCAAAAATATTGAAGACTTATAACGGTATAAATGACAAGAGAGTTTTAGAGATTGGAAAATGAAAATAGAAAAAAGTGTAAGTGTATTTTTATGTAAATGAAATAAGATGTATTATATGTTCCATATGGAAGATATGTAATGTTTTGTTATGTAAATATTTTGATTTGATCAAATTACATAAAAATAAAAATAATAATTATCGTGTGTAGTTTTTGGGTTGCAAGTTTTGGTAACTATGATTTTTTCAATAGTATCCTTATGTAATATAGTTTATTTATGTAAGCAGATTTATAATCCGTAGTACATCATCCATACCGAGGGTTTGAATCCCTCTCTCTATTTGTACACTATTGATCCTGAAAATGAATAACCCTGAAACTTCTTTATACAGAATAGAAAAGGCCCATTAGCCTAGAGACTTCCTATTTTGACCCATTTTTGGTGGAATTGTAATATTATTTGTTTTTTACTAAAAAAATTATAAAATATTTATATTATAGACTATATTACATAAGGATGCCATTGGAAAAATCATAGTTGCCAAACTTGGAGCCCGAAAACTACACACCGTAATTATTATTTTTATTTTTATCAATATATATAAACCAACTTAGATTCATTTTAACTTTGGATCTATTAAGCTTCAAGAGCGATCAAATCTCTCGAGGTGCAAACCTTTTCTCAAGTTTTGTACTCAAAAAATAGGTTTGCATGTTAAGAGATTTGATCCCCTTCAACACTTGATAAATGTAGAATTAAGATGGATTTAGACTGATTCTATATAACAGAGTTGATGACCATAATTAAATAATTTTAATTTTCGAAAAAATATAAACATTTATATAAAAAATGTTTGATTCTTGGATATCCTTATTATTTTCTCCCTATGAATATCTTAAACAAACTATTAGATCCATGAACCCAACATGGTTATTGGTCGGAGAGGTGAAGAAAGTGATGACGATCTAGAGTGGTGCTAGGGTTTTGAACTTTGTTGTTTTCAAACTGATCGTTGCTGACGATAAGGACAATGGAGAACTTTGCAGAAGGTGGCGAGGGAGTCTAGATGTGGCCCCTTCAAAAGAGTAGATCTGATGGAAAAAGGAAACGAGATGATGAAGTTTTCTATGCATGGCGTCCGTATGCATAGGGGATTCATGTGCCTTGCATCTCCAATAGTCATTTATGTAGCTCAAAGAAACTCTATTATCTCTTCGACGTTGATATTGGCAAGGTATTCATTAAGTGGCTAGGTAAAACTCATAGGTATGGGTTGTTTCCAACATCTCATTCACAATCAGATTTGGATGCTATCAATATTTTCTTGCTATTAGATTTTTGTTCCACGAAGATTACACCCCATGGGATCGATCTAGGGTTGGAAGCACTGAAGCTGGGGGATCCAAACTCAATATTGATTGGTTATGAGAGTCGCTAAACATATCGAGATATGGAGGTACCTTTTCAATTTTTTGTGAAAACCCTAGACAGGAAATAGGTTCTTACAAGGGTATGCCTTATGGATCTAGCACTAGTACAAAATGGCTAATTAGTTACTAAAAAAACGACTAAAATTTGCATATAAACGACTATTTTTCAGCCGATGACCAATAGTAGCTAATTTACAGTATCTTATAACGCGACCAACTTTTGGTCGTTTTTAGCTTAGTCATTAATTGGTTATCTCAATTTTGTTGTCTAGTTGTATATTTGGTCATTAATTTAGTTACTGATTTAGTCATTAATTTAATCATTGATTTGATCATTAATTTAGTCATTGATTTGGTCCTTAATTTGGTCATTGATTTAATCTGTGATTTGGTCATTAATTGTAACAATTAATGACCAAATATACAACAAAATATATTACTATATGATCACCCGAGAAAACAAATTAATGACCAAAAAAATATGACCAAAATGTTGGTCGTGTTATAAGATACTGTAAATTAACTACTAATAGTCATATATATGCAAATTTTAGTCATCGTTTGAAACCAATTAATGACCGAAGAAATATGACTAAATTTTAGTCATGTTATAAGATACTGTAAATTAGCTACTAATAGTCGTATATATGTAAAATTTAGTCGTCATTTGTAGTCACAAATTTATCATTTGAAGTAGTCATTTACTCATTATATAAACGACTAATTTAGTAGTTTATTTTCATTTCATTTATTTTCATTAATAATCATTATAAATGACTAATTTAGTAGTATATTCATTTTATTTGTTTTCATCATTAATCAATATAAACTACTATTTTAACAGTTTTAGATTGATTTTATGTGTTCATTATCAATCAACATAAATTAAATAGTATGATTTTGCAACTAAATTTAAAAAAAAAAAATCGTACAATTTACATGTTCATCTAATATGAAAATGCAACGTTACATATGTTAATTACAATACCAAGTAATATCAAGTGAAAATATATATAATTCCAACCACATAAATTATATTATATAAAATGTCAAGTATTACAATATGAGTTTCCAACTTAATATTGGTTGGAGTACAATTTACAGATAAAATATTGTTCATCACTTCAAAACATTTCATTATCTTGCCAAGGAATTGCAAGTGAATTCACCAACTCTGAAAACTTGACCATCAATATTTATGTGTGTCGTATGTGAGATATTGGCTCTACGGGTACCACTAGACCAGTTAACTTCTCTCTCTTTGTCACTCTAGTGTTATTGTTCCCATCTTTCTTCAATCCTTGCTTCTTACCATCAATACTGAGACCATTTTCTGCAAAAAGAAAACTTAAAAGGTTACAATGTAGAGTATAAGACATGAAAGTCGATGAACACTGGAATATAAACTGAAGTAGACTACAAAGGATTTATACGATATATACCTCAACATCAGCAATATTGTTAATGTCATTTTCCCCCATAAAAGCAAGAAACTCAAACAAGTTTTCTTTAGCTGGGAAATAGTGGCCACTATGTGGCCAAATGACCTGTATAAGCAAAGAAAATAAATGTCATAAATAAACACAATAGAACTAGAGATTTCTACTAAGAATGTCTCATGCTCCACTTTTGTAGTTGTATCATTTCCTCTAGTTATCTCTAAGAAGCAGTGACACTTCAACAATAAAACTGGTTAGTATAAATCTAATGGGTGGAGCAAAGTATTGCTGACACAAGATTACAACAAGAAACTAAAAAATAATAAGACAAGACTTTGTAAATTTGATACTAACCGGGAATATAGCTTCAATATAGTAATCTTCAATTATGAGTGTATTATTCCAAGGGAAAAGGAATCCAATTCCCATAAGCCAACAAATTATGTATGCCCCTTGTTTTCCCTGTAATCAATTGAGCAAGATTAGCACATGCAATTTCCATTTAAAATCTCTAAAATGATTCTATAAATATTCAAAGAAAACTTAAGGTTACTCGTTCATTTTTCTCTGATGCGAACAAAACTAAATATGCTAACTTGTTTTTGAGCTGGAGAGTTGTGTAATTCATCGTGTCCAAAATCATTGCTTATTGCCGTGACTTTTTTTTAATGATTGGGCAATGGGCCTATATTTGATCAAAAAACATGTTTTCATAATATATTCCATTTTTCCAATTCAAAGCTAGATTTCCTTCCAATTTATGGCGTTCAAACAAACTAGAATAATTTTCCTTTAACAAATCATTGTTGTAATATACTACTAAACGAACAACTACATAATGAAGTTATAGTGGTGGAATACTAATAAATCACAAATACAGGCAAGAAATAACACCACTATGTCCTAGACATGCCAAGTCTTTATCCTCTTGGTTGGAAATATTACTTCATGAAAACAACATATTTGACAAAATTTTTTTATAAAACTAACCAACACGAGTGTATCCAATAACAATGACATTTCTATTGGCATGCCCTCAAAATGTGTGGAAGTATCAAACAAGTGTAGTGCACTTCCATGTAAGGTTAAAGTTTGGCAATGGAATATGTTGTCCCTTAATCTAATCAGGTTTTAACTTGCCTTTGATAACTTAGAGAGAATGGGAATCCAATATAGAGCAATGATAGAAAGCTTATATTCATTCGCACTTACCTAGATCCTAAACAAGCATTGAAGCGTTATACAAATCCAAGAATGTCTCACATTCCACCAAGAAACAAAATTTCTAGATTTTGATTGTAACCCTTGAGGCTCTCTCAAATTTGTAAACAAGTAACATCATAAATATTTGTTCTTAGTTCTCAAACCTTCTTCTATGTGGAGCTTGAGAAAATATGTGCAGACCCATATCACAACATAACATGTTGTGGAGTACATTTACATGAAACCAATCATTTAAAATTTTAGGTTCTATCAAGATTGAGTCATGTGTTAAATGCCCATTATCTGCATCTTTGCGCAATGGTGTCATTAATAATTTGAAAGTTGTTGGCTTGCTAGTATGATCTGATTATTTCTTTGTGAAAGATGTTTTTTCACTCAAATTTATAAAATTTTATGTTTATGAACATTATATAGATAAAATGGATGCTTCGAATAATAAAAGAGGCAATTATTTTTCCATCAATAGAATTCAAGTATTTTCATATGGTGTAAATTCAGTAGTTCTATTGGTGGTACTTAGGGTCAACCTAAACGATTATTTCACATGCATCAAAAGAAGTACAAAGTGATAATAGGAATGACTCATGCAAAAAATTTTAATCATACACGTTGAATGTGCAAGTGTTAATGTTGTTGTCCTCAATTTCTTATTGGGGTACCTATCAGCTGACAAAGTTTGTACAAATGTTGGAAATGAAAATAAGTTATAACAGATATCATAACACATAACATTTTTAGTACTTGCTTATTTTTCTTTGCAAATCCGAACATGGAGCAACTTATGTTAGCTATGTCCAAATGATGCCAGTTTTTGTTTTCCATTTAAATTTCCATTTCAATCCTATGTATCATTATCCAAGAAATTTGAATTCTTCAGAGGAAATGACAAATGTGTGTGTGCAATACAGTTTAACCATACAAATTTGTCTTATTCTATAATGAAAATTGTTAAAATCACAATGAAGTTGTGAAAATTTAGGGGAAAATAAAAATATTTACAAATCAAACTAAATGCATCCATGTAACAAGTAACCCAATCTAAATGTGCATATTTATAAGTGACTGGATAATGCATCTCAAGGGTAATGCAACTAATCCTCATATTGGAAACCCCTTTAACACACACATACACATACAAACACATGTGGGTCAAGGAGACATCTTTACCACTAGGTAGGTGTCCCATGAATGCCACTTTCTCAAAGGCATCCCTAAAATACCATTGAAGGGGTACCTTTTAATATAATGAATTATCCAAGTGCATAATATTAGAGCATTAACACTCCAGTACTATAATTTAATGTAATCAAGTTTACAATATATTAAACTTTACTAAATAGTTATTAATCATAAATGTCATTAATTAAGAGGTCAAGATAAAAACATAAAACTTATTGCAAAGAAATGAACTCTATTATTATGGACTTTAAATGAGCGTGTTTCCTTATGAGCCCGAGCCATAGAGGGAACTTTGGGAGTGACTGCAAAAATTTCCTAGAGCTTTATGGTTATTCCTCTAGGTGAAAGTCAATTTCTAAGCCTTCTACTAAAGCTATTAAGGCTAAGAACACCACAAATATTAGGGTGTTTACTATTCACTAACTAGTCAACACATCCCTTGCATCGCACAATGAAGGAATGCCTTGAAGTGGTAATCACAAAGTGTCAAAGATTAAAGGTAGTGCAAACATAGGCACCTAGGTTATTGTTGGTTTGAGTTTGCTCGAAGGAACCAACATACACAAAGAAACTTGAAAATATGTCAACATGGCTCATATGGAAAGAGCTCTATGGTTGTTTCTATTAGCAATGGAAGAACCCAAAATGTTCTTTAGGGACTAACATGGTAGTTCAAGCACAAAAATAATGGCTTAGATGTGTTCTTAGGGGTATGGTAAAGTAATATTCTTGGATGTACTCATAGATAGATCGGTAGTTAACACGTTTCAATCAAGATCACTTAGGCCAAAAACAAAATATTTCTTTTGGACCTGAGGTTGCACGGCAAGTGTTCAACAAAATATTTGAACAAAAATTATTTGACAAAAAAATTAGTAACAATGGAAATGTTAGGGGACCTTAATTTTATAGGGCTTTGAAATCAAAGCAAGCTTTCAAATTATTGTCAAGTCTATCATAGGGAAAACCTTAATATTTTGGGTGAACTTTCTTGATTTTATCGTAAATAAAAAGCAAAAAGTAGAGCTCATGCATATGATCCTTGTGGACCAATAATAACTTTGTTTGCAGGAAACCAACTTGATGGCCTTATCTATTGTCTAACATATGCAAAGACATTATTCTAATTTTGGTGTTGTGCCTAGAAAAAGGAGTGATGGGAAAACATGTGTTTTCATCCTCAGAGACTATTTCTTTCAAGGATAAGGTCTCAAATAAACCACTCCACTTCAACAATTATAATTTGTAATCAAGTTTACAATATTTAAAATTACCAAAGAGTTATTAATCATAAGTGTCATTAATTAATGGGTCAAGAAAAAACCACAAAACGTGTTGCAAATAAATGCCTCTATTAGCATGCACTTTAAATGTGCATGTTTCCTTATGAGCCCAAGCTATAAAGGTCACAATGGTAGAGTTCTATGAGAAAGAGGTCACAAACATTCTCTCTTTCTGTGAATCACATGCATTGAAGTCTGATTCACAACACCTATATTAGAACTGTACAAGTGGATATATTCAAACTGGAAAAAAATTTACTATGAAGTGTATCTATACTCCAAAGTTTTCTTTATTATTCAATTTTCTTATCTGGATTATTGTCCCAAATATTTTAAAGAGGGTCCTCTAGTGAAGAGCAGATCCTTTTGTTATCCCACGGCTCCCACACTTCAACCCAACCATTATGTTTGTCACCAAAATGGAAATTTGGTTTTATGTCCTCATTTTCCAATACTAGTTTAGAATTTATGAGTGTTTGTATATATCGTCAATACCTAGGGAACAAATTAAAAACAAATCTTGAAAAGATTAAGTTTGGTTTTTCACATATGCTTAACCCAATCACTTCTAGAAAAACCCAACTGTGATTGACGAAACAAACTAAAATCATGACTAGTTTCACATACTAGACATCTACCTTATTATCATTAACATGGGCAACCTAGATGCAACCTCAAAAGGACTGCTTAGCAAGGTTAAGAGGCCCAATATCTAGTGTATCCAAAAAAACAAGTTCATGCAATTGGAGCAACACTGCACAAAAGCATGAGGGCCTTCTTTGCCACTTATTCCTAAGCTATTATATTTGTTGTGTATTATCATATTTTGAAACATGATTTTGGATTTGACTCTTAAAAATGGACAAATTGAACTTTGTCCATCTTAGTTCACAACTTCGTGCCATGATCCTTGGAAATTTTGATGTATGTTAATATGATCCTGTGATATTGTTGAATATGTTATTTTCAAGTCTAGAAAATCTAATCAAGCACAGTTTCCAAACGACTGAGAATTGGTTCTACCTATAGTTATAGTCATTAATGTTTAGCTCTATCCTTACTCCACATAGTACAAATATTTGGGGATTTTAACTTTGATAGGCAATGGTATCTCTAACTACCATTTGATCATCCAACCTCCCATTTGCAATCTTAAATCCACTTAATGGTCAATGCTTTAATCCATCCTCTCAAAAGACATGGTAACAATCCTAACAATATGTCGAGTCTTCATGATTTCAATTTACAAGCAAGTCATGACAACTTTGCATTATACAATGAAAATTATTCAAGTCTTCACAATCTACAACAACAACTTCCCCACCTAGCACTCAAACCTTCAAGTTCTAATCTCAATTCTCCTCCATCCATAGACTACTCAATAGTCATTGCTAGGAAAATAATCTTGAAAGAACAAAAATTGGTATAAAAGAACGTGAGATTTGTGATTTTATTAAATGTTAGAATTTTTAATTTTCATGTATAATCTAAACAAAGTAAAAAATAATTATTTTTCTATATAGTCCATACAATCCAATCAAAAACTCAGCTCAAGGCTACTCTAAAGTAAAGCCTTCCTCCTACAATGAAACCAAACTTACATCCAGACATTCCTTTCCCATGATAATACTCAATGTTATTGTGTACTATGGTACTTCTAAAAAAATATTATAGATGTTTTTAAATACTCCTTCCGTTTCTTGACCATCCTGCCATTCCATTTATGGTAACATGATTTGGGCACAAACATGGTTAATAAAAAAATGACTTTTGAACCAACAATTGCATGCAAATAAATTGAAATTTTGCACAACAAATTGAAAACAGTAAATCAAACAGACTTTGTGACCAACAATAGAAGGTAGCAACAACCTTCAAATTTGACCAACCCCTTCAGTTATAAACTGTGCTACCACATATAGATTAGATGACATGATTCGGACTACCAATTCTCATCAACCACCCATTCTGTTTTACTGAACAGCTTATCAATAAGCCGAAGAGATAGCTCCAGTGGGGGGAACCTATGCCTTGTAACTCTACAGAGCCATGTCTGACTCAAAAAACCTTTGAACTTTGCTCATTCCACCATTGGGGAGTTAGCATCAACACTAATACATGGGACCTAGGTTTCTAAACTAGTTCCTAGGACCACTTTAGCATTGAGGTTAGCACTTTTACATGGGACCTTGGTTTATGCCGTAACTTCTTGGACTACTTTAGTGTTGCGATCAACCATTGAACATGGGACCTTAGTTTCCCATACTACTGAAATAGGGCGTTTACCTTTGTATTCCCTTTTCTTCTCACCGACAGCTAATGGGTATCGAGTTGACCGTTACCTTGAAAATGACAAGAAGGGGTGAGTTGACCGAACGAACCACCAAAACCTCCTCTTCCTCCCTAGTATTGGATGATGCTTCTCAGAAGTTAGTGGTAGCATTGAAATAACAAAATTGGGGATAGGGAGAGGGGAACAAGGGGTGAGGGTAAACCAGTAAGGGGGATAACTTAAATGCACCCTGAAAGTGGATATGGATCTAAGATTTTCTGGTAAGAACTTGCACTCACTTTACCTTTATTTAAAATTCAAGATATTTAGAGTGAAAGAAATGCACTCGCTTAAATACATAATTCTTTGTTTGGAGGCTTTTGAATTATAATTGTGATATTAATGAAATGATTAAAGAAATTTCTCTGTTGACTTCAAATAAATTGAATCTTAATAGGGCATTTAAAAGCACACTAGACCAAAGGGAGAAAGAATAGGATTCTTTCAATATTTTCCATGTCCAGCTACAGATGCTCTCTTATAACATAATGGCTGAGGTAAGAATAAAGTCTGGACTAAGGCCAACCAAGGTTGAGCTCCTATAATTTCATAAGAGAGGAAGCACCTAGATAGCCTGATAATACAAGAAAAGAGGTACCCAAAGCTACTAAAGTTCCTAGAAGATAAGCAGTTCCTAAAGCTATTGATTTCAAGCAGCCAACAATTCCAATCAAAGGAGAACTCAAAGAAGCTGAGCGGCACAAAGTACCACAACAACCAAGTGCCATTCTTACAAATCCTCCCTACGCAGTAAAGGCTACTGATGCTGGAAAACCCAGCACCGCTATTATTACAGTACAACCAAGGAGAAAATAGTAGTGGAAACAGGGTTCATTACAAGTGTCAACCATATGAGCTCTACTCTTTTATTCTCTTTACAGGAGACCATCATCCTTCACCATGAGCTAAGAGACTTTCCACCATGGATATGTTCTCAGTTCCTCTTATGAGGAAATAGCAGCCGTTGAGGTCACGTCTCGAAGATAGGAAATGGGACATTCTTCGGTAAAAAAACCTCACTTTCTAAGTTCAGCTAGGAGGTTCAACCTTGAAACTCCGTCAAACACTATGAAATTGTAGTCATGGCCCGCCCCTTCAAATATGTTTAAGTGCAGCGGAGAGAAATAGACTTTCAGCACTTGGGCTATTAGGTGCATAAATAAGGATTTCTGATATCTTTCTTCCCCGCATATAATGAATTGGAAATCGCCACGTAAGCGGGGGTGATTGCAAGGGTAACTGTTAAGTAATGGGCTTATTGTAGGGGAAATGGTTTGGAAAATGTACAAAAAAACCCTACTTAGATAGTTTTTAAATCTAAGTAACAAATAATGAATGTCAACAAAAATTGAAAATAAACTTAGACTCAAAATGACCAAGCCTTTCATTGGAGAGAGCCCACAGATAGAACCCCGACGAAAGGAGAAAGGGAGACAGACATGTTACAGGTAAGGTAGGAAGGAAAGGAAGGAATTAGCCAAAAGCCTTTTGATGCAGGTTGGTTCAGAATGGAAAAAGATCGACCGACAGATACCTTAATAGGAATTTATATATAAATACCATGATGATAACATGATTTAAGTGTGAAAAGAGGGTGCGATTTCGCACACTTCTACCATTTGTGTCTTCCAGTCATGAATTCGCTATATTATATATGTCATTACGTCATTGAAATTAGGGGAATCACAAGCCCTTCAATTTTCTAAAGACAAGCAAGGCAAGACTTGAAGAGATGCCCCTCCTTATGAAAGTAGATGCATGTGAGTGTTTTCTTTTTATAGAATTTTTAGTGTTCTCCTTGCCCTGCTTAGGCTCAAATTTAGGAGGGTCCGAGAAAGCTAGGGCTTGAGGGTAACTGAGGGCTTGAGGTGAACGTCCGTAGTTGTTGGTGGGATGGTTCGCGTAGGTCCGTCTTGGTGGGATGGTAAAGAGATCATATATAAGGAGGCATCGAGAGAAGATCTCGGGGATAGAGACGGGCTAGAGATAGATCCAGTTCTCAATCATTCATCTTACTCACAAATATGAGGTTCCTTGCTAGACCTGGGATATGCAACATGCCTTTTCCCACTCCTTCCATTATGCCACCTCAATCGAACATTACATCGACCGAAAATCTTGGTAGTCAAGTCATCTCCCATAAACACTGGTTATGGGTGTGGCTCCTCCGCCTTGCACTCCTTTTCCAGAATCAGTCATCGGAAAGCGAATGCACCTAACTTATGGAACCTTGGGGACACCCCTTCTAGGATCTCGTATTATATTCATTATGCCTAGTATTGAACGAAGTTAGGATTGACCATATCAATTAGATTTGTAATTCAAATCAAATCGAACTTCAACTTTGCCATGCTATTGTACAAGCCATCAGAAATCCATAGAAAGTTATAAGCTCTACTCTTACTAATCAGCTACACTACAATCAATCCCCTCGCTGCTAACAATGAAGTAGAGCAGTTAGTTATATATGTCATTCTTCTCCTATTAGTGGAAATACGTGAATGCCTTTTATGTTGGGATCAATACATATTATACTGACCCCCTTTTCAAGGTCAAAGAGGTGGAAATTCTGTGAATGAATAGTAAATGTAAGAAATAAATAAATAAACGTAGTAATTGCAGATAAAAGGTATAAAATAAGTCAAAACCTCTTCCCCGGTGGTCGGCCTGGTAACCTGACCTTTCTGATATGGGCATCTATATGGACGGATCCATTTCATAAACCATTCTTTAGGAATGGGAAAGCAAGTTCATAGCCCCGCCAACAGAGAGGACAACGCAACGCACTCTTTGTCATTGAGGGTGCGTTGAGATTGAATCCAAGCATATAAATGAGGGCGTAAAGATCACAATGTCATCGAAGCATGTCAATATCCCGTCTGGATAGAAGGGCGTGAAAAAACAAATCCATGGTGGGAAGGCAAATCTTACACTCCATGCCATAAGCGCATCAAGATCGAAGGCAGGCATAGGCATTTGATCGAGATTCAGAAGCAATTGATCGAGTTGACTCAGATTCAATTCCAGCAAGCAAGATCATTCCATAACAAGGAGGTGTGCGGGATCCTTCCACAAAAGTAGCAGCTATTATTATCTTGGGCTTCCATCTATGTGCATCACGGTTCGAAGCGTCTGTCCAGCATCCATCCAAAAGCGTTTTAGGTCTTTTTTTCGATCACAAAATTTATCGCCAATGGAGTGAGAAGTAGGTCCCACAAAAAACGATCATATATCCAATTTTATTCCCCATCTCCTAGTTGAAAACCATAATAATTTATCTATCCATGGCATTTCAATCACATACATGATGAAAGGCTCATAAAAAAACAGAAACTTCTAGCTAGACTATAGAAGCAACACCCGACATATTCACAAAAACAGACACTTTAAACTCCCAGAGCTCGATAGTAGATTGTATCAGCCTTTAATTCAGGGACCCATTCATCAATTAATGAGAAATCCCAAACCCCACCAATTCAGCACCCCTTCTGTCACCGATACTCATGCCCAATCTCGTCTCAGACACATAACAGCAGCACCAGAGTTTCTGCAAATAGCCCAAATCAACTCAATTGTTCGCTTCTACACTGCAAAACCCAATGACATCGTCGGTGACTTCAACTCCTACAGACCTGAAGGACTTCGATTATGAAATCAACAGTGTCATTTACCACCTTTCCCACATCATCAGAGAGATAGATTTGTCATTTCTTCATTCAACCGTAGTATTCACGGAGATAGACCTATTATTTCATCATATTCACCCACGGTATTAACGAAAGGGCATGATGTTAGTATTCATAGTTCTTCTCCTCCCTATAAATTGACAGCACCCACCACATTGCATTGGATACAGAAAGGAAGATCCAATTTTAGCAACTCAAAGGCATTGAGTGCATAATGATACAGACAATCACAATATCATCCTCCCATCACTGGGCTTGCAAGCATCAGATTAATTTATTACTGGGATTTATCAGTCATCTCATTGGTTCCGCAATTATCTTTTTCTATGCCATGGTGGTGAGATGAAGTTGTTTGAAAAATATTTATAATTACCTTGAAATATATGAATATTCAGCAACTAAAGACAACTCTAATGAATATGCATCGGCTATGGAGGAGAATTAGGAGTATGTAAGAATTGAGGACAGAGGTCATGAGGCTTCTGTTGATGGGTAACCTCTCACTAAACGACTATGAAAATGATGAAGATTATGAGGATGATGAAGATTATGAATTTTTTTTTATAGAGGAGCTTCGTTTAGAAATAAAAAGATTCGGGGTTGGAAATCTGTCTATTATATCTGAAGAAATCGAGTCTGATCTAGTCGAGTCTAGTATTTGGGAGAGCGAGAGTGGAGCTTCAATGCCAGATTCTCCATCATCATTCCGAAAAGCAGAGCCAGAAGAGGATTATATTGAAGATTTCAACAATAAATACTGAGAGAGGATGTGTTTCTTGGATAAGATTAACAGTCATTAAACCTATGCATTAAAAGTTTTTCAGAGCCATGAAACCCAAAAGCCTAAAGGGGTGACTTCCAGGTTGAAGAGATATATTCTAAACAAGCCTGCGATCACACATGCTTCTCACAAATCCTTGAAGAGAGTGCAACAGGACCTGGAGACTGTGTATGTCGGCCAGATTTGCTTGTCTTGGGAGGCTCTGCATTGGCAATACAGAAAGTTCCGGGTGGCGGCATTGTATGGATCAGAGCAGGATTTGTTTTATGACCACTGGCAGATCAGTTTCAGCAGTTTCAAGTTTTGTTGCAGAGGTTCTTAGAGAATGATCAGTTTGAAGGTCCCGGGATTGGATTTGGTCAAAGGTTCCATGGAGGAAGCAGGGACAGAAGCAAATACAATACCAGCAACTCAGCTGGTTAGTATCATGGAGGAATCCGTAATGATATTCTGGGTTTTTCTTAGGTCTGACCAGCACAAAAGTAGTTTGGTGTAGCACCAAATGCTGAATTTTTTGTGCATAAATCAAGAGGTAGAGGATCCCAACGCCTCTACTCTCCTGCATTTCATGAGGAGAAGTGTGCATTATAAGGAGTTGAAGGTGCAAGAACTTGAAAGTAGAGGGGATGCTTGATAAAGAGGCTCGATACTGTGGCCAGAGGGAAAGGGATAGAGATCTTGATGGCCCTTTTGGACATCAAATTAGTATCCCGGGTATTGAGGATGTCCAGGATCATTACAGATCATTTGCAATGGTGCCAAAAGAGATTCGGTAAGCTCAGTATTCGCAAGGGTAAGGTCCATAGACCACACGGTACTGTATTATTTCCGTATTGATCATACATTTTAGGTTTCCTGTGGAATTATAAACTAAATACAAGAGTTAAAAAATGCTAACAACAAATATTTATCGGATGGGTAGTTGGGATTTAGGGGTTTCACAGCATTATGAAAAAGACATATGTGTTTTTTGTTTTCTAATTTATTGCTTTGGGAGCATGATCCTCCCTGGAAGAAGCCATTAGAGCTCAGATTCATGTGACCCAGCTCCCTCCAATGATTTTATCATCAGAGGTTTTTAGGAAAGAAAGAAAGAAAAAAAAAAATCCAATGTTGAGCATCTATAAAGGAGAGACATACACCTAGATTTAGTTGCAAAACAGGAAATGTTGGTCTCATCTGGAAAATTAAATTCTTCATGGAAACAAAACTGGTTTCAAAGCTTTGAAAAATGGATACAAAACATACATATGTGACACTTGTGTGGTGCAACTGTGCGAAAGCTTGAACGGTTTAGAAAGCCTAATATCCAGCGAAAACTGGTCGCATTTCCCGTATGCAAGTGCATCAAGAAAAATTTTCTTGCTATCAACAGAAACATTGAGGAGAACTCTCTCACCTTCTTTTGCACTCTGAATCTGACCCAGGGCTGCTTTCCATAAGTGGAGATATTTACCATCTCCAGGATCACAGCTGTGAACCTCAGCCAGGTTTTACTTCCGCACTCTAAAACTCTATTTGATATGTAGAATTCGTTGCAGCAGGTGATCTTGCATTGCAAGCTGGATGAAGAAAACCACACAATGTAAAACACTAATCCCTTTTTTTGATACTACCTGTTTGAGAATTTCACCACCCGCGCAACCCATCGTTTGAAAATTTCAAGATGAAAAATCACTCCCGCGCAACATTTTGTTTTGTTTGAGTTATCTGAAAATTTCAATTTGAAAAATGACTCCCGCCCAATCTCACCTCTATTAAAAAAACACAGATTTCCCTCATCGGCAGAGTTGGAATTTGACAGGCAAAATGCCCGTCAGAGGGTCTTTTGCCAGTTTTTTAATTTTAAAACTTTCTCATAACCGTTTACGGTGATGTGCTGTGAAGTTCACTAAACGTATTTTTGCTGGGTTGTTATTTTCTAAAAACGTTATTAATTCTCTAATATTTTATGTAAAGTTGTGTTCGGGTTGGGGCAGGTAACATATGGAAACTATTCAACCTAGCCCGTAATGTATTTCTTTACCTTTTGTATATTACACGCCTATATATATGTGTGTGTGCATAGAAATTATAAGTTGTTATTTTTTTTATGTATGTAAATTATATAAATTTAAGATTTAATTGTTAAAAACATTTTATAAATTTAAAAAATAAAATTGATAATTATTTTAAAATAGTTATTTTATTAATTATTTTAAAATAGTTATTTTATTTATTTATTGAAAAATAGAAGTAAGAAATTTTTTTTTCAAATTTTTTAATTTTATAAAATTAGAAACTTTACTTTATTTATCATATATTTTTTTAATATCTAAATTTATTTCTATGAAAGTAAATTAATAGTGTAAAAAACCATGCATATGTGAATTAGCATTAAGAGTGTGAAAAACCATGCATATGTAATTAGCATTAAGAGTAATGCACTTGATAATTAATTGTATTTTAGAATTGTATTTTTTTTTTTTGGAAACTCAAAAACATTTTTTTTGCTATTTTTGTAACTAGTATGCAAAGACTAGCATTCTCTATTTTTTTGAGTGGGCCTAATGGTTAACAGCATGTGTTTTCTCCTAAGAGAGCATAGAGTATATATGTCTTCCTAGACTTAGTAGACTTAGCAGTCAAATGGTTGCTAGGAGGTGGGTCCCTTGTCCCACATACAAGGGGGTCTCATACACCAATTTGGTGTTTGTAGTGACCTTAAAATTGGATAATAATAATATATATAGCCCATTGGAAACTAATGCTATGCACTTATTGTGGTGGCAGGTTGCTCCTTCATATTAGATTTTATGGCTAAGAGGTGTTCTCTTTGTTCTCTCTGTAAGTTCTAGATCACCATTTGATATTGGGTGATATTAGGTGATTAACCCATGAGGTGTAGACCAATAATTTTACCTGGGGTTTAGTCTCAACCACGTCACAGGTTGAAACCTTATGGTGAGGGGTTGAGGATGGAAGCCACTTTTGGATAATTAAATTCTCAAAGGGTGTCCAGACCTTCCAAATCCTCATATGATCCCACCGCCCGATGATAAGCATCCCATTGTAGGTGGGTTGGTCTTCTGGGATCCAATAAATGGGCGAATCTATATTCTTCCATCTAATAAATAGTTTAGCTCAAGCCCAAGCTAAACGTAACTACCAAAACAAAAAGATTGATAGTTGAATCATATGGATTCAAGTGTAATAGTAATTGAAGAAATTTCATATTGGTTGTCAATAAAAGCTAGGATACTTGCAATATATGAGCACCTGGTGGTCCTAACACCTACTCCTCGGGGGAATTAAATTGCATATTTAAACCATCATAAAATCAGATCAAAGTTATTGTAAGGAAACATGTTTGTTATCATTAGTTGTACTTTTATTGATTAGTAATTTAAATTTATCGTGAAGACTAAACTTGTTGGTTTGAGTGGGGTTTAGATCACACCATGTTTTTGTTCAAATTTTATGGTAAGAGTTGAGGATGGAAACTATTTTTTGGGGAATTAAATTATCTCAAGGGAATTCAAGTTCAATGGACCTTCACACAATCCTAGTTGCACCAAGAGGAGCTCTCTAACTCAATATGGAAGAGACATTGTAATGTTATGTTATATAAATATTTTAACATAGTTAAATTACATAAATAATAATAATAATAGAATAAATTATTTGGACTCAGTTAGATTAAATAAAAATAAAGCAATGATAATAACTACAATTATTAATAATTAAAGCAACCTAGATCTATTTGAAATATGGATCTATCAAGCTCCCAAAAGGATCAAATATTATCCTATCATGTTAACTAAGTACTTCCATCCAAAAAAAAAATTATGTTTTCTTTCTCTGAATTACCCTCTGATATGCCAAAACACTAAATGATAATACAATAATGTGTTATCTCTTATGACATGCTTAGGTAATGTATATCCAATTATCCAGTCTTTTGTGAAGACAATATTTGTAGTTTATTTCCAAGACATCAACATCATTTGATCACTAACATATCATTATATAATGTAAAGATTATTTTCATCTACTCTACTTTATGGCACATTTAGTTTGAAATTAGCCAATATCATTCTTCACCTAAGCCAACCTACAAAAAATGTTAAAAATAGTTAAAAACAAGTGTTAGTTTCTTAAAATTCATATGTCAAATTTGGAAGGAGTAGGATAGATATCCTTCTTTAGGTTAAATATATTCAAATTTATGCACAAATGGGGTTGTAAGACCTTATGTTTTGATCTTGATAAAATGAAGTTCTCTCCTATTCACTCGCATAGTTTAGGTTGTTATAAGCAAAGTAGGTGATTTTCCTTAAGATGGAAACATTTCATTTTAAGAAGTGTGATAATGTGGTTTCAATAAGGCATTAAAAGAGGCAATGAGCATGCACATTCAGGATGTTATTGTTATGTTTTGATTCAGGCATGAGTGCACGTCTAAGAATACTCTAATAAGGGTTGAAGAGTTTGTATAGTTAGAGATGTTGGAGGGTTGTAGTCTCAATTAGAGGTTTAGACAAGTAATTTAAGCACCATGATAAGTTATGTGAAGTAAATTTAAGACATTTGATAAGTTGCATGAAGGAAACTTGGTAGTGGTACTAATTAGTGAAGATTCCTTGATCAAAGTTCATAACCTATCCTTGGCACTACCACTTTGCAAGACAACGAAGAAATGTGAAATAGATGTGTAACCCACTAAATAAGTTGGCAAGGTTGTTACGACATATATAGGTGGTTTTTATAAAGGTTGTTATATAAACCTTTATTTATAACCATTAATAAAGTTCTATATATTATTAAATAAATAAATAAATAAAATTCATACCTAAACAATTAACAAAAGTTCATAATACCATTAAAAATTAACCAAGGTTCATATCAAACTATTAATAAAATTTAATACTCCATTAAAAAATTAATTAAGGTTCATAAATAAATTAACAAAGGCTCATACAATACTCCCCGATGGGGGTGAGCTCTAAGCAACACGTGGAAGGCATCTCGCATGAGTAAATATAAGTGGAGCGAGGTTGAGGGATGGTAATCCTGGTCTGTTCACCATAACACATGCAGCGGGAGAGTTATTGGCCTCACATTGGCAGTTCGTGTGAAAAATAACTAGCATTGGAGTTCAGAGATGGCGAAATGATAAGGCGACGGAAGATGAGGGAGCCCGACATTAGACTCCTCACTCTAGTTTGGTGTTGGTCCTTATGGTTTCCTCCAGAGAGGAAGCATAAATGTCGCATGAATTTTTACAAAGGGAGTGGCTTGTATGTGCTTGTCATGGGCATTTGCTGGTGCGATGTGTTCAATCAGTCCCTATTGCTCAGTTTATTAGCCATTGTCTGCATCTGGGTTGAGGATAGGAAGTTGAAGGGAAGTGAGCACACTCGTTTCCATTTTTCTTGGCTTTCGGTGATCCTGTTTTTTCATGCTAAGAGAGGAAGCTAGAATCTACAATCTGGGAAACCTTGAGGGTGGTGGCGGAAAAATAGTTTCTTTTCCAAACTTCATGCCCTCCGATGTGGGTGCGACGGTGTTTGGTGGATTGGTGTGTGGTCTCTATGTGGAGAATTTGGAGGCTGGTCACTGCCCTGGGGTAAGTTACGCTTAGGCATCGACTACCTTGTCATCATTTGTTTTTCATGTGTTGGTTTGGTGGGTGATGGTATTTGGTTTTCCTGGTGGTGGAAGTATTTATTTGGTAGTGGGAGGTTTCTCTGTGCTTCCCTGCGATGGTGGGTGACGACATTTGGCTCCTTTTTTTGTGGTGTTTGTTTTCTATGGTGGGGGTTCTAGTATCTAGACTCTACACATAGCGGAGTTTCTCAACCTTGGCGAATTATGAAGCCCTCCGTGTGGTGTGGGTGTTCTCACTCCCTTGTCGTCCATGGCCCTGTGGGGGTGGCAGACTCAGAAATAATCATGGCAACTCCACGTCGGGGTGGAAAGACTACGGGGCATGCGCGACTCTCTAGTGTGGGTGTGCATGGGAGTCATGGAGGAGTTAAGCGGGGGGACAATCGAGTTGGGGGTTTGAGGGTTCAAAAGCAGAGTCGTCAAGACAGAGTAGATCGTGGTGGCAAGGGGAATCGTGGGTTTGATTGATCTAAGGTAAATGAGGGGCAGGTTATCCAACATTGTTGCCTAGAGAAATGTCATGCACTTATCAACGCCCTGATGGAAAGAGTGGACATTGTTGAAGATTGCAACAAGAAACAGTGAAATTGGCATCCGGAAACATCATTCCTTAATCCTAGTGAAAAATAAGCACTTACACTATGTGGGGCCCACACAAGCTATTTTTAAGTATATGTCTATTTTTAGAATGGATGAGAAAATTCTATTTATAGTGGAATGTTGATTCTAGATGATTGAGAAAATTTTGTCTTTGGATGAATTTCTATTTTTAGAAGATGGGCAAAGTCTATTTATAAATCGCTAATCTAAAAATAAAATGCATGTCGATTATTATTAGCCCTTAATAATAATCAGACAATAAATAGTAACTTATTCTCTTAGAGCACTTTATTTCAGTGAAAAAATGTGGCACATCAGTGGGCTGAAGGAATTACGCAATTCCTAAGGTGGTTGGTGACTCATGCATGGAGGACTTCATTATAACTGATAGTGGCAAGTTGTAACAGAGTTGGAAGGGTAGTTATGTGAGTTGTTATTTAGTTTAACTCGATTCAGTGAGTTAAACTCAGTTGTGCTAGTTGTAACTGAACATACACTAATGAAATATGAGTGAATTAATTAGTTGATTAATTCACAAGTAGTGTCTTACTTGCAATTGAACAAATACAGCAGTTAACTACTTGCATGTAAGATCCAGTGGAGACCCAGTGGAGAGATAGGTGAAAGGGCCTGGTTGACTATCAATTGTGACTATATGGATTCATTCAATGCATCCACACACACATTGGAGATGATTATTAGGATTGCACAGTCAAGGTTGGACATATTGAGAAATCATTCAGAGGTTCTTGACCATCAAGGATTGCGCAGTGGAGGCAGGCTGTTAGGAGGCAGTAAATTGGTGCATGTGTGAACCAATTTTTGTATGACAGTGTGAGACAATTGTATATTGTACTAAGAGCTCTTAGAGCTAGAGCTTTGTATGATATTGTTTCATGATCCATGATATACATAATAAATGATAGTTGGGGTTTTTGACTTTAATCTTTCTTGATAAAACATCTTGTTATGTGTGATTGATTTTTCTTCATGTGTTTGCAATTGGCGATTTAATTTCCGCAAAGAATTAAGTAGAAGGATTATGTATTTAACATAAGGATTAAATTGTTATATCAGGAGAATTTGGTAATATACATGCATATTGTATAATTTCTACATGGTATCAGAGCAGTGTTAATCACTGAAGATTGCAATATTGAAGCGGTGCTGAGTTTTGTGCTGGTGGAAACAATTCGAAACTGTTGCAAGAATTTCTTGGTGCAAGAGTTGAGTATACAATTGAAATGGATTTCAATGGGTTGCAGTTGGAGTATGCACTCGAGGGAAGCTCGAACTACATAACCTGTAAGGATAGGATGGAGGCAGTGCTTGAAGATAATGGTCTGAAGGATTTCATCGATAGCGATGTTCCTAAGCCTACTTCGACGGATGATGCATTACTTGACGCATGGAAAAAGAAAGTAGCAAGGGAGAGACAGATTTTGTTGGAAGGTGTGAGAGACCATATTGTCTCAAAAATTCATGGGAAAGCCACTTTATTTGCAATTTGGAAGGCTTTAACGGATCTTTTCCAAAGCAGCAGCGACCATAGGAAATTGATGCTGAAGGATAAACTCAGAAAAATCAAGATGGAGAAGAACGACACTATTCCAATATACTAATTAAAAAAGTTTGTCCAATGTGGGGATGAGCTTCAGAGTCTAGGAATAAGTGTTGTTGATGATGATTTGGTGAGATTTCCTCTCTTGGGATGGCACAGTTATCAGGTTTCTGTCAAAGGATGGGAAAAAATTCCAGATTGGGAACGACTGTGGTCAGAGCTACTGGAGGAGGAGTTCAGGCGGAACACCAGAGATGGATCTTAATCAATGCATGATGATGAAGAGGATTGTGCTTTGGTTTCCAAGGAGAATAAGAAGAAGGGGAAGAAAATCCATTCTAAATCTGAGGCCGGTGAAGATGGCAAGGAGCACAACATGTCCAAAGTGAATTGTTTTCACTATCACGGGTATGGACATATTGCCACAAATTGTCCACATAAGAAGAAGAACAAGATGGTTTTTGGAGCAACAGCTGGTGAGGCTCTTGCCTTGCAATTTGAGCTTGACTTCTCATTGATCGCATGCATGGTCTCTAGTGCATTTGGATCGGGGTGGTACTTTGATAGTGGTGCTTCCTTTCACATCACGGGAGATGAGAAACTTTTCAGTGACTTGGAGGAGAAAGATCTCCAGATGCATATTGAGTTGGGTGACAATGAACGATACAGTAAGGCCGACATTGGTACCATTACCTTTCAAAGGGCATCAGGTAAACTCTTTCATTTAAAATATGTTGTGCATGTTACAAGTTTAAAAAATAATTTAATCTCAGTCACAATGTTAGAGGATAGAGGCTATGATGTTGTCTTTAGTGAAGGAAAATTTTTCCTGCGACACAAAGCAACAGGGCAAGCCAAGAAGGTTGGGATTCGAGTTAAGAATCTCTATAGACTTGAAGTAGATGGGATTTCTATGGAGCTTCCTACTATTGGGAAGTGCGAGAAAGACATGCAATTGACGCTTGAGAGGGAGCAAGATTTGCATGCAGGTAAGAGTGAACCTCAGGATGTGGAGCAGCTACAAGATGAGGATCATGGAGTGGGATCAACCACTCATGTAGATAAATTCAATGCCAGATGGGCAGAGGGAGTGCATACAGCTATACCACCAGGTGAGAGGTGGGGCGACATGCATGGATAATCCTAAGAAGAAATTTCTGGGTAGGATTCATGGAGATGGTGTGGATCTCATGAATTGAACCTAGCTACGAGGAGCCCAAAAAGCAGTAGTAGCAGGATTAGTTGGATTGATGCAGTCAGATCAAAGTGACAGTGTCGGATACTAGAGCACAAATCATAGTTGGCAACAAGTGCAGAGTGCATGGGTGCAGAGTTCAACAACGAAGTGGTTCCTGAAGACATGTGCAGTAGCTAAGCAGAAGTCAAAAGACTTTGATGACAGATGCATCATATTAATTCAGTTGTTTGGAGGCTGTTCAATTTCGAAAGTGTTTCATGCAAAGGTTGCAGGGTGAATGCTTGGAGTTGCATGTCACATGCAAAGAAATTCCTTTATTTTTGAGAGGGAGTGTTGAAGATTGCAACAAGAAACAGTGAAATTGGCATCCGGAAACATCATTCCTTGATCCTAGTGAAAAACAAGAACCTTCACTAGGTGGGGCCCACACAGGCTATTTTTATGTGTATGTCTATTTTTAGAATGGATGAGCATATTCTATTTATAGTGGAATGTTGATTCTAGATGATTGAGAAAATTATATCTTTGGATGAATTTCTATTTTTAGAAGATGGGCGAAGTCTATTTATAGATCGCTAATCTAAAAATAGAATGCATGTCGATTATTATTAGCCCTTAATAATAATCAGACAATAAATAGTAACTTATTCTCTTGGAGCACTTTATTTCAGTGAACAGATGTGGCACATCAGTGGGTTGAAGGAATTACGCAATTCCTAAGGTGGTTGGTGACTCATGCATGGAGGACTTCGTTATAACTGATAGTCGCAAGTTGTAACAGAGTTGGAAGAGTAGTCATGTGAGTTGTTATTTAGTTTAACTCAGTTCATTGAGTTAAAATGAGTTGTGCTAGTTGTAACTGAACATACACTAGTGAAAGATGAGTGAATTAATTCACAAGTAGTGTGTTACTTGCAACTGAACAAATACAGCAGTTAACTACTTGCATGTCAGATCCAGTGGAGAGATAGGTGAAAGGGCATGGTTGACTATCAGTTGTGACTATATTGATGCATTAAATGTAGCCACATAAACATTGGATATGCTTATGAGGATTGCGCAGTCAAGGCTGGCCATATCGAGAAATCATTCAGAGGTTCTTGACCGTTAGGGATTGTGCAGTGGAGGTAGGCTATCAGGAAGCAGTAAATTGATGCATGTGTGAACCAATTTTTGTATGACAATGTGAGACGATTGTATATTGTACTGAGAGCTCTTGGCGTTAGAGCTTTGCATGAGATTGTTTCACGATCCATGGTATACATAATATATGATAGTTGGGGTTTTTAGCTTTAAGCTTTCCCGATAAAACATCTTGTTATGTGTGATTGATTTTTCTTCATGTGTTTGCAATTGACGATTTAATTTCCACAAAGAATTAAGTAGAAAGATTTATATGTATTTAACATAAGGATTAAATTGTTAGATTAGGAGAGTCTAGTAATATACATGCATATTGTATTATTTCTACAGACACAATTGAGAGAGTCTGTCGTGAGGAGCATGCAGATCAGCATATGGAAACATTGGACTGAATGCACTATTTCTAATGTGAAGTCCGGGAGAGACTGGTAGTGGTTTGGTGAGGCCAAAATAAACGCATTGAGAAAGTAGAAAAGTTGGAGACTTGTTTGATGCACTTTGAAGAGCACGGTCAGTGTGAATTTTATCCTCCACCGCATCTAGGAACAACCCTGGACAACCCTGCATCCATCACGTTGGACATATGGTATGCTATTTTGTTTTCTTTATGTTTTATATGTGTTTTGGCGCCTCTGGCCCAACTGTTTATGGACAATGTCCCTAGTCTCTCTTTTGTATTTTTTTGCATCTCATGCAATTTTTTTGTCAACAAACCTAGTCGGGGTGAGAACACCTATTTTCTAAGTGGCTATATGTACTCCTTTTTTCCTACATGAATATAACATTGACTTACAAAAAAACAAAGGTTCATACATCATTAAAAAATTAATTAAGGTTCATACTTAAATTAATAAATTTTCATACCTATTTACTAAATAGGCCTATAAATATATATTTTAGGTTTATCTATTTAGTATTTATCAAATGTAAATATGACGATTTTATACTACATTTAAATGAACTCACATGTTTAACATAAGAAATGCTATATTTATCCATTTATTAAATGTAAATATGAATATTTAACCTTAGATTTAAAACAAGTCACACGTTTAACACAAGAAATGTTATATTTATGTATTTATTAAATGTAAATATGAAGATTTAACTTTAGATTTAAAATGACTCACACTTTTAACATAAATCAATGAAGTTTAAAAATTAAACTTGATGGCCAAATATTAAATATAAATATAAATATTAATTTGACTATCTAAATATTACCTTTGCTAAAATTATAATGAAGGCATTAGTGTAAAGTTGATAGATGATACATGCAATTATGTGAATTGTAGATGAATCCCTCTGCATTGTTAAACTTTAGAGACAAAAGGGTATTCATAATTTTAACATTGTAAATTCAAAGACCCCTTTGTCTCTAAATTTTAACATTGCAAATGGATTCATAGACACCTATAGTGAAATGTAACACTTTGGTACGAAAATTGAAATTTTCCATTTATGGAGTGACACAATTAAAATTACTGACATAATTGACTAATTCATATACTTGTTGTACTTGTTACTTGGCCATATTTTTATTCTTGGACTATAATAGTCATTTACATTAATCATTATTAATTTTTTCACTTATTATCTAGTCATATATTTTAATCCTAGAATAAATTAGTCATTTAAGTTAGTCGTGTTTAGTTTGGTCACTTATTATCTAGTCATATATTTTATCCCTAGACTAAATTAGTCATTTAAGTTAGTCGCTTTTAGTTTAGTCACTTATTATCTAGTCGTATATTTTATTCCAAGACTAAATTAGTCATTCAAGTTAGTCATTTTTAGTTCGATCACTTAAAATTGCTCAAATTTAGTAGTAATTCACTTGAAATAATTGCGGCGACTAAAATTTTTAGTCGCCTAGTCATTAATTTCATCATTTTTTTACTAGTGATATAAGAATTTATTGTAATATTATTTACGAGGTGCATTGCATAAAATCTTGTAATATTCTTTACGAGGTGCATTGCATAAAATCAAACTTTTCCAGACATTATCAAACAAAGGTATATTGATACGACCCATCAAAATAATGTATTCCCATCGTCGATAATAAAATGTGTAGATAAGGAGACCCCTACACATCGAACCATTTGGAATACATACATGAATTACTCCACTAAAAAATTAGTGATCGACCAAGTGGACTTGAGGTGAGCGTGCATTGACATTGGATTGAATGTATCCTTGATTGGAAATTGATACTTAAGTATGATTGAGTTGGGGACTTGGTAAAATCCCAAGCATTGCAAGCTCCAAACTCGAGGAGGTAACTATTTTGATAGGGGCCCATTTGGCATTTATATGACAAGAATTGATGAAATAAAAATAAGTGCGACTAGAGGATTGCTCATCTCAAGATTACGAAATAGTTAAATAGATTACATTGGAAACATCAACAATAAATAGTCGGAGTTAAACTCAAATAAACTAGAGTAGATCGGAACTAAACTGGGACACTTGTACGGATGGTTTCAGACACCTAGCGGGTGGTTGGGATTACATTCTTTAACACTCCCATTTAATTACAACCACATAAAAATTTAATTAAGATACCCTGTTGGTCTATGTCTCGAGAGAGGCTTACAATTTAAAAATTGACTTTCAAATAGATTTAGTTTTCTTCTTCTCTTTTTCTAGATTATGTAGCCTCTAAATTGTTTCATATTTTTCGCTTTGTTGTATCCTTGAGAACTCTGTTTCTTCATTTGCTGGTGCAAGTATTCTATTGTTCCAGTCGTCTAAGCATGTTCGGACATATTCAAGAAATGTGGGTCGACGTACATACGGTCATCTCGTAGTGCGCTTTTCATCATCAATCTGTTTGCAACATAAGATTAGAATAATATCTTATTTGTTCAAAACTCCAATACTCGAAAATCTCATTGACATGTTCATCATGCATGTCATCTTCAACATTCATATGTACAACTTCGTGTAGATCTCATTCGGACATGGTGTTGCAAGCCATGTTTCAATAAAATTTAGCTCTTCTTCACAATCAATCCGTGTACACCTTTACTTTCGAAAATCAATGTTAGAATTAGAAATGTTTTTAGAACGAAATTGGTTCTGGTCTTTTTGCTCTATATTGAGAGCTTTCTCCTATTGTTTTACTTCTTTCTTTGTCTCTCTTTCCTTATGCTCATGCAGATAGAAACTTTATCTTGTTGTGCTTCCTACTCTTCTTCTGCTTTCTCTTTGCGTACTTATTTCTTTGTTTCCTGTCTCTGTATTTTTCTCTGTCTCTTCCTTATTCTCTCGCAATGAGAGCTTTCGTATTCGTTGCTTCCTTCTCTGCTTCTTTCTCTATTTCTTCTTTCCTTTTGCAAACCGATCTTTTCTTCACTAACTCTGTGTTGTTGCAATCGGGTTGTCTTCCACTAACCGAAGTGGGATTATCTCACCAAATAGCATCATGTCGATATCATATTTTTCTTGCATTATCTCGCAACCAGGTCATCATTAGCCAAAAATTCTCTATCGAAATCCACAATATTAGTCTCTAGATTTACCATATCATCGCAAGCTCTTGTTGCTAGAATCACCATATCATCATTAGTAAGTTGTGTTTCGGAATCATCAAACCTTCGTCAACAAGCTTTGTCGAATCACCAAATATTCATCGGCAAGCTCTTGTTGTTGGAATCATCAAATCATCATCCACATGTAGCATTGTGTAAAGTGGAGTTCACAAGCATCTTCGTGCTCTCTCTCTCACGCTTACGAATCTTCATCTCGCTCTAGATCCGTTGCTACTGGATCCACCTTCATCTTCAACTCCAATGCTCCCCCTTGCACCAAAACATCTCTCAAAGGGTATCCCATGCCTCCTTGGCCGTCTTGGCATATGAGATCGAGAGGGAGAATCTTTGTCATTACGTATTCTTTTATGCATTTTAATGCATAGGCATATTTTTTGCCTCTTGATTTCCCGAGATCTTAAAAAGACCTCGAACATCTTCTATTCTCGCTTTTAGCCTCTTGGATTTTCCCATTTGTGAGTTTTAACTACAAATCAACAAAAAAATATGGAAAACCTCTTCTTCAAAATATTGTAATGCCCATAATCATTTTAAGTTTTTAAATAAAAAATAAAAAATAAAAATTTATGCCATAAACCATTAAACTTCCTTTGCTTTACGAGCTCCTTTTTTTTAATAAAACCTTTACAATTTTTTATTTTTTATTTTTTAAAATTTAAAAAAATATTCTTCATATAAAAGGGCTTTCTTCTCTTTTAAATCGATACTTTTAAATGAGATTTCTTCCATTTACAAAATTCTTTCCAAATTTAAAGTTACTTAAAAAAAATTTACATGGCATTTCTCATAAATCGTTAACACATTTCAATTTTTGAGCTAAAAAAAGCATTCCTTCGAATCATGCACATGCGAATCGTGCACATGCATACATTCATGCACATTCATATTTTTTTAAATCCTTGAATATGGTAAACAATACCTTAATGCTGTGATATACTCCGGATCCCGCGTGTAGGGTGAACACGGGTCATGGGAATCTAGCCTCACGTTATTTGGAATCAGTGGCAAGGAAGCTATTAGTAACGCGACCGTTGGGATTTTTCTACCACGTTATAACTTGGATCTTCTTTTGTCTCTGCGTTAAGACTAACGCTAAGGAGTTGATCAACCTGATGCCTTATGCGGCAAATGGGCTTTCTTCTATTTCTTTTGCCAGGTGCTTTCACTGGTTTTGCACACTGCTTTTTTTTCTTCTTCAACTTTTTTTGGCTTCTTCTCATGAGGCATCTTCTATATCTCTCAAAATTTGTTTCTCTGTCAAAGAGTCTTACGTAGGCTCGCCTCTCCTCTCCTACTATCCCAACTTGGCTCTTATTTGCTACTCTCGGGGAGGCTTATGCAAACTAGCTCCGATACCATGATCAAGAATTGAAAAAAATGAAAATAAGTGGAGTAGAGGATTGCTCATCTCAAAGAGTACGAAATAGTTAAATAGATTACATTGGAAACATCGGCAATAAATGACTGAGTTAAAATCGACTAAACTAGACGTGACATCAAACTAAGCCCTGGACACTTGTATGGATGGTTTCTACACCTAGCGGGGTGGTTGGGATTAAATTCTTTAACATTATAAGATACAAACACTCCATATTCAAATTACAAAAAATCACCATTTATTTTTCACCAAAAACTTTAATGAGAATAGATAATAGGGAAATATCAACCCCACCTAGTAATAATGTGGTCCTGCTCCAATAAAATAACAACCGACATAGACCCCCAGACAATTTCCAAGACTTTAATAGTGTGAGTTCTTAAACTTGCCACTAGAATCCTCGAATAGCTCACCCCATATCCAAGGCTACCAAATCAAACTTGATGATCCATTCAATGCATTATGAAATATGACTCGCTCACCTCGTGTGTGAAAGATCCAACAAAAATCAAAACAAGAAATATAACATTAATAATGGTTACATATATTATAATCCAGCAAGTACATTAAATAATAGGAGAAAGAAGCAAAGCCCATGATTTTCAAATTCATTCGAAATGTGGTAAGCATTTGCAAAGGCTCAATGTATAACCTTTAAGAATTGGAAAATAATCCTCAAACCGTTGACAATTTTTTTGAATCTTCTAACTTGGAAGTTAATTTGGACCATTTGGAAAAAAATCCATATTGCAAAATTTTAAAATACTCCTCCAATTGTTGAGAATGTCATCTAAATTTTGTTGTCTACTGGAACCCTCTCTTTTATGAAGCTTGGTCTACAATTTCAAATGAAATTGTATGTTTTATTGATGCATATTAGAGGAGCCTATCTACAACAATTAGACAATAGTTTGTTAAAATAGTTCATCATAAGATCTCTCAAAACATAATCAAACTAGAGGTTTTTTTCTAGTTAAGCTTTAAGGTCCTCCAACAAGTACTAGGAAAAATATTGTTGGCAAAATCTACTTTTAGATATGATAACTATCAATAAGATTATTGAAATTATGTCTTCCAAACCTTAAACTTGATAATAGACTACTATCATGCTTTTTCAATGGAAGTATGGTAAAAAAATAATTGTTCACAAGTGCAAATAGTAATCAATCTTCAACCATAATTCAACAAAGATAGAAATACGACAAAAATTTTCAAGTAGTGGGCCATGCACAATTGCACAAAGCTGAACTATAAATCCGAGTTGTAGGGAACTTCCTTTTGATATTTGTAGAAAAATACCAATAACACTGAGATAAAAAAAGAGGTGTAATCTCTAAATAACACTAAGCTTAAATAAATTTGTGCACTAATTGACATATTGCTACACTTTGAAAGCCGACCCATAAAAAATGATTATAATGATCCTTCCTCCCCTCACGCTCATCCATCCGCCCTTTTCCTTCTAATTTCTTTCTCTTTAAATCCTTTCCTGGCACCCTCTCTCTCCTATTAACTCTGCTACCTTTCTAAACCTCCTTTAAACATTAAAACACACCTAAAAAACATTTTCTTTTCTTTAAAATCAAACCAAATTAAAAGCTACTCTTCTTAATTAATAACCCTTCTAATATTAATAACAATAAACTCCACATTATCATAAAAAAATTAGAATTATTTATAAGTTCCCTTTATTACATAGGTTATCCTTTTAGATCCTTAGCTTTAGCAACATTAAGTTCAAATATTTATAAATATCACAAATATTTATAAATACCTCTAGTACTACAATTTTTTTTAATATAATTTATTTTTAACTAAATAATAATAAATATCCCCCTCTAATATTAATAAATAAATAACTCCACTATATTACAAAAAATATTGAATTATTTAATATTTCCTATTATAATATAGATTAGTTACTAGCCATCTTAAAATATGTCTATCAAAATAACCCTAACTTTTCTTTTTAAAATATTTAAATCCCCCTAATATTTAGTATTAATAAATTTTTTAATAAAACTTAATCTAAAATAATAACAATTAGGGCATTATTAATTTTTTTTAAATAAACAATAATATAAAATGTGCCATAATTAAAATTAAAATTAATATTTGATAAACTAAAATAAATAATAAACTAATAAAAATTAAAAATTAAGAACCTATTTGGCTCTCTCATCTCTTCCTTTCCTCTATTTATTTCCCTAATCTCTTCTCTTCTTAGTAGGTTTTTTCATGATGATGAGTCTCGATTTAGACTCTAATGTCAACTAAAAATGAAGTCCGTGAATATTATGAGTGTTACATCTCAAAATGATTAATATTCTCTATAATATTATCAAGAAAAGAAATATAAATAACTAATAAGTTGAACTTAAGCTTCCCATCAACAAATCTTCTTTAATCACACAAAGAACCAACTGCGAAATTGAAGTCATTTCTCGGTTTTCAACTCTAATAGGTGATGCGGAGCATCAAGGGTATTTTTTATTTGTAAATATGTTAGAAAAGGGCGTAGTGACAATTTTTAATATTTTATTAATTAATTTTTTATTTTAAATAAAATAGGAGGAAGTGAGGATTTTGTAAATATCATTTTATTAAATAAAAAGGATGTAAGAGAATTTGGTTAGTTAAGGATATGAAGGGATAAGATTCTAGATAATAGGGATTTGTTGAGATATTCTAGTGGTGTTGAGATATTAAGGAGATTGAGCATTTAATTAGATCATTTTTAAAATTGTATAAATTATAAGGCCTCAAAGGCAAATGAGACACTTGAATGGTGAGAGTGGTTGAGAGCAAAGGTTTTGAATAGCCAAGGTCTGTAAAGCTTCGGCAAATTGTAAGGGCCTAAATGTTGAATATCTAGTCGGGAAGAAAAGTTTGTAAATATTTTGTTTATTAATATGATAAGTGTGGGTTTTAGAGCCTATTGGTGGATTTAGAATTTGGGTATTTAAATTGTTATTGTGTGATTTGGAAACAAGAGTGTGCATATGAATTATTGAGTGTAAGTAGACTTAAAATCAATTTGATGAATGCGAATGACATCGATTATCCGATGCGAAGACGGAAATCTAACTTCCCATTCGATATGGTAATATCACACTTGAATTTGTAAGTCGATATGTTTATGGAAATATGCAACTCCGGATCCAAATTAAGGATCGACTCAATTGTCATTGGGATAATGGGTCGTCGGGCGCTAATCTCTCAGTAACCGGTGAAAATGAATTGAAGGGTGTATTATAGTGCACTTGAGTCTAGGTTGTTTGTGTGAAACCATTATATCGTAGATTTTGTTTTTTTATCCCATTTGCTATTAATACAAATCTCTATTAATAATTTCCGTGTGAGATTGGAGTAGATTTGTCCATTGGAATTCGGTTGGAGATTACATACCGTGCGTATTTAAAATTGAGGTATCACGTCCGAGACTGAATCAAATGAGGATTTTAATTAAATCGATAGCTATGGAATCGATTCACAAAGCGAGGTGGGAAACTTCGCAAAAGCGTTGGAGGCAGTGGTATGGTCGATTGACGGTTTGAACAAATCGATGTGTTTGAATGAGCGTTGCATAAATTGTGGATTTAAAACCCCGTTTGCCGTAATGATTGTTCCAATTTAAAATCGAGTCTACGAGTCTATGAGATGTCCCGAACTGCCGCCATTATAATGTTCGAATGAATGCATAGTTTAAAGTGTCAATTGAACACTGCTTATGTTAATTGATGGTGGCTCGAAAGGTGCCAAATTGTTGGCATAATTTACATAGCACGAGCTTTTAAAATCGATCCGCTAGGGTATGGAAGCAGAAATTAATGAATGCGTTAACTACGAACTGATCTTGTTACTTTGGAATGCTAATTGCTGTGAATTGACACTCGCTTGTGGAAGGATGGTTGTCACTTAATTATTTTCATGAAATAGCTAGCATTATTAAATCCAAGACTGCGTTTTTATATGTGTTGAATGTTTCATAAGTTGCGGGTAGGAATTGTTTTCGAGGCTAGCTACTGGGAATGGAGTCAATCGATGTGTTGATCGCGTATGTCTTGAGTTGAAAGTTTAATCGATCAAGAAAGAGGATCGTATGATCTCATGAAGGCACAGAGAGAAATAAATGAAATTGTCTGATAATGCGTTGATCGGATACGAGAAAGTGAAAGAGGCAAAGTACACATTAATATTAGTGAAACCAGATTTGATGTTGAGAGCGCAAGGCGGTGGATGGTGAGTAGTTGAATTTTTTATTGATTGGGTATTTTTAAAACTCGGTTCATATGTTAGAAAGCAGGATCGATGGTTAAGATGTATTAATTAATGGACACATCAAATTTGGGTATTCTTAATTCTCAAAAATGTTGAGTTAAAGCGCATTGAAGAGAGGACAAATTCCCGGATACTTGAATTTGAAACATTGGGGAATGTTGGAATTGACTTGATTTCATTTGATTTGCAATGAGGGTTAATGCATGAGCTTTAAACTTGGAGTTTGAAGAACTTTGTATGATGAGAATATGGTTTTCATAAACCATAAAGTGATGCACACAAAGGTTATTAGCATTTGGTCTGAAAATGTGAGGTGAGTTTAAATGGTATTTGAAGTGTGGAAACTCGATGTTGGATTGAATGAGTTGAGATTACATTGAAGCTTGAAATTTAATCCCATGAAGAGTTTAAATAATAAAGTTTATGGTTTTAAAAAATATGGTTCAAATGTTTCCGCATATAATTGGGAAAGTGTGAATTTGCCGTAAATAGAAGAGAGCTTCCGCATTAAGTTGTTAAAATTGCCCGGACATTGAGAGTTTGGTTTGGGCATTCTGTTCGAACATGCAAGTTCATAGAAGATTTTGGGTTCAGAGCTGCTACCTCGCATCATTTTGGTATCGCAGCTTGGCTCGTTGAAATTGAAGAATGTTTGTTTTTGCTTTCTCGAATGAATGCAGAGAATGTTTTGTTGAGCGAAATGTATTTTTGAATGAATGATGAATGATTGAAAGGGAGATCAGATTTTTAAATTTGATATGCAAACTACACAAATACGAAAGTGAACGGGATGGAGAAGTGAATGGAGACAAGATCATGCGATCTTAAAGGTGAGATAGTTTTTACGATTTGAAATTTGTAAATGCATTTTATGGTTGCGAGAAGATGATGGCGAAGAACCCGACATTCGACTAAAAGCTGAATAAGGAGGGAAAAATTGTAGTGTCCGCGAAGAAGAAGGTGAGTTGAAGAGATCAGCCTGCGAGAGAGCAGAGAAAGTGCTCAAAGAGGTTCAGGAGCGATGGGAACCAGAGTACTTACCAAAAGACTCGAGTGAGGAGAGCTTGGTGAGGTAAGTGGCTGCGAAGAGAGCTGTCTGTCGTAGAGGTTAGGGACAACTCATGATGAGGAGAAACTCATGGAGAAGATGATCTATGGAGGATCGGAGAAGAGGTCTGAGGAAAGCCACAGAGATGAGATGACTGCAGGTTAGAGAAAGAGATTGCGTAATGAAGGTAAAATTGGGGGTACTAGAAGAATGGTCGCAAGAGCGGAAAAACCCCGAGAATAGAAAATGGCTCTTTCCATCGAAGTAAAAAGAGAGTGATTTGGGCGACAATTGCAGAAGGAGGTTGAGGCAAATCGGGATTGCCTTGTTGAAAAAGGAACTTAGAGTTCTTGAGCTGTAGTTGGAATTTGAAGATTCCACATGCATTTGTTCTAGGAAGTATTAGAGGGAAGTCGAGACCGAGAAAGTCTTGTGATTTTAAAACTCGATGAGTTGTGTATGTTTCGGTGCGGTACAAGATGGGGAGATGAGAAAGCTTTAGAGTTTGTTCGAGAGGAGATTGAATCAAGGTTGTTCGGATCGATGATGAGATGGCAAGATCTCGTGAGGAATGTATGAAGACAAAGGAGTCTAATGTCAATATTGGTGCAGAGGAGAAGGACCAGCTGATGATTGGTCGAGTCGAGAAGGTATGGAAAATTGTTTGAATTTTCCAAGTTCTACTCCTAATGAAATTGTTGAATTGTATAGGAAACTAGATCTTCAGAGAAGAGAATTGGAGAGACAGGGCGCACTTATGTGCAGATAATTTGCCGAGGAAGCAGAAAGTTTTCATGAATGACGTATCATGAAACAGAGATGATGAGGAAAGAAGGCGAGACTAGTCGACACTCATGGTGAATGCAAAGTCAGCATATCGATGTGGCCGATGTAAAAAGTTGAAAGGAACTCGGAAAGGACGATCGAAGTGTTGCCGAGAAAGATGAGGAGAAAACTATGAAGATTTTCTCACGAGTCCCGAAGAAGACTTGGAGCCGCAGAGAGAAAACTTGGTGACCGATGGACAAGTGAGACGATGGAGTCTTGTGATTTTGATGTGACAATTTGATTGTGTTTACACGTGGATATAGAAGACAGACCATCATTTGGGATTGTCTTGGAAGAAGAAGAACCTACAGTAGTAGAGGATGAGACAGTCATGTCTCATATGCGAAAATTGCTATCATGGGTGACAAAGAAGAGGTTAGGCGTGTCCGTATGGCCAAGAGAAGATTGGTGGGCAAAATTTTGGAGCTTCATGCATACGGTAGGCAGCGGATGCAAGCCGCAGGTGTTTGAAGAACTTGATTGGATCGCTGAGAATCAATCAAGATGATGATGGACAATTACTAAAAGATTGCTAGAAAGGGAAGATGGAAGCTATGTTGGAGCTACTTTGCAGCATGTCGATGAAATGTTGAAATGTCTGCTGGAGACATTTGGAAATCCAAAGAAAGAAGTTGCAGGATGAAAATTGCGGGTGATGAGCAAAGGAATGCTGCGGAGGACAGAAGTTTGAGCGAAGGCAACATCCATAGTGACAGACTTAGAGCAACATGTTTTATTAAAGATGCTTTGGAAACAATCGGCCAGTATCGTGAGGATATGCGGAAGGGTGGCAGAGAAATTGAGTTGGTAGGGAAGTTATTGATAAAAACATCCCGGAGAAAAGACAATAGCAAGAAAGAAAAGGGAGTGACAACAAGAGGAAGACGATGAGCAGGATCTCGAAGGCAAAGCAAGTGGAGCATTACAGCTACCAAAATATTGGAAACACTAGGAGGACAACAATAGATAACAACAACAACGGTAAAGCAATTGACAAGCAAGGAAAGATTACAAAATGAAGAATTTGGGATCCGTGGAGGAAATAATTATCCGGACTTATGACCGGTGGTCATGAATTTTCTTACATGAGTACTGGGACGCGGAGCATCATGTATTTTTATTTGTAAATATGTTAGAAAGGGGTGTGACGATTTTTAATATTTTATTAATTAATTTGTTAACCTTTTAAATAAAATAGGAGGAAGTGAGGATCGTTTTGTAAATATCCTTTTATTAAATAAAGAGGATTCTAAGAGAATTTCAGTTGAGTTAAGGATATGAAGGGATAAGATTCTGAGATATTAGGAGATTTGTTGAGATATTCTAGTGGTGTTGAGATATTAAGGAGAGTTAAGCATTTAATTAGATCATTTTAAAAATTGTATAAATTAGGTTGGCCTCAGCGGCAAATGAAGACACTTGAATGTGTTGAGAGTGGTTGAGAAGCGTTTTCGAAGCATTAAGCTTTGTGAAATGCTTCGGCAAATTGTAAAAGGGACTAAATGTTGAATATCCTGGCCGGAAGAAAAAGTTTCTGTAAGTATATTAATATGATAAGTGTGGGTTTTAGAGCCTATTGGTGGATTTAGAATGTGGGTATTTAAATTCTTTTATTGTGATTTGGAATAAAGAGTGTGCATATGAATTATTGGTGTAAAGTGAGACGATGATCAATTTCGATGAGTCTCGAATGACATCGATTATCCGATGCGGAAAGCACCAAATCTAACTTCCCGTCCGATATGGTAATATCACACTTGAATTTGTAAGTCAATATGTTTATGGAAATATGCAACCCGGATCCAAATTAAGGATCGACTCCACTGTCATTGGAGATTATGGGTGCTGGGCTGTCTATATCTCTCGGGAGTCAGGAAATGAACTGAAGGGGTGTGTATAGTGCACTTGAATAAAGGTTGCTCAGTGTGAAACCCTTATATAGGATTTTGTTTTTTTAATCCCATTTTGCTATTAATACAAATCTCTGCTACAAAAATTTCCAGTGTGAATTGGAGCAGAGATTTGTCAATTGAATGCGAGATTACATATTGCGCGTATTTAAAATCGAGGTATCACGTCCGAGCTAAATCGAATGAGGATTTGCAATTAAATCGATAGCTATGGAGATTCGATTCCCTAAACCGGAGTGGAAACTTCGCAAAAAGTGTTGGAGGCGGTGGTATGGTCGACTGGCAGTTTGATTACCAGATCAGATGTTAATTGCTCGAATGAGCGTTTGCATAGTGTGGACTGAAAACCATCGTTTGCCTGTAATGATTGTTCCAATTTAAAACCGAGTCTACGAGTCTATGAGTGTCCGCTTATCTTTGTATCAGAATGTTCCGGAATGTGAATGCATAGTTTTAAGTGTCAGCGTAGATACACTGCATTTGTGCTAATTGATGGTCGGCTCGGGTGCAAATTGTTGGCATAATTTACATAGCACGGCTTTTAAAATCGATTCCGTTTCGTGGTATGGAAAGAGCGAGTGGCGATGTGTTAACTCGGACCGGTCTTGTTGCTGGAATGTTAATTAACATCGGACTGCATACCTGTCCGCCGCTTTAAGAGATGGTTGTCACTTAAATTATTTTGCGATATAGCGCATTATTAAACTCAAGACCGCGTTTGATATGTGTTGAATGTTTCATAAGTTGCGTGTAGAAGTTGTTTAGGCAATGGCGTGGAATGAGTCAATCGATGTGTTGGTCGTGAACGAGGCCGAAGTTGAAAGGTTTAACTTCGCGTCAAGAAAGAGGACTGTATGATCTCATGAAGGCACGGAGGAAATAAATGAAATTGATCCGATAATGCGTTGATCGGATACGGAGAGTGAGCGAGGCAGCACACATTAATACGGGTGGAACCGGAATTTGATGTTGAGAGCGCAAGAGGCGTTTGTGGGATAGTGAGTAGTTGCATTTTTAGCTGATTGGGTATTTTTAAAGCCGGTTCATATGTCTGGTGACGGAAGATCGAGTGGTTAAGATGTATTAAATTAATGGACACATCAAATTTGGGTATTCGTAATTCTCAAAATGTTGAGTTAGGCGCATTGAAGAGGAGGGACAAATTCCAGGATACTTGAATTTGAAACATTTGGGAATGTTGAATTGACTTCGTTCATTTTGATTTGCAATGAGGGTTAATGCATGAGTTTTAAACTTGAGTTTCGAAGAACTTTCGTACTGATGAGTGGTATGGTTTTCCATAAAACTATAAAGTGATGAACCAAAAAGGTTATTGGCACATTTTGAGAGTCCGAACATGTGAGGTGAAGTTTAAAATGGTATTTGGAAGTGTGGGACTGATGTTGGATTGAATGAGTTGGAGATTACATTGAAAGCTTGAAATTTCGTCCTATGAAGAGTTTAAATAATAAATTTTTATGTGGTTTTAAAAAATATGGTTCAAATGTTTCGCATATAATTGGGGAAAGTGTGAGTTGTGGGAAATGAGGAAAGAGCTTTCCGCATTAAGTTGTTAAAAATTGCTGCTATTACTGAGAGTTTAGTTTGGGCGTTTCACGTAACATAGCAAGTTCATAGACAGATTACGGGTTTGCAAGGCTAGCTCCGCACTGCAACTGAGGTCACTAATCAACCGATTCTCTCAAGTATATGCTCAGGACAACAGAGTTCATAAATACAATAAATTTACTAAAGGTATAAGACCAAGGTCATCGAGACGTGTATTCCAACATGATTGTTGGGAAAAACATCGATCTTGGATGTTCATTTGGTTTATTATGGCTAAGAGGAGAGTAGAAAAGGAAATTACAAATGATTTGGAAAGGCAAAGAGGCATTAATTGGCATTTTGCATTATGAAAATGATGGAAATTAGGAGAAAAACAATGTGAAAGGTCACGGGTTGCATGTGAGGAGGAAAATGAAGGAAAATAATGGGTACAAAGAAAATAGAGGCCTCATTTTATAAAAAGCCTTATGAGGACCACGAGTTTGTAGAAATTCCTTTTTAGATTCAAACTACTAATTATAATTTTCTAAAAACAATAGACTTGAATCTACTCTACTAACTGCAAAACAATAAACGATCACGATTGTCATGCATGCATTTTTGTTGTACATGTTATTTTTATGTGTACATGATGATGGTCATTGTTGCGGTTTTTGTTACCATGTGAAGTTGATGATGTTGTTGGAATGAGTTTTTCATGAATGTGTGTCCGTTGTATGTGTACTTGTTATGCATGTCACTATTTATGTGTTATTGTGTATGTATTGTTATGGTGGTCATGGTTGCAAGGCATAGTCATGATATGTAGTTGGTATGGTCATGCATGGTAAATGTGTGCACGATTGATGATGCTTTTGACATGTGAATTATGATTATGGTTATGATTATACATGTATCAGTGATGAATCTGGTTGATCTTGTAAATGATATATCCTCGAACTATAATAAGGTATATGGATCTACATGTTTATATTTTGGTTTAGATGAAATGCTGTCCTTTGGCGGATAGTGGGATGAAAAATATGAATAAAACATGGTGGATTATAGTTCTCTAGGCTCTCCCTATATGTCAAATGGACAACCACAAAGATGAGTACACTCACATAGTAGAAACATTGAGAAGTTAGAGAAGGCAGAGATAAGAAGTTATTGTAAAGAAGATAATGGTATAATCATTCAATCACAAGAGAGGTTTCGCTGGAGACACTGAGAGAAACAAGTAGGGGTTAATGCGATTTATCCTTCAGGTGTGTATTTGTAGAGAGATAGAGAGATGAGGACTAGTGGACCTCATGGTACACAGGATCTCACATGATGGACACGCTCGGGTGTGGTACATTCTTGGACACACTTGATAGGAGAGGTAGTGGATATGGGAATTATTCTGTGCTGTGGTTCATATAGGTATCAAGTGTCAATCATCACTATCATCCTACAGGAGGAGTGACGGAGGATATTTTCTGCGTGAGTTCAAGAAATCCAAGCCACCTACGTTTTGTGGGGAAAATGAATAAGTCAATAGGGATGCAAAATCTTGGATGCCTGTGGATGAATATTTTATTTGAGATAGAATGAGTAGACTAGAGAACATGAAGGATAGTATAAATACCTCTAATAGTCTTAAAAATGTAAATCGGACATTTGGTGGGAGATATGCGAGATCGAGGAGGTATTCAGGGAGAGGATTTGACTTGGAAGGAGTTTGAAATAATTTCTAAGTGAGAAAGTATATATACGATGGCGAGATACTGTGATGACGGAGTGCAAAGGTGTCTGCGATCAGAGTCGAAATATGTCTATGACCTGGAGGCAGTGAGTATAATATCATATTGTTGGTGCTGCTTTGAAGGTATGTGTCTTATCTTAAAGGAGGAGAAATAGGAAGATGTAGATTATCGGTGGGCTTTCTAGTAGCGTTCAAAGACATAATCGATTTTCGATGAGCCTCATATCAATTGGAGGATGCTGCATCAAAAAGTTAAAACAATGCTATGAGTGAGTCGAATCACAAGAAAAAATCTCAGCAAGGTTGGGAAAGAAAAGAAAAAGACTAAAGGTAAATGGTAGGTGAAGCATAAGCAAGACCTCGAGGATGCGGTGAGACAGGAGAATGTGAGTTTCCTTACAAAGAAGTTCAATGTAGTTGGGTAGGGACATGGGTTATAAAGCGTGGAGAGGTAGGAAGAACAAAGGCAAGGGTAAGTGGTACACTGCAATTGGATATGTGGCAAGGAGCATATAAAAAATGATTTTCCATTGCATCATGGTGGTAAGCATTATATTTATAGTGCACAAAGAAAGCGCGAAACGAGTGCCATGTTGGGTAGAACATTCCTTATATTTATGCAACATAGGATAACAAGTAGGAAGATCGATAGACATCTATTATCGAGATGGATGGTAAGCTTTGTGATCAAGTTGTTGATATTTTTATTGGACCATCGGATCTAATTATAGTTATGTTAATTCTTACTTGGTGGATAAGCGTGGGTTTGAGAAAACAAGTGCACATAATATTGGTTAGTTCGATGGATATAGGCAGTTGTACAAATAAAAGAGTTAATCAGTAGGTAAGAGCTTGAGTATTTGGGTTGAATGGTATGCCTCACGTCAATGCATGTGAATGTGCTAGCCAGTGCGATCTTTATATAGTATGCTATTGGAGGTATGGTTTGGTTTGTATCTTCATAGGAATAAATTGGATTGCTATGAGAAGTCTATTGAGTGTTTGGATGATAATGGGGAATGAAAGAATCATGCGGAGTGAGGAGAAGGAAAGCATGGGGTTAGAGTGATCGCTAAATATGTAGTAGTGCTAGTGCAGTGTGAGAAGGTTGCACGTTATTTGTAGTGCATATATCTAGTGATAAAGGTGTGGATGTTGAATATGAAGAGGTCTTGAACAAGCACCCACTTTGCCGCTTAGGATGTGTTTTCCGAAATAGATATTTCAAAATTTTCACTATCGCATGGAAGTGAAATTTTCTATGTTATTTGGTACTAGGGGAAACACCATCATCAGGAAACCTTACATGATGAGAAATCTATATTTAGTGGAATTGATTTTGCCCTAAAGGAGTATTTCCAAGGGATACATTAGGCCAAGTGTATTGCCTTAGGGTGCACACCTCTATTGTTCGTGAAGAAAGAATCGATTGATACTATGTCGGAAAGTTATGCATTGACATATATAGTTTAACAAATGTAACCATCGAGAAAATGTTTTCTTCTAGAAATGTACTATCGAGGATCCAATGATTTGTTTTACCAATTTATGAGCAACAATATTCCCAAAGATTGATTTGAGATCGAGGATACCGTACGGACACGCATCAAAGAAGAGGAAATTTACAAGACTTCTTTTTCGGACTAGGTATGGGAGTGTACGAGTTTGTTGTAGTTCCATTTGGTTTGACCACTGGATCTGTGGATATTGGTGTCCACCCAATTTCATTCCACTTGAGGTCCAATTTTAATCGATTTTCTTTCTGGGCTTTTTCTCGCTCTGTGAGTATAGCACATGTTACTATTTTTTAGCGCTTTTCGTCGTGTCTTCGAATCCTCCTCGGAGCCATTTTGAGGCTCTAAACGAGCGTGGAAATCCGAAGCAACGTGAGCCGTGAGATGAATGTTTCTCACTCAAAATTTGTCAGTCCTCGAGATAGATGTTTCTAACAAGGTGGTTGAGTGCGCTCAAGCTAATATTGTGTGCCAAAAGCGTTACATCCCGAGAAGTCGATGTACCAATTTACCCAAACGGCATATGGTTTTGGCGCCTTCATCTCCCAAAGGTTAGGTTTTTGGATGTTTAGGCTTTTCCATTGTTTCTAAATAACAAATAAGCCCTGCGAGCCTCATTGTAACATATTTCGGATGCTAGGCAGCTACCACATCTTCTCGCGATAAAGCTGCTGAGGCCCTAGCTAGTCGATTTCCACTGAAAGCTGTAATCAAATTCTCAGGTTGGATCTTGATATTAATGACAAATGAAAGTGTGTATTTCCACTCGAATTTTTGGTATTTATGGTTGTATGTGTGTATCTCGTTGCATTCCTACACAGGTTTTCGCAGTTAGTGGTGGCACGTAGCATCTTGCTCTTTCTCTCGATCCTTCTTTGCATGGTCCCCAGTAAGGGTCATGGTATAAGAGAGTTAGGGCTTGATGTGGATAAAGCCTTTACAAGATCGCCTCGTAAACCCCGAGCGACCACCCATGGGGGAAGAAAATAAGAGTTGAGGGAGCAAGAGATCCTATCAAATATTTCTATGAGGAGGCCCTCCCGAAAACAAAGGAATGCAATGATGGATAAATCTTTCCCTTATCCTTCGACGAGTGGCTCACCGACGACACATCCGAATCGTCAACGTAACCACTGCGGAAGCACAAAATCCTTTTAGGTGCAAGTAAAGCCTTTGAAAGTACTATATTTTGCGGCTAAATAGATGCAGGATGGCTGCAGAAAATATGGTTGGATCTACAGAAGTATGTTCTCGGTTCACGATCTTTCCGATCGAGAGAATGTTGTCTTTGCACTCCTCCGAGCTACCCCCCATGTCAGGGAGCGAGTGGGGAAACCTGCGTGAGAAAAAGGATGAGGGGAAACCTCTCCGTTCTCGCTACCGTACCAACTTGAAATTCTTTCCAAGATGCCATAAAAGAACAATATTGTCCCATGGGGAGCTATGAGGACTTTATTCATACAATGGACTACACTACGACGTTAAAGGGATCAAGATGGGCATGAGGCTGACTTCAATTTAGGCACCATACAACTCGCAGAGCACCTGTATCAAATATTCGCGAGAAAAATTTGGTAAGCTGAAGTACCACGTTTGTCGTGCATAGATATATTCGGGGAGGAAATGGAGTTCCTTGACATCTGCTCAGGCTAGCAACATACTAGTATGTTGCCAAGATTGAGCGAGTGAAATTGAACACATGACAACGCAGACTCTGGTTACCGCAGAATCGGCAGCAAGGTAAAGGTGCCCCCAAACCATGGAACAAAGGACAAAGCTAAGTGCACGGTACCCCAATGTAACCTACCAAAGGCGCACGGTACAGATAATAACCTTTAGCGTGAAGGCCGAAGAAGGACACGGAAAGTGATGTCGGAGTTCCATAAGACTCTCCTCACTACTACAAGTGAGTGCTCTGGGAGCAAGAAGTCTCACTGCGTGGTTGAGATAGAGGGCTTTTTGAATCAGAGGCATGCTTAAGCTCGACTCGTCGATTCGTAACCCAAAAAGGGGAGATGAAAAAGGGATGCGTGTTATTGATGCAAAGAGGTGTCCAACACCACTGCTGCCACTACAAAGATCCAAAAGGAGGAGCCAAAAAGATCCAATGGAGGAGGAGCGTCTCTTCCACTCTCAAAGTTGCAGGGTCTCTCGCCACGCTTCATTTTCGACACTCGGGAAACCAAAAGGAACCTCGATTTCAAAGTGGGTTTGGCAGAAGCGGTTGGGTGTTTGCCAGAAGTACCACATCCACACTGCGCACCACCTGGGTGGCTTGACCAAGGATGAAGTATCCGCGCTCGCACCAACCGTGTCGCCTTCCCTACAGACGATCAATCCCTTCATGGATGAGGGTATTATGTGAAATTTCTCCTCTTGATGTTTTGTGATGTATTATTAGGAAAAACCATACTTGTGGAAGCGACTTGCTGTGCTAACGGGTCTCCAACCTCGCGCAACGTTATTGTTACTTTGTGAAATAGGGTTGTACATGATGCCATAGGTATCACCACTCCTAGCGATCTCTTTGGTGTTGAAAAACAATGTAGTAAGCTCTCGTTTTACAAAATCGGGGAAATTTTTCTTTACACTGATGATTTACCTCGAGGGCAAGAATAAGGCTGCGCCACGGCGGCGTCGTGATGAGGATCCTCCGCATGACAATAACGGATGGACAAGGTTGTGGGAGGAGTACAGTGACATCTTCACCTCACACAGAGGTGCTCTACGCCAGCAGGTCGAGAACCACGTTGATAAATGCCCAAGCTGAGGTGCATCATTGCCTAATGGATCGATCTATCAATGCTCTGTTCTAGAGTACGATTAAATTAAGAGGAAGGGTCCGGAGGCTGCTTTGTCGAAAGATCACATCCTGCCGAGGATCAGCAAGCCTTGCGGGATCCCGAGTCATGTTGGTGCAGAAGAAGGATGGGACTTGGTGACCTCCTGTATCGACTGCACAAGAAATTAAGAAAGATCACCGTGTGAGAATAGGTACTTTCGATCCCGCGTAACCGATGACCTTCGGATCAACTCAAGGGGGCAAAACATTTCGAGCAAGATCGACTTGAAGTCTTGGTATGACTCGTAGCGTAGCCTGTCGATGTATTGGAATACTACCTGACAAAAGCCAAGGAGGGCATTTTCAAATGGTTGGTCATGCCTTTCTGAGCTCGACGAATGCTCCACAACCTGTCACTTGAGGCTCGAGGGACAACATCTCGTAGCCATTCACCAAATCGTTTGTAGTGAGTGTGCTTGGATGACATCATGATCTTCGAGGTAGGACTGGGAAGAGCACTCTCCACCCCACCTGGGACGGTCCTCGTAAAACATTATGGCAACAAAATTTGTGTGCCTACTTTGGAGAAAGTGACACTTTTGGCATGACCCGTGTTCGATGCTCCGGAATACATTATTGATGAGTCCTGGGAGGCCACAGATGTGGATCCAACCAAGATCCAAGTAATTTAGTGTGATCCGACAAACACTCTAATAGAGAGCTTCACAACTGTGGGTCTTGCTAATTTCTCACCGCAGGTTCATGTTGGGATTCTCACATATGTAACTTGGCCTCTTGAGTCAAGTCACCAGGAGGAGCGAAAGAAAAATTATTTTGGTCGAAATCTCCAATAGAAGGCATTCGTGATAATTTAAAAAATCATCTCCGTCCGTCTCTCTGAGTGCTCACATTACCAAACTTGCAACAACCATTTTGAAAGATCAAGACGAGATGTCTTTGACTATCTTGTCGAGGAAGTTATTACTCAATAGGGGCATCCAGGTAGGCATATCACGGTGAGACATTGTCCGACACAGACTCACAAGTATCCTAATTATGACAAAGAAATGCATTCCATTTGTGCAAAGCTGTGCTGTTGGAAGCATTACACATTTGTGGAAGGAAATGGTCATCCCACACGCACTCGAGCCCTACGGTTCATATAGACACAAGGAAGTTGTAGAATGATCGCCATCAAAAGTTGTCCACATATCGCAGCACAATTTAATTTAAAAATCAAGTATAAGAAGGGAAACACCAATAATGTTGTGACCTGCACTTACGCCAGCCTAATGTCGATACGTGCACTAACCATCGTTCTCCAACTCTTGTGGGCACAAGACTTCTGATTGGATGACTTCTCTACAATGGCGATCCGCACTACGCTCACACATACAAGAAAGCCTGGAGGGGTGCACAGGTTCCAAATTTTCACCTCCATGATGCACTACTATCTCGCCTTGGACACCTTTGTGTTCCTTCTAAGTGGAGGTGTGCCAAGATGATTTGGGAAGCACACTACGGCTTCGAGCTCTCTAGTGCATTTTGCTCGATAAACGATGGGAAGCACTTTCCTTTAGTATTTCTATTGGGCTGAACCTTTCGACGGATGTTGGTAAGTACCTTCGGATCCTCGCGCACCGGCTGCATCACGTTGCAAAGCCGACCATCAAGAAGAAAGGCCTCTCTACTCGCTACCTCACACCTAGTGCGACCTTGGGAATCCATCTCCATGGATTGCATGTCTGTCCTTTGTTCTGCTAAAGTATGGAAACGATTTTATGTTTTTGTGGTCATCGACAATTTCTCGAAAGACTGACCATTATGTTTCGTACGTAAGAAGAATATCATGTCATGTTTTTCCACTACTAAAATATTCTTTCGAACGAGTGTGGGAAATTGCACTTTGGGATCCTGGCCACTGATCATCTCAGTGTGAGGATAACAAATTCCTCACCGTATTTTGGTCCGGCCTCTAGTCAATGTCTTTGGACACCAGTCTCACCAAGTCACACAACTTTCCATCCCCAAAACTCCACGAAGCCGTGCAGGTTGTCAACGATGATTGTACGCATTCCGCACATGTAGTTAAAAAGCATCCACACACATCGGATGAGAGCCTTCCCTATGTACAACATACTGATAACTAGGCTCTCCACGTACTCGGCTCAACCACAACCCCTCGGGTGGGCTTGTTCCGGCCATTATCGTCCCATTGACGTAGCCATTCCATTTGTGGTTACCCAGAGCCGATTCGGATCATGTCCGGGCCTAAAGCGTGATCAAAGCGAACAAATTCATTGTGGGCTTTGACATTGAACACATCCTCCAACAGAGTTCATGACATATGAGACAGAACCAATGCTAGGTGGCATGCACCGACATGATCAACATCGTGCCACACAACTTCCGGTGGGAGAACAAAGTGCTGGCTACACATTTGGCAGTATGGGAGCACCTCACCGGAACCCACCACAGAGAAACTTTGCCCACTCCAATATGGTATGTACACCATCACCAAGGCTATAGGGAACAATGCCTTCGAGCTCGCATCCCACCATTTCCTTGGTATACACCCAATATTCACATGGCGCTTTCTGCCCCTAACTTCCCACCTCTGGTGGACACCTTCGACATATGCGTAAATAACTCCACCAAATCGCAGTTAAACCTGCAGTCGCATGGAACATGCTATTGCATAGATCGTATCATGGCACTAGTGACAGAAAAATGATGAAAGTCAGTGACTGGGTGACTGTCTAAATTGTCCAGTCACCACAATTAACTCATCGAATTACTACTAAAGCTTCTGAGCAATTTTCAGTGAGCGAGACTAAAACCCATGACTAACTCAAGCGACTATTCAGTCTAGGAGGTAAAATATACACAGATAACAAAGTGACTAAACTAAAAATGACTAACTTAAATGATTAATTTAGTCTAGGACTAAAATATTTGACTAGATATAAGTGACAAAAATAATAATGATTAACGTAAATGAATATTATATTCCAAGAATAAAAATATGACCAAATAACAAGTACAAAAAGTATATGAATTATTCATTTATGTTAGTAAATTTTAATTATGTCACTCTGGAAATGGAAAATTGCATTTTTGATACCGAAGTGTCACATTTCACTACAGGAGTTTCATAATCCATCTGTAGTGTTAAAATTTAGAGACAAATGGGTCTCTGAATCCATCTACAGTGTTTAAATTTTGAATACCCTTTTGTCTCTAAAGTTTAACACTAGAGGGTTGTTCTACTATCAGTACCTTAGCAGCAAATCCTCTCACTTAGGATTACTTATTGAATCTTGGGGATATCCCAAAGCGCAAATTTATGGGGTCTTTTGTGCGACTAGATCACTAGCATTGAAAACCATTTTCCCTCTCATATACATTATGATACATATAAAATGTACCCTCAAACCTGGTTAAATGTACTCTTTATAAACTTGTAAGCATCATATGTGATTTGAAAACCTCCTATTTTCATTAAGGTCCAATGACGAGGCTCTAAGAACCAATTGTGGTGTGCAAAACCTTTGAATGGTAGACACATCCCTCCTAGAGGCCATAAATATCCCTTTGAGAATATAATTAATGCGGTGCTTTGAAACGTGGTCACTGATTATTTAGAACTTAAATATTTTTTTTCCTTCCTTGGCCATAGTAAAGGCCATGAGACCCATTCTTATCATGCAAAACATATGAAATGGCAATATTCCTAGCTAGAGGTATTGTACATGGAAATTGAGCATGAGAAAGATTAATTTAGGGACTAAGGCCCTTGTTTTCCTCTCCTAACTATAACATAGATACTAAATCCCACATGTGATGATAAATACCTCCTATGGTACCCATATCCTAACTTAAGACTAAATATCCATTTAAGAAGACCTATGTGGTTTTTAATGTCCACTTCTCATGTTACACTCTCACTTCTCTTTTCCTCCTCTTGTAATTGTCCAAGAATTTATTTCCATGCCTTTATATCAATATCTATTAATCTTTTGTTTTTTAATCATTTTAGTTTAGAGATATTTATTTTAACTATCTACTTATATTTTTATAATAACATAGAAAATAAAAAAAATTATAAAAGTCAATAAAAACATAAAAATAAGAAAAAATATTAAAAGAAATTGAATAAAAAATAGAAAGACTATTTAAAAGAAATATGATTTATAATCTCTTCCTTATAACAACCTATTCTCCTCTTCATGATAAAATACTAGAAAAATGAATAAAGAAAAGAAAGACTATTTAAAAGTATCTTCCTTATTATAACCTATAACATTCTCTTTTCATTATACATTTGCCATCGAATTAAGATCCCTCGTTTCCCGCTTCAATTTTTTTCAAAGTGATCTCGACTTTGCTTTTCACTTTTATATTTCCCTCTACCCATTTATTCATTTGGTGGGAGTTTAACATTTCATGGTTTCAAATTATACACATTTGTTAATTTTGTGGGAATTTAGAATTTCATGGTTTGAAAGTGTTTTTCGATTTTTTGACTACAAGGTAATCATCCTATCGGACTCTGTTCTGCCTGACCGTAAGGTAATCATCCCAAATGCTGAATGCATTTAATATATTTCAATTTGGGTCTTTATTTTGAATGTGTCGTGTTCTAATAAAGTTGCAGGAGGTGTTCCTGGAGGATTTGATCCATCATTGGTAATGGTTTTCATGGGGTTACTATATGATTGAATTTTTGAAATAAGTTTGTAAATATGAGCATGCTTTTTCATTTTGGTAAAGCAGGTTTGTGAAGTGGAACAGTATGGAAAGTTGGGGGCATTGAAGAGTAGAATGGGTCTAGCTATGGCAGGGATAGAACCTAAATTCACTCAGTCTCAAACAGTGAATGTTGGAAGAGAGTGGGGATTTCACAAGCAACAATGAGCACTCACAGAGGCCATTACCTTCTAATGTCGATGGAGTAGTGAGTCAGTTTCCTCGGTCTCAGAAGGTTTCGCTGGAAGAGAGTGGGGATGTTGCAGGCAACAATGAGCACTCACAGAGGCCATTAACTTCGAATACCGATGGGGAAGTGAGTCATTATTCAGTGAGGCATCATTCAATGAGCAGAAATTTTAGTACCTTCCTTACTTATACTTCTTCTCTTCTTCCTGTGATGCATGGTCATATGTTAATATATTGTAATTGAGGAATAATTTTTCAGACGTACTTGGTCTCTATGAATTTGCTTTGGAAAGAGATCCTATCACCGTGGAGGCTCACATTGGAAATGGAATTTGTCTCTAAATACAAGGTCTCATTTCAAAGGCATTTGAATGGTTTGTAGAGGCTCTCGCGCTTGATCCCTAGAATGTTTTTTCCCTCACGCATTGTGGAGTTTTGTACAAAGATGAAGGGCACTTGCTAGATGTAGTACAAGTTTGTTTCTCACATCTGACACCATTTGTGATTTTTTTCTTTTCTGTACTTTTTTTTTGTGTTACTTGTTTGTTCCAACTTCTTTATAATAGTAGGTTTTTTATATTTTATTTTGAAACTGAATGCATTTGAATATTACTAGGATGACCAAAATATATTTACAGTAACCATGGAATCAACATAGAAATGTGAAAATTACATGATCTCAGTTTTGAAAAAAAAAAAGAAAACAACAATGTCAGTGATGACACAATTTCTAGGATGTCACTGTTAGACTTGTGAAGTTTCACCAAAGTAAAATTTTCAAAAATTTATTGTTAATGTGGTAAGCCTTTTTAAGGAATCCCTACATGTTATCATATCAATCAATGTTGTTGACATGGCATGGAAATCTACTAACTCATGGCGTCACACTTCTACAAATGTATGCTACAAAGAAACCCGAAAAATAACTGATAGGATTTTGAACTTGTTTCCCTTTCATAAAATAGGAACTCTTGAGTATTTGCATGACATCCTAACAACATTCACATTCTGGGTTCTTTTAGACAAAGATATTTCTTGTAAAGTATTGGTAAGTTTTAGAACTGCCGAAATGAATGACTTTGTTTCAGGGATAAATATATACCCTCTTTAACTAATAGATCACATTGGATTCATTTTCTTGGCAGTTTATCATATTTATTTATTTATTTAATGTGGCATTCATTGTATATTTTCCACGAAATTTTGATATGCTACTATGAACAACTGAAGACAAATTTTATTTTCACACAGACAAAAATTCTCTACCAAATAACAACGGAGTAGAACATAAATAATTTCACAAAATTTACACAATAAACCACACATTTTTTCTAGGAAACCCAACAAGGAAACCCTCGCTTGCTTCATAATTATATTAAGGAAAATTGAGAAACAAATCTAATACACATACAAATTGGTTCTAATCTAAAAATACAAGAATTTTCCTGCTTGTCCTAGGCCGGAAACTTCTTATTGATAGCTGACCTACTTCCCTCTCCTACATGAACTAGAGGCTCTGATTTTCCAACACAAAACCTTAGGAAATAATCTCCTATATCCTATCGTTGGCTAAGCTTATATTTAGTAGGGATTTCCCCTATTTTTATGCGCACTACAAAGAGAAAATTTCCTTCCTCAATAATTCGCGCAAGGAACACTTGCCTCATTCCTCCACAAGCTCTCTTGCTCACAAAATCGTGCTCAAGAATTGATTGATTAATTGTGTGACTTTGATATCCTTATAACCTTTAGGCTATTGTTAGTGATTTTTATAAATTAGGAGTTGAACTAGAGATTTTCTAGTTAACAAAAGTCAACACTCTTAGTTAGTTGCATCCTCCTAGAATTTAGGAGGCTAACTCCACTTATTCACTCAGTTCCTGATTTAACCCACATCAGAGGATAGATAACTCATCCTCCACAAAATCGTAATAGTCAAAATACTTCTTGAAATCATACTCATCACTGGAACTCATAGATTTCTAAGAATATCTGCAAATTTTTTCCTTGAATCAAGACACATATCAAGGAATCCATTCCTTCACTACTTTTCAACACTCCCTCTTAGCGACGAAGGGATTTTGTACAACTCCCAAATTATCTCTGTGATGAAAAAAACTACCTCGTGCCAATGCCTTGGTCATGATGTCTATCGTCTGATCCCATATTGGAAAGTATTGTAGCTTGACTATCATGTTCTGCACACAATCTATAAGATGGTGATACACGATCTTGATATGCTTTGAGCGATCATGAAAAATTGGATTCTCAGAGAGTTTAATGCAACTCTAATTATCACAATGTATCATGGTAGGCTCCATCCTCTATCTGAAAAGTCCCACAAGTAACTTCCTCATCCAAATAATGTTACAAGTTGCTTGACTAGCATCCATGTACTCGACCTCTATTGAACTGAGTGCAACTGATCTATGCTTCCTGTTGTACCAAGAAACTGTAGCTGACCCAATGCCGAAGATGCCACTTGAAGTACTCTTCCCATCTATGGAGCTCGCTACCCAATCTACATCAATGAAGCCCTTAAGCCTCAATCAACCTGTTTGTACCACAATCCATAGTCGGTTGAGCCTCTGATATATCTCAACACATGCTTTGCAACAACCCAATGCACTCTGGTTGGTTCAACCATGAACTAACTTAGTTGGTTGACTGCAAAAATAATATCAAGTCATGTCCTGACCAAGTACATCAACTATCCACCAAGTTGCTTGTATACTCTAATATCCACTCGCTCTATTGTAGCAGTACCCATCTTCCTCCAGTTTGTGACTAGAGATGTGGCCATGGGCCTGCAATATTGCATATGAAATTTCTGGAGAATCTATGTTGTGTACTTTCCTTGTCCCACAAAGATCTCACCATCACCCTACCAATCCTCCAAGCCAATAAAATAGTGAACAAGCCCCATATCCTTCATCTCAAACTCCTTTGCAAGGTCCTCTTTGCAATCCTAGATCAAGCTCTCATCTCTTGTGAATATAAGGTCATCGACATAGATAACTAGAATGAGAGGCAACCCTCCAACCATGATGTAGTACAGGTTGGCTTCTACCTCATTCTTAGTGAAGCTCAATCCTCAAAGGTAGCTACCAATCCGAGTGTACCATAATCTCAGAGCTTACTTGAGCCCATAAATAGATCTCTTCAGCCTACACACATGTGTGTCTCTGTTGAACTTCTCAAACCCCTTTGGTTGCTCTATATACATCTCCTCCTCAACAACTCCATTGAGGAATGTTGTCTTCACGTCCATCTATTGGATATTCAACCCCATATATGTTGCAAGTGATAAGATAGGCCTGATGGATTAATATTGTGCTACTGGGGAAAATGTCTCTTAACAGTCTATGCCCTTTATTTGTGAGAATCCTTTGGCCACAAACTTTGCCTTGAACTTCACCACACTCCCATCTGCTCCATGCTTCAACTTGTACACCCATCTAGATCCAACTACAATTTTATCCTCAGGTAATGGAACAACCTTCCAGACATCATTCTTCATGATAGAGGAATACTCCTCCACCAAACTTGTTGAGAAGTTGCCTCCTCATAAGAAAAAGGCTTAGTGTCCACCAAATTTTTCATAAGTGCCGTATAGCCTGTGTACCTCTGTGATTTTTTAAACTGTACTCTGCCTAAACATGGTGCTGGGAGCCTCGACCTGCTCTTGAGGCTCCTGGGTCAGCCTCTCGACCCACCTAGCCTTCTTCCTCCATGTGGTGGTTGGCTCTAGCTGATCTGTTTTCTCTCAGCTTGGTTTTTCCTCCTCATCCTGCTGCGCTACCCTATTGCCACTAGAATGTGGCTATGGATAACTTTGAGATGTTGCTTGTGCTTATTGTTTGAGAGTGAGTAGCTCCTCCTCAGGTATTGCAATCTTCTCACGCTTTAAGGAAACTCTTAGAGCCTAATCCTCCTAGACTCTCACATCTCTCTTGAGAATTGTTGTCTTGGATCCTAGAAGTTACGCCTTGTATGTATTATATGTCTCCTTATAACCCACAAATATACCTTTCTTTGTTGTGGCATCCGACTTCTTCCCATTATATTTGGACACATGATAGTAGACCTTTGTGCCAAAGATTCAGAAGTGTGAAACATCCGGCTTCTTGCCTGTGAATACCTCCTCTGTTGTAGCTCATCCAAGCACTTTGTGTGGACTCCTATTCTATAGAAATACTGCAGTGTTGCATGCTTCTACCCACAAGAATCTATGCAAATCTCAATCATGCAACATAGTTGTAGCTGTTCCAACAATACTCCTGTTCTTCCTCTCAACCACCCCATTATGTTGAGGGTTATGAGGTGCTATCAACTCTCTCCTAATACCTTCCTTGGCACAAAAACCCTTGAAGGCATTGGAGATATATTCTCCACTATTGTATCTTCTCTCTTCCTTTAGTTCTTCTCTATTTTCTTCTCTACCAAGGCCTTAAACTCCATGAAACTATCTAAGACCTCATATTTATTTTTCATAAAATATATCCAATTTTTCCAAGAAAAATCATCAATGAAAGTAACATAATAACCGTGTCTCATCAGTGATGGATAAGAGAAGGGCCCATACACATTTGAATGCACCAGCTCCAAAACATGTTTGCCCCTGTTGTCCTGATCATGGAAGGAAGAGTTGGCATACTTGCCAAGCTTGCATCCCTTGCGCACTCCACCCTTGTCAAGGCCTCTCATTGGTAATCTTATGGAAATTTGTTGAAGAATGCAAGTGTTGCATGCGTCTGTGCCAAAATTCACATACATCTGCACATCTTGCCTTGTTGCTCAACGTTGCACCAGTATCTACATGTAACCTGTAGAGATTTTTCACCCTTACACCTATCTACTTCTTACATCCAGAAGAAAAGTGTTGGAGGTAAGCCTTACCTCTGCTGAAGGTGACATCATATCCTTTATCCTCAAGGATAACTATTGAAACCAAGTTCTTCTTCAACCCTGAAACATAGAGAACATCTTTGAGATGAAGAGTATTACCTGAATCCATTTCAAAATTGAAAATACCAATTCCTAGTAGCATACTTGCCATTGTCTCCAAGCTCGATATTTACTTGCATATCCTTCTCATCCAGCTGGCTGAAATACACTTGATTTATAGGGATATTGAAAGAGGCTTCTGAATCAATACACCACGTACTGCTCCCTACTGAGCTTTCCATGCAAAATATCAATGAGAAGTCCTTCTCAAAATGAGAGGAAATGGCAATGGAAGATTTGATCTTACTTGGATCTGTCTTCTTCTTTTCACCCTTTTGATTGTTTTCGCTCTTCCATTTTCCTTTATTGCCTTTGAATTTACTTGCAAGAACAAGATTATCTTCATCCTTCTTAACCTTGGAACCCTTGCCATTATTGCTAGAAGTCTAAACTAGCATGAGCCTTAGCTCCTCCTAGATGAAGGCACTCCATAGGCGTTCTCAATTTGACAACTTATCTCATCTAGTAATACTCTAAAAAAAGTATGCCAATCATTTGTAAACCCATTTAGATCCACACACACAAGATCTGTGTTTATAGGCTTCTCTCCAATAGCTGCTAGCTCATCATAGACTTCTCTAACTCTGGTGAGATAGGCACTGAAACTCTTACCCTTATGCATCTTGATTTCCCTTAGATTCTCTTTGAGGACAATATTTCGATTCTCAGAAGAATTCTGGTAGAGCTACACTAAGGCATCCCACATTTCCTTAGCTATATTTTTTATTACAACACGAGGGACGACATGATCCTGAAGTCCATCCAGGATTATCCTCTTGGCTTTGGCCATCTACTTTTGGAAGAGCCTCAACTTGTCTAGATCTCAAGGTTCTCCAACACCTTTCTTATTGAATTCCTTCAGCCCATACTCGCCCAACAAGAAAAATTTGTGGACCTTCCAAACACCAAAATTTGAGGAGCCATCCAATCTATCCTGCTCTCTCAATCACAATCTCGCGTGAGTTGTCATCTTGCAAACTTGAAGACTCTTATGCTGATTGATTCCTCTTCACAACTCTGATACCATGTATATTTTCAACAAAATTATGATCTGATGTTATGAATAATATGAAATCAAATTTTATTTTCACACGAACACAAGATTTCTCTACCAAATAGTAATGGAATAGAACATAAATAATTTCACAAAAAAACACACGATTTTTGTAGGGAACCCAACATGGAAAACCCTTGCTTGCTTCAAAATTTTATTAAGGAAAAATGAGCAACAAATCTGATATGCATGCAAGCTTGTTCGAATCTAAAAATACAAGATTTTTATTTCCTGTCCTAGGCCTGAAACCTCTGCCTGATAGCTGACTTTCTTCCTCCTCCTATATGCACTAGAGGATCTAATTTTTCCAGCAAAAAACCTTAGGAAATAATCTCCTATTTCCTAACACTGGTTGAGCTCCTATTAAATAGGGATTTCCCCTATTTCTATACGCACTTCAAAGAGAAAATTTCCTTCTTCAATAATTTGCACGAGGAACATTTGGCTCGTTCCTCTACAAGCTATATTTCTCATAAAATTGTGCTCAAGAATTGTCTGATTAGTTGCGTGCCTTCGATCTCCTTACAAGATTTTTGATTAGGCTATTATTAGTGAGTTTTCTAAATTTGGATTTGAACTGGAAGTTTTCTAGTTAACAAAAGTCAACACACTTTAACTGGATCCTCCTAAAATTTAGGATGCTAACACCACTTGTTCACTCAATCCCCAATTTGACTCACACAAGAGGACATATAAACATAGTTACACGAGTACCGCTCCCAAGCATTGGAGAGCACGTAACCTAAGCTCCCCCACTCTTGGGATCTTGAGAGATGGAAGGAAACTTTCCAAAATAGTTGGGAGCTTCAACAAGTACTTTGGAGATTTTTGGGAGCTTCACTGAAATGAATAAGTGCAAAATTAGGTGTATTTAATGTTGCTAGCTTGGGTGCTGCTTAAACTGATGCAACTGTGTGAAGGGAAGGGTATGTTGCTGGGTCTAGAACTAAGAGAAATAACCTATTTATGGAAATCCCTTCTATCAAAATGAAGATGAGGGGCATGGCCTAACTAAATAATTTTATTTTTATATTTAATATATATTAAATTTTAATATATTATATTATTTTTTCTCACAACTTGACGTTTCTTGTAAATTTGGGCAAAAATTATAGCCATGTCGGATACTCGTTCATGCGTACCCGAAGTACCCACATACCGGAAACTCGTGCAAAATATAACTCATCCTTCAGAAACTTGCACTAGTCAAACTGCTTCTTGAACTTGTCATGATCACTGGAACTTGTACATGACTAAGAAGATATCCAAATACCTTGAATCAAGCCACAGATCAAGGAATCCATTCATTCGATACTTTTCAACATTCACAGTACCATAAATTTTGTGGAATCCATGTTAGTATCTTCTTTCTAAAAGGCCACATTGTGAAATAAAAACATGTATATTTGGCTCTTCCTACTCAGATGTTCCAGTAACTACAACATGCATCAATGCATAAGAAACTTCAGAAAGTGGATTTGCAACAAAAAAGAAGATAAATCACAATGAAAACTTCTTGTTTAATGGAATTTGTGTCATGGAAATAATAATCAAGGAAGTAAACAATAAGAACATGGTTTTGAATTTTGAAAAACATATAAATCTCATAATATTTTCTTTTTGTCGATTGAAAAACATATAAAGCTCAAAATTCTTTCTTTTTGTCCAATCAAAATTTTCAATGTTTCCACTGTCCAAAATAGTTGTAAGGAAATTTTTTGCTACATACAGTGATTTGGCTTTTTTTTCCATATTCAAAACCTCTAGGACAACATTCTAGATTCCAACCCTAGAAATTCATATGTAATACAATAATCTATTCATGGGAGTATTATTGGATATTTATCATATGTTGTTCTTTAATCCCTTTGAAGAAAGCATGAAAGTCAGCTTTTGAGGCTCAATTTCATTGGATCCTCCAAGAACAATTTGTCAGGGGAAAAATGTGGAGGGCCTAGTAGAAACCTATACTACATGGGAGTTCACTTGCCCCTCACGTTCTTGTGTTGGATATGGTGTTGTAGGAGTGTGTGATTGACTTGGGCAGCTACACTTCCAAGTGCTCTCAAGAATTTTTCTAGCACTCATGGGAACACTCCCCATATGGTTGAAAGATGACTAATTATTTTCCTTTTTCTAAAAATATTGTGGACTATGTGAAGGCCATACTAGGCCCTAAACAATATGGAGGATGGTTTAGAGCTTATAAAAACTCCAATCCATCTTATTTTTTTATTCCAATTTTCATCGAATCATTTCATTCATTTCTTATTAGAGTTTTGAGAATTTCTCATGGCAAGAAAAATCAAGAATAGATAGTAGAATTGTTTTTGTTTTTATTTTTATTTTTTATTTCATTACTTGTCATAGACTTTAACTCTATTTTTTTTTTCAGTTTGCAATATCTGTTTTATAAATTAGGCACATGGCCTATCTTGTAAACATTATTCTATACATGCTATAAATCTTTAGTGATGATGGCCTATTAAATTTATCATAATATTCATTCCATCTTCACAACCATGGTGGATTATAAGGGGCCAAAATGTTTTTTTTTTTTTCGTAATTAGGGTTGGTGGGGTGGGGGGAATATCAACACCCTTGAGTTAGGTCCTATTTTACAAGCCCATTTTAATTGAAAATATATGCATTATAATATATAAAATGTAAATATATGTGTATAGAATGTCTCTGGGAATGCTTCGCTCCCAAGTATTTTTTGTAAAATATTTCTTCGAGAATCTTGCAAAGTTTGAAGGCCTCGTCGCTTTGAATGATTTTTATATTTGAAATTAAAGGATGCTAAATTCAGTATAGAGTTTATAGAAAATAATTTGAGTTGTGTCAATTCATTGAGATTGATTACTATTGGTGGTTGTTGTGCATGTGTCTTGATAGCCTTATGACCATTTGGTTCTAGTCATATAGATTTTTTCTTAATTTTGATTATTTGGGTCGAAGGTAGAATAATTGAGATACATTGACCTTATTCATATAGATTTGTTCTTCATTTTGATTATTAGGGCCTAAGGTAGAATAATTGAGATACATTGACCTTATTATTCTATGTTATGGTCTTCCTTCATTTTTCATGCATACATTTGAATCACGATAGTGAGTAACTCTCTTTTGTTGCTACCTCATGCTATTTGCTTAGTTTGAATTTTTTGTTTTTTCTTAAATGAATTGTTCCCACAAATTTTTATTCTTGACCTCTTTGAGTATTTTGAGTGCGAGAGTCTTGGAAGAACCTTTGATAGCACACTCTTGTGACAAACCTATTTGGGAGCACTCTTTAGGGTATGATGGAGTGTTCCATGCCTCCATGGGAGGCACTCTTTGAAGTGCACTTCTATAGTGATTTTGGAATGAACACGAGGAACTTAAAGTACTCCCTAAGTGAGCCTAGAGGTTTTCTTGGGTTACTAAGAGTGCTCTCACTATTAAAAAAATTCTCTTGAAGCATTCTTATGCTTAGTGAAATTAATTTTACAAAAGTTCATATTTGTAGGGTTTTTTTCATGATAAGCCTAAGGGAGGGTCTTAATAGACCCACAACTCATGGCTATGGTTTATGGAGAACTTGAAGGGGAGTTTAAAGGATACGATAATAATTATTGTTGAATATATGAGAGACAAGGTCTATGTCTGCTCTTTCCTATCTTTTTTTCCCTTTGTGTTGAATGCTCTATTTTCATACTCATCTCATTCCTTTTCCTTCATTCTGTTGCAAAATTGCATGTTTTTATCATGACACGTGTTGGGTATATGTTTTATTCTTCCATATTTTAATGATGGTGTCTATTGGCACTACCAATGATGTGAATGGATTTGAGAATCTTCATGGTGAGGATGTCCCATTCTATGGAGAGGGACTTTTGGCTTTGTGATATATTTAATTTCCATCATAAAGGTATTTTATTTTTCGTTGACCATGGAATGGAGGAAACTCCTCCTAGAAGATGCTATATTTCATTTCTAGCCAAATGGCTCTAAGTGCAATCAGATGATGAGATCTATGTTTTGATAGATTTATCTTCAAACCATTTCTTTTTACAGTCTAACTAGGATGCCTCTTGCCAAGATTCTTAACCTCAAGCTAGTGGAAGAATAGCCTTTGAGACCTCCTTAGTAAAGGATAGCTTCATGACTAATATCAAGGATTAGAGACTTGAGATTCAGGAAATCTACCTAGATCAAAGGGATAACAATAGTATTTTTTTCCACCAGTTTATGAATCATTTCAAGAACATTAACACTACTTGGAAAATTCCAAAAGCATATGGCATGATCATTTTCTTCCATGAAAACACTCAGGGCACTGATAATTTCACACATTTATGAAGAATAGCAAAGGCTGACTATTGCAGAAGTGGTGCAAATGACGACACTTTTTCCCCAGTTTTGTCAATGTCCCTGGGCTTCTTTTATTAAGTGAGTCAAGAAAAATTCTTAGTTTGTCATGCTAGAATTTGTTTGAACTTTTTATATCATTGATAAAAAAAATTTGGTCTTCAAATTAGGTCTGGGAATGGGAAAAAACAATTATGTTGAGTTGCCTGCATTGAAGTTCCTACTAAGATTAGCAGCAGACAAAGGGATCCCTAAGATGGAGGTCTATGAGGATTTTGAGATGATACAAAAATGTATAAAAGGAAGCTACAAGAGGACAAGAACCTGAAACTACAACCAATTCTGGATCAGGTCAAGTTCATGGAACATAGTTTCTCTAGCATATCATTCCTTCCCATTTATAGGGGAACTTAATATATATGCAGATGAGCTTTCAAAGGGGGGTCTGTAGTTGGTAGTCAACATTGAATATATATTTGAGTATCAAAGAGAGATATTACAAGTTGAATCTCAGCTGGTAATTGAGGCTTAATTTTTTTTTTTCTGAAAGCATCTGTAGGAGACACAGATTTACCTTCTATAAGGAAGACTATGGGGAATGTTGCATCAAATCAGTGACAATTAGGGTTTATAGAGGACCTTTAGGATATGGTATTGAAGTTTCTGTGGACATTTTTTCCGAGGATTCATTGAAGGGTTTATCAAACAAATGAAAGAACTATTTCAAATAATTATCCTAATTTATAACAAGAATGAAGTATTTTGTTTCCATAGGAATTCTGCTATGGTGGGATTGGGTTCAATAAAGATGTAGGGCTGGCCTTACTGTGTTTTAAGGACTCAAAAAATAGTTAAGAATATTTTGGAATCTACTTTGACATGACTGGCTGCATGCTTCAAAGTGAGTTTCTAAAATTATTATTGGCATCAATATTGGAGGCCTTAGAGCTACAAGACAGTGCCATGACTTTGAAGTTTTTTCAACCAGATATGTCGGTGGCACAATTTTGAGAAATGGAGGGCAACTGCTTACTATTTCTTTAGATTCCTTTGGGAATATTACTAGTGTGGGACTGGTTTCACCTAATATGCAAAGATCAAGTTCTTGGATGTGTATTTGAAGACTCAGTGAACAACTAAGATTCTATTATGGGAATTGTTGGAATTTTGGTATGTGGGATGGAGCCTAAGTATAAAAACCTAGTGCACAAAGTTTCCTATTAAAGGTTAAACCCTCTTCCTTTCTTGGTGGCATGGGAATTTAGGTTGTTTGTTAATTCTCAATAATTTTACGAGAGGTGCATATCTCCCTTCAACAAGCAGTGCAGAGTTTGGTGATCCTTGATCTTAGTCATGAAGCTATTAGAAAATTTTCCATAATATTACTGTTTCTTGAGTTCCTTTGATGTAATTCTTTTACCTGTCACTAAATCTTCTAGTCCCTAGCACTTACTTTTCAACTTTTATATACTTCCGCTATTGCTATGTGACAAATTCTAATTTTGTCGCTTAGAATCAATACCATATTAATGCTGCACATCCACATATGCAGAATAGTTGTAATGAGAGGAGAGACATTTGATATAGTATTCAATGTTTAATTATCAATACACAATGATATCTCCATGAGAGAGAGATGTAAGGCAGAAGAGTGCCACTAGACAATGCAGCCATAAAGAAAATAAATGTGAATTAAATGCTTAAATCACTTCATAAATGCTTGTAACTCAAAAGTACTCAGTATCTGCCAGTGCAGTTTTGATAGGTCATGTTGGTGGATGGTACTAGACTTACATTTTATGCTTCTTCAAGGACAATTTCATTAGTGTGAAACTCTTCTTTGTGACTTGGGGTCCTTGTTTTTACCTTAATTCTTAGTTAGGGCTTTAACGTCCTAGATGCTAACTATGTAGCTTGGCATTATTGCCATATCAAAATTTCATTTGCACATATGCAGAACACTTGTAGAGAGAGGAGAGACATATGATGTATTATTAAAAATGTGTAATTTATCTATACAGAATGATATATCTATGAGAGAGAGATGTATGGTAGAGAAGCAACACTGCATAATGAAACCATGAAAAAATGAAATGTGAGGATTTATGAGAGCCTCATATTCTGAGCCCATAGGAAGTATGGTATAATTCTATTAAGGGACCATTATGTATCCTAGAACTTATTGGGTTAATAGCCTGATTTAAGAATCCCTAGAGGTTAGAATGAGGGATATTGACCTGCAAGCCATCTTATCTTCATCTATATTAACTATGCCACCTCAATCCATTGAGTAGCAGATAAACTAGAGTTACCATAACCTTCTTCTTGGGAGGTTCTGAGTAGAATTTTAGGTTGGTATACTCCCAATGTTGAATTATAGACATATATGTTAGTTTTTGTTGCTCACAAAGAAAACAAGATGGCAATAAATTAATTAATGTACTCATGGTTGGCTTCCTCTGTATGCAAAAATTAGTTTGTAAATAGTCTTTGTGGCCTCCAATTGCACTTACTGCATACTTACAAGGTTTCACCTTGCTAGGTATAAGGTGCTATTATGAAATCATTTATTTTACTATAATTTTGTTTCATGTAATGATTGCTCATGCCAAGTACAATCTACAAAATGATGTTTTTTTGTTGTCACTCCAAAAACCTAACACGAAAGGTGTTGTTATGAAAATATTTCTTTTACTATAGCTCTTATTTATGTAATGATTGTTGATGCCAAGAACACTCAATGAAACATTTTTTTTGTATATGATAACTTTGCGAGTCAGCTTCACTGTATTGTCACTCCATAATTCTAATGCCAATTCCTTGGTCCGAGGACCTGAAGAGTCTACAAGTTTTAGGCCAACCCTTGATTGAAGGGCATGTACATACTACATTCTATGCATCCGAAATTTACTTCATATAGGAATAAAAATGTTTTTGGAAATCTATTTATTCCATTAGCTACCCAACTATAAGTGAGGTCACTAAGGCTTCCCAAAAATTGTACCATTTCTGGCTGACAATAAAAATTCAAACCAAGCCGAAATGAATAGAGTATTCTCCTCACACTATCAGAAATATAGGTGTACATTTTTGGGTGCCTCCCTGTGCATAGACAAGGCCTCCTTTGGGCTAAGCAGGCCTGAAGTTTGGTTTCTTTGGCATCTCTTTCTATACTTCTAAGTTTCCTCCTTATGTTCAACAAGAAAAGAAGAAAAATCAGAAAGGCTAGTCACCACATATCAGCTTTCTTTTTTAAGATTTTCCTATAACTGAAAGAAACTGTAATGCTTATTTGGCAATTAATGAGTCACTTTTGTGGCACCTGATTACATTTCTCTATCATATGCATAGGAATCCCATTGTATGATCTTTCATGCTACCCATACCGGATAGGATTCATTATTTTTTTATCCACCATAACAATTTACATTATAATTGACACCTTTGTAATGCCTAGTCATTGGTGTTGAATGACTAGTTTACCTGATAATTCTATTTGTGTCAATTTAAGTCATCAAGACTATTTTGTACCTAGATTAATATGAGCCCACAAAGAAAATGAGGAATTTAGAGCGCTAACTCATTTGAGTTCACTATTTTAGCATTAAATAATAACATGGAGTACAAAATCCTATCATAATTGGAGACTGAATATGCAAATGGATCTTCCACTTTTCATGGATTTAGCAAAAATAAAATGACTTATCAAAGATAAATCTTCTCACACAAGCTTCAGTAAATGTAACTTAGTGCTAATAAATCCTACTAAGTGTAGACAGATCATATCGAATAAGGTAATAGTTTCTAGTTAATTTCCAGAAATAGCCATGGAAGGGTAAATTATCTCCATTGTTTTATGCAGATAAGGGAACTAATCAAAGGCCAAGCCCTCTTTTCAAATAATTATATAATAGTATGTTTTCTTCATGTAGTTCTGTGTTTGGCATAGATAAGTGCATCTATTGGGTGTGGCACCTAATATTAAATATTGTTTGAGGGTCTTACAAAATAAATCCAACCTCAAAATCCTAGCAAGACCAGATCAAGGATGGAGGTTAAGTGTAAATCAAGAAAAATGGTTCATAGGGCCTGCATGTAAATCCTAAGGCTGTATAGGCAAATGGGGTCTCAAATAAGTTCTTGGAACACACCAAGATTTTAAAGAGTCAGTTCCTTCACAATAATATTAAATTGAACCCCTGTTGGTAGAAAACTTAATAGCTAGTTGAATTAGCATTCTGACATGCTTATATCTACTCCCAGCATTTCTTGAGCTATCAATAGTTTTCAAACGAAGGACATTATTTCTTCCAAATAAAAAAAATCATATATGAATTCCATTCTCATCTAAGATCACCAATAATATCTACAAGAGCACTGCCCATCCTTAAAATGATGAAAATAATTTTCATCCCTCAAAACAATCTCTCTCCTGGAAATACTAGAGATAGCTTGACAGTGGTGTGATAGTCAACACAAACGCACAGATTCTTCAAGAGTATTATTTTTTCAAGGGTATGTTCTAATGAGTCCAAAATAAATAACTAGCTTCTCACAATTCTTCTAGATAATTTGTTTCTTTTTCTCCTCCTCCACATAATGCAACATATTATTAATATTCATGGTTCGATATGTGTCCTTCTGCCTTCATCTTCCCAGCCATTTTTTTCAGCTCTGAATAAATATCCTCTTTTTATGGATGCATGTTATCTCTTACAGCAAATATGGTCACTTGTTTTTTTACTTGAATCCAGCTACATCCTAGTGACTTTTTAAAGTCCCTGTCTTTCATCATTGTTCTTATCTTTGCTGCTTCATCACACATGCCACTGGCAGAAAAAATATCTGATATGAGGACATACTTTCCATAGTTCTGTAGTTGCAATTTCAGAAGGCCATTTTCTACATTTCTACCTATTTACATATTATCATGAATTTTTCACCCACCTAGCAATGCTCCCCACAAAAGATGCTTAGTTTCAACTGGAATTTTGTTGATAAATTTTTCTAACTCATCCAAGCGCCCAGCGTGGCTAAGAAGGTGGACCATGTAACCAAAGTGATCTACTCTAGTAATGACACCATACTTTGCACTTATCAAATTGAAATATGTACAACCTTTGTCCACTAGACCAGCATGGACGCTTACACAGAGCACACATATAAAGGTGACAAAATCGGGACATATTACTGCTTGCATCCTCTACCCAAACGATTTGAGAATCCCTATACCTTAACCATGCTGAGCACATTCGATAATTATGGCATTTCATGAAACCACATTTATTTCAAGAATTTTCTCAAAAACCTTCAGTGAATCCTCTACTTCCCCACATTTTGCATACATGTCAACAAGGGCACTCCCCATGATAACACCTGATCCAAATATAGGTATAAAGTGGGTTGTAGAGCTTCATGTTCAACACACACATCCAAAACACTGCCCAAAGTGAAATTATCCTACTTTATCTTGATACATGTCAACATGTCTTGGTACATACTTGAAGAATTAAATTATTTTGGAGCAGGGCTGCCACACCTTTTCATCTGTGAAACCATGAAACCATTGGATTTGAAGAAGGTGTAGAGCAAAGAGGAGCCAAGCTATAGATAGGGGAGGAAACGAAAGAAACATGGGAGTAAGAGGGGAAATCCTCCACTTCCCATTTGAATTCCAGGAGATTACTTTGCAATCTTTCACCTCGCAGCATTAATGTAAGGACGTTGAATGTGGGACGTAAATAGAGACAAAGATGAAACAAAGATGGTGGAAGGGTTAGGATGGAAATGGTTTCGAGGGTTTCAGATTACAAATCTTCTTTTTTAGAATTTGAAGGACAGATCTGTAGGCTTATCATGGATTCTTGCCTTATGTTTGAGGAGAGCTAGCCTTATGTGAGAAGGATGATCACCAAGGTGACAATGGGTGATGTCCTCAAGTAACTTTGGGGTTTGTAGTTGATAATTGAATCTATATTTTGAAGCACATATTGTAGAGGTAGCAATGAAGTGATTTTCTCCTTGGATTGATGGAATTATTTTGTCCCAACAACTTTGCAAATGCTAAATTTCTATTTTTTCTTATATCATTTTTAAATGCCTTTCTCTTTCAAGACAATACCAGTCAGCAACCCTAAGGGCTATGTTTGACAATATTCTGAATCCTTGCAAACCAACATCCCTCTGGAAGTGTTAATGGTTTAGTTTTTAGATCTCTTTCTTAAGATATTATCAACCACCACATGTTATTTATTTTGAATAAATAACACAAGAATATACAAAAATAATATAGAAATAAGTAACTCTTTTATAATGTACATCAAAGTTAGTCGTTTGACAACATGCATTTTTTATGGTCTTTGGAGCAGGTTTCATCTTCTGCGAGAGTTTGATGAGGACAAAAGAAGGTGTTGAAGATGCCCAATCGGTGATAATAGGAAGTGATTGAAAACTCATCCCAATGACATTGTGGTTGAGATGAGTGAAATTTAGAAAGAAGCTATAAATGAATCATGCATTTATAGCTTCTTTCTAAATTTCACTTTCAACCATTTCTTGGTACTTTTGAGGGCATTCATCCAAAGAGTGGTGTTCTATGTGAGTGAGGAGGTTATGAATCATGATACAATAAGACATTCATTTGGTTAAAGTTACTACGTTTAGGAAGTATTGGCCATAGTTATGAGCTTTTGATTGGTGAAAAGTTGTGAGTTAATGAGATTTTCTTAACAGGTTACACCAAAAAATTGTTTCTAAAACATTTGAGGCACTCTAAGGGGTATATAAATTTAGAAAAGTTCTTTCTATTCTTATTTACTCGAGTAGAGGACCTGTAATTATTTTGGTAGTTCATATTAGCATAGATGATAAGAAACATAATATGATATTCACTAATATTTTTGTAAATAATATTTGTGTGGAAAGAATTTGGCATCTTTTAGAAGCCTTTCTATGAATCACTTCACTTAATTGGCTAGTTTGAAAGGGTTTATAGCGTCCAACTTTTTTTTTTATCTCACCATATTGGGTGAAATCGACTAAGCCATAAATACCCTCTCCAATGGGAATAATCTTTGTTCCAATTTCAGATGAGAATGTATCACTAATTTGAGACATATAATTGACTTATAAATCTATAGATTCAGTGCCAGCATTTTCCACTTTATCATCCCCTCATTGGAAACAAAAGACATTTTTACAAACTTATCAAGATCAAAATTTTCTATAGAAGACCTATCAACATGAAGACTATTATGGTGAATGCAACTATGAAGTGGAAAATACATACAATATGATAAATATTTAGATATATCCTTAGCTCCTTCGGCATAAAATAAGTGCCCTGATCAAGAATACCTCCAGGCCCCACCACCCATATTGCCCTCCAATTCCAAATTGGTTATCAAACTAATTGTAATTTTACTCAACATCTCAAGCATAAACAATGGAAGAACCTGGAGCTACAACTGGGGATGATTGTTCCACAAATATGCACTCACCTCTAACATAAATGAGATGCATTCCATTGTTTGGTAATATTTCCATAAATGCCAAAATCAAATGCAAAACCAAATGAAAGAGATACAAAGCCACCAATTTCAATTGATCTAGATGCAATTGAAAAGGAAGCAGAAATAAATATTCTTCTTGTGCCTTCTTCCCTTAATGTTTCTCCTGATGCATTGAATCCATTTCTTTCTCCTTCTCCCTTACACCCTTTCTTTCGAAATTCAATTGTCCCAGTGTTATCAAGGCTTCGTACTTTCAAAAAGTTTTAAGCAGCAACATAGATAGTAAGTGGAATGGTAGTTAAGTGTTGGAGCTCACTAGCACCATACTTGGGCAATGTGATTTGTTTTCCACAACTAGAGACAATGTTTCATACCCTTATTGGGAAGTCCAACAAAATCAATGTGTCGCTTATTTTGAATACAACAGTTGCAAAATATTGAATTTTAGACATTCAAAATATCTTAAGAAGTGAGGGTGCAAATGAGATTCTTCCTTTGATTTTTTCTACTCAACCATCAAATCTCACTGAAGGCTCTAGTCCTATTAAGAGCATAAAATAGGTTGAACAACAAATTAATGGGTGTAAACTTTGGCTGGTTGCAAAACAGTGGACCTAGTGGAATAATGTTGCAACCTTAATTATCAACCTGCCATCTCAAAAGTTGCAAGCATACCTTCTTTGAAGGTGCCTAGGTTATTTATTCTAGATGATGTGTGAGTGTCACCTATTAAACAACCTATAGTGAATTATTTTGAAAGTGTTTTATTTCAATGGATGACAAGCCATATTACCTTTAAAAAAATGCAAATTAGTTCTCAGAGTTCTTTTCAATTGCAATGTGAATAGATTATGTCATATATTTTCTGTAAACCCTTTAAAGGTAGCAAGAAATTGTATTTTTTCAGTATCGACTATTTTGGGCTAAGGCCAACCTAGTCAGCTTTCTTGGAGCTAACACACCACTATATAAGTGTGAGTAAATACACAGTAACCCTTATTTGCATCATGTAGTATTTTGTCACAATGCCCTCTCTATTAACACTCTAGAATATTTTTGGGCTTTGGTGATGTCCTTAGTACTAGCTTTGTCATCACTAACTTCATTATCACTAGATTCTTGATTGCTCCTTTGTTCCTCACTTGGACTACTTTCTTCTACTACCTTTTTACCTTTGTTTTCAATATGCCATGGCACTTCAATTTCATCTGAATTACCTCGGATATAGGCATCCTCAAATATAACATCTCTACTAAGTGTATCTTTTTCGAAATAAAAATTGGATATCCCATAGACTCTTCATTGTACCCTATCAAAAGATACTTATAACTTTAATCCCCATGCTTATGCATTTTATTAAGAAACATTACATAGGCATTGCAAAGAAACACTTTGGGATGAATCTCCCATGGCTTCTCACCACTTCATGCTTCTCTAGGTGTAACATTCCTTGCCATTTTCATTGTATTTCTATCAACAAAATACACTACTGTACTAATTGCTTCAACCCAAAAATTATTTGATAGATTTTACCTTTTAGCATTCTCTTTTCCATCTCTACAACTATCCTTCCTTTGAAACATTTCTTTCTCTGTGAATTCCATGAGGCTTGAAATGCCTATAAAATATTCAAATGATGGTGTAATATTCACTTGTGGCCTCATGCTGACCTTACATGTAATGAAGGCTATAAGCCTACACATGTGCAACAGGAAAATTTTATTGTATTTTTCCAATATTGACTATTTAAGGCTAAGGCAAACCTAGTCAGCTTCCTTGGAGCTAGCACCCCACTACTATAAGTGTGAGTAAATACACATTAACCCTTATTTTCATCACAAATTCTTTTGTCATGAGCTAAGTGTTGTCTTATGTGATTATTTAACTTATGGGCACCTATGTCTCATGTTTCTCATGTTCATGGGTTCATCTTCTCTCCTCTTTGTGTTTATGCTTTTTTCTGATTTATGGTCTGTTGGTTGTTTACATTCAATCATTGTTTATCTCTTGTAATCTTAACATGGTATCAGAGTATGTGTGAACTTGCCTTTTTGGATTATCTCATTTCTTCTAGGTTTTTCTAGAGTTTTTCCCAGGGTTTCACCCATGTTCAATGGCACACTGCAATGTTGATCCAGACGTGGTTCAAAATCATCTTTTCTAAGGTTTCTTCAAGTTTAGAGCTTCCAAGTAAGGCTCACTTTTTACTATTTTGATCAACGGAATTGCTTAGTGATGGAATTTTTTGGGTTAATTAGTTGATATGTTAGACTAATGGCCAATGGAATTGCCCCAAGGGTTTCATGACTAGGGTTTTTAGATCATCTTCATTTTAGAGTTTCAAACCCTTCTTTCATGCACACCTTCTTTGGTGTATGCAAGGGATCTCTTAACCCCCTTTATCTTCAAATTTATACTTTTCCCAAATCAAAGTGGTTGGTTTTACTTGGGTAGATTTTATTTAGGATTAATAGTTTCCAACTATGACCTTCTAGGTGATGCTACTAACACACATTTATATGCACATATTTTACTGCAATATGCATGTTGGGCTCTACCAATTTCGGGATATGATGATTTGGCTCATTCATCATTGGAGGCTTTCCTTATTTTTTAGGAAATTATTGTTTTATAGTGGATGCCATGGTTGATGATGTGAGGCATATGTAGAAAAATTTAACTAACTGGCAGCCTTCAAAGTTTTAAGTTTTTGCTCAAATATATTTCTGACAGTCCCAAACTAGAAGGTCTAATATAAAAATTTAGAATGAAATTTATTGGATCATTTAAGATATCTCTACACTTCAGTTTTCCAGCTGATACGAAAGAATAAACAAGCAACACACACACAAATTTACACTTTTACACAGTTGTTTTTGGTCAAATGACCCTGGAAAAACCAACAAAGGGAAAACCAGTTCTTCAGGAGGATTTTTATTGCTTCATAAGGAAATAAATACACAGAAAACAACACAAACTTATCTCTCTTTTTGTAGGTGATATCACTGCCCAGGTTTACTTAGAGATTTGAGCCCCACACAGTCATGCAAATTTTGTGCATAATGTCACCCAACAGTACCTTGAAATATGTGTGAGCCTAAGTTGAATTTTCCATAAAATTTGTGGCTCAGTCCTCTCCTTGCTGCCTTGGGGTCTTCACTGTAGAAGATGTTGAAGAATGTAACTAGGTTCGATCTTCATAAATGTATTTGAGTCATTATGTAATGTCCTTATCAAAAGAGTGAAAAAGAATTTTATTATTATTGTTACAATGAATTATTAAAGCATGGGTTTCATGTTTGGTTCATCTTTTATTAGTCAAAGTCCCCATTGTAGACTCCTAAAATTTATATTGAGTCATTTTATTGTATCTTTTCAATATTGACTATTTTAGCCTAAGGCCAACCTAGTCAGCTTCCTTGGAGCTAGCACCCCACTACTATAAGTGTGATTAAATACAAAGTAACCCTTATTTTCATCACAAATTTTGTTTTCATGAGCTAAGTGTTATCTTATGTGATTCTTTAGCTTATGGGCACCTACATCTCATGTTTCTCATGTTCATGGGTTCATCTTCTCTCTTCTTTGTGTTTATGATTTTTTCCGATTTATGGTTTCTTGGATGTTTACATTCAATTCTTGTTTATCTCTTGTAATCTTAGCATGGTATCAGAGCAGGTGTGAACTTTCCTCTTTGGATTATCTCATTTCTTCGAGGTTTTTCTAGAGTTTTTCCTAGGGTTTCACCCATCTTCAATGGCACACTGAAATTTTGATCTAGAAGTGGTTCAGAATCATCTTTTCTAAGGTTTATTCCTTTTACAGCTTCCAAGTAAGGCTCACTTTCTACTATTTTTATCAAGGGAATTACTTAGCGATGGAATTTATTGGGTTAACTAGTCGATTGGTTAGACTAATGGCCAATGGAATTTCCCCAAGGGTTGCAGGACTAGGGTTTTTAGATCATCTTAATTTTAGAGTTTTAAACCCTTATTTCATGCACACCTTCTTAGGTGTATGCAAGGGATCTCTTAACCCCCTTTATCTTCAAATTTATACTTTTCCCTATTCAAAGTGGCTGCTTATTCTTGGGTATATTTTATTTAGGAGTAATAGTTTCTAGCTATGATATTCTAGATGATGCTACTAACACAATTGTATATGCACATATTTTACTGCACTATGCATGTTGGGCTCTACCCATTTCGAGATATGATGATTTGGCTCATTCACCATTAGAAGATTTCCTTATTTTTTAGGAAATTTTTGTTTTATAGTGGATGCCATGGTTGATGATGTGAGCCATATGTAGAAAAATTTAACTAGCTATCAGCCTTTAGAGTTTTATTTTTTTTCTCAAATATATTTCCGACAATCCCAAACTAGAAGGTCTAATATAAAACTTTAGAATGAAATTTATTTGAATCATTTAAGATATCTCTACACTTCAGTTTTCCAGCTGATATGAAAGAATAAAAAAGCAGTACACACAAAAATTTACACTTTTACACATTTATTTTTGGTCAAATGACCCTGGAAAAACCCACAAGGGGAAAACCAATTCTTCAGGGGCATTTTTATTGCTTCATCATGAAATAAATACATAGAATCATCTCTCTTTTTGTAGCTAACATCACTACCCTGATTTACTTAGATATTTGAGCCCCATACAATCACATAACTCAGGCTATGAGTTTCCTTAAATTTTGTGCATAATGTCACCCAACAGTACCTCGAAATATGTGTGAGACTGAGCTGAAATTTCCAGAAAATCCATGGCTCAGTCCTCTCATTGCTGCCTTGGGGTCTTAACTGTAGAATATATTGATTAATGTAACTAGGTTCAGTATTCATAAATGTATTTGATTCACTACATAATGTACTTATCAAAAGAATGAAAAATATTTTTTTTATTATTGTTTCAATGACTTATTAAAGCATGGGTTTCATGTTTGGGTCATATTTTATTAGTCAAAGTCCCCATTGTGGAATCCCAGGATTTATTTTGAGTCATTAGAATCATTGTAAATTTTATGAGACCCTTCTTGGGCTTTTAAATCATGTCAAAATATTTATATTGAAGTAAAAATTGAATTTTGTCACCTCCACACCAAGGTGTCCCTTGCCTGATGAAGTTGGGCTGAAAGGGAGAAATTCAACCAACAAGAAGGCTATATATACAAGTGTAGTTCGATCTATTTGGACATCAACTCAACAAGTTCGATACTCATAAGAAGGAGTGTAGTAAAAGGTGTGAAGTGCAAGAGGAAGAAGAAAAAGTGTAGGATCGAAGTTGCTGGAATTGAAGGGTTGAGGCTTTGCTACTGTAGTAAGTCAAATTTGTAGTAGGTCAAAGTTTCAGAAGGTTCAAAGTTTTTGGGGTCGAAGTGCTGCATAGATGAAATCGTTGCATAGGTTGAAGTAGTTATTGCTACATAAGATCGAATTTTTGTTGCTGCAAGATCAAGGATCTAGATCGAAGTTGCAAGAAGGAAGGGATGACTTAGTGGTTGGAGGAAGTCTATGTCTAGGGTGAAGATTCTAGGATTATCTTAGTAAAATTATTGAAGGAAGAGACTTTTATTGGGTTTTCCCCTAGATAAGGGTTTTTCTCTAGCAGAGTGCCTACATCTTATGTCTCTTGTTTTGTGATCTTCATACATACATAATTCGGTAATTGTTTGATGAAATATAATATAAAAAAGAAGTAAAATAAGCCAACATAATTCACAATTAATTATCAAGACAGAGGAATCTAAGACCTAAATCAACTTGCATTGATTTATCAACATGGTTGGATTCCCACAAGAGAAGAATCAAATCTATTCTGCATATGCATCCAAGGATCCAAGCCTAGCCCTTGAATGTTCAAGCCCTAAAGATGTTGCTTTTAATAAGAACACAAACAATATCCAAATGCTTCTCATGTGAAGCAATAATTGATGATTGACAAAACTTTGAGTGAGTTTCATCACTACCCTCTTCAAGTGTATTAATAGACTCATCATCCTGTTTTAAAGCAATCTAAGATTTGTCAACCTATTATAGAACTGTAGCTTAAAATATGTGTATGCCTCTCTTTAGACACACCAAAAATTATCTTATAAATATCCCTATGGAACCCCATATCTAGAAAATGGTAGACTTCATCAAATTACAAGCACTTTCACACCCATTAAATGACACGAGACAACCGTGGTATTATTTATATGGTCCTAAAGCATTTAAGGAGTGGCAAATAATATTTGGCAAGGATTTGTTTGTAGCCATTTCTGTTCTCTTGGTAATTTAGTGCCCCCACTAACTACTTGTACACCAATATTTTCATGGAATTTAAACAAAACATTGGCCTTGACAACAAATTGTTTTTGGATCTACTTGTTCAATAGGACTCAACATTGGCTGCTTGTGCCCCACAGGCTTCACTGAATGAAATTCATCACCTTCATCTTCAAATTTAGGCTCATCTTCATCATCATTGATCTTTAGTGCTTGGAGACAAGAGGATTTAGAGCCTCTTTTATTCAACAAGTCACCTTATCTCAGGCTGCCTCTTGCAGAGAACCCAATACCTCTAGAAGTTCTATAGAATCCATAATTATCATTATTTCTACCATGCTTCATCCAACCAAACATAGATATACCTCGCTTATTAAACTAGTTATCCATATCCAATTCCTCTTCAACTTAACATTTGAATTGGACGTATATTCAATTACTTTGGTTTTCTTAATGAAATCCAAGGATGAATTATTTAACAAATTTCAAGAATTCAAAGCTGAAGTAGAGAACCTTATAGAAAGGAGAATTAGGATATTAAGGTATGATAATGGAGGAGAATACACATCCAAGGAAATTATAGCCTTCTGTAAGGAATTTGAGATTAACACGGAGTTGTTAGTCCCATATAATCATGAACAAAATGGAGTTTTAGAACGAAATAATCTATCCAATGACAAGAATAAACAACCTTTTATGATCTTGGAAGAATGGTGACTTCACGATCACCTCAATAGCAGGAAACATAAACACTATTGTCTTTTCGGTGCAAGTTTTAGCCTTGACCAACACATCCTTGCCTTTGAGAATAGATGGAAGAGTTTCTTCTTGCACAATGATCATACGTTCATATCCCACTCTGTTGGTTGCCTTGAGTGTTAATGGTGAGATATTGTGTTGGTCAAATCTTGATTGGCTCAAATAATTAGCATCCCCAATAACCTTCACACTATTTTTTTTTTGGATCTGCTTGTTCAACAAGACTCAATATTGGCTGCTTGTACCCCAAAAGCTTCACTGAATCAAATTCATCACCATAATATTCATATTTAGACTCATATTCATCATCATTGATCTTCAGTGTGTGGATACCAGAGGATTTAAAGCCTCTTTTGTTCATCAAATCACCTTATCCTGGGTTGCCTCTTGCAAAGACCCCATTACCTCTAAAAGTTCTAGAGAATCCATCATTATCATTATTTCTACCATGCTTCAGCCAACCAAAAAAGATATACCCTGCATATTAGACTAGTTATCCATATCCAGTTCCTCTTCAACCAAATGATTGGATTGGGCCTACCTTCAATTACTTGGGTTTTCTTAATGAAATCCAAGGACAAAGTATTTTCCAAATTTCAAGAATTAAAAGTTGAAGTAGAGAACCTTACAAAAAGGAGAATTAAGATATTAAGGTGTGATAATGAAGGATAATACACATCCAAGGAAATTATAGCCTTCTGTAAGGAACCTTGGATTGAGAGGGATTTTATAGTCCCATATAATCCTGAACAAAATGGATTTTCAGAACGAAATAATTATTCCAATGACAAGAATATGCGATGTTTTATGATCTTGGAGGAATGGTGACTTCACTATCACCTCAATAACATGAAACATAAACACTATTGTCTTGTCGGTGCAAGTTTTAGCCTTGGCCAACACATCCTTGCCTTTGAGAATAGATGGAAGAGTTTCTTATTTCACAATGGTCATACATTCATATCCCACTGTGTTGGTTTCGTTGAGTGTCAATGGTGAAATATTGTGCTATTCAAATCTTGATTGGCTCAAATAATTATCATCCCCAGTGACCTTCACAGTACTTGTTTTTGGATCTTCTTGTTCAACACGACTCAACATTGGTTTCCTATGCCCCACAGGCTTCACTGAATCAAATTCATCACCTTCATATTCATCTTTAGACTCATATTTGTCATCATTGATCTTCAGTGCTTGGATACCAGAGAATTTATAGCCTCTTTTATTCAACAAGTCACCTTCTCCTGGGTTTCCTCTTGCAGAGACCCCAATACCTCTAGAAGTTCTAGAGAATCCATCATTATCATTATTTCTACCATTCTTTAGCCAACCAAACATAGATATACCCCGCTTATTAAACTATTTATCCATATCCAATTCCTCTTCAACCGAACATTTGAATTGGGCTTGCCTTTGGTTACTTGGGTTTTCTTAATGAAATCCAAGGATGAAGTATTTACCAAATTTCAAGAATTCAAAGCTGAAGTAGAGAACCTTACAGAAAGGAGAATTAAGATATTAAGGTATGGTAATGGAGGACAATACACATCCAAGGAGATTATAGCCTTCTATAAGGAATCTAGGATTAAGAGGGAGTTGATAGTCCCATATAATCTTGAACAAAATAGAGTTGTTGAACGAAATAATCGGTCCAATGAAAAGAATAGATGACATTTTGTGATTTTGGAAGAATGGTGACTTCACTATCACCTCAATAGCAGGAAACATAAATGCTACTATTTTTCTGGAGCAAGTTTTAGCCTTGGCCAACACATCCTTTCCTTTGACAATAGATGGAAGAGTTGCTTCTTGCACATTGGTCATACATTCATATCCCACTATGTTGGTTTCCTTGAGTGTCAATGGTGACATATTATGCTGGTCAAATCTTGATTGGTTAAAATAATTAGCATCCCTAGTAACCTTCACACTACTTTTTTTTGGATCTCCTTGTTCAACAAGACTCAACATTGGTTTCTTGTGCCCCACATGCTTCACTGAATCAAGTTCACCACCTTCATATTCATCTTTAGACTCATCTTTTCCATCACTAATCTTTAGTTCTTGGATACTAGAGGATTTAGAGCCTCTTTTTTTCAACAAGTCACCTTCTCTTGCGTTGCCTCTTGGAGAGACTCCATTACCTTTAGAAGTTCTAGAGAATCCATAATTATCATTATTTCTATCTTGCTTCAGCCAACCAAACATAGATATACCTCTCTTATCAAACTAGTTATCCATATCCATTTCCTCTTCAACCAAATGTTTGAATTGGGCCTACCTTCGATTACTTGGGTTTACTTAATGAAATACAAGGACAAATTATTTACCAAATTTCAAGAATTCAAAGCTTAAGTAAAGAACCTTGCAAAAAGAAGAATTAAGATATAAATATATGATAATGGAGGAGAATACACATCCAAGGAAATTATAACCTTTTGTAAGGAATCTAGGATTAAGAGGGAGTTGCTAGTCCCATATAATCTTGAACTAAATGGAGTTGCAGAACGAAAGAATCAATGCATTGAAGAAAGTGTAAAAACTATGCCACATGATTGAAATTCTACTATAGAATGGGAAACTATATCCTGCTCAACTTGACGTTTTAGTCGAATCAATTATCAAAATGATTTAGCTTTCTTCAAGAGTGGGTGATGGAAATCACTTCAATCAACAAATTTTGAATTCCATATTAATGTAGGTTTGGCCTCATACTAGTGAGAGACTCTTAGCCTTGCAAGTTGCTACCATGTATAAGAGTTTGGGTGAATTTGGAAGGTTTGGAACTTTAAACTCTCAACATATTCCTTAAGGGATAAATCTTGAGAATTCGTTCCTTGGCTCAGGATTAGCACCAATAATTACCAACCACACTAGTCAGTCAAACATGAAAGATGTTGAATCTGCAGTAATTGTCTGAAACCCAACAACTATATGATTGTTAATGATGGTGGGACACATTGCATATCAACACCAATACTATTTATCTAAAGTCAACATTGGAGCTCTAGTTTCAATTCTTCTTATTAAACATAAGAAGCATGTGTCACAACTCATTCCTTGACATGTAGATATTACTCAAGTTTGAGAGTATCTTCCTACTATAAGGTTTTGAGCTACTACCTATAAAATTCACTTCTTTTTTTTGTTGTTAGTATTCTGTGAATTTATATCAATGGTGTTGCTTTTGTTTATTCCTTGTAGTTTGAAATGGTTTATGTTTCTTTATGAAGACTAAGTCAATGATCACACTAGTGGAATTTTTTTTAATTATTGTTGACCATTTATTTTCAATGATGTTGTGCTAGCATGGGCATCTGCAAAAAACCACTTCACAGACAATGCTTGGTTATATTTAAGGTCTTCCTATCACTATTTTACTAGTAATTAAATTATATAAATGCATACTTTCAAATTTGAAGACTTCATATAAATATCTTTATTCTTCCTGAACCCAAATTATTCCTATGTTGGCTACAGGAGAAAGATGAGATTGATAACCAAGAAGGGGAAGGATCAATATCTCGAGTCAAGGGAAGGTTAAAACTGACAATTCAACTAATGTAGCAACTAATTCCTCCAAGACCTGTTGTGATTTTTCATTGAAAAGAAAATGTGGAATATGAAATGCAACATATACTCTTACTAAAAAAACCTTGCGAGATGCATGCAAGTTAGCTTCCGCCTTCAATATTGAAATGGGAAAGAAAGCTGAAAATGAAAACATGTATGTATCTAGTTGCATTCACATAGAATAATCAATCAACAGTATTACAATTATAATTTTGCTAGTTCTACTTGTAGTTTCATATCCAGACTATTATTTTGTAATATTCACCATCTCTATTAAGTTTTTTTTTTCTATCCGAAATATGCAAGTTTTCCTTTTAACATGAAGCCTTCTAACAAATATTGTAAACAATTTTTTACTTGCTTGAATTGTCTATCACATAGCCAAACTATATTTTTTTAGTACCAGAAGCCTTTTATGAAAATCAATGAAATGCACTGCCTCATTTAGCAAGGCCTTTGCGTAGCTTTAGATATCTAAAATATTGAATGTGAATTCTGTTTTGAGGACATGAAAAAGCTTCATGGATAGAACAAATAATTTGGAATATGAATTCTACAGGTACTATTTCTTTCAACAACACCACTAGTTGTAGTGGATTTCCAATATTTATAGTTGTTTATCAAGCTTCAACAAAAAACTTATCATTTTTTGATTGATTATTAATTGATGGATTTTTTTATGTATACTTGTTTCTCTTTCTTGAAGTTTTTTTGCTAACTATTTTGAAGTAATTGAGGATCAAACATTGGTGGTATTGTTTTAATATGTTAAATTCTTGTTTGTATTGAATCAAGTATTTACTGTAAAAGGTAAATCAACGTGTTATATCTTGGAAATTACAAGTATGGTAAATATGGGAAAACTATTGGTGATTTGCATGTAAATCTGCAAAACATATCAAAACTACTCTTATTTTATCTTTTCATTATAATGATCACTGATGTTTTGAGTTTGACTGATTGAGGATGGCTACAGGTGTTCCCTCAAATTGGAAGTTTGGTGTTGGAATTCAATGTGGATTTCCATTCAAGAATCATATAGCAATTGAAATACGAAAGTTACATTCCAAAATAATCCTTTTTGGGGGATTACTAGTGGTGATTACTACATATTTTCAATGTTGGAATTTGCTCCAAATTACAAATAATATATTGTACCACAGGTGAGAAACACAATGGGAAGGGAATTATCTTTGCAATTTATCCACTTTTTTTGTAGTGATCCATAAATATAAGAAAAACATTAAAGTTTTTATATAGACTAGTTGGCTTATTCATATGTGATAATGGACCCAAATAGTAGTTCTTATATGAAGAAATGCTAATCATACTTGGGCATTCTTGACATCATCGACCTCTAGCCCTGGACCTTTTCACTTACCCTTCTACATTATCTAGTTATATACATGTATACGAGGCTATCCTATTATTGTATACTTTTTACATCATTTTATTTTATTTTAGACTTAGCTTTGGCATTTTCTAGGAGTTTTGTTTGCACTCCCACATTGTATAAGTAATCTACAACTTGATGTACTTAGCATGTAACTTAGTTGGCATGATTGTGCCTAATATTTTCTTGAATGTTGAATACTAATTTTACTATGGTGTTATTTTCTATGACGATGTTTTATTTGCTTTTTTTTTTATACAGATCATCTAGCCACATAGAAGCCATTGTTGCCCAACTAAAGAAAATTTGTTCGAGTTTCTGGCATATATCGGGAAAAATGGCATTAACAATATTTTTGATGTTCAGGTATATATTGTATAAATAATTTATAGTCTAATTTAGTTTGTATATTAGTGGTCATCATCTTTCATGTCTTATTCTCTACATTGTATCTTCTTTGCTTTTCAGAAATGAACTCAATATTGATGGTAAGAAGCAGGAATTGAAGAAAGAGGAGAACAACAACACTGGAGCAACAAAATGAAAATTAAAGAGAGAGAGAGAGAGGAGAATTGGTCTAGTGGTACCTATAGAGCCAATGTGCCGCATAAGACACACACACAGATATTGATGGTTAAATCTTCAGAGTTGGTGAATTCACGTGCAATGCCTTGGCAACACAATGATAATATTTTGAAGTGGTGAAACAATATTACATGTGTAAATTTTACTTCAACCAATATTAAGTTGGAAAATAATATTGTAATACTTGATATTTTATATAGTATAATTTGTAGCTGAAATTATTTATTGTTGCACTTGATATTATTTATTATTGTAATCAACATATTTAACTTTGCGTTTTCATATTAGATGAACATGTACATTGTATGCTATTTTTTTTAATTTAGTTGCAAAATCATACTAATTAATTTATGTTGATTAATAATGAAAACATAAAATCAATCTAAAACTACTAAATTAGTAGTTTATGTTTATTAATGATGAACACAAATAAAATAAATATATGACTAAATTAGTTTCTTATAATGATTGTTAATGAAAGTAAATGAAATGAATATAAACTACTAAAGTAGTCATTTAAATAATGAATATAAAACTACCAAAAAAGATAAATGACTACTACAAATGATAAATTTGTGATTACAAATGATGACTAAATTTTTCTTATATATGACTGTTAGTAGCTAATTTACAGTATCTTATAGCACAACCAAAATTTAGTCATATTTATTTGTTCATTAATTGGTTTCAATGATGAATTTTTTTTGCATATATATGACTATTAGTAGCTAATTTATAGTATCTTATAACACGACCAAAATTTAGTCATATTTATTTGGTCATTAATTGGTTTCAAACGATGAGTAAAATTTGCATATATATGACTATTAGTAGCTAATTTACAATATCTTATAACACGACTAACATTTTGGTCATATTTATTTGGTCATTAATTGGTTTTCTCGAGTGAGCATTTAGTAATATATTTTGTTGTATATTTGGTTATTAATTGTGGAAATTAATGACTAAATCAATGACTAAATTAATGACCAAATTAATGACTAAATATACTACTAGACAATAAAGTTGAGACAACTAATTAATGACTACGCTAAAAATGACTAAAAGTTGTTCGTGTTATAAGATACTGTAAATTAGCTATTATTGGTCACCGATCGAAAATTAGTCATTTATATGAAAATTTTAGTCATATTTTTAGTAACTAATTAGCCATTTTGTACTAGTGCAATCACTTCATCGCATTACAATCCATTTTTATTTCATATTCCTTTTAAAACATTAAACCTTACCTTTTTCGCTTTTTCCGCTTTATATTCCAATTTACCTTTTCATCATTATATCATTGTTTTTTACTTACCTCCACTTCCTTATTCCACGATTGTGATTAAAGTGGGGCCATCCCTCCACGTCACCCTTTTTGCTCCACCCTCCATCATAGATAGCATATTATAACCTTTCACATCGCAACTAAAACTTAAAACTTATGATTTCCGATTTGCGATATTTCTCATCGCATTTGTTTTAACTTACCTTTGAAGTGCCCGCAATATATTTTATTTAACTTGCGATGCGACGGTTGGTCCCACCACATCATATCTGTAGCCCACTTCATAGCCTTTTCCAATACATATCACATATCGTTATCCTATCGATTGCAGCGGGATCCATTTCTCCCTGACACATCGTCCTCCAATCAGCGTGAATCGCACTTCACGGATTTAAGAGTTTACCTCCATGCTTATAAACTAAAACTTAAATTTTGCAATTTGCAATGCATTCCGGTCCCACCTTCCCTCCATGTCACCTCCTTCCTCCCCGTGCTTCGCACATCGCACATTTTAGAGTTTACCTCTACGACTTCATGGTAAATATTTGTGATTACGATGCGGTTTGGCCCCACCATAATACTCCTCTCACCGCAAATACGCCATTCCTTCGCTATCGTTCCCATTCCATTGCTCCATGTCATCATCCTCCAACCACATCATCTCCCACCTTTCATCGCAACACCAATTCCTTTCCTTATATCGTAAATTTCGCAACTTGCAAAATGCGATGCGACTTCAAGGTAAAATCTAAAGTTTTTTATATCCAAGTAAATGAGTTTTATGTTTTTTTTCTTTGAAAAATGGTTAAAAAATGGTGAAGAAGGGCTCGGGTAGAAAAAAGACACCACAGGTCAAGTCGGGAAGCAAAAGGCGTTTCATGCAAACTTGTTATGGTTATAACAACAGAAACATAAAAGGTAGCAAAATCATCTGTAAAGTGGCTAGTTCTGCACCAGTCTTAATTACCCAACATCGATCCTTTGAAAAGCGAGCCTAGATGTCAGAGCCTCCATTGGTTTCCTATTTGTAACCATCACAACCACCTCCTAGCTTACTGTTTGATCTTCTAAGGAGCCATTGAAATGTTTGGATCTATGAAGAGTTTCTCAAAATTAATTTCAGAGGCGATGTTGTTGTCAGAGATGTCTGATCAGGCCTTGCATGGCCACACTTGTCCATTTTCTGTTAAATTGTAATCAATGAAAGTTTATCAAGTAAGACAGGGCAATCGACTTAGTTTTTAGATAAATAATGCTTTCCCTAGCAGTATGAGGGGTTGGAAAATTGGACCCTGTTGAAGCTTGCATTGTAAGAAGTATTGGAACTCTGTAACTATTTGAGCTGGGAATCAATAAAAAGAGGCCATTCACAGGATTCTTGAGCTATGTTAATGGTGATTTTTTCCCTCTTTGTTAATTTTTTTCCTCTGTCTTTTCATGTTGTGCATCAATTTATCTGATTTCAAAATAGAAAATTCAGATTAAGGTTTTCTAAGAGAGCACCTTAATTCCTTCTATGTTTGTTATCTTAATGTTTTCCTCTGAGACCTGAATGCAGAATTTAGATAATTTCTTCTATGAATTTAATTTGAACCTCTCTTCCTCCTTTCACATTTCACACTCCTAGTAAGATCTAGTCTGCATAGTTAGCTTGCCCTGTGAACACCCTTTAAAAGTTGATGCACAATTTGGCCTTTTATGACTCCATAGCCCAATGGATTAGTTTCACATCAATATCTATCCAACCACTCAATCAATCAAAACAAACAACTCCCGTCATTGTAACTATCCTAATATCAGTAGCTAGAATTATCAATTTAAATCATAAAACAGAGAGAGACCTCTCTGAGTCTAGGAAGGCTAGGTCCTGGACTCCAAAGTGGTTTGATGTTTTTCCTCTATCATTTTTTCTTGCAAATATTAAAAATTACGGAGTGATAACATAATGGCGACTCCACTAGGGAACACTTATTGAAAAAAAATTAGTGTCTCTTCAAAACTCAAAAACCCCAGTGCATGATTTGAGTATTGTCAAAGATTGGTATTTGTTTTTTGATGGTGGAAAATAAGCCAAACACAAGAGAGTTGAAATCATCCACCTGGCGACTCCAATTTAGATCAGTTCCATTCAAAGACTCCACCTGAGGAGGGCCTAGAAAAATGACCATTCAGCCTAGAAAGATAAAGTATTTAAACCCTAATTGGATTCAAGAAATTATTATTTTTATTTGTAACTATGTTCTATCCTACTCTAAGCCTGATGAAGAGTACACTACTGAGGCTTACATTAATCATTGACAGATTGATGAGCCTTAAGAAGCTAAGCCCCAAATTGTAGACCATGTACATACTTTTGCACCAGTGCATATCCCTGATGCACTTGTAGAAAACCGAGTGGCACATGAGCCTTGTACTTCATCTCCTATTCTTGAAAAATCTCCAAATGATTATAAGCCTCCCAATTTATTGCCTATACCTGTAAAAGTCCTACATAGATACAAGCCTCTAGTTTCTCCTCCTATCCTACAGGACCTCCCTGCAAATTTTATCAATAATCTACCCATATTTGATGGAGAAAATGCAAATATCACTGCTGAAAAGCACATTCAAAATCTTGAGGATTTACTTGATCTGTTTGAGGTGGGATAAGATGATGTGAATATCATAATGTTTGCCCTATCATTTCAAGGTAAAGTTAAAAATTGGTTTAAATATCTTCCAGCTGCAAGCATTAGAAATTTTCATCAATTCACTCAAGTTTTCCTAGATAGATGGGTGGTCGTGGGAAATGTTTTTCTCATCATAGAAGAGTACAACCATTCAAAAATATAGCCTGGGGAGACAGTACAACATTTTTTAGCTAGGTTCAATAAGGTATAACATTCAATACTTGCTAAGATAAATCCACCCCTAGGATGGGCTCTCTTGCACTATCCACATGCCTTTGATCCAAAGATGGAATTCCAGTTAAGAGAAAGGGAGCCTGCAACCCTGGAAGAAATGAAAAAGGTGGCAGTTGATGTGGAATCCAAATTGCTAAACAAAGAGGAAAAGTTAAAATCAATAAGGTAGGACAAAGTAGATAAAGAGAAATTGGTATCTTCAGAGATAAAAATAGAGATGTTGACCAACACAGTCAACAAAATGATGCATATGATTAACAGGAAATAGGAACTTGCTATTCAGATACCTCATGTTCCATTAGTTCCATAAAAGACAAACATCAATTTACCCAAGTAGTTTGCAGCCCATCCTGGACACCCTAAGAAATAAAATGATTGTTTCATGTACTCTATCCACAAAAAAGCCAAAGATGAAGTCCAAAATGAGAAGCTAGGAAAATCTGCAACAAAAATGTACATGATAGAGGACCTTTCATGTAGGGGTATCAATCTCGAAAATGATTATTAGGAGAAAGACTACAAGGTTGAGGTTGAGGCTGATTATTCAAAGCAGCCAACACTATCTTCTTGGGAAGAAAAAAATCATTTATCACAATGCAAAGATGACAATCAAACTCTGCATGCTGAGAAATATTGTAAAGAGGAAAATGCAGGAAGATGTTAAGTAAGTACAAAATGCATTCCTCTATCTCTTGCCTCACTCTTAAGAGAGCATTACAAGAATATTGCAAATAGGAAGGAGGAGGAATGTCTAAGGAATCAATCAAGAAGGAAAGGGATGATACAAAACCTTTTTCAGATCCAGAAGTTCTCCCCCTGATTCATATTGAAACCACTGAATCTAAAATAGAGGAGGAACCAATACATATTGAGTCTTTACCCTTATGTTTCAATTCATTTTAGATTTTGAAAGGGAATTTGGATCACACTCTAGTCGATAATCACAGGAGAAGAGAAATATCTCACTAATCATAAAAGGAAATCAGGGATGATAAAATATCTGTTTTAGATCCAGGGGTTCAGCCCTTGAGTTCTTTTGAATTTCAAGTAGCAGACAAAATCACAGAGCCTAAAACAGATGATGGAATGATCTAGTTTGATTCTCTACCTTTGTGCTTTAATGCATTTCATATTATAAAAAGGAATTGGGATCACATTATGGCTGATAGTTATAAGAGAAAACATGAGGTCTCAGAGGAAAAAACACTACCATCTAAAGCACCACATGACCCAATAACATATGCGTTGGATGGTTTCTGCTTTCAAAGTAAATCTTCCTGTGTTCATAATGCTCTCAAAAGCTGCTATGATATGGATATGCTCAAACAGTCTTCCCCATTATCTGATCTAGGATAATTATTGGCACAACATTCATTAGGTAGCATGCAAACATGTTCCGAGTTGATTGAATACTAGGAGAGCACATCTGCAGTATCAGGGTTTGAAGCTGAGTTGGCTGAGTCAGGATACCCAGAAATAAATCAAGAGTATATTGATCCAGTGGCTATATATATGGAGGAATGTTTCTTTACAAAGCTAACACATACTTTCGACATGTCAGTTTTCTTTCAAAGGTACCAAGATCCATGTGAACAAAATCAGGCTGGGAATTTCTATAAAACACCATTTTCAGGCTTATCTCTGACCAAGATGAAGAGAAATTAAAAAAAAAAGATATTAGATAAATTTCTTGACTGGCTGAACTGGAATTATTGTATCATTTAGAAGGGTAGCCATTTCAGTAGATTAGGGTAGGTATGGGGTGCAAATAAGCTCAGCACTCTGAGCATCTTTAAAATCTTAGTTTTAGAATGCTTTTCATTTTTAGATCAGTGTGTTTCAAACTTTAGTTTTAGCACAGTTCTGGTCTCACCATTCAAGTTTTGAAGGTGCAGTAGTGTGTTCAGCATGATGGATTACAGTGGATACATTCAATTTTGGTTTCAGTTCATATTTCAGTATGTTTATAAGCTGGCTAGCCAAGCATGTGGTCTATTTTAATCAGTCAAAGTCAGAAGGAACAATCAACTAGTTTCTAGTCACTAAATTTCCTGATAGATCAAGATACAAGTTGTGGGGTCAGCCCAATGGATCAGGCTACTAGTCTACGATGTTCTTGACACCTCCTGGAGGAGCTGCCATCCCCAGCTGGAGCCACTGTTAGAACCCTGTAATTTACAATATCACAAGGTGACTATGTGCTTTCTCTTTACAATTTTTTCATACTGCATAGATGTCAATATTCAAAATCTTTTCTAAAGAAAGAATCAAAGCAAACAAAGGGAGTAGAGAAGCAATTAAGGCAGAAAAATAGCAAAGGGTAGAGTCTTGAACATGATTGGATGAAGTCGCGTGCACGTTTGGGTTGAGTCATGAATGCTAACGCGGGAAAGTCATGAAGGAGTCTTCTACGAACAACAAAGAAATGAAGCCAATCACTTCATAACATTACAATCACTTTTTATTTCATCTTCCTTTGAAAACATTAAACCTTACCTTTTCTCCATTTTCTGCTTTGTATTCCAATTTACCTTTTCATTGTTATATCATTGTTTTTTACTTACCTCTTCTTCCTTATTCCCCGATTGTGATTAAAATGGGGCCATCCTTCCATGTCACCCTTTCTTCCCCACCCTCCATCACAGATCGCATATTATAACCTTTCACATCGCAACTAAAACTTAAAACCTGCGATTGTCGATTTGTGATATATCACATTGCATTTGTTTTAACTTACCTTTGAAGTGATCATAATCTATTTTATTTAACTTGTGATGCGACATATTATCACTCATAAAATTATGAAACATTTTAGATAGGGTCATATAGGTCACTCACCAAATCGATAAGGTCTCCTAAGCCATTTCAAGGTGGTATAGGAAAAATAGGAAATTTTTACATTTTTAGCCTATTCTAAGTTTCATGATCACCTTCATTTATGCCATTTCATGTCAAATCATTCCTCATATGGTGTGAGTTTTCATTTCCAGTGCATTAAAAATCAAAAGGGCGCATCTGCCAGTTTTACAAATTTTCGTAGCATTTTATACAAGAAAACAACAGTTTTCACTACAAAACTACCTAATAGTTTCGTAGTGAATATGTCAGAGGCTTAACTTTTTTTGCTACTGTTAGTCACCTATAATATTTTTTATACCAAAAGGTGGCTAAGACTTTTTGAGCCTCCAAGGAAAAAAATTTATTACTAAAAATTGTTGGCTCTTGAAGACTCTTGAAAGGCCTCATGCCTCTGTCCAAATCTTCACTACTGTTCCTATTTTATACTCAGAAATTTTGTTGATTTCATAAGAAGAACCTACTACAAAGACCATTTTTCCCTCCTCCCACTTCAAAACTAACCTTCATTTTTCTCCCCTTTTTTCTCCATAAAAGTCCTCTATTTTTCATAAATCCTCTTCTTCCATTTATGAAAATCGCTTTTCCATAGTTAAAAACCCCATTTTTTTATTATTCCGAAACCCCCCATTCCTTTGAAAACCATGAGAAATTTCATTAAAAAACAAAGTTTATTTACTATGGACCTAAGCCCCCTTGGGCTAAGTCCTAACCACTTCCCCTCACATGCCTATGCGTTAAAACCAAATGCCAAAGACCCCAAGCGCTAATCGCATCGGAAAGAAACAAGTGCGCAAGTCTTAAACCATGTTTCGAAAAACTCCAACTACGATTAGCCTTTATATCTAAACCCACGATTACATTATTTTCCATATAACCGTAAAGCCCACTTCAGGCGCTTAAACCTTATGATTTTTCTTCCCGATCACCCTTTTTCTTTGTAAAACCCAAAACCCGCTTATCCAAAGTTTTAACTTAAAAACTTAAAAGTCACATGTTAAAATTAAATGGGTTGATTGAAAGACCCGATTGCGCAAATTGCAATCGGAGAATTCACAATGGGTTGATTGGAGAGTCCAGGCCAGTAGTTCCAAATATGATTGTCCTTTGATTTACTAAGCCCGGCCATATCACAGTTCATATACCCAACGGTCCAGCAATCGGGCGCCTCGTCACTTTATTTATATTTTCCGCCCCCGATCCATAAAAACATTGTTTTATTTCAAAAAGTTAAGTTTTCATATATTTTAAAGGGTTTTCCGCCAGTTCTTCTTAGAACAGATCTCCACCATTGATCGAAGGCCGATCAAGCGGCCAGCGCTCCATCACATCGGAGCTTTTAATCGCATCCACTTTTTGATCCGCCGATTGGCTTCTCCCCCGATTTGTTCTCCACCATTGATCTAATCTGTAGATCGACGGCTTGCACTCAATCGCATCACAAAGTTTAAAATCACATGTTTTTTGTTTGCCCCTCCGATCGCGGCTCCCTCGATTCATTCTCCACCGTTGATCTCGTTCTTGGATCAATGGCTATCGCTTAGTCGCCTCTCCCCTCCCGATTGCGCAATCGCATCGGAGTTTTTTAATCGCACTCTTTTCCTCATCCCTCCGATTGCGACTACCCCGATTCAATTCCCACCGTTGATCTAAATTTTAAATCGACGGTCTGCGCTAAATCGCATCGCATGTTTCAATCGGTGCATTTTCTCGCTACCCCCGATTGTGATCCCCCGATTGCGATCCTCCGATTGAATCTGTACCGTCCACGTGTCCAGATCGGACAGTCCAAAATAACCCCGAATTGTGTAGAAATTTGCTGAATAATGATTAATTATCCACCGAGACTATCCTGATCACATACAATTCGAATTTATATGCAACACATAATCTCTTCCACTCAAATCATCAAACATGTGGAAATAAAATCAAGCGATAACACATGAAATCATCATACACATTAACACAGTATGTATGGGGAAAGCTTATAGCTGAAAACCCCGCATCTATTGTGTATATTATAATGGAGAAATCATGTAACAAAATCAGTACAATACTCCTCACAAGTACTCAGTACTTTCTCATAAAGTCACACACAATCTAGCTCAGTTTTGAATAGGTTACTAGTTCAAAACTCACCGCCAATTGCCTTGCCTCTATTGCACAATCCAGGCCTGTCTATATAGAGATCCAAGGTTCGAATCTCCTTGGCTTGACAGTGCAATCATCATGGGAAATTCCTCCAAGTGTGGTGCAAATCTCATGCACAACTGATGTCGCCACTGATAGCTAACTCCACCCTTTCATCTACCTCTTTCACTAGTCTCCACTGAACTGATCATGCACTGTAGTGAACTGATGTGTTATTGAGTTGAATAATGAGTTACTAATTAATGAATTAAATAATATTTAATTAACTCCACTCATAACTGATTGATTAGCTAGTTAAACTAATCTCAATCAGTTCAACTAAAATAAACAGAACACAACTCCACTAGCTGTCTCATTAACTCCACCAAACTTCTGCCACTGAAGTCCTAACTGAAGTCAAACATGCATGTGCCATCAAACCCTTAGGAATCACGTGATTCCTTTTTCAGATGCATGAGCCACTTCTGTAGCTCGAACTGAAGTGCTCCAAGAGAGTAAACTACTATTTAGAGTCCAAATATTATTAAGGGTAAATAATATTTGACTTCCCTATTTTAAGGAGAGGCAGTCTAAAAATAGACTTCGACCTCTTCGACCTTAAAAATAGAGTCTCATCTATTTTTACCAACATGACCAATGCTCCAAGAATCTCAAACTGGAATCCCCGAACCATGCTCTATATGTCTAAAAATAGACATAGTCTAAAAATAGATTTTGCGCCAGAATTTTCCTGCGGGCCCACTTAGTGAAGGCGACTTCATTTCACTAAGCTCCATCATCTTGCTACATTTTCAACATTCCTCCTCAAAGGATTTATGGATTATCTGCAACCCCTATCCTGCCTCTTTGGAATTCGAACTTGCTCCTGGTGAGTGCCTTCGTCAGGATGTTGGCATCCTGATCCTCCGTGGGAACATATGAAAGCATCATGATTCTCTGCTGAACACAATCTCTGATATGATGATACCAATCTGTGAAGCCATGCTGCCTCAACTCATCCTCCTGTCTATACCATGAACCATATCCCGATGTGCCTCTAATATAGCACAATACATGCTTGCTCGCCTTCCAAAAGAGCTTGGTAGGCTTAACCATAGCTTGCGAAAGCTAGTTAACTGCATAGCATATATCGGGTCGAGTATTGACCAGATACATCAACGACCCCACCAACTCTCGATAGACAGTGGCATCCACTACCTCCTCCGAAGTAGCATCTCCCTTCCTCCAACCTCCAGGAAGAGGGGTATCAACAGGCTTGCAGCCTTGCATGTTGAACCTCTCCAGAATCTCCCGAGCATACTTGCCCTGAGAAACAAATAGTCCTCCGCTGCGCTGCCAAATCTCCAATCCCAGGAAATAATGAAGGATGCCCAGGTCCTTCATCTCAAACTCTCGTGCAAGATCCTCCTTGCATGAAAGTATCAACCGCTCATCGCCAGTCAAAATCAGATCATCTACATACAGTACGATGATCAACAGCTTCCCCTCCACCACAATCTGGTACAGGTTTGGATCTGCCTCACTCTCGGAGAATCCAAGCCCGGTGAAGTAGCTGTCTATCCGAGTGTACCAAGCACGAGGTGCTTGCTTCAGCCCGTACAGTGCTCTCTTGAGTCGGCACACATGCGACTCACTGCTGAAGATCTCAAAACCTTCAGGCTGCTCTATGTACACCTCTTCCTCAATAACTCCATTAAGGAACACAGTCTTCACATCCATCTGATGAATGTGCCACCCCATCTGCGCTGAGAGAGCAAGGATCGTCCGTATGGAAGAGTACCTTGCGACAGGTGCAAAAGTCTCCTCATAGTCAATCCCCTCGATCTGTGAGAAGCCACGGGCGACAAATATCGCCTTGTACTTCTCCACACTCCCGTCAGCCGCCTGCTTCACCTTGTAGATCCATCGCGAACCCACCACTGATTTCCCAACCGGTCTTGGGACAATCTCCCATGCACTGTTCCCGACGATCGAATCATATTCCTCGATCATGGCATCAACCCATGCGGGTTCCTCCACAGCTTCCTCAAAAGAGGATGGCTCTGTCACAACACATTGACTCACAAGAGCCATGTATCCAGTGTACCGATCCGGTGACTGTCTCTGTCTGCGCTGTGCCGTAGGTGGTCCTACAACCTTCTCTGCATCCCGAGCCAGTCGCTCAGCTTCTGTAGTGCGCATGCGCCCTCTGATGGTTGGCGCTGCCTGGGTGGTTTCTTCCACCTCCCGAACCTCCTCTTGTGGCTGATCCACATCCGGAAGCTCCTCCTTAGGAACTAACAGCTCCTCATCTGCATGCAAGTGTAGCTCCCTCTCAAGCGAACACTGCATGGCTTTCTCCTCCTGAAATTTTATATCCCGTCGCACAACAGTCTTTTGACTGTCTGACAAATACACCCGATAGTTGTGAGGTGTATCAGTGTACCCCACAAATATTCCAACCTCAGCAGTTGGATCCAGCTTCCTTCTCGCATCCTTCATCACATGCATGTAGACAGGAGAACCAAAAATCCGCAAATGGGAAATATCAGGCCTCTTGCCAGAATAAGCCTCCTCCGATGTACTCATGCCAAGAACCTTGTGAGGACAACGGTTCTGCACATACACTGCTGTATTGCATGCCTCAGCCCACAAGTGAAGGGGTAGGCCCCGATCATGCAACATCGCCCGTGCAGCACCCACGATCGTTCTGTTCTTCCGCTCAGCCACCCCGTTCTGCTGTGGGTTATGGGGTGCGATGAGCTCTCTCCAAATCCCTTCTGCGCTGCATAACTCCTTGAATTTAGCCGAGATGAATTCACCACCGTTATCACTCCTTAGAGCAATCACCTTCTTCCCCGACTCCTTCTCGACCAGTGCTTTAAACTCACAGAACTTCGCGAATGTATCGCTCTTCTTCTGCATGAAGAAGATCCAGCACTTTCAAGAGAAATCATCAACAAATATCACATAATACTTGTGCTTTGATGTCGAAGCAACTGAGAAAGGACCACACACGTCTGTGTGAACTCTCTCAAGGATCGTCGTGGCGCGACTATCCTTCTCGTGAAAGGTGGCTTTCACATACTTCCCTAAAGTACACCCCTTGCACTGATCTGACTGCGCAAGAGTGCCCTTAAAAAGCCCAGTAGAAATCTGCTGCAGAATCTTCAAAGCTCCATGGTGAAGGTGGCCCAATCTCCTGTGCCACAGTTCGCCCTCATCATCCCGGCTCACCACTTCTCCCGCTTTGCATGCCATAGCTGCGCAACCATCTACCTGCAACTGATAAAGGTTCTTGGTTCGAACCCCTATCTTCCGGGTCTCTCCAGTAGTCTTATTGTGCAGGAATGCTTTTCCTTCGCTGAAGACCACATCATACCCCTTATCCTCCAACATCGCCACAGAGATCAAGTTCTTCTTCAATCCAGGTACATGCATGACATCCTTCAATACAAAGGGTTTACCAGACTCCCTCTGAAAGGATATGGTACCGATACCAGTCGCACTGTATCTACGATCATCGCCCATCTCGATGTGCACACCCAAATCTTTGTCCTCCAGATCTGAGAACAAATCCCGATCTCCCGTCATATGAAATGACGCACCGCTGTCCAAGAACCACACCAATCCCATCACACTTGAAACCAAGCATGCGATCAATGAAAAGTCAAGCTTGAACTGTGAAGCCAAAGCTTCTCCATCTGCAGATCTTCCCGCTTGCTTGTTCTTCTTCTTCTTTGGACAATTGGTAGCATAATGTTCGTGATCATGGCAATAAAAACACTTCACTTTCGCCATATCCTGCTTCTTGCCCTTAGCACCAGAATGAGAGGTTTTCTTACCCTTCCCTTTCTTAGCTTTGGACACCAAAGCGCAGTTTTCTTCATCAGCTCCCTTTGATGAAGATCCATCTCGAGTAGTCCTCTTTATCTCCTCCTGCATGAGATCCGCCCAAAGGCGCTCCCATCCCGGCAGCTTCTCCCGACCATTGACACTATCTTGATATGAGTGCCAAGCCTTCGGAAGACCAAGGAGAGCTAGGTCGACCATGTCCTCGTCTTCGATAGTCACCCCCACACTTCCCAGCTCATCTCTGCACTGAGTGAACTTCGTGAGGTATTTGGCGATACTGTCGCCCTTCTCCATCTTGATGTTCCTGAGCTTATCTTTGAGCGCCAGCTTCCTTTGGTCGCTCTTACTATGGAATAGATCCGTCAAAGCTTTCCACATTAAATATGGAGTAGCCTTTCCATGCAGGCTTGATACAATATGATCCTTGACGCCCTCCAACAGGATCCTTCGACACTTCGCCATCTTCTTTTGCCATGCATCGACTTCAGCTGCATCAGTGGGCTTTTGGACATCCGTATCTACGAACTCCTTCAGACCATTATATTCTAATAATACTTCCATGCGATCCTTCCATGCAACATAATTCGAACTACCTTCAAGAGCATATTCGAGTCGCAAACCGTTGAAAGACATTTTCAACACTGGCACCAAGAAAACAAAACTACTGCAAAATTTCGAATTCCACCTCAAAGCTCAACACAGCTTTTACAGATGCGCGGAGACAAATTATTTCACAGCCAGGAGATCAAGCTATGAGGGGCATTTACGGACCTTTCCACTTTCCGAGAAAGATAGAGGGGGAGCTACGGCGCATGCGGACTACGTCTGCAGTAAGTTTGTAATAACTGTGATGATCAATCTCTGCTTCAATAGCTCCGATACCATGTAGAAATTTACTGAATAATGATTAATTATCCACCGAGACTATCCTGATCACATACAATTCGAATTTATATGCAACATATAATCTCTTCCACTCAGATCATCACACATGCAGAAATAAAACAAGCGATAGCACATCAATTCATCATACACATTAACACAGTATGTATGGGGAAAGCTTATAGCTGAAAACCCCACAGCTATTGTGTATATTATAATGGAGAAATCATGTAACAAACTCAGTACAATACTCCTCACAAGTGCTCAGTACTTTCTCATAAAGTTACACACAATCTAGCTCGAGTTTTGAGAGCAGTTCTTGGTTCAAACTCACCATCGATAGCACACTCTATTGCGCAATCCGGACCTGTCCTGCTAAGTCCAAGGTTTGAATCTCCTTGGATTGACAGTGCAATCATCATGGGAAATTCCTCAAAGTGTGGTGCAAATCCTCATACACAACGTGTCGCCAACGATAGCTAATACACCCTGTCTACCTCTTCCACTGGTCTTCACTGAACTGTCCATGCACTGTAGTAAACTGATGTGTTCTTGAGTTGAATAATGAGTTAATAATTAGTGAATTAAATAATATTTAATTAACTCCACTCATCTCTAGTGTATTAGCTAGTTAAACTAAATACAACTAGTTCAACTAAGTTAAACAGAACACAACTCCACTAACTGTCTCATCAACTCCACCAAACTCTGCCACTTGAGTTCTAACTGAAGTCAACCATGCATGAGTTCACCAAACCCCTAGGAATAGCGTAATTCCTCTGTCAGATGCAGGAGCCACTTCCAAGGCTCGAACTGAAGTGCTCCAAGAGAGTAAACTGTTGTTTAGAGTCCAAATATTATTAAGGGTAAATAATATTTGACTTCCCTATTTTTAGGATAGGCAGTCTAAAAATAGACTTCGACCTATGGACCTATAGGTCAAAAAATAGAGTCCATGTGCACACCAACATTAGAATGCTCAAGGAGAGAATGCTCAATAATCTCATACTGCAATCCTAGGACCATGCTCCATATGTCTAAAAATAGACATGAATACAAAATAGATTGCGCCATAATTTTGCTGCGGGCCCACTTAGTAGGCGACTTCTTCCCAGCTCCATCATCTTGCTGCATTTTCAACGCTTGACCATATTCCT